>JAYXIM010029679.1:0-600000 GCA_037575425.1 Anastrepha fraterculus
TTATGTATGGTGGTGCGAAGCCCACTGGGGAATGCTAGTTTGTTTATATAAATTTGAAGGTTTGGGTACAACATTATTATGATACTTCTGGCTGTTCTACTTGACTGAATTTTTTACTTCAAAATTTTTATTGAACATTTTAAGAACCCTACGGATAATGGGAAGTGGCTCAAAATTTTCTTTGATTTTTTTTTTTTTATACGGAAAAAATGCGAAATTTCGTGAAGAAAAAAATTATCAAAAATCAACGAAAATTTTGAGCAACTTCAAATTTGCACTTTATTGCACCTACAGATGAAAACGATGAAAGAAGTAACTAGAGCACATATGCACATGCTATTTGTTGTAGCGTCGGTATATTATTGTTGAACTGCCAACTGTTTTAACTTTTTTTGAGTTCTCAACTAATTCTAATTTTTTCATTGAAAATATACATTTTTTTCTTTAAAAAATACAGAATTATGGCAAAAAATAAATTTGTAGGCAGAATTTCAACATCCAGAATATCAATTAGAAATTATTTGGTCCTTTCAGAATTTTCAAAACACAAAATTACGACCGATTTCCCAATTTTTCCAGAATTTTTACCCAATAGAATATTTTAAAGCGAAATTTCGGGCCGGGCCGCTGCCTATTCTATATTTGTACATTTATTGAAATTCCGATGGTATTTAATGAAATTTTTTGTGTTATTATTGTTAGCTAAAGAGTATGAATCCCACTGATTTAAATTTTTTTGGCTTTTTTCAAACAAGTCAGCATTTAAACATTATCTTTTTACTGAAATTTTTTTAACCACAAAAACAATTAAATTTTAATTTTAATTTTTCGGGTCAAAAATAAGAGTTAAAATTTGACTTTTAATTTTGAAGTTAAATAAAAAATTTAAAATTTGACTTTTATTTTTGCGCTCAATTAAAAAAGTTAAAATCTTTATATGTTCATGGTCAAATAAAAAAGCAAACATTTTACTTTTTAAAATTTTACTTTTTTTTACTAAAAAAAAAAAGTTTACATTTTCGTAACAACACATCGAATTTTAATTAAAACAAACTATTAAAAAATACTCTGGTGTTACAATCTTTAATTTTAACTTTTATTTGTAATAGGAGAAATGAAACTTTGCCTTTTGAAAAAATTTAAGTCAAATTTTAATTTTTTTATCGAAAAAATAAAAGTCAAGTTTTAACTTTCTTTTTTTACCGACAACATATCAATGAAAAAATAACAATTATTTAGTGACTATTTTGATAGACAAAGAAAAAAATAACAGTTATGGTTCTCGGTTTTTTACACATACACTGTTGCTTTTTTTAACAAAAATTGAGCCACGTTTTCATATTTTAAAAACTATTTCAAATCTACCATTGATATTATCGATGAATTACCAAACTAGAATATTAGTGCTGTGAAGGACATTTTGTTAAATTTTATTACATACGCGAATATTCGCTAAGGTTATTAGTACAAAAAATTAAAAAAAAATTAGCCAAGATAGATTTAAACATCAGCATATAAAAGATTTTTAAAATGCACATTGGGAACTAATTAAGGGTACAGATACCTGTAAAATTTCGAAAACAAAAACTTTTTTTTTTATAAAATGTTAATATAATCCTTTAAGAATATGCCAAAAAAAATTTTAGAACGTATATTGAAGTATTTTTTATATTATAGATCGTCAACCGTGACGACTCTATTCTTTGCGCCCGAGCGCTGGGAGAGGAATTTTCATGTATTCAAACTGTAGACGCGTTTTTCTCAAAACTATTTTTTTCGAATTGGCGTACACGATAACTCGAAAAGTTGTTGACTGATCTCCCTGAAATTTTGCACACATCTTTTTTATGATATTACTTTCTATGTGTTTAAAGTTTTCGATAATTTTTCGAAAAAATAATTTTTCCGAAGCAAAAATAGTAGAAAAATTTGCCCCAAATTTAATTTTTTTTAGCATTTTATTCCGCGATTTTTTTCCATTTTTTTAATTCATATAGAAATTATGGCATTAATAAACAAAAAAAATTTTGGTTTTTTGTGTTCAGGTCACTGACGCCGATGATACAATACCCGCCGATTGAGAAGCCCCGCTGCGACCTTCCTGTAAGAATTCAGTTTACATCCGCCATTTTAAATGTTAAAAAAAAAGTGTCTAATATACACTTTTTGTATAAATGGGAAAATATGGCCGTTTGCAGGTATCTATCCCCTTAAAACAACTCTGTGTAAAACAGGGGGGAATTATTTTCAAGGTAGTGAGGAGAATTGTAATTTATGTATAGTCGTTCATAATATTTGAAATTTTTGCTGTTATATGGTCGCATAATTAAAACAAAACGAGTTAGTTTATTATTATTAGCTGCAGTTTTTTCAACCGACCAAAAGTCATTCAAGAATACTTTTATTTTATAGCTTAACTATGTATGTATCTATACACGTTTTTCAAATTTATTATTTTTTTATTATTATCATTTGTTTAGAAAAAGTACATTTCCTGGCAGATAAAGGGCGGTCAATAACAACGTCGACATCTCCCACAAACAAAAACAAAAAATAATAATTATTTGAGTACAAATGGGACACTCTTATTATAAATCATTAAAAAAAGATGCAGTTATGTACAAAACAATCATTTATCAATCAACGGAAGGGGGCACTGAACTGGGTTATGAAATTTTCCTACTTTTCGGAGTTTCGGAGTTACTATACTTTAGTATAAGTAAGTAAGCAGTAAAAAAGGGCGACGGAAAGGAAAAAAAAAAAATAAAACAAAACTCCAAACTTAACAAAACGAATGAAAAATCCCACTGAAAGGAAAAAGTTCTTTTATCTCAAAAAATTAGAGACAAATTTACCTTCTTCATATTATTATTATTTAGTGTAAAAGTATTAGTGTATTATTTAGTGTAAAATGCAATGCATTGGCGTTATAGAATATACGTCCGACAAAACTTTCTTATTACTGTATTGAATTGTATTGAATATATTATATATTTTTTTAAATATGGCATATTTTGTTTACTGGACTATTGGAAAAAACTATCGATGTTTATAAAAAGTATTTTTTTTTGGCAAATACTTCATGTTTTGGAACAACCAAATCAGACATTCCATATTGAACATTCTAATAATTTTTGTAAACAAATTAATCGACTTTGCAAATTCGCAAGCGCATGCAAATGCTCAAACAAATAACTGGCAAATAATGTCACTCATACGCAGTGTAGACCGCGTCACGGCAATTCAACGACGTCAATGGTGACAACGTTTCTAATATTTATTCAAAGCTCACATGGCTATACATATACATATGTGTACGAGTATCACTGTGCACGCCTGCGCGTGGCCGACCATGTCATAAAAGTTTATTGGCGGCAGCAGTTATTGCGTATCTGCAATCAAAAGTAGAAGAATCAGCCACATCAGTAGCAGCGACTTTTTGTAACAATTATACATGCTTATAAAAAACTAAAGCATGTGTGTGGGTGTTAGTTTGTTGTTTGTTTTTGTATACTTTGCTGCATATTACGCAACGCCAAACATTATGCGCGTTCTGCTCCAGTTATGCCAATTGAAAAATCTGTAAATCTCACATGCGACTGCTTTGCTTGCAGGCCGACGATGGCTCCAAAAAAGTTGAAAATGTCCAAAAAGAAGTTGCTGTACAAAAACAACAAAATAATAATATTTACGCTGGAGAGTATGCTGTTGCAACGAATTGCGCTAAATGCAAGTGCCCCATCATATGCCCCATGGACATGCAGACATATGTGTGCGTGCCTGTTGTGCGTTCGGGTTGGTGTTATTTATTTCCTCTCTTTGTTTACAAGTGTGTGCATAATATGTCCATTTTGGCGCGCATAATAGCAAAAACAAAATGTAATGAAAATAAATAAAAAATACAGTAGAAATGTACGGACGCTAGTGGGGTTGTGAGCGAGCTGGCGTTGATTGTCTGGTTCCACACTCTGCTATGGCGGTTGGCGAAGTATGTTGCTTTTGGCACTGGCTGCCAATTCGTTTCGATTTCGAATTCATTGTTATGAAAATTTTGCTTCCGGAAACGTGCGACTTCCATACACAGAGTTGTATTGTTTGTGTGAATGTGTAAACTGGTCGGTAGCTACCAGCGACATGTTTACATGCTTCGGTCCGCTGGCGTTGGATGGCGTTGCAGTTTGCAGCGCTGCTGGCGAATCTGTGGCAGCTAATTATGGTTGCAACAAGTTGAACTATCGACAAATCTATATTTTATTGTTGTTGTTGTTGTTCAATGGTACAACAACTTGCAAAACAAATCAACAAGAGGAGGTTTAATCAAATAACTACAAAAGTAGCAAAGAAACCAAAATTGAGGCACTGTTTGTTGTTTAAAACACACACACATGCACATTTTCAATCACACACACGTTTAGCCACATAAAACTGCCAAGTGAGGGCATGACACCGAAACTAGAATGGAGGTGCTGCGAAGCCGTTTTGGCTATATATGTACGGTGTGGTAAGGTATCCGGGTGCCAATTACACTAATTTTTTCCCAACAAAATTAGAAAATATCCAAGAGGAAAAGATTTAAAAAAAAATAAACAAAATTTAAAAAAAAATTAGCAAAATTGAAAAAAAATAGTAATAAAAAAAATTGTTTAAAATTTAAAATCAAAAATTAAAAAAAAAAAATTTTTATTTAAAATTAAAAAAAACGACAAATTGAAAACAATATATATGTATATTATATAAAAAATAAAAAAAAAATATATTAAAAAAAATATATTAAAAAAAAATATATATGTATACATATATATTAAAAAAAAAAATAAAAAAATATATATAAAAAAAAATTTTAAAATAAAAAAATTTATATATGTATGTATAAAATAAAAATTAAAAAAAAATAATAAAAAAAAATAAAAAAAAATAAAAAAATTAAAAACGAAATTTACAAAAAAAAGAAAGAAATTAAGAAAAAAATAAAAAAAAAATATTAATAAAAAAAATTGTTTAAAATTTAAAATAAAAAATAAATCTATAAAAAAAAATTTTTAATTTAAAATTAAAAAAACGACATAAATTGAAAACAATTTATATATATTATATATAAAATTAGAAAAAAGTTTTAAAATAAAAAAATTTATATATAAAATAAAAATATTTAAAATTAGAAAAAAGTATTAAAAATTAGAAATAAAATATATAATATATATAAAAAAGACACAATATATATATAGGTATATATATAATATGAAAAAAAAATTATAACATTAGAAAAAATAGATATAAAATAAAAAAAGTATATATATACTTAAAACAATATCTAAAACGAAAATAAAATACATCCAAGTAGGTAAGAACCACAATTTCAGCTTCATTAAAGATCAAAATTTCTAGAGGTGCTGGCCCCATGGTTGTCTTTGCTTTGGAAACTTCTATGGCCATTTGTATCTTTTAACATATATATATATATATATATATATAGTTGGCGCCTACACCCCTTTTGGGTGTTTGGTCGAGCTCCTCCTCCTATTTGTGGTGTGCGTCACTCGGAGGTTTGCCATTGCCTGCAGAGGGGCGACCGCTATTAGAAAAATGTTTTTCTTACTTTTGGTGTTCCGCCGAGATTCGAACCTACGTTCTCTCTGTGAATTCCGAATGGTAGTCACGCTCCCACCCATTCGGCTATGGCGGCCGGCGGTGTCTTTAAACGCTATCAGAATAATATGAAGAAAAAAACGAACTGATGCATGAAATTCAAATGTCAAAGGCCAGTAAAGCGCTATCAAATAGAACACTGCTCTATTCGAAACTTTAAATCGCTTCATATGGGCAACTTTCATATATTCCCGAGCATTTCCGCTACTATTTGTCGCAGGTGTCCATTATTTGGTATTGATTCAAGGTTACGTTGCAAGAGAGTGTACGACGGATGAATCAGTTCTTTAATTGGTTAGATCTTCCACGGATGCCAGCACACATTTTGCCACTCAAAATAGGTGTGCTGTTAATTCTATTACGGTATATAAATCAGTGTAGATGGTGCAATTGAAAAAAAAAATGCTATGCCCAATATCATCAAACCATCGGCCATTCTCAATGGAAAATCCAGAGAAGAAGATGTTCTGATTCCAAGAATCCCTATCATCTCAGATGATATTCCTTTTGATGTCAAACGCTTGCAGTGCGCCGTACGTCTTACTTTCTCAATGACGAAAAAATAAAGCACAGGGACAGTCACTAAAAGTTTGTGGATTGTCTCGACAAACCCGTGTTTTTCTCATGGCCTATCATAGATTGGCATGTTCTCGAGTTGGAAACCTGATAAATTCAATTATTTTTATAGAAGATGAAAAAACAAAAAATATTGCTTACCCAAAAGCGCTGAGACATAATAACTTAGAAAAAAAGAGAATGTATATTAGCTCAATGGGTACGCTAGTTAAAAATATTATACAAATATTATACAAATAAAATAAAATAAAATGAAAAATAATCGGTTACCACTGACTTTTCCACATATTACTCAATCTTAAAAACAAAAATTTATTTGGCCCAATACCAGAAAAACAAAATATTTTGCGAGTACGAGTACGTATGCGTTGTGAGATTCATTTATCGATTTAAAATACGTACCTACTATACAAATGCATAGAAAAAAATAAGTGCTATTTTGTTTTAAATTTCATCAAACCTTTCCACATTTTTTGGAAAAACTAACTTTGTACCTGATTTTATTTGGAAACCCCAGGCTAGCAACGTCATCCTATTATCTTTACTACACTCATTATCTTTACTTAAAAAAAAAAAACAAAAAAAAAAAAAAGAGAGCCGCAGTAGTACACATTGCCCCTGCACACACTTGTAACTGACTTTATTGCCGTTACTTTTGATTTTTTGCAGCTATCATTGCTGTTACCGCTACTGTATGGTCCTGCTGCTGTTGTCTTATATGTTGTACTTTGTTGCTGTTGCTGATCGTCACTTTCTCATTAATTTGCCGACAATATTGCACGCGACGGCAGCTGTCTGCCAGCTACACTGACTGCGATGCGAATGCTATTTCTGTTGCCTCTGTTGCAGTTCGCAGTTCGCACAAAAAGCGTCGTGTATATGCTTGCCTTTGTTGTTGTTGTTTTTTGTGGAAAAAGTGTTGCAGCACTTTTCCAAATGGCACACGACTCGCGTCATTGTTTTTCCTGAATTTCACCGACTTGTTGCGATTTCTTGCTCAGCTATTTTCGACACGATACAACAATAATAATAAATTTGTTTGATGGCCTTTTGTTGCACTTATTTTATTTTATTTTTTTCTAATGACTTTTCGGCGTACGAGTTTTGTGGCGCGCTATAAACAACATTAGTTTACTGGTTTTTGGTCATGTTTGTTATGCTATTAAATTTTATTTTTCCTATTTTAGTTTCATTGTTTGTGCTTTTGTGTTTTCCACCGAGGAAGCTCAGGAGTGTTGCGTTTTCGCCTTTTGCTTGTGATAACTCGAAAATTGGGTGAGTGGAGTCGAAGGCTCCTCATGTGGCTACTGCACATTTTATGTGCGCAAAATCCATGTCGGCGTCTGACAATCGTGCTAGCAGATTTAACAGTATTTTTCTCAATGCTTTGATGTTCATATTAAAATACACACACACAGAGACTCAGCACATTTGAGCAAAATGGATTTTAATTGTGGTGAATAGCCCAAAGCGACTGATTTGCATGCTAGCACCTCCTTGCGCAACCTGCAATCAATTGTCAGCTCAGGTGACTGTGATTTTGATTTTTCGGCTTTTTTCTTTTGTTTTTGTTTTTCTTTAATAACATATTTAATTTTTTACTATAGTTTTTTATTATAATTCATCCATAAAATTTCATAGCACCGCTGTTAGTATAGACATGAATGCAACAACATAAAATATAACAAATTAAAAAAAAAAAAAAAAAAAAATAGACCATTTCAGAGCGCAAATTTGCAGTCTTATGAGAATTTATGAGAAACATTTTAATAATCATAATGAATTATAATAATCTTAAATTTCCAGAAATAACAAGAAGCTTATTTACAAGCAAACAGGGTCTTAAGTTTTAGTTTTAATACTTTTTTTTTAATATTTGTAGCACGGGACTGGCACATTAAGTGGTTAGTAAAGCGTTTTATTATAAATTTCCCTCATACATAAATATGTAAAAGTTTATTGGTATGTAGATATGAGAAATGTTCATTTAAGCAGCGAGTTTGTTTTGCTTTTGGGATAATTTTGATTGCTTTCCATTTATCCAAAAAGTTCCCTATTTAAAACCGTTTCAGAAAGTTTTAGTTGAAAGGTTTGCTTTTGAGTTTACTTTTCTTTTTTAAATTAGAACTTTAAATGATTTATATTTGACTTACATACATTTCTGTGAAAATATTCAAAGTGTCCATGTCACTGTGACGATTGCTTACCTGCAAATAGAAGAAAAATAAATAAAAATTAATATGTTGCAGTTACAAATAAAATTTTGTGGTAAGAAAGATGCTTAATTTTACGAATAAAAAAGTGTAAAAATTGATGCACGCTCTAAGATTAAATATAAATCATGCTATTGTAGCTGTTGTTGTAACAGCATAAGCATTCCCTATGCATGCATAGGGAATGCTATTGGAGTGACAGTATTTGACCGGATATTCATAAATCTCGGTCATTCCGGTAACGTAGGACCGCCTGTCGTGTGAACTTAGCAGCCACAACTGGATATGAACGATGATAATAGCTAAGCAAAAAATTTAATCAAAATTACTCTCTTCTTGCTTGGTTTCCAGAAGTGGCACATGCAGACTTCGCTAACATTTTGGCTACTGCGGGGCACACTGGGCCAGAAGACCCGAGTGAGTGGCCAAAAAAAAAAAATTTCGACTTAATTTAAACAGGAAATTTATAACATCATCTTATTTTGAGTAATTTTTTACACCAAATTAAGAAGTTTCATTAGTTTTTATCAATTAGTTTTTTTTATGTAACAGTTCAAAGTCAAAGTTTTAGTTCGATTTTTAACACTTTCAAACAATGTTTATCAATAAGTTGTTGTGAAAAATACTACTCAAGATGTTATTATCGTCCATAACTTTTCTTTATGGATATCAAAAAATAATTTATAATTGAAACCACGTGTATTTATGTTGAATAAGTTTTTTTTTTTTAACATTTAATCAAAAAAATCTGTTTTTTATTCATACATGACTTACTTTGAAAACAAAGTTCCCCGAAGTTCCCCTATCAAATGAGTTAAATTTTATGCCAAATTGTTCGTAAAGAAGTATTAAATAAGGTATATATGCGCCTTTTTGACATGTCTGAAATATCGATATTAATGTGAGAGAAATCTCAAATCATTCTGACCCATTAATGTTTGAGCCAAAACTACCGAGGGAAAATCGAGTTTAATTCAGTGTTTGCATTTACTACTTCAGAGCAGCAGTAGTACCCCAAATAATGCTCTGCTCCAACTATGTAGTTAAACATTGTCAGCTACAGAGTAGAGCTGATAGCGCACAAGTCAAACTAGGACTCCAAGCTATGACTCTAACTGCGCAACAGTCAGAGTCATAGTAGAAAAATAATTGCGTCGTAGTTTTACACAGGAGCTCATAGTCACTAAAATAAAATGCGCAGTAGACCAAAAACAGAGATTGAACTTTGTCCAGAAAGATCCAGAACTGTCCAGTACCTCAGAGAGTGAGAGACTCTCAGCAGATTGTTTGGTCAATGTGCGCCCCCACCCCCGTTTTTATTTTGTACACGAAAACTGCGGAGCGACTATTTGCAGTACTACGAAGTCATTTCGCGATGTCATATTTTGAGCGAGAGCGAATGGAGATAAATTAAAAATTACAAAAATTACAACAAAAAAAAATTAAAAGTTACAAAAATTACAAAAAAAATTAAAAATTACAAAAATTTAAAAAAAAAATTAAAAATTACAAAAATTACAAAAAAAAATTGGGATACTAAATCGTACTAGAATCCTCCTCGCGGTGTATCCTGGGTGTATGAGTACAGCTAATTCTAGACGTATTTTCTTTGTTCTAAACCCCTATATTCTGAGTTTGAAGCAAAAATACGGATTTTTTAAAATTCATGTCCGCCATTTTGGATCCGCCATTTTGAATTTTGACTTCAGATTCGCATTCATAGAGTTAAAAAACTATAATAAACGTGGTTTTAATCGGTTTTATGGCCTTTTCCTAAGAAAAAAGAGTTTTGGCCACTCACTCGGGTCTTCTGGCCCAGTGTGCGGGGATTTAACATCTTATTCAGCTTGTAAAGCAATCTGTACAAAAAGTCGTAAACAGCCAAGAGTTGTGGCAATCGATAAACGACTTATTTTTATTTATTTAATTTATTTATTAAGTCAAACATACAAACATAAGTTATTTTTAAAATATTTGACCTTAAAACTAATCTATTTTTAAGTATGTTAAACTTAAAGTAAGAATTGAACCTGGACGGATTATTATTGCATTCCTTTTCTAGATTTAAATAGATTTCCTCAACTTGCAATAACCTTTAACATTCTCTGATGCCATCCTTACAAGCTCTCTGTTTACGCTCGTAATTCCTTATTTTAACTTAACATTAACTTTGCAGCATTTAATCTAACTTCGAAACATTACTGCTAAGCATCGTCGAATTCGATTGTTCATATCACAAAACTTCGACAGCCGGACACAACAAGAAAGGTTTGAGTATAAGCTAAACGAACCGGTTCGCAGTTGACGTAGCAAACTCATACTCATGCATGTAAAATATTTCACATTTGCACTCTACAACAGTTTTTGAGTCTTGTGTCTTAGGAGTATGTCTCGGCTAAACACACGAACATTTTGAAAGCCAATGTAGCAGAGGCAATGCTTGTGAAAGTGTTAACAGAATGAATGTATATGGTGAGCTAATTATTAACATTCTGTGGTTAAACAGGCGCTGTTAATAATAACTACACCAGAGGGCTTGCAAATAATTAGCGATAATTACTTACTAGATCTCTGGCGCAGAACATTTAAATATACATTAAAATATAGAAAATTAATGCCAATGCCAATATATTAATCTACATATGTGTGTATCACATTTGTTTAGTTTGCTGCACTCAAATGTTTTTGTTTTCATCGAATTTGCTCGTCTCAGCGCAGAAATAACTAAGAAAATAACTACTTTGTGCACCAAAATTAAGCAGTTAAATTGCAAACAAGATCTTACTCGAATCTTACGTAATTTTTGATTTGTGAAGAATATAATTGAAGAAATACTAAAAAATCATAACACCAAATCTACGTAAAATAAGACTTGGTTCATCCTTTTTTTCGAGGGGTCACCAGAAATGACGACACAATGGAGGAGTTTTAATTTTTTTTTTGAAAATTACAGAAATTATTCTTCAAACATGTATCTATAAGACAGAAAAAGTTTGAATTAAATAAATAATTTTTTACATAGAAAAAAGATATTGAAAATAGGCCTTTTTTTACCCGACGAACCCCATGTAACCCCTTACATGCACACATACATTAGTTGCGGGAAAAGAATTATTTTTGTGAAAAAAAGATATTCTAAATGGTGTAGGTTGGTTAAGACACTTGAAAGGGTTTACACAAGCATTACAAAAAATCATTCTGTTGAGCTAAATCTTTGGATTTTTAAGCAGAACTTCCAGAGCAGATGTGGGCTGAACATTTTTAATTTAAAGTTTGAGGCACAAGAAATTAATTCTTAATAAAAAATTTTTTTTAACACACTGCAACTTTTTTATAAAAGATTAAGGATGTTTCCAACGTAGAAACCAACAAAAGTTTACAATCTGCCCGCGGGTTTTCTCAGGGCCTATAAGGAAGCTCAAGATCAAGCACTACAAGACTAAAAGTATCGCAATTCGTACATCAATAAAATCATACTTTTTTAAATTAAAGAATAGTTTCTCTCATAACAGTTTATATGTGACAAAAGTAAAAAATAAACATTACTATTATGTATCATATAATTTAGTAACACAAACTTTAAAAGGTGCATCGTGTCTTTATCCATTTAAACCTAAAAATTATATTCACTATGGTACTAGGCACCAAACCATTTTTTTTTGCGTTTTAATTTTCAAACAACGCTAAATCTAGTGCCTAAATCACCAAGTTGGCAACTATGGTGCATACATATGTATGTATATACATATACAGCCACCATGTGTTTTCTACTCTCGGACGGGGCACTCAAAGAACTAACTAATCAATTTCTTTTACAAGAAGGATTAAATGCATGTAAATATAGTGTTTCCCCCAATCGTTTCGTAAACAAAACTTTGCTTTAGCAGCATAGCAACAAAAGCTAGGTTTTTTCTGATTAACAATAAATAAATATTTGTATTTGAGCTTACATTTCGCTCTCATCCACATTCCACATGCCGCGCAGATTGCACTGATCGGCCTGTAAACCCAAAAGAGAAATATTCCATAATACACCAAACTTTGACTTCGCTCTGTAAGCCCCTATACACAAAAGACAATTTGTACTTTACTCTCCACCACACACTCACACACTTTACACTCTGCTGAATACACCTTAGTAATGCAAGAACGAGAAAAAAAACAGCTGTTACAGCGGTTACCCCATACAAAACCAAACACGTGCAGAGAACGTATCACCAATAAAACAACAACTAGTAATACTTTAATATAGACTGTTTACATTTAATACAAAAACAACAAATCACAACATTTAAACGTTAAATTGCGTTCTAAACAAATTGGAAAATAATGTTAAATAACGCAAAGATAACAGCGACAATAGCTGTGAAATATTCGCAACCCATTTGCATTGTGTTGGGTGAGGTGAACGAAAGGGTGAAAGCAATGCAGAAGGTGTAAATGATAGCGCAGCAGCAAATGCAAAAATTCGATAGCTCTAGGCATTTGTTTGGATGTGTTAACTTAGCGTTGTTGTGAAGTGTGTGAAAGTGTTAATACGTAGGAAATGGCGCGCGATGCATATTTGAATAGGCGGAATGCGCAATTTCACTAACAAATTTTTTAATAAGTAAAAATTTGCAAAATCGAAGCAAGCGGTAAGCATTACAAATGGCAAAGTGTAAAAAATAACAATTTGCGCACTTTGACTTTGTCGTTTATTAGACTCAACAACAAAACAAACAGCAATAAGAAAAATAACAACAAAATATGCTTGAGTATACTTTGACGTATCTAAGCAATGTAAACAACACAGTTCAATATTGTTGTCTTTGCCATTATTTCTCGATGCTGTTCGATGTTGTTGTCATCGTTCATTCATAGAGACGTCTGCTTGCTGTATGTACTCGATTTTTCTATTACGTCCATAATAATTGCTAATGACGATTCGGTCGCTCTGCTCGGCTGCAGTCGCAGTTCATTAGTGCAGCCAGTCGATCAAGCGGCGACAAAAAGTGCACAAAATGAACGATGACAACAAAAACAAAAGAAAAAACAACAATCATGCTGGTTAGGTGAGCAGCAGCAGCCACAGCAAAATAATGTACGAATAAACGGTTGAAAAGTAAATAACGACAACAAATCAAAACAAAGCACTTAATAATTACAAGTATTAGCAGCAGCGAGCAGCAGGCGGCAATCGTTGTACATGCAGTAGTCATTGGTGGATGTGGAAATAAACAGCAAATGTGCGCAAGTAAAGTAAATACCCAAATCAACCATATCGATAAGTCTGCAGCAATTTTATCAATTTTCGTGGCTGTTGTGATATCGATACGGTATATTTATGTATTTCGAATTCTTCGCAGTTATCACATGGAAAATGAGCACCAATTTATGATCGAATTTACAGAACTATACACATCTCTCAATTTTGACGATAAAAATCACAGATTATAAGAGTTTAAAAACGAATGCCCTCGCTATTATTGAAGTTTATGTGATGTATTCGTTTGGACATAATTGTACCTTAGGCGGTGTTTATGGTTATCGTTGACAACTTTTTTTTTAATTTTCCATTTGCTCGCATTTCACCATTATTTTATGTAAGTGTGTCAATTGGCAGAGAAGAAACTGTAGCAAGTTAAACAAACGAAAAACAAGAAGCTAAAGATACCAAGGCGAAGTAGAATGTAAATAAATACATACATACACATCACCTGTGTTCACAATAGCAACAGCAGCGCAACATATTGCAAAGTTTTGACTATCTATTTATTATTTAACTTTTTTATTTTGTTACGACAATGTAGCCAATACTACAACAAGAACAATAGAACTTAAAGTTTCAAAACTTTGTAAAAACTTTTTTAAAAATTTTCATGAAAATTGTAAACTTTTTAAACATAATTTATTGAAAAATGGGGGGTAAGTAGTTTTATAATCTATGAATTTTTGGTACAATATTGTGTCAGTTTAAGTGGGTCAGGTCTTGCCGAATTTTCTTCATATAAAAAAATTTCGAGTATTCCTTATGGGGAAGAAAATTCATAACACAACAATTTTGAGTCACTTTAAATTGGCAAATGTGTCACTAAAACCGAATGGGCTGCAAAAGTGTATGCTCAGAACTAAAAAAAAAAATTTGGACATTTTTTGAATATTTTTAAATTTCTATCAATTTGAAACTTTGTGTTATAAAAAACAAATACAAAACCGAATGGGCTGCAAAAGTGCATGCCCAGAACTCAAAAAAAAAAAAATTTGGAAATTTAGTGAATTTTTTTTTTCAATTTTGAAGCCTTGAGTTACAAAATAAAAAAGATACAAATAGTTCAAACTTTGAGTTATAAAAATATAAAAAGAAATTAAATAAATACTTAAACTATTGCTATAATTCGCGCTGCTATTATTGTGAACAGAGGTGTATATATGTAGGGTAGACAATTTGACGAAAGTGTATTTTCGTAAACAGTGGCCGAGAGTGATGATTTTGCCGTATTACTGGCCCCATGCGAAAAAACTTCAATGAACATCAAATTTAAATAAGCAGGTTCTAATTCATTTTACGTAATTTTTTATGGTTTTAGCTTTATCTCAGACTTACGACCTATCTTTTCAATAGCATCAATCACTTTTTACTACATTTGAGTTACTTTGATTTAACGCAATTCAATTAATTTAATGTTTTTCGATTTTTTTACAGTATTTCATTTATTTGATTTCATTTATTTATTTTATCTTAATAACACATTACTGTTTAAATTGTTCTTGCTCTTCAATTGTTTGTATGCATTTACGTGTTTATGTACCATCGGCATGTTATTTCCATCCTATCCTTCTCCTCAATTTTTGCCTTATATATTCGTATATTCGTTTCTCTCTATCTCTTATCACAATTCTTGTTTTAATGCGCAGTGAAATGAGAAATTGCGCGCAAAAAATATATTTTGTAAACTAGAAGAGCACAAAAACTCAATCTGATTGACAGTGGCACCCTGTTGCAGCAATGACAGCTGTTCTAAGCCTCCCCACCATATTCCACGTTTCGATAGTACCGACCCCAAGTACTAATAATAGTACGGAGACGCTACCATCTAAAACGTAGGCGCCATCAACGCCGTATACAGATATCGAGTCACACGCGCATAGCCAATCCGCGGCGCTTCCCCACCAACCAAACCCTACCGCCTACCTCCTCTTAAGCTTTTAACGCTTTTGCAAATGAAGCCGATGACTACGAAGGAAGCAGTCAAGCCGAAGCAAATCTTATAAATACTTTTAGATGCCGCACACACATTTCAACTCATAACTGGCCTAGGTTTGTACTTGTGTGCGTGTGTGAATGGCCAAATGCCAATATTAGCCAACCAGAAGTGAACTGACGGACGACCGTCGCGTCGGCTAGTACAACCAACTCACCGTGCGCGTATATACACACAACAACAGCAAAATATGCTGTCGCGACTTTCCGCAAAGCGAATATGCAGATAGAGGAATTTACAAACAAAATACGAAATAAAATCGATCACGAAGAGCGCAAACACATACGTATACAACTACATGCAATATGTGCATATGGTATCTCTCTTTGTAGTTACGAAATTGAATAAAATAAAATATAATATATTGCATGTACAAAAGATGGAAAGAGTAAAAACGGGGAGTCAAAACAATAGAACAAAAACAAAATCGAAACGTATGCACACCAGTAGTTGTTCCGTTGCCGCCACTTCCCCTTCTTTAATTTACCATAGAGCAGCTCCAACATACCAACAACCCCAGTTGATTCAGAGTAGAGGTAGTTGAGAGTATAAATGCAGGTGTGCGAGTATGTGTAAATAGTGGATCTGATCATGAGCGATTGAGAGAATGAAGTAGAGCCATACTGAGCAGAGTTGTCAAGTGACAAACACTTACATTGAATAAGTGAATAATCAATTTTGTGAAAACCAAAAATAAACAGTAAGTAATTATAAGCACGACATTTCTTTGAAAAATCAAAAAAGTTATTAGTCACCGTAAGTTCTGTTTTTTAATCATAATGTGCCGCATAACGCTTCGGCACGTTATTGAAAATAAATTTACGATCAAATTGAAGTACTTGCATTAAAAATTTTGCAGATTTGGCTCCCAGGATAATACTCATTCAATTGAGAAAAAAAAATAATAATAAAATCCCGTCATACTTCTTCCTGAAGATTAGATCGCATTAAGCAAAATTCTTAATGCTGCGGTCATGGCAATCTGAGATAACTAATAAACATCTATTGAAATTATTTGGCATTATTAATAATTAAATATACCATTTCCATGTATTCATGTATTATTAACGATTTTTTTTCGACTCATCATTTCATATACCGAATGCGAACACGTACAGCCAAATTGCATTATTTGCCACAGAGCAAAACCAGACCTCCCTTAAAGTGATGATTCATTTCTAATTTATTTTAAATTGATTCAATCTGCATGATAACTTCCAGGAAATTGGCAACTCTACCGGCTAATGGTTTAAAACAGCTGACCGACTCACTCGCTGTTACTTACGACGTCGCCACGGCTATCGCAGTCGACGTTCGCATTTTCAGCAGCAACAGAAACAGCTGTAGCAACAAAAGTAGACATAAATGGCAGCCGTGATTCACCGCTTTACCCACCGACATTTCCTGAGGCAATGACACTAACAACTGCACCACAGCCATGAGTATTACCGAAAAACTACCAACAAGACAAGAGAAGTAAAAAAAAAAACACCTCGCTGCGATAGTTGGCGTTTAGCAACAATAAACAATGGTTAACCACACAAACACTCTAAACCAACTAGGCCTTTATAGAAGATGTTTGGACCACATGAGAATTCATTGCGTTTGCAATGAGATGTGTTTCCAAATATTTGCAAATCATATAAAAAAGAAGCTTTTCTATGATCAAATGCAACAGGAATTTACTGCGCCAAATTCAATTAACATTTGCCCTCTTATTAATATCTGTTTAAATAATAACGATGCCTTGTTTTTGATGTAGAAGTTCTGCGTTTTGATTGTTGTTTCATGCTTCGCTCAAAAAATGCAAGTACCATTTACTTCGTAATTTTTGAATTTTTCATTTTGGGAGTCAATGCTGTTGAAATTCAACAAAGTAAGTTGGGTATAACATCTATTGAATTCTCATAAAAAGTCATCATGAGAAAGGGAAAAACACTAACACGTAAAGAAATCGCCCAGGTCTATGCCTATCAGGCCACTGGTATCAACAGCACAAAAATCGGCATTAAATTGAATCGCTCGGCTTCAGAAATATTTATTAACGTAAAGCTTTAGGAAAAGTTATCACAACCCGGTAAAACAAAAATAATCAAAAGTTATCTTCGCAACAAATATTCACTATTATTCGGAATGTTTTGGAAAAAAATACAACGGCATCGAAAATTGTAAGTGATTTAAAGTTACCAGGCCAACGTCGCGTGCCACAAATTTTACCCGATAGTAATCGACTAGTTTGGATAAAAATGAAGTCAAAAGCAGCGTTTACGGAGTCACACAAACGTGTCATATACCGATAAGTGGAGAAATGTCATTATCCCGGACATGACACAAACCGCTGTTATGACTCCGGTTATATCAGCTAATGCTGATCCGTTCAAATTCGCTGATACCCTGTTAATGTTCTGATATTGGCCACACCGCCCCATTTGTTTTCATGAAGGGTCTTGATCACTATTGGCATAATATGTTTTTTCTACCAAGCGAAACTTTGGAGAAAGAAAAACAAATTGAAGTACTAGAATGGCTAGGCTATCTCAACTCCTGACTTAGATACGATCGAGAACAGGTGTCGAGTGAACGCTGGAAGACATCAGTTTCAGATCACCACATTCGGAGTGTCAAAATATCGTTGCTACGAATCCAAACCGGAATTTTTGAGTGATAATAAATAACTGAAGGTCGCATTCACTATTAATTTTACGGTGCACACATTTGGGATGCTTTTTCCGAATATTTTTGTTTATTTTAGAAACAATTGCTTTAATCGAATTTCGCATTTAAGTTTAATTTTTTGTTTTTGCTTTAATAATGTTGCCACAGTTTGTATTACTTTTAAATACTCGTAGATAATTTTTTAGCACTTAATAAATATTGTTACAGCATATATAAAAAGGTATGTGTTTTAGAGTTTTTATTCAAAAGTTTTTAAGGAAAAACAAGACTTAATTTAATATTTACTTTTTTATATTTAAAATCAGAGTCACCTATTTTTTATTCCTTTTAATGTATGGTTTTATTTTAATTCTACTTATAAAGTGTGTTTTTTAATTACTTGGGAACTTAATACGTTAACAAAAAACAGACAAGTTGTTGGAATGATTTTTTTTTATTATAATCGGTAGATAATTTCATGGCATTTATTTTTTGAATATTACATCCGGCATATGAATGCCCACCGTGGCTACGAGTTACTACTTGTTCCAATAAATCTGAATAATAAATCGAAATGAGCCCAATCAACAAAAATGCGACCCAAACTGTGGACATTTGGCTTCAATTTTTGCACGAGCCGTATTTCATAGGCACTACTAGACTACTTCGAGTGCAAAACCACTTCGACCTCATGGCCTTTTGTGGTGTGTAAGCCAAGATCCTTACATAAAATTTTCTACGTAGACGAAGGACAAATCCCTACAAGTAGAGAACGACGACGAATCGACATTTCGGCGTCTTCACCATGAACTTCGCGAACAGACTTATTTTTTTAAAGTAAATTTCCACAATTTCGAGGTATTCTTCAGGCGTTAAATAATTAATACTGGACAAAAATGTTAACATAGTTTACCATTCTCAGCTGTCAACGGGATAGTTTGAGCAGCTGATTTTAGGTTTAACTCAACTCGTGCGCTAATCTGGACCTGAGTTAAAATTTTCATCGTTTTAGAAAAAAAATTGTGTACATTCAACTTGAATTGGTCGAATTTTCCTGTGTTGAATTAAAGTGAGAGTAAATTATTACTATGTTATGTTATTCATACTTTGAAAATTTCGTATTTTAATTTGAAAGTATTTTTATAATGCAAATATTATTGTATGAATTTCAAGATTTTTTTGAATTTGAATGTGAAAAATTCACAAAAATAAAGATTACAATATTCAAAGCTTTCGTCACTCACTGGCTGACAGAATAATTTGAAATTATTATTTTTTTAAATACTTGTGAAAATTGGGGAGTTAGCCCCTTGAATTTTTCTGTAATAATTAGTAAGATGTCTCCTAAATACGTCGCAAAACTACTGATTTTATTTCTCTTCGTTCTATTATTAGCTGGACATGTCTGGTTTTATTTAAAAAATTTGTTCACAAAGAGTAACCTGAACCAGCTGAACCTATTTTACAGTCACCTTTAATTTGTGCATACTTCCTCTTCCTCTCCATTTTGGAAATAAAATACGCTTTGTTGCCAACTACGAATGGGTCGAGCTTGGTCGGTCGTATGTTAAAATGACATAATTCAATGTGAAAAAAACTAATTAATTACTTCCACACATTCAAATAAAAACAACGTAAAATGATGAACGAAAAAATGTAAAGAATTTAAGGCGCCAGCAACTGACCGCCAACAAATAATAGGTGCCGCCCTAGAAACGCCTCAAACACTGGCTGTGAGAGCGCCGTTAGCTCAGAGGTTTGTGTTGACAACTTGAAGTTAAGCACAAGCATACCTACACACGCATGTGTTATGGTGGCCAAGTAGAGAGAGAGAGATGATATTAAAGTTAATGCAACAAAAAATTCAAGTGTATGACAAAACAACAACTATGTCTGCACATGTACATACGTTATGGTGCGTGCCTAAACCAGCAACAAAACCGTACGGTTAGTGGCAATGAATTCAATTACAAATGAAGTGTGCAAATCACATCAAGTAATTACGCTATTTTGGGATTTGTTTAAGTAAGCATTCTTTGGAATTACTTGCGCTCAGCAACAGCAAATAAGCTTTGTACACTTATTGGAAATACTTAACAGTCAAAGGCGGGGATTTCGTACAGGACGCCCTACCAGGGGTAATTTGTTTATTACTAACAAATTTTGTAGACTCAGTGAATATCTGGTTCATAAAATTCGATATAATTAGGAGCATAGAAGGTAAGGATGACGAAAAAAAATTAATAAACGTTTACAAAATCTTTGATCTTCGATCTAAGATATTGTATTGATTTTAACTCACGTGGTAAATGTAGTTCCAGAATTATTAGTTTTTACCAATATAAATTCTAAGCGTATGATATCACTAATCATTTGACAACTTTTGGCAGATTTGCATTGCACTGGCTCTAATAGCTTGAGTCAAACATTTTCTCCAATTCTAAACCTACATTTTGGACTATTGCTGAATAATTTGAACCCAAACTAACTGACTCATTTAAAATAAAATTAAAAAAGGCAAACATTTTTTAATAAATTTGCGTTATTAAAACTTCTATGCGTGGATGGTGTTTTTAACTATAAATATTTGGATAGGCGTAAGCTGTTAGGTTTGCTAAGCTAGTCTGATTGAAGCAGTTATTTTTCAGTACTGGTGCAAAATCAATCGTCCAATTTTGTCTTACAATAACTTTTTTACTAATTAAAAAAATTATATTCTGAGCGATGGAAATTTTTATTTTGACCTTTTCGCTTGACCTGAACACTGATGATCGAAGTTAAGTCCTTTTTTCGATAGAGAAATATTTATGCCTCCAATAAATTTTAAAAATTTTCCTAACCAGATAAAGGAACTATTTTTCAAAAACAAAAATAAATAAAAAAAGACATGCAAGTGGAATATGTACTAATCGCATGCAAAATCTAATCAATTAAGTATTAAACCAGATTAATTAGAATTTGATTTAGAAAAAATGTGAAGTATTTGTGGCTATTATTCAACTTTACTATTAAGACTATTAAGACTGGTATGAATAGAAAATATTTTAAATTAACATTGAATTAGTAAATGAGTGTTCCACATATTTCCACGAGACCGAGCGAAATAGTTAGGCTTGCCCACAATTACGCACGCACACATCGCGACGAACATATTTTGTGCAAATTCCAATACAAATTGCATTATTGCATGCAATCAAAACTAACAGCGTGCATCATATTCTTCCCAATGTGTTGCAAGGCTTGACGTTATTGTCGGAAAAAGCTTACAAAAGTAATAATAGAAAAGCTATAACATAATATATATTTTATGGCTGTACAAGGTTAATCATACAATTATGTTTTCGAACAACTTTTTTACTAAATAAAAACAAATTAGTTTGGGTAAAGAGAAATCCATTATTTTTTCCTAAAATTTTTGTGCAAATGGTTTAAAACTGTTTTATGTCGGTGTTTAGCTCCTGGGCGATGCTTCGACTATTAACATGCCGGTCAACTTCGATTATTTCTGTATCGACATTATCGACATTTTCTTTAATATCAAAAAATGCCTGAACGGAATCGACGAAACCAAAATTGCACGATGTAGTTGTTAGAGCATCGGCATCATACCCACCATTCACAATTACAGCGGCCTGGCTTGCATTTACGCCTTTATCAGAGAAAAACTGTAAAATCTACTTAATTTTCTCTTTGTTGACATTGTTAACACCCTGTAACTCACAACTCAATGGAACAAACAAAAAACAACAAAAATAACTTTTTTAGTGTGAAATATCACCTTGACAACGATTTTATTTATTATGGATTTTATTCAGGGCGCATCACAAAATGACTGTAAGATCGTGCCAGACGACGACCCATCGAGTTATGGACATTAAAAAGACAAAAAACCAGAAAGAAACAATCAACTGTATTTGCTTTTCAAGGCGTGGAATCTAACAAATTGTTGATGCACAAAACACTTCGGAGCAAACTGATGGAGCATTCGACTTACAATCCTGATTTGGGAGCCAATGATATTGTCATATTTTCGCAAATCAAAAATAAAACGCCAAGTCAACATATTCCGACACCTGCGGAAGCGATCGATGCGTTCCAATCACATATTTTGGCGCTACCACAAAATGCGGTAGAAAAAGCGCTTTGAAATTGATTCAATCGCATGCAAAAGCAGAAGTATTGATCTTTATGGACAATATCTTGAAAACCAAACAATAAAATTCGATTACAAATATTAATTTTTACTTGTCTATCTCATCAAACGCTCCGCAGCAATTAATTAGCATATTGCCGATTAGCCAAAATAACAAACAGAGTGTACAGAGAGAGTAGTGAGTGTACATTTTGCGTCTGTAAAAATCACTAACAAATATACTCATCACAGGGGCATTAAATTTCTAGAGCTTTCACCATAAAATTCGTTACTGACGAACTGACCTCGTTGTCGTCATTCAATTTGAAATTTTGCGCCTCTTTCGTGCAACTACTTGCAAAAAAATTTGTTCAAATACTCGCTGTCTTGTTTAACCGAAACTGTTTTATTTTTAGCTGGAATGCAACGGAGTAAGCCACGAAAATAGCTATATAAAAACAATGAACCAATAAACAAAACCAAAACAATACACAAAACAAAAAAAAAAATGTAATAAGATAAAAAACTAACTAAAACAACATCACTAATATAATAAAAGCAAAAATAAATAAAAATAAATAACAAACGGAATACTAATTTTTTGTATGATTGTGAGTAATAAAATGAAAAAGCACGGAATGTATACATGCACCTAGATGTCTTCGATTCATTTATTTGTAGATAAGTACCGTGCAGCGAATTGGGCTAATGCAAGACTAGCGGAGAACTAGGCCCTTTTAGGTTGCTACTAGTTGCCACTTTTTCACGCATAAATGAACGTGATTATGCTTTCGCCAAACAAGTTCGCAGTAGTTTCTACACATTTACGTTGATATTTTTTTTTTATAGATCATGCTCCAATAAATAATGCAGATCAATTGGTGTGGATTTTAGTTTATAAAGGAAATTATTTTTTGTTTAAATTGATTAAACATTGATGTTTTGTTAACTATCATTAATACTTTTGCTAAGGTTAAAAATCAACAACTGGTATCTATCATCCTACAACTACAACTACTCAAAAAAAATTGGCCGAAAAATTTCCAAAAATTTAATGGGTCGAATTTCCATGCGTGAAATTTTCCAAAAACGGAACAAAATCGACTACTCTCAAGGTGAACAATTACTGGTGGTGAAAATTATACGGCAAAAATTAATGAAAAAGATCATAGGCGAAGCAGTGATGTAGCTAAAGCAGGGACGGGATTGGCGCCAAGGGTTGTAATGCTGTGTGTTTGGCGTGATAGGAAAGAAACAGTAAATTACGATCTACTACCGATTAATAATAAAGTAACAATTCATGTAGTCGACACAAACTTTTTTTTTCTCTCATGACAAAATGAGAGATTGACTGAAAAACTCTGATAGATCCGCCGTGCAGTTCTTACCTTGCACTCTCAGTCTGTAAACTCAAATGAAAGAGAGGCCTTAGTAATACCTTTACATCAATTTCTTGATCTTCACTATAATACAATAAATCTCCATCAATTTATTATCGAACTATTTGGACAATACCTCATTGTAAATTCTTCATCAATCGTTTGTGTGCCACAACTAAAGAATCATTCAGCCGATTAATAGCAAAGACCATGTGGCATAACATTCGATAATAATATTTTATAAAAAAATGCATTAAAATGTAAATAAAAGGGATTGAGAATGTAAAACAATTAAAAAATTGCATCTAATGGAAATCACCAGATGTGGCTGTGCGAGAACAAAATCCTCTCGGCACTTTGAGCGATGTGCCTGTTTTTCGATGCCTGCCTCCCATTCCATTTCAGCCTTGTGTTATTTGCTGTTGCCTATTGAATATTTCAAAATCATTCACTTCTCCACTTCATTTTCATATATGTATGTATATACACATATGCGCATTGTTTTTTTTTAATTGCAATGCGGTTCGTTACCGGTAGCATACATATACGAAGAATTTGTTGTTGTAAATGCTTTTCACACCTAATCATCGCCAAACAAACAACACAAACAATAAGGAGTGTAAAAAGCCTTTGACTGGCATATGTGCGCGAGCGAGATAAGGCTAATGACCCCATGACAAGAGCAGCCACTTTGGCAAAAGACCGCAAGCGGTATTGTGGCGAACGATGGCCGGTACTACTATTTGCTCACGTCTGCCTGCCCTACCATAACTTCCCCTTACATATACAAGTATGCATATAAGATGAGTAAATATCCCGAGATATAACGTTACGACTACTAACAACAAATACCCCTTATTTTTTATTTTTTTTTGTTTTGTGCGGATGAGGGGTTTAAAATGGCTAACACATCGTCAAAGCTGCTGTCGCAGCAATGTTATGTCCGGGGACTAAAAAACTCCCCCTATATATTACCGATTCGAGGTGATTACATACATTTAAGACCCACAACTACCCTAACGAAAGATTTTTTTTAATTTGCAATTTTTAATTTTTTTAAACTTATTTCTTGCTCTACCTTGACTCCTCTGTTATACTTTTACTGCTACCACATTTTTTGCTTAATTTATAATTCCCGTTTACTACAACTTGTTTTCCGCTGTTTCTTTTAACTTCTTCTGTTCTGGAGCTTTTTTCCAGTCTT
Source organism: Anastrepha fraterculus (assembly GCA_037575425.1). Classification (NCBI taxonomy): domain Eukaryota; kingdom Metazoa; phylum Arthropoda; class Insecta; order Diptera; family Tephritidae; genus Anastrepha; species Anastrepha fraterculus. Next base: position 25,050 of record JAYXIM010029679.1, read on the forward strand.
TCATAAAATGCAAGTGCTTTCTTTCATTCCATTCAACATTTCACTGTTGTAAGCCTTTCGTTTGCTTCGTACGCTGCTCTCCTTAATTTTTTATTTAATATTCAGTTCAATACATACTTTGTTTTGGATATTTTATTTTGTTGAATCATCTTAAATGGACGAGAGTTGAATCAACTGCCAGTCGCGAGCATTGCTGGTGCCATATGTATTGTAGTAGTGGTTTCGGTTTTTGTTCATTTACTCGTATTGGTGCTTTGTTATCACTTTTCGAAGCCTCAGTTGCTGTAATTGTTTTTTTACTTTTGTTGTGTTCCATGAAACCGATCAGTCGGTTTGTACGTATTATTGCCCCGCGGCTAAATAACGATTTATGGACAATAAAAGACGTTTAGGTCGCGCCGTAAGAGAGATCGTTGATCTTTTCGCAAATTCACAGCTGTTCATTATAAAATTTTACGGTTTCAATTCGCTTTGATGAGCTGCGCATAGTAAATTTTGTGGAAGACACCTGTCTTGTTGCGGATAAGGTTTGGTGAAAACTAGGCTACATATATACATATGTATGTATATACATACCTACATACAAGTATGTGTGCGCTGCTTTAATTTTTAAATAAATACTTGAAGATTTGCTTGCATTTAGACTCACCCTGTGGTACATAGTACTATTTCATTTCTCCTATCCAAGGGGTTTACTCTCCCCAATTGACAGATAGTGCAATAAATAATATAAATGAAATAAAAAATACAGCCAGAGCAGTAAACTCAAATAAGGCAGGTACAAGAATTTTTTGATATTTAGGAATGTTGTTAGTGACATATGTATGAAAGTCTGGGGATGGAATTTACATATAAGTAATTTCTCTGAAAATTTAATTAAAATAATGCCCTCCCCTTGCGCTTACCACATACATTCCAATTCACTATTTTATTCCGAAGTTCGTGATATCGAATAAAGTTTACGGCCAAGGACGTTCTGTTAAAGAGTTCTTGAGCGCGTTGTAGATACATACGTGTGTGTAATGTGTCCATGTCTGTTGCTACAAATTCCGGGCAGTGATTTTCAGCACAGTAAGATAGTTGATAAGTAGGCTGTTTTGCATTTACAAAGAACTGCCAAGTCAGAATGTAGTTTGTATATGTTAATAATGTTTACATGCGACAAACCTCCTTAACTATACAGGGGTTTACAAAAGGTAAGTAACCATTTTGTATTTAAATAAAACAAAGTATAATTCATCTATTGGACTGAAATTTATTCTAAAAGCTGTACGCAAGTTAAGTTGGAGTATGGAAATCGATATTGTTGTGAGCAAAGATTAATCTTTAGGAGCCATTTTCCTACTATTCTTTTTCATGTTCAATACTGTTGCTGAGCTTCTCATTCAAAGTTTGGCGTGTTAAATGAACAAGAGGATTCACTTCTTGAGTTAATTTGTTCTTACAAGGCTGTAAACCAAGATTTTTACGCAAATTTCTGTATGATGTTGAATAATATATACACTTCATAATTATGGAGCAAGTGTTCTTCAACTTGATACTACTGACTCATAATTTCGGTTGCCATTTTGAATAACTTGCAAACGTTCGGGTACTCCACCATGCAAAAAACTGGCAGTTAATGACGTTATTGTCAGATAAACAAATAGATTTGAGTGCGCATTTAAATTTAAAATTGAAATTGTTATGCGCCTATTGGGAAACCCATTACAAAAAAGTCATTATGAGGAGAAGTAGAGCTTTTAGCAATGTACATGTGAACCATTTCAGAGTTGTTTGTTCGATTATTATTTATATTCTGTGGAAAGTAAAAATAAGAAACTTGTCTTAAAGCAAATAAACAAACCATATTCAAATCGACAAGCTAGAAAACGAAATCGAAAATGAGGTTACATTCATGCAAACTTTATAAAAATTTTAGAGAGCTTATACTATGTATATACATACATAGAGCCGTGGTCATAATTATAGTAAAGCGACACTTGAAGAAGTTTCGGCTATTTTTCTTATTTAAAAAAATTGTTTTACACTTTGCGCAAATTAAAAAAAATTAACACAATTCAACAAAATTTCTAACTTTTTTTTGTAGAAAAATTTTGGATGTGCGCTTTATAGTCTATAAAAATTTAGAATAATATTGCACAACTTTAAAGTAACTCAAATTTGATTTCTGATTTTTTTTGCTGTGTTTGCATTTTCTTTCATATAAAAAAACTTCGAGCATTAGTTGCATGGAAGAAAATGTAAAACACCCTCAATACAAAAAATAAAACATCAATGCGAATTTTGAGCCACTTAAAAAAAAACATTAAATTAAATAATAAAAACAAAAAAAACTAATTAAATTCAATTAGATATTAGAAGCAAAATAAAAAAATATATTAAAAATTAGAAAACAAAAATAAATAAATAAAAATAAATAAATAAAATATAAAAATAAATAAATAAAAGACTAAAAATTAATAAATAAAAAAAATATAAATAAATAAAAGAAAATGCAAAGTCCGCTTCTACAAAAAATAAAAATCATAAAAAAAAATAAAAATGAAAGATAAATAAACTAATGGAAAAACAAATAAATTACTACTACAAAATTAAAAGAAGTAAATAAAAGGAAAGAAACAAAAATAAATAATAAATATAAATAAAAATATTAATAGTACATAAAAAAATAACAATGAAAAAATAAAAATAGATAAATGAAAAAAGAATAAATAAATAAATAAAGAAAAAATGAAAGAAAAGTAAATAAATAATAAATATAAATAAAAAATAATAATAATAGTACATAAAAAATAACTTTGAAAAAATAAAAATAGATAAGTGAAAAAAGAATAAATGGATAAATAAATAAAAATTAGTAAAGAAAAAATGAAGATATCAAAAAAAAAATTAATACTTGAAAAAAAATTTAGAAAATAAAAACAATAAAAAATAACAAATAAAAAAAAAAAAATTAAATAAATAGTCAAAATTTGGTAAAATGCCGCTGTGCAATTATTGCGACCAGGTCTGTATACTCTTAATAAATATTTTAAGGTAATCCTTTTTTTATAAAAATGCATTTATAGAAACATTCGAAGAGACCTCACCGCCAAGCGCACGTTTAAACTGTACCAAAAAAGTTGCCTTTTACAATTAGCCCCAGTCAAGAATATGATGAATGCCATTTTAAGCGTTTATGGCGTAGATATCCACTATTACCATCCTATGCATGTGACGGCAATACACGGCCTCTACATACCTGCTCATGAATATCAGAGAAAATTGCATAAGCAAGTATGTACGTATGAGTGCTTGGACTGTTTTAATGAAACAAATAAGCATTTAATTTAAATTAATAACTCGAAAGTATTTAACGAGTGGGCGGCAATCAGACAGATAGACGACGAATCAAAGCAGACAGCAGACAACTGACCACCGACACTGTCATTGGCACAAACTAGCAACCACCTTTTGGGGTGAGATTTCATAGTTGGGGCAAAGCAAGCAAGCAGGAAGCATGGGGAAACTATGATCACTCGTTCGAATGTTGAATAAATTGTTTTTCTACGCCATTACGCTTTTCAGCAATATTACTTTATTTTCACGTTATATTTCATTCATGAAAATTGCCAGCGTCTAAAACTTTGTATGTATTTAAATACTAAATACAACACGTTCGTTGCTGTGTTTTAGTATTTTCTTACGAAATACTGTTTCATGTGCAAACGTCGTTTTAAATGGATTTTTGTGGCGCAAATAGACACAGTTGAATTAAAACTGAATTGATTGCGCGCAATTATAATGAATGCAAATTTGTATACTTAAAAAATACAGACAATTTATTAGAAGAAATTTGCTGTAAATGCAAACACACAGCAACAGACGCCTCATAAAAATACTTGGTGTTTAGGTTAACAAAAATATTCATAAAATTTTGCATCTAAAAGCAAAGAGAGAATACAAAAGAAGATAAGAGCTAATTTTGTATGAATGAATGCCTGTTGTTGGACCACTTGATTATAGTAGCGATTGTACACTCATTTCATGGGGTGTGTTAGTGCGAAATATTTGGTTTCAAGTGAAAATAAGGAAAAGTTAGGTAATGTTTTCGGTATATTTTTTTAGTCAAATATTGTGGGTGTATAGTGACAGCATTGCTATAAATCGATATGCTTTAAATTCTGAACATTTTAAATTTCACAAAAGAATAAAAAAATTAAATAAAAAAAATTAGAAAATATAAAAAAATATAAGAACAAAAATAAAAAAAATCGAGAATCATATTAGACATGAAGCATTAAATGTTGGAAAAAATGTCTCTAATAGCGGTCGCTCCACGGCAGGCAATGTTAAACCTCTGAGTGCATTTCTGCTATCAAAAAGTGGCTTATAAAATAAAATAACAGTGGTTCTCTCCAAGTTGTTGTTGTTTGTAGAAGTACATCCCACAAATTCGGCCAAACATCCAAGATAGAGTGTACGTGCCAATTATATACATTTCTGGTACGAGAGACATTTTTTTTTATATAGAAGGGAATACCCAACACTGTCAGCAAAAAAAATTGCCTAAAATCAACACGATATTGGAATTACTTGAAACTTGCACCCAAACCGAATGGGCTATTAAACTGTATACCTGGATTTTATCTAAAGATTCTGTTTGAAATTTATGATATTTTAAATTCTGATGAAAGTTAGCAGATATTTATAAATTTTGCACAAAGTTGGAAACTTTTTGTTAAATTATAACGTTCGTTTCGTTATATAATTAAAAAACAACCAAAAAAAAAAAAAAATATAACTGATATTAAAAAATTAGTAAACAAATCGTCAAAACGTGTAATTTTCTTTTGACGCTGGCAATATATGTATAGTGTGTATCATCCACTTTTGGTTTTGAATAATATAAGAAAGTTTTTTACTAGATAAGATAAAATTATTTTCAGTGATGGACACCACGACAAATTACAAAGTTTTAACTGCGCTTTGTTCTTAATGTCTTTTTTCTGTTTTTTTAATAAAACTATAATGCATTCTACAGCAAAAACCCATTACAATTAACCAACATTTACCAAATTAAAAAAGAAAATTAAAATTTTTGTTCAAAATATTTTAGGAGACTTCCAGAAATGCAAAGTATGCAAATCCAAGTTTCAGGTGGCTACCGATTCTCGCTGATTTTTGGCAATTTTTTTGCGTGAGGGGCAGGCCTTTTCTTCCAAAAAAATTATATGCTCGAATTTGTTTGCCGGCACTCCCTAACATATGTATGTATGTACATTTCTTTTTGCGAAATTTTGGTTTTAAATTTAACTGCAACATTGCCCCTTTTCTTTCCATAATATAATATTTAAAAGATCAATATTATCAAGTAGTTTAACTTTATTCGAAAGCTGTCGTTTGAAAGTCATTACTTCCCTGAAATACCTGCTCATATTCAACAAGCTTAGTGGACTCTCAGTTCTAGTTATTACAATGACTCACAGATACCTCAGATTATCCGATTAAAAGGAATTAATATAATATTTTTTTTATCAGATAGGGCACACATCACTCCGACTTCTACTACACTATAGTTGTCGCTTGCTGACAATGAGTAAGCAAATAAGAAGCAGTTTCATGCTCTCTGAACTCCATTCTTCATATCAAGGAATAATGCACGTCAGATGATTGACTAGCAAAATATGTACTTCCTAATATTTGAATAAATTGGTAAAAAACAGGTTTTTATTTTACCAACTGTCAAACGATAATACGATTATTTCGCAAGAATGAAGAACATTTCGTCAGATAATTGACCAGTAAAATATTTCTTAATATTTGAACAAATTGTTAAAAAAGCAGGTTTTTATATTTCCGACTGCCAAATGACGGTATTACAAACATTTCGCAAGAATGAAGACCATTTCTTCAGATGATTGACTAGTGAAGAAAACTATATGTGAAGTTGCTATCAAATTTTGGCCAATGTTCTTAAACGCGGTATGGTAATTAATGGTTTCTTTTTTATTTTCTGGTTGCATGAATGGCAAAATGTTAGGTTAAATAAATGGAGGTTACGATACTCAACTCGACATAGTTTGAGCAAATCTCAATTTTCCAGTCATCAAGCTAAACGAGTACGAGGTACTGTATTTGGCGTATACGCTAAGCCTAACCATAAAAAAAAAATTGTATGAATAAAATACATCAAATCTACAAGCAATGCAAAAGTGTCAATTTAGCTATTTTTAATCACTCACACGCTCAACAATATACATATGTTCGGTTGGCTCAGCTGACAATGTCTTAAAACTTATTATAGTTTCTGCTTCTTATTCTTCTTCAGAACTTGAAATATGCGTAAATCTATCACACTGAACGTCTATACCTCTCTCCCTCCACATAACCTATTACAGTCCTACCGCAACAGCAAGAACTCTGCATAGCAGATATTGATTCGTCACTTAATGAAAGGTTAAAAGAGACGAACATGAACCGATCAACGATGCCGATGCCGACGTCGACGATTCTCACAAAAAATTTTCAATTATGAACGAAAAACAATACATAAATAAAAAAAAATAATGTTTTGTTGCTTTGTTTATTTTATAGCACATGTGGCTTTGAATGTGTTTTTGCGAATTTGAGATTTACGTTTTTTCTTTTGCTTTGCTTCATTTCATTTTATCTGTGATCTTTCATTAACTTGATACTATTTCTTTATTTGGTTGATAAGGTAGGGAATTGTTTATTTACTTTTTATATAGAAACGGCAGCGTGAGAGTGTGTTGAATAGTGAGAGTGACTGCTGCAGAGTGAGTGTTTTAGAGAAATTAGGGTCGCTCTACGCAACGATGTACAGAATGCAAACATTTTGCCAATTTAAACCGCTAATCGGCTCACGGTGAAGCTGGGTAATCTACAGTTTGTTACTAGCATTGATTGACAAGATAGGCTGAACGACAAGTATAACAAAAATGTACTCGGAGGTTTCCATTGCATATTGAGAGCAGTTGCTTCGTAGAAATGTCACCAATTACATTATAAGAGCAATGGGGGGAATATAGGAAAGTAGCTGAAATGTGCGGACTAATGTTTGAATTTTGCGTAAAACTGAAAGCGTTCGCTTTAAATTATTAATACACTAATTGGAGATTTGTTTTGTAAAGATACGTTTTTGAGTAAAATTAGCTCATATTTTTGATTGAATCGATCGCAATAAAGCTTTAGCTTTTAACGAACAAGAATATTAGTAACTATAAAAATATTAGAACTCATTTATTAAACTATGAAAGGAATTCCTAATGTTTTTAGCACAAGTCCTATATGTACTAGATGACGCAAATTTTAACATCTTATTTAGTTTTTGAAGATTTTGTTTACAAAATAAAAAATGAAAATATTTTTACTGGTGGAAATATTTAAAAATAGAAACACTAAGTAAAAAAAGTTATTTTGAGTGGTAGAAATATATATTTTGACCTTTACGCTTAGTTTAGTTTAATTCACAAGTACCAAATATAATTGACGTATGACGCTATTGGAAAATTATATATTCTGCAATAGGGTGATTAATTTTGCTCCGCCTTGTACGTATGTTTATATAAATATACATGTTTAAGCCACTAATAAATTTTCATTTGAATAAAGGGTCATGGAAAGTCATGTTGATGAAATAGACAGATGCTTTATGAGGTTTGCCTTCGACCTTTGCGGCCTCTCAAGTTGATAAAACACTTTCAACAAAACCAAACCAAATACTTTCACCAAATCCAAATACTTGCTGTTGAGTAATTTCAGCTAAAGGAAAAATTATAAAAAATCAATTCGAAAATTCCATCAAATAACTGAGTCGAGAGGATCTTAAGGGCTTATAGCGATATGTGGTGGATCAAATACAGGTGTAACCTCATTCGTGATGTGCATATACGCATACTAAGTGGCAATGCAATTCATATTTAAGTGGTATGCAACCAGCCATGCAATGTGAATGTAATTTCAAAAAAAAAAAAAAAAATTAATTACGAACAACACAAAATTTCAAGCCCTTACGCATAGCTTGAAGTCGACTGTACAAAAAATATATACTAAAATGTTAAGAGCTGGTTGCTTTTCTGACAAATGTTTATATTTTATTTAAAATTTATGCCATTTTTCGAAAAAACGTACAAGTACAGCAATACTCCAAAGCTCGCCGGCAGCTAGCAATGAGTGAGGCCAACTACATACTCCTACTCATACAAGCAAACATTTTCATCGTTCCCGCATTCCCGTTAAGTAGATATGTACATACATACATATATTCATCTTCTGCTTATATTCATTCACTTTACTTGCTGAAAACGATCGAGCTATCGCTACGATGTGATAGGAGTAAGCGGTGTAGTAGTAGAAAGCCAGCGAAGAGTTCAATGAATTTATTTACTACTCGTAATTTATGAGTAGCGACGTTAACAAGCAAAAACAACAACACAAATGGCTTATATAACAACAAAAGCCGCATGGTGAAATGAAAACGATTATTGAAACAATAATTGAAACAACAATAACAAGAACAATGAATCGGCGAATGACGAAACATGATTTGTTTATTTATTACAGCTTCTTGACTGTTACAACAATAAATCCACGAGCCAGCCGCAGAGAAAGCCCTCTCAATTTAAGTAGCGGCTGTGATTTGGCGCGAAATACCTTTGAAAGGTGTTAATAATTTTGTTTTAAATACATTTTGTAGGCACAACTATTTGTTACAGTAATTGTTCATAAGGATTACATAATTATTACGTAATAGCTGTTTTTTATCGAATTTTAAGAATTTGGTTCAACCGAAACATGAAAATAACAACTTTTGATCCCACTAAATTCAATAGAAAAATGGAATGCGCCGAGTTTGTTATGCTTTTGCTTTTTTCAGAAGGCTTTATATGTCATTTGGCTAAAAATAGACTCAAAGCAGAACTAGATAAGAATGTATATAACGTTTCCGAGTGGGCATATGTATGTATGTATATAGCATAATGAAGTGAGAAAACTTAGTAACGATGCATACATATAGTATATAGGGTGGTCCATCTAACTTTTGGAACTTGGCTATAAAAATAATACGAATGAATATTTTTCAATTATAACTATTTTTTAATTAAATTTAAACTAAATATTGTAAAAAAATAGTTCAAATTGTAACCATTGTATGATGTATTTATTTGCAATTTAATTAATTGAAATTTTTTTTTCTCCGTAGATATTTAAATAAATTAATGATGTAAAATTTGTTCCGGCATATGGGCACCACTGGACGCTGGGGTTGATTCATTCTAGCTCTATTATCAAAGAACTCAATCCGCGGGTTGATTCCTGGAAATTATCTCTAATTAATCCGAGCACACTCTTCAATAAGTCGGTGGATTCGCGGGCAGTAGTAGATATAGCGTATGACATCGGCCTGTTAGAATCAAAGATTTGCAAAACTATATACATATGTATGTATGTATGCCTACTAATAATAAAAAAATAAGCTGATTGATTATGTTTCCGGCCCGCAAACTGAATTGAAATGGAAATTTTCGGGGGTATGTTGGTAGTTGATGACTCACTTGCGGGTTAGCTTTGATTTAAATAGTTATGTTCTTAAACTCTTATTTTAGGCATTTAAGATTTGTCATTTAAATTTTGAATATATGCTCTAAAAATGATTTTAAAAACCTTAGAGGCCTTGAGAAATTATTTAAAATTGCATATACAGGGCTTTCAAAAGTAAGGCAAAGGACTTACTAAAAAGTTGTGATCACTTATTTGTTTCTTACACAGTGCGATATCAAAAATCAAACCGCACCGGACCTTTTTTTTCTGAAAATATACCTATTCAATAGCAAAACCCTCGCTGGGTTTTTAAAAGTTAGCTCGATTTTTTTTTTTATAGCGTTTTGAAGTTTTCTATTTTCATGAGATTTTGGAGTTTTACCTGTACGCTAAATTTGACTTATAAATCGACCTTTGTTTGATTTAATCGATTTATTTTGTCATAGCTTGATGCAGAAATTTCGTACATCTACAAATAAACTTATTTTGAGAAGAACCTATATCTCAATACGCAATTTTGAATACCAAAATTTCGAAAAATTGTATGTTTTTACCATTTTTTACTGTAATTATGAAAATAATTAAAATTTCTCACTATTTCTTCTAGCAAAAATGTTGCAAAATGTACTAAAAAAAGTCATTTATAAGATAAAAACATAAAACTGAACTTTAAGTTTGTTATTTTCTAAAAAAATAAATTTTTAACAAGATTTTTCTTCATAAAAATAATTTTTTTATACTCTGCTTTAAATTTTTTTTAAATATCTAAAAACTCTGTAGTTAAAAATATTAATAGAAAAATCTGAAAATGTGTATAACGGGTGGTTACGTATAAAATTATTTTCATAATTACAGTAAAAAATGGTAAAAACATACAATTTTTCGAAATTTTGGTATTCAAAATTGCGTATTGAGATATAGGTTCTTCTCAAAATAAGTTTATTTGTAGATGTACGAAATTTCTGCATCAAGCTATGACAAAATAAATCGATTAAATCAAACAAAGGTCGATTTATAAGTCAAATTTAGCGTACAGGTAAAACTCCAAAATCTCATGAAAATAGAAAACTTCAAAACGCTATAAAAAAAAAAATCGAGCTAACTTTTAAAAACCCAGCGAGGGCTTTGCTATTGAATAGGTATATTTTCAGAAAAAAAAAGGTCCGGTGCGGTTTGATTTTGATGACCCCAAAATTGTCGCACAGTGTTATCGAAGTTTAATATTTTTTTAATGAAAATATGATACATTATCCTACAAATGTGCAAATAAAAAAATCAACAACTTTTCATCACAATTTGAAAGTTTTGGATCAAATAGTTTTTTTAATTTCAAGTATGCAGGTGGGGCAAAATTAGTCAGCCTATCGTCAATCATATTTGACGCTTGTGAACTAGACAACTCCAGTATACAAATACACTTTATTATTATGAAATTGACTGGTCACTAAAACTGCTTACCCAAAAGTAATCTAAAGATAATGAGTAAAGAGTTGAAATTTAGATGCCAATTTTTTGAGTACAAAATACAAAAAAGATTTTGAAAGCCATATAATGTTGTACAATGAACTATATTTTTATAAAAAGTTAAAGAAAAAAATTTGCATGAAAAATATTGCAAATATGGTGAAAAGATAAAGTGACTTAATTATGTGAGCACTAGTAAATATGGTTCGAATTTATACGTAATTGGTCCCGAACAATGCATACAATTTTAAGACGGCTCATGATGGTGATGCAAAAATCTAGTCTCTTTTCACAAAAAATTAGGACGTTTGAGGAAAAATTAAGGAATTTGTTCTCTCAAACGTCGCATAATGCCCAGAGAATGATCTTTATTTACAGTTTCACCTTTTCTTTTCGAGAATTATAATAATATTTTAAGTCAATTTAAATGACGACCTGGTACTTTTTTAACAGAATGTTAATACAGATAGTTAAGTTATTTCGGTTGTTATGCTAACAAATTAGTTCGTATGAGTTCACATTTATTATTAAAAGACATTTTATTTTAGTTAAATTTTTTCTACTTTGTCGCATAGACGTGGAAACCTAATCAGCATATCGTAAAACGACGATTAGGATGTGGCGAGAAAACGGGCAGGTTTTATCAACAGTAAAATAAACCAAATGAACGACTCAACAATCACACAGAAACACAAAACAAAAAAAATTTTATATAAAAAATGCGTACGAGACACTGACTGCGAATAGATTTTGCGGTGAAGTGCAGTGGAAAAATATCTACATAAGTATGTATGCACACTTGTGTTCAAAATAATAGCAGCGCGGCTTATGGCAAAGTTTTGACTACTTATTTATTTTAAATTTTATCGTAGGTACTATTTTTTCTACAACAACAACACAAAGTTTAAAATTTTGTGAAAAAGTTTAAAAAAAATTTAAAGTTCATAAAAATTTCACACTTTTTAATCAGAATTTTTAGAAAAATTTCAAGTATTAAATTGTTAAGTGGCTCAAAAAATTCGTTGATTTTAGACACATTTTTTTTGCTGATACTCTTTTTTCGTATTTTCCCTAATTGGAAGAAAATGCGCACACAAAAAAAAAACAAATAATAAGAAAATAAATAAAAAATGTAAATACAAATAAAAAAAAGTTAAAAAATTAAAAAAACATAAATTAAAATAGTTCCAAAACGAAAAGAAAAAACAAAATTAATAAATAAAAAGTAAAAACGCAAAATGTCGCGTTGTTATTGTTGTGAACTCCACTGTATGCAAATATACATATGTATGTATAGTATGTATACAACAGTACGGTTCAGTTCCTTAAATGCCAAATCGTATCGCATTAAACAATAGATAGATCATTAAACAACAGAATAGATCATTTTTAACATAAATATTTATACCTATAAGCGCGATTGCAGAAATTAATCAAAAGCGTTTGGAGAATGCAAGAGTTTTTTCGGAAAAACGTAGGATCTTTCACTAACTGCATAAAAAATTTATCCCCAAAGGATAATAGCTTTACGCCGCATCGAAGCTGCACATCACTGAGGTCTTGAAGAGAATTCCATTTACAAAACCGCAAACTTCAAAAAAGGTTTAGCCCACTGCTAAAAGTAAGAGTAGCAATAACTGAACGACTAACTCCCAAAGTATGTAATAATGGGAGAAGCGTTGGTAGACGTGGCAGCAGAGGAAACTCAGCGGAGAGAGGGAGGAGTAGAAAGGGTACACAAGCGCACAAAAACTATCTTGCCTTTGGAGAATAGCAAAAAGAAACCGAAAAAACCCACGTTCTTTTGACGGGGTGCAACGGAACTCGGCAAGTTATTTATAACAACGTCAACAAGAGATGGCAAAAACAAGAAAGCTTAGCTATATAACAAAAAAAAAAAAACGAAAAAAAAATCCAATGCAACGGCTACTGCTGCACACACTTGAACAAACGTATGATTATATTCACACAATAACAATGAAGGCAACAACTACTCTAAAAAAAACAAGTAGCTTTTAGTGGGAGGAGAGGTGAGGTGTAGTATATTATAATGCACCACTGCATTACACCAACAGACACACACACATATGTATGGATGTATTCACATAGACATGTGTGCTTGTGTTTTCCGCCGTCCGGAACCCGTCCCTCTCTAACCATCTTTGGGCGCTCCTCAAAGCACGCTGATAATCGCCACAAAAGCCAATACTTGTTGCTATTTTTAGAACAGCAAAAACAGAAATAATCGAAACTGCGACGTTGACGGTGGTAAGCACAAAAACAAAAAAGTATAAAATACACAAACAACACGCGACTGAGTAGAAGTGCAGCGCCGTGAATGCAGTTGTAAGTGTTGTAACCCAGGGACAGTCACACATACGCGCATAATAAGACAGACCGATCGGCTGCCAGACAGACACAACAGCAAAAGCAAAGCACACACACACACTCTACCGTACTGGTAGTCAATGCAACGCGGAGCATGCATTGAATGGTGGAGAACAAGAGAACAAATAGAGAAAGAGCAGCAGCACAACGTCAATGCAAAGTGAGCAACCGAGACTGGCAGCTGAGGGAGCCACTCAGGAAAGCACAGTGTAATGAGAAGTTAACGTCCACGGTGCTGTGGCTGTACGCTTTATTGGAGGCAATGGAACAAACGCAATAGCGACGTCGAGAAGCAGCAATTTCAGGGCAGTTTCTTGGCATTTCCTACACATAGCAAAAATGAAAATAAACATGCGGCGTTCTACGCCTGTGGCTATTGTGACTGTTGATTGCTCATATGACTGGAGGCAACTTCTGAAATCCTTGGGCGTCGCGATTTACAGCCATGTCGTGTGGTGTGGTGTGTTGTGACGTGGTTGCAATAACTCTAGTTGAAATTCTTGGTTATGGAGTTATTTTCGAAAATAAAAACTGAGATTTCACAGATATGTTTGCTCTCAATAAAAATTTGAAATAAATATAAATAAAATATTTTATTTGATTACCGATTGGAGTGTATTTGTGGAAATGAGGTACTTCTTGGGTTAGTCTTGTAGAACGGTTCTAGACGACTTCTTAGGGACATTCACGGTTAAAGGCAGCGCACTTTCGCTCAACATCCATACTCTTTTATGTAATAGAAAAGAGCTCTTTATTAACGAACAAAGAGCACATTGTAAAAGTCTTTCTCATGCTCGTTCCTGTATACACTAGATCGGAAAAGTAAACGTACACTGTATTCCCTATTAGACAAATGACAAAATGTGTATAAAATCACCAAAAGCTTTGGTGAAAATAATTCATCGCTGAAAATGGTTTTTGAACATCTTTCTTGTACGGCTTTTGCAATTTTGAAAGCCGTAAGTTTGGGATTTCGGAATTTGCTGCACTACTTCAATAATTTGACATTTTTCCCTGAAAATAGACGAGCGCCCCGAACTTGACTTCGAAGCAAATCAGTTGATTTATAATTTTTGATAAATCCTTTAACTATGGAATTAATCCTATTTACTTTCCTGCATTCCTCTCGCTAGTCAAAAAATATCTATTTTATAATTTTTTGCGAAATGTAATAAGGGAAAACACATAATTTGTGCTGTACGTTAACTTGTTCCGCACTTTCATTAAATACCATAATTATCGATAAATCAGATGCTGTCACACAGCTAAGTTTAAACAAATTCTCACGAAATTTGAAGTTCACAGACAATATAAACTGCAATTGACTCGGTATGCAATCTTTCTTAGACTAGTGTATGTCGCGGAAATGCAGACGAAGTCCAAGAATGATAGATTACAAGAATGTGGCATCCGTAAGAATATTCCTGGCTGTGACGCAGCAATTGAATAAACAAGAAGAGATCGGCATTGGAGGGAATTTCGTTCAAGAATAACAATAAAAATGCAAAATAATATAAATATAATATAAACAGTACGAATACATATTTCCAATTATTACGACAACAAATTAGCTGATTCTGTTAAATTCTTTGATAGTAGAATAGCGGCTCGCGGATGTCGCCACCTTCTATATTCTCTCTACCGTGAATGATGACGAACAGAAATGAGAAAGCAATGGGAATACTGGAGAGTATTACGTAGAATACTAAGTAAGATCTGTGGTAGGAGCTTTAAAAGGGATATTGTAAAATACAAAAAATGCAACTTCTTTAAAATTGGGTTAATTCTAATTTTTTCATAGCATAGTGCATACAAATGACACAAATTAGAGGGTTTATCAGGTTTAAGATTAAAATCTCGATTCCATTTGCTACACACACAAGCTTAAAAAATATCTTGTATTTGGCTATGTTGATATTTGCAAATATCTCTTGAGGCATATGTACATATAATGGCCGAAAAGTTAAAAATAAAAAGTCTGCATTAAGTTCAGATTTTTCAAATCGGCGTGGGAGATTTACATTTACTGCTGCACACCATTTTTGCAATTTTATTTTATGTCAATGTTAGCATTTTTCAAGGTTTATCACTTTATCTGCTTACAATCAGTCTGCTTTATTTGTGTTGCTACCAAAACGAAAAATATCAAAAATAAATAAACGAACATTGAACAGAAATGACACGACACAACATTTAAACTCCTAAAGTGTTCATGTAAACTAGGCATTAGGATACCGAAACTATATGACGACTACTTTTGTACTTCAATCAAAGCCTTTATATATCTCTTCCTGTGTTTATATATTTTTCCGAAGATAAAATTTCCCGAAGGAAAAAAAGACAGCTGTGAAGGAGATGGGAACTTCTAAAGATTATGATCGCAGTATTTACGAATTGAAGTGGTCGATCATATTTGATATCTCCGCAGTAATGATCTTGTGGATTCGTACTGTTTCATTAAAAAAGGTGTAACTTAAGAAACAATACCAAGGATGATAGATTACCAGGTTTGGGCAATCTGTTATAGTGAAAAACAAAATTGCGTGAGCAACTTCGGCTGCCACGTCACCGGGTACTCGGCATTCGAGTTCTCGCCGCTCATTCACAAGAATTCACACAATTTTCCAATCAGTCGTTGTTCAAGCAACATGAGCGGGACTACCTTAAATTTTTTCGTATATCACCAACTCAATCTCAGTTTTTTGCATCAAAGAACTCAACTCAATCTCAGTTTTTTCGTGGCCAATGAGCTGATTTTTTCAAATTCTCTGAGAGACCGTTAACGGTTTGATCTTCGCCACACTTTCTGAATTATTTTTACCATCCCATATTCCATTGCCGAAAGCTGGTTATATTTAAAAAAGTTGCATTTCGTTGCCCAAATGTAGACAGTCGTTGTATTGTGAGCATTGACTGATTTGAACACACAAAAAAACAAAAAAAATTAGCAACGAGGTCTATCTTATTAGGAAACTAACATTAAAATCGAATTATTTTGTAGCCATTTTTAATTTCGTACATAATTTTATATCTACAACTTCCCGGAAATATGTTGCACAAGTTAATTTATAAATATATGAAGTTAACTGGAATAAATAATCGCTTCTTTACTGTAATTTTGTGTAAAATTCTTCGTCACAAGAATTCTTCTGAAGTTCGCAAAAGTATAAGGAATTTTGTGGTTAAAATCAAACATCACTCTTTCGAGGAGAAACACTAAATCCAATACTGCCTGCCCATAGACTCCAATGTACCCATTTTTATTTTTATTTTTTTTATTTATAAACAATTTTTGGAAGAAGTTGCCTTACGAAATTTCATGTTTGTAACTTTTCTTATAACGGAGATCTGTCTGTAATGGGTAGACTGATCCGGGTTCTTAGTGAATGAGAACTTTGTTAACAAGAGCAACATTTTGCATACCATAAGAGATTATCAAAATCAAATGTTTTACAAAGTGAAAGTGTACAGGACCGCTAGCGAAAAAAAAAAACAAATCAAAAATCAAGGCGATTTATGAGCCACTTTAAACTTACATTTTATTATACCAAATTTAATGGGCTATAAAATTGCATACTCTATTTTTTTTCTGATCCTGATAGAAAAAGTAAAACTTTGAGTTATGCGGTTTTTCTTGTAGTATGAACTATATTTTTATTAATAATTAAAAAAAAAAAAATGAAATAAAAAATAAATAAATAGTCAACACTTTGAAATATGTCACGCTGCTCTTATTGCGAACTAAGGGCACGTTTACAAATTCGGTCGATGGTTTAAATTGGAAGGCTTATGACCAGTTTGTTACATAAACTAAGAAAAGCGAAGATGTCTTTGGCCAAAACCCCACCAATTCATTTTCTGACGCAAATTCCACGAAGAGAAGGAAAACTATGGCAGACGGAAAAGTCTTCAAAACGAAACAAAAGTCAATATAGGACATCAGTTTACTTCCTGAATTTTTTCAACACTACTCACTCCGCTGGTTTTTTCATTATCTGAATGAAGCATAATACAAAACAAAAAACTTTTCATTTTGGTAGAAAACAGAATTTAAGATTTTCTCTAAGAAAAAAAAATTATATATACGTATATATCTATATTTGCACACATCCCAGCGCAAAAACGCCAAATATCTCATGTATGAATCATGGACTGGCAGCAGGGGCAAAAATTGTTAATGGGAGTAGGAGCACCTTCTATTTTACAACAAAAATTTTGCTACCCCCACGCTTAGTACTTACCCAACACAGCAATTAGTTCTCGGTAATTTTTTCAAATATTACACATTTTCTGCTTCAAATGTTTTTTACGATTTTCACACAAAATGTAGGTCATTTAATAGCGACTTAAGCATTTATTTTACTTTTTTATGATTTACGACCGTGAAATGTCTCTTTCGCAATGTTTATCTGATTTTAGTGATTGCTTGTCAAATTTTTTGCCTACCAGTGAGTGAGTTTTTTTTGTTTATTTCGACCTTGCGCCAAAATTCGTAATTTTTAAATGTCTTTCAGTTTTTTCCCGTTAAATATTTTTGTAATTAAGAAAGTGAGTTAAAAATACCAATGAGAAACCACCAGTTGCATGTAAGCAAAAAAGTATTTACGTACGGCTGATAAAAACGAAATAAACAATGAACAAATATGAAAAAGTCGTAATTAACAAGACCAGCTGGCTGTTAGAAATGTATGTACGAGTACATTTACGTCCTTTGCAGGTGTGTGGTGCATATTTGGTCACTGGGGCGTGGTACATAGTTACATATATTTAAAATATGAATTAATTCTTATTAATTATAATTAATTTAATTATTATTGAAAAACATTAAATACCTCTTCCCTCTTATGCTTTAACAATAATAAAAGGTATTTAATAATGTTTCAATATTTACGTATGTATGTATACCCGGTGCAGCAACGAACGGAATCACTAAAGGAAGGGTATTGATGCAAAAAGGAGTGAAACAACATATGGTACTGAGAAGTAATAAGAGAGTACTACAAATACATAAGTTTCGAACATATTTCTTTGTTGTTGTTTTATCTAATTATATTTTTTTTTTTCCAAAAAAGTATAGCCAGAACCATATAAATCCAATTTTCAAATTTTATAAGAAAATTTTAAAAATTCCACAGACTTTTCGTCACAATATCACGTTTTTAATTAGAATCTCTAAAAAGATTTCCTTCTATGCAGTTTTATAGCTTTTAAATTTTAGTACAATAAAATGCAAGTTTGAAGTTCCTAAAAAATTCGATTGATCTTTTACATTTTCCCTCTGACGGCGCTACGCATTTTCCCCGTATAAAATAAAATGTCGTGCCATTGTTATATTATACCTAAAGTCTACTCTAATATCCGCCGCTACTGAAGGGACTTCAAAGATCCCTGTACTAGAAAAATTGTGTTTAACTCTTCGGTGCGATTAAAATTGGAATATGGTTCTTTAATCTGGAATCCGATTTATTCAACTTATTCTTGTAGAATTGATAGAGTTCAATGGAGTTTTATTCGCTTCGGTTTCAAGTTTTTTCATTTCCCCCGATTATTTGCCCTCCCTCCATTGTGGGCCTTTGGCATGAAAACATTTGAATTGACGAACTCCATTGCTTGTTTATGATATTCCACAACGAATACACCTTTCAGTATCCCTTTCATGTCAAGCTAATTCTCATTACTTTGGACCCGCTGCAAGAGTACTCACTGAATTTAACCGATTATTCAATAGCTCAGATTTAGTTTTTACTTTTTCATCATAATTCATCTCAAAGGAAAATCAGGTTCTGATCGACTCGCCGTAGAATTTTGCCGAATCATCTTTTTTATAATTATTTTTGAGCTGACAGTGTCGACAGTACCAAGGTATAAGAATTACTTCTTTTGAAGTTTAAAAGCTTAAACTGAGCCAGTGTAACTATATAAATTCGTTCCCTAATCTTACTGACTTGTGACACGAGCCTACATAGCACATGGGCCAAAAAGTCAGGAGCCTAACAAAGAAGTCAACTGCTCATGAAATATAAAACCAACACGTTGTTCTGATATATTTACGATATCAGCTAACTCCTGCAACTTCACTTTTCGATTATTCAAAACAATTTTGTGGATTTTTTTACGTTTTCTGGTGTTACCGCCTCATTTGGACGTCCACTGCGTTGTGCATCATTGGTGTCTTTACGACCATGTTTGAAGTCAGCAAATCATCATTTTATTATTGTTTCTGGTGGAACGGAGCCCTCATATAACTTTTGAAGCCATTGCTTCGCTTGAACGGTATTTTTCCCCATCAAGAAGCAGTGTAAAATTAAAACACGAAATTGTTTTTGACCCATTTTTTTGAAAATAACCAAAGCAGCGTCACTCTTAGCACAATAACTCACGAACCCATGAATAGAATATCAAGAAATTTATGGGTTAGTACTTACTGAACAAGAGGTGAATGCAATAAAACTAGTGCCATCTATGTGCTAGGCCCAGGACTTTTGAGCCCATCTATTATGTAATATAATCCTATAATCATCGCGATGCATTAGCGCGCTAATATGCGAGTCTGAAACCTTCTTATCTAAAAACTAAAAAACGAATTTGCAGAGAAACTTATCATTTTCCTTTTGGCATCATTCGAAACAAAGAGGAATCATTAAGATTTCTTCTATTAAATACCAGTAGTTGCACTATAATATTTCCATATTAGTTTGACTTTTCTCTGCAGGGTTAATACCTACGTATTTATGTGTTTCCAATTCTATTTACATGTAACACAAACATATTGGCCGCACTTGCATTGCATAACAAGAAACTTTTTATCAACCAAGCATTTACTGAAAAAGAAACGTGAGCTTGGCATGTACGCTAAACTACTCATTTCAATGCATTTGTAAGTATGTATGAATGTATGCATGTACATACACATACATATACTTCTGTATGTGACCGCATATGCACGTAGGTGTCTAGTCTATTGTATTAGTTACCTACTTATGACTTTGACACGAATTTGTAGCAGGAAATTGCACGTGTGCTCCAAAAAACCACCACCACAATGACACTATCTACGCAGCAGCAACTCACTTCATACCTGCCATATGCATGCATACAGTATTTTTTGTCCGCGAAAGCTATTGAGTTTCCGCAATAAGGCAATAGTAAACAAGTGTCGCCAGCTCATCGCCAAAAAATTTACACCTCACAGAGAAAAACAAAGATTTGCGAGGATTCATTGCGTGACGCAGACCATCAGGGTGAATTGCACTCCCAATTATAAGAGTTTATGTACATACGTATGTAGGTATGTATGTGGTATTAGTTATAAAAGACTTAAAAATGTGCAAATATTCCATCAGATAAATTTGAGAGTAAAGACGGATTTCTCAATATCACACAGACAGATTTGTCCCCACAATAAATTTTAGTTTGTTTTCACTACATTCAGAACATGTGGCAACGCGTCGCAAAGCAAAAAATCAAGTAGAAAACTTCCAAAATTAGTTGGTTAAGAAACAAATACGTAAAATTCGATTATCCTATTATTTTGCAAGTTGGATGCGGCCATTGGAGACTGAAGAAGAGCTTTTTCATTTTCCGACAATTTCGGAAAATATTAAGATTTACGTGAGCTGGACGGATTTAAAAAAAAGTGTTTTACTTAAACTGATTTTTAAAAATATTTTTCCCAAAAAGTAATCTCAGTTGATGGAAGAGTTTTAGCTTTAAAGATATCCATATATTAAAAATTAAAAAAAGATTATCAACGAAATCAAACGATTTTTTTGTGGAAAACTGAAATAACTCAGCCAAATCTTAATAGATTTAAACTTTTAAGGTATCATTGGGATACCATTATTTTGTTTCTGCAGATAGAATTCGTAAAAATTTTTCTCCAGACGTTTCAAACTTAAACTCTTCCATAATCTGGAAGGATCTTTTGGAAAAAATATTTCCAAAAACTAAATATAATAATAAACAAAGGTAGTAAAATATACTAAATTTTATAATGCCGCTGGGAAAGGAGTACCGATTTGAAAAGGAAAAATATTTCGAGAGCTGTATTAAATGCTCGCATAAGTGCGTTGCAGTTGATGGGGAGCACTTTGAACGGAAGCCGCTTTGAATTTTCTAAATATATTTCGAGAACTTTTTGAATAAGGTGGCATATAAGAATTATTATTATTATTTATACCTAAGAGGTGAACTTGGAGATTTCGGGCTTTGTCACTTCTTAACAAAATTTTTAAAACATTGAAGTAATTTCAAAAATTTTGTCAGGAGTATTTATGAGAACGAGAACAGTAGCAAGCAAGGCTCTTTTTGAGATTACTAACAATTGTCGTATTTGATTTGCAATGAATTAGCGAATGGCGAATAGATGTGGCAACTGGCATGCATGGGTAGCACTGGAAAAAAGCTGTCAAGAATGACATTGCCGATGTAATGAGTTTTAGTAATGCCTTTATATATCAATAAAAGAGTTGGCAGCATTGCAAATAGTGAGTTATGCCAGTTAAATGAGGTATAAGGTACTCGCTAAGGGCAAATCTTGCTCGATAACTTTGTTGCCGCTTTCGTATGCACATTTTTCGTCAAGCGAGCAGAGAAGTGGCGAATCGGAGACGGCTATTATTATTTTACTTGAGATATTGAGTTGTATTATTTAGGAAACAAGAGATATATAATGGATAGTATTGTACAAAAGAAATATAATGCACATAGGCGGTGTCGGGTAAAAAATTGCATGCTTAATATTGGCACCCTTCTTAATAAACGAAATAGTAATAATGCCGTATTAATATTTTTTAATCTATTAATATTTTTTAATCTATTAATATTATATATGAAGAATTTATATAATAAACTCGTTGAATATTCTCTATTTGTTTATTTTTTGCATAAAGAAATTTAAAAATCAACCAACCAACTAGGCGCTAAAAACCATTATTTTGCACACACTTTTTTTCTGGTGCTTTTGGACTGTACTGTATTTTTTTCTATTGCAAACTTACTACATTCATCCCTGGAAAAGCTTAAGAAAGTTATTTATTAATAAGTAAAAAAAAAAAAATTGAAGAAAAGGGCTAAAAATAAAGTCAAAAGATCTTCATATAATATTTCCGGAACACCAAACAGGTTCTGAGCCAAAAATGTATTGAAATTTCATATTAAATATTTACTTACAAATTTACGTTTTGTTGTAATTTATGTGCGTGATTTCTACACGTGGAGTGCACATTAAGGCTGATAAATTATTCTATTAGCATTATTGATTTTATTTATTAATTTCCTTTATTTTATAGGTTGTTCCTAAATTTGTATATAAAGCATTTTCAAGGTCATAAAGAATGCAAATAAATGTCAGTAAGACTTTTATACAACAACTTATTCGGACACTTTTATTTGTAAAATAAATAATTTTGCATAATTTCCGGGATTCCAGCGACTTAAGTAGAATATTTAAAATACAGCAAACGGATTACTTTAATCGCCTCAGCGCTGACCTTTGGGCGCTCACTTTCATATATAGCATACTTATAAATAATTCGACGACCACACCCACTAAATCTATAAAGCCATTAATTTGTCAAATTTGTCAATTTACTGACACTTTCGAGCAATAAAATGACGCTTTAAATAAGCACACACTCAAGTGCATAAGTAGGGGCATATATGTATGTTTGTGCACACATGCACATACCACAAGTGTGTACGCGTGCATGCATGCATTACGTGGCTACATACGAATATATTGTAATAATACGTGGAAGTTGACAAACGCAGCAGTAGCAGGAAGGGCAAAACGAAGAAGACCATTTCACACAAAATATTTATGAGTAAGTCTCACCAGCCACTACAGCCACACCCGTTTGCTTTGTAAAGTGCATAATACTTGCATACTCTCGGATGTGGGCATGTGCGCGCACATTTAAATATGTCTTGAAAAAATGCAGTAAAAAAGAAAAATTAATACGAAACCATTTATGTAAAAAACGCAAAATTTATTGAATTGAATTTAGATGCAGTCATCGGTATATTTAGAATCTGGAGAGTTCTAGAGGAATTCACGGGAAGAAACTATCATTTCGGTTTAAAATACTGGACACACATGATGAATGCGCAAATGTGTGAGGAATACGCAATTGAATGGAGGAAATGAATCAGGAATATATAAATCCAAAAATGTTAGGGATTAAAGAAAAGCAAGTGTGCCCTTTATCAAAAAAAAAAAAAAACAGAAAAAGGGAAAACAATTGTAGATATGCTGCATTCACTAAAACTGATCGGGTTCGACATACAGTCACACAGGAAACTATACGTACCCCCCATAAAGAAGTAATTTTAGACATATTGTTTATTTCTAATCCATGTAGTCTTTGTATTTTTATTTGCAACGAAATATTTGTTCAAACTAACAACAAATTTTCTCTTCGTATATCTGAACTTTGTTTTGGAAAACAGATGGAGAGGCAGATCTGTATGTGTCTGCAGCGACAGCAAAGCTGCGCTCATGGCCTTAGTCAGTCCTTCAATCACTTCAAGGGTAGTTGAGTCCTGTAAATCCAGGCAGACATAAATCCTGATGTTAACATGGGTCCCAAGACCTCTGGTGAGTAACGAGACTTCTGACTCTTTAGCTAAATATATATATATAATTGACGCGTACACCCTTTTTGGGTGTTTGGCCGAGCTCCTCCTCCTATTTGTGGTGTGCGTCTTGATGTTGTTCCACAAATGGAGGGACCTACAGTTTCAAGCCAACTCCGAACGGAAGATATTTTTATGAGGAGCTTTTTCATGGCAGAAATACACTCGGAGGTTTGCCATTGCCTGCCGAGGGGCGACCGCTATTAGAAAAATGTTTTTCGTAATTTGGTGTTTCACCAAGATTCGAACCTACGTTCTCTCTGTGAATTCTGAATGGTAGTTACGTACCAACCCATTCGGCTACGGCGGCCGGATGACTAAAAAGTCAGAGCCCGGTTTGTCACTCCCTTCTGCAGTCATCAAAATCACGGTTAGCAAACGGGTTACTTCAACTCGAGCGAGCTTGGCAGGCTGAGAAAAGCTGCATATGGACAAAACTGATGTTACCTGTCATGTCCGACCTACTGTCGCAAGCTCCTGTCATTAAGCAGAGGGGACATTTCCATCGCAGCTGAAAGTGCAATCAGGTTAAAGGAGATTGTCCTCTGGAGGCAATCTCTCAAGGGGCATGGTAACATTTTCGGGCAGTTAACACTGTATTTCTCCGAACTTCAAACAGATCTCTCTATCCGCAAACTAGAGTTTAAGGGTCGTGCTAGGACAATCTTTCCAAATAGGCAGGAGGATCGAGGGGAAAATCTGCATCATTAGCAAACTCCTGTAAGGAGAAGATCAAATCTCTTGAAATTGAAAGATTGGACCCCAATCCTATAGAAGAGTTATGCGACGATTTTGACCGTCAAATACGTAAAAAAGAAACCTATGGAGTGCGAACGGAAGCAAATAAATTCGAAATAACAAAAAAACACTAAGTTTTTCAACGCAAAATCGGTTAAGGACAGTAAAAGAGGCAAAGGGAGGCTCAATATGATACTAACTTTACCATTAGTATTTATTATAATCAAATTTAAGTAATTTTTTATAGTTACTTTTCTGTGCTGTGAATTAAATTTTTCGTTTTATTTAAAAATACTTCATTTCAAATTTTATTATTGAAATAAGTATGTTTTTTTTAATATTTCGTTTATGTGAATAAATAAAACTAGATAATTAGTGAACTGAACGCATTATTTGTGAGGGGTACGTAAATTTTTCTCTGCAACTGTAAACCAAGCAATAAAGGTACATATATAACTATATATTTCCCTCAAAGCAATACACAGCAGGTTGTATTAATGAACAAAACACAACAGAAAAACTTCTCGGAAGGCTTTACTAGCAGCTGTAAATGATTTGCAAAGACAAATGATTGGTGAGCAAAAGAATTTATTACTGGCTAGGTAGATAGAGGTTTAGCGAACAGGCATATCCGAGCCCACATAAAATCTGTCAAATTGTTTATAACGTAAAACAAAACAGCTTCCTTCCACTTGTGCGTACTCGACAACTTCTTAGTTTATTAAAGGCGCCTTCGATTCGCCACTTCTCTGATCGCTGTGTATGAGCTCTGCTCACTTGATGAAAAATTTGCATGTAAAAGCAACAACGGAGCTATGGAGCAAGATTCGCTGCTAGTGAGTATGGATGGTTAACTCCTTATTTTCAATGCTACCTATTCTATTTTCTGATATTGGGTAAGTTTCATTAGGCTGCGTTTATACAGGAAAACTTTCGTTGCTTGAACTTTGCGAACTCTCTTTTGATGTTGCCGTCGTTCACACACCTTGCAGTTGTTAGTTTTTAGTGTACAGTCAACAACAACATTGAGAAGAACAATGAAATGGTGAAAAAATCCAGAAGATGTGGCCAATATAAGACCGTTAACCAGCTCTCAGCGAATTCGAAAGAAACAGCTGATTGGCTGAAGTAATTGGGGTCACGACAGCGGTTTTTTTTACGAAAAAACTAAGATTTAATTGATGATTTACGAAACAAATTAACCCAATCTCCCTTCATGCTTGCTTCTTTGCCGTCTGAACAACGACTGATTGGACAAGTGTGTGAATATGTGTAAAATGAGCGGGCAGAATTCTGATGCCGAGTACCCGGTGACGCGGCAGCCGAAATTACTCGCTCAATTTCGTTTTTCACCATATCTGAAGGCCAAAGCTGGTAATTTATCATCTTTGATCACAAGAAATTGAAGCAGCAAAAGTTGGCCTGTATGAACGCAGCCTTACTAATACTAATTAAGTGCTGCCAAACAGATGTTTATTTAGACCAGTTACTTTTTCTAACCCTTGGCCAATCGAATACGTCTTATGTAAATCAATGTGATGATTAATTGCTATCGCGCCGGTCCCATGTAAATCATGCTTTAATTTAATTTAATTCTGCCTAATTAGAATTTAGTTAAATATATTTGAACGCTTGGGTTCTGTACTACATTTATGTAGCATGAAAATTTATGCTACTATAATCCTGTTAATATAGGTATGCTTACATTTTAATACTTAAAAAGGCCACCAATGAGGTAAACTTAAAATGAATTTAGAAACATTCAGAGCGAAAAAAAGTTTTTTGCACTACATAGAATATTAGCGAAGTACTTACATACCTACAACGTTGACTGAACTGTCAATAATAAACTGTAAATAACAAACCAAGTCTACTAAAATCAATATTACCGGACTGCAGCATTTTTTATTTTGACAAATCTGATAATTTGAGTGGTGTCGAGGGCAGAAGTACTGGCTGCGTGCTGCGTAACTGCATTTGAATTTAATATTTGCATCTTAATTCCTATTAAATTTTAGTGGTTTCAGCTTAAAACTCAATATTCGTAAAAGTCGAAAACCGGTTATTGAAATAATTCTAATAATAGATCACCCTAATATTATGTATATGCACATATACACATACCTATATGTGTGTACATATGGATTTACAGTATAACATATCGGCTTATGAAAAATGGAAAAACTAAAAGAAAGGAGTCAAGAATAAGGGCGGCGGCACTCCTTATTGTTAGTCTCGTCAGGCTTGTCTCTGCGCAAGTGTGAGTGAGTGACTGCATTAAAATTACAAGCATGGCAGCGCTAGGCATGTAACTTTGTTGTGTGTACGCAAGACTAAGTAAGGGGGAGTTGCACTTCTCCAACGAATAAAATACATACACACTAATAACAACAAAACAAGCCGAAAGTGAAAATAGCAGTGTAGTGCAGTGTTAATGGTGGCACTCGGCAACCGTGCGGACAAATGCCTGAAAATTTCATGGATAATGGATATCAGCGAAAATGCGAGAAATAGCAGCAGCAGCAGCAACAGCAGAGAAATAGCAGCGACAACAACAAAAACAGCAACAGCGAATTATCATGCGACAATGAGACACTGCAGTGATCGATGCGAAAGCGGTGGTGTGTCTATTTTTAAGTTGATGAATTACAGCTGGCGCAAGTATGCGCCGCCTCGCGAATGCGTGCGGGTGTATGTTCGTATATATACTCGTACATATACATACACATACATATGTACAAATGTATATTTATGCATATAGTCATTTACGAATTAGATACTAGTGTTTTATGGACACTGCGAATTCCCAGAGTTACTGCATATTATTATTTAATTAAAAATAAGTTACTCAGATTACCTTTGGGATAAAAAAAGAAAACAAAAAAAAAAAAAGATAGTAGCGCGAAAATAGCTTGGCGCCAAGTCTTATGATGAGGGCGGCTGTTTGTGCTTTTTGAGTTTCTTCCGCCTTTAAGCGCCACTCGCGTACGCATCGATTCTCACGTAATTCAATATGCTCGTGCGTACCGCCACAAACAATAACAACTACAAACACACATTAGCCACCACCTTCATTTCTATGGTTGCTAATTGCACAATCACTAAATCTTGCAATGCCGGGCAACACTTTTTCTTTTTGTTTCATACGGCCTACCACTTTGTGTTGTCCAAACTAATTTTGCCCCGTCACCATTCACCTCATCCTTCCACTTTAACTATTTAACTGCACATCAAACATGGCTTAGTGTGTGATTGGCGGCTCAACTAAAACATATTTGTCTAGCTATTTGGATGAGTGACTAACTGTCTCTCTGAGCGATTAGGCAAATTTTGGAATACTTTCACGTTGTTGTTGTTTGAATTCATCGGCTTTTTGCCATGTTTAATAGTGCAATCAGCCATCAACACAGAAAATGCGCCCCGTGAACACAAACAATTTATTGAAACTTACCATCTGTCCGTAGCGACAACGCAGCAGTTGAGATGGTCGGACGGGATTACCAGATAACGTTGGGGTCCAGATATTACGAAAGGCCATATTTATAGTCAGTTCTATTCATACTCGAATATTTATTAGGCTCCGAAAAAATGTTTATGGAATATATGCGTTATTTCAAATACGACGTATATCTTAGCTACGTAAAAATAAATATTTTTGGTAAGAATGTTCTCGCTTGATCGCGTTGGGCAAAAATGCCTCTTTGAGTTGCTTAACGATCTCAAATTGCTGACCATTTTTATAAATTTTGGCCGAAAATATCCCTCACAAGTATTTAATTGGGTCTAGGACCGGACTAATCGCTGACCACTCCAAACCCGGTATCTTTCTGGATGAAAGAAACTTATTTGTATTATGCGCAGATTGAATGCTCTCCTGGAATATCCGCATAGGTTTCCAGTAAATTCGAGTAATATAATCTACATCAACAGTAGATTCACGGGCATATCCCCACTTCTATTGGTTGGTATGAAGCAGATCGGAGACTTTCCGACACTGGAATTGCCGGGAATGGAAGATAAGCCCGAAAACTGTTTGGAGCCATTTGACTGTAGTCAGTTGATGCCGGGAGCCGGAATGATTTGGTTTTCGAATTCAAAAATTGTAAGTTGCTGTGTTTGCCATATAAAATAAAAGTACCTTCATCAATTATTCCATATAAAAATTATAGCTCCATTTCAGAATCAAACTTCGGATCGCCTACATCTTACGCCACGATGAAAAAAAATCAGGTGTGGCCAATATAAGACCAATAACAGACCAATAGCGTTCGGAGTCGCTCGTTCCAATTGTGGAACAACATCGTCTAGCATACCACAAATAGGAGGAGCTCGGCCAAACACCTAACAGACGTGTACGCCCCAATTACGATATTTTTTTGTATTTGTTTTTATTTGAAGACCTACTAACCACTGTGTAACTCAAATTTATTGAACGTAAGTTAACTCATACATTCGAGTTAAAATTAATTTCAGATTAACTTATCACTGAGAAAATGAGCGTCCTAGTTCGAAAGTAATATATGATATTTGATTACATCATTTTAATAGCTTTATTATGAATTCGCGTTTTTTGCCGGTAATTTTTTATAAAATAATTGAGTTTATTTGATTGATTCAAACTTTTAATCCCCATTTTTCATCAACCGCTTATTGTAAATAGGGGAATTACGTGACTTGCGCCAACAATGAAATGGTTTCTGATAAGATATTTCTATAGCACTGAATCTCGACAATTTAAACCAATTTTCTCTTCTGGGCGAGTATCAATAATTTAGGTCACACTTTGTATGCCACACATTTTTGCCTATGGGCTGTGAACACACTTGACATTGAATTGAGTACATATTTAGATGCTGGTGAGCAGAAAGCAAGTACATACAGTGAGTTAGAAAATTTTTGGTACAGTAAATCTTTTGTTAGAATATTCATAATATATTTAATGTCACATTTTTTCGTTAATTTTGTATACAAACAAGGTGTATGCTGCAACAAAAGTAACATATTTTAAAGTCTCAAACTTTTTACAACGGAAAAAAAAATTCAAAAAACTTTGAACTTTTTACTCGAATAAAATTTTTAATTTTTTCTGGTATACATTTTTGTAGCTCATTTAATTTAGTGTAACAAAATGCCAGTTTTAAGTTGCAGAAAGTTTCTGTTGATTTTTAATATTTTTTTGTTTCTATTTGAACGCTTGAAGCAAAGAAAATATAGAAACCGTCAGCAGAAAAATTACTCTTATTAAATTATTATAATTAAAATTTCACTTTGTTCTACTTGAATTTGCATACCCGAAAAAAATTTTACAATTCTGAGTCAAAAATTCGAATGAAAATTTCAAGAATTTTTTTGAATATTGCACAAAGAGTAAAATTTCGATTGATTTATTATTGCTATAATAAAAACTATATTTCTATATAAAACTAAAGAAATTATAGCATTGTCAATATTGTAAAAAAATTATTGTGCCAAAACTCTTTTGACCAACTGTATATATTTAAGGGGTTAGGCCACTCTAGGATTTTCAAAATATCGAAATTTTTTTTTTTTGCTTAAAAGATGCTTTAAACTCTTTAGAATATAAAACAAAAAGTCCTATGCGTGAAAAAAATGTTTATCTCTAATATTTCGCACTTTTGCGCGAGCGCCTCTGACGTCTCTGAACCGACTATTCAAATTTAAACCGTGTTTATCTCAAAACGTGATTTTTCAAAACGGCAAGCAGCATAACTCAAACAATTTTTAATATTTTCACTTGTAATTGTACAAGGATCTTTAGAACATTATTCCGCACTGAAATACGTACGGATTTTTTTATTAATTAATTAGAAAAATTTTTATAAACAATTAACGGTTCCATTTTAGACGAAAAATTCTACTTTTGACTTCAAACATCTGCAAAATACACAAATTTCAATATTTCTAAAATCCCGTACGTATTTCTACAGCTATACTCACGTCGATTTAGAAGAATTTTTTTAATTTGGTTTAGGTTGACATTTACGTCAGTTGTACTGCTTGCCGTGAAGTGCCTTTTTCGCAGGGCGCGTTCAGAGATTCACTCCAAAGGCGCCATTTTGTAATATTTTTCAATAAAAATATTTGTAATTACACTTAAATACATGCTTAATAATATACTTAAAAAGTTTTTTCCTAGCACCTTTCTTTCAATGTAAAAAAATCCTTAAAAAACTGCTTTTTTACAGTAGCTAGAGTGGCGTAACCCCTTAATGCTGCAATGTACATACTTATGCAATGAGAACAAGATATTAGGCTGAAAAAAACTATTTTAACATACTTTTGTGAGCTGGTTGTGGTTATTATTATTATTATTTTCCTGTTTTACTGAATTTTTTAAAAACTTCTTTTCGTCATTTTAGGATTTATAAAAATGTAAATGTTTATAGTTAGCTCTCTCAAAGTTTCTCATATTTACTAACCATTACTTCATTTGCTTGCTAAGTGGGTACATAATACGAATGCCGTATTTGTCATTTAACTCCAGCTACCTTGGGGGCTGTTTCTGTTTAGAAAACAATTTTTTTTGCAAATTTTGGAATTGACGTCAATCATTTTTGAGGGTCAATATTTGTAAAAACAAAAAATAATGAATTGTATGCATTGAATTGCAAATTTAATAAAATAAAAAAAAAAAAATTTAAAAAAACCGTAGAACAGATATAAATAAGAGCAATAAAAAGCTAATATGGAAATAAGGGCGAAAATGTAAAAAAAAAACACAAATTGGCACGGAATTTCATCTTCAATTATCATAAAAAATGTATACATAGCATACTCATATGTACCGTTTTCTTAAGCAAATCGAATCACTATTTTCGTATGCAAATAAAAATACTCACAGGTATGCATCAATTAAAATAAAATGTACTAAATAGTATTCCTGCAGAACGAATAAAAAAAAAAAATTAAGCAGAATAACACAAACAGCTGATTTCTATGCTCGTATATAGATATGTTTTTTTTTTGGTTTACTTCAGGGAATTTTCTAAATACAAATAAGTACAGTAGGTTCTGTTTTTATGCGGCTTTTTTTTATGCGGTTTTGAAATAGTGCGGTTTTTTTTTAAATTACAAAATGCATGTCGACCTATCGGGAATTGTACATATAAACAAGATTCTAAACCAGCTAAGCAAAAACTCATCACAGATTACATCAGAAATGCTAACCCTACAAGTATGGAAGATATATAAAGATATAATTTTCAAAGATACAATATTTTGTTTATGCGATTTTATTTAATTATTTCAGATTCATGCGGTCTATGGAACGTATCTATAGTAATAATATGGGACTAGTGCCCTTTTTTATGCGATTATTTCAGATTTATGCGGTTTTAGCATTTGAAACGTATCTATAGTTTTACTATAGAACTAGTAGCTTTTTTTATGCTGTTTTTTTTATGCTGTTTCTTGCGGAACGTATCTACCGCATAAAAACAGAACCTACTGTAATTCAAAAATACACGATAATAAATAAAATGTATATTTCATTCAAATAACTAAACAGTGATTTAAGAATTCCAGCGGAAGTTCGCAATTGAACCTCTACAATGCATATAAACATCAAAATATTTTATAAGAAAATATATACATATTCCAGTAAAAATCTTTATCTTCAACTACCAACCAACCAACCGGCAGTCAGCTAACAAGCAACACAATCGCCGCCTCCGCGTATGGTAGCCGCTAGCGCATAGACGTTAACGCAGACTTTTCGCAAAAACGGGGAAAGAGTTTTCGCATTTTTGCCAACTTACGACCGACGCCATAGATCGTGAAATTCTCCAATTGGCTCGTGGTTGTGATTATGTTTGTGGTGGTAACTGTGCTTATTTTTGCGCATAGAGCGTTGGCAATAAACTTGTTGCTCGCTATGATCAAACGACTACCCAACAATATGCAACTGTACATATACATATGCATACATACGTACATAAGTATGTGTAGTTTATTTATTCGCATATTCGTTCGTTTCCAATGTTTCTTATATTCGGTTGCTTTGGACAAAAATTACTCATAAGTATGGCGTGTGTACTTGTTAAATACGAACACGCGCAAGCATGGATTTTTTTTACTATTCATTTTTTGCTTGCCGCTGCTTTTGTTGTATATACAACAAACAAGGTGTAGGCAATACTAACTCTTAAGAATCATGATGATGATACACAAGTACACAGTTGTTGATGATGTTGGGATGAGACGAGTTGGTAAGTGAGTAAGACGAGTCAACGAAGCCAAGCTAAATGAAAATAGTAAGAAATGAAGAGAAAAAAGTGCTTCAACCAAAGCGTGACCCACTTGCATTGCTGGCAGCCACGGCGGCATTAACTGCAACACAAACAAACACAGACAGCCGGCAATATGAGCAGCATGACCATCGCCAACACCGGTATTAACCAACACCAACACCACCATCGTCATAGTCAGCAAATGCAATATCATCACCGGCAAGCGATCTGCGGCTCAGGTCGCGCAGACTCAAATGCACTTACAGCAACAAGTACTCTTACATATACTATACATAAATATACTTGTTTTATGTAAGTACGTATGTATGTATATGTACAAGTATCATAGTTATTGTATATGTATTACTGCAGCAGCCGGCGATTTCACAGCTGTATGTTTGCTGTTGTTTTGTGTTTTTTTATTACTCATTTTGTTTTTAGTTACTGGTTGCTTTCAAGCTGTTCAATTCAATTACTTTGGCAGCCGACTTTTCCAGACAGCAATCAAAGCGTCTGGTGCAGACATTTATGTGAAGAAATCTACGGCAGTTGTTCGGATTTTAATTTATGAGGGAGAGCGTGTTACGCTCATAAAAGATATGCATATACAAATACGTAAATGTATATGTATGTACGTGATCATGGTTTTGCAATCAAAGGTTAGCCAAGGTAAATTTGAAGTGCAATAGATTAATGTGGAAAGCTAAGTTCGCTTGCGGCTGGCGTGAAAATTTTTCGAAAAAAGAAAAAATTTAAGTAACGAACTTTAGCATAAAAAAAACTATTTAAAAGCCATTCAAATTCGTGAAACTAATTTACAGATCAACATAACGGCGAATCCGAATCTATACAAGGTGATATCGATTACACAAATGAAGGGTATTTCAAAAGACGCGCCCAGATATTGTTTTAGGGGGTTAGGGGTAGTCAGAATTTTCAAAATATTGGATTTGTTTTTGCATTTTCTTAAAGTAAAATATCTTAAAACTATTGTGTGATAATTTTAAGTGATTCCGAAAAATACTTTTCGAGTTATTCAACAATTAACAAAGGGAGCTCGGGCGCTCCGGTAATCAATAGAAAAACTTAAAATGCCCTTTTTCTCAAAACTGGTGATCATCGTAACTTAAAGACCGCTTGGTAGATATCAATAAAATTTATACTGCTTTTGAAAAACATAAAAAACTCTTGCCTGATCGAAGGATTTTTTTCTTTAAATTTTGATTTTTTTTAACAATTAATTGTGGGTTTTTTTCGAATATCTGAAAAATATTCCCTGAGGCCGCAATATTGTTAATTTTGAAAAAAAGCCTCGATCAGGCACAAAATTATCTATAAATAAAACTAATTTCTCTTGTCCGATTGATTTTAGATGAATCTCCAGGACTTGTGATGATCACCGCAAGTGACTTCTGGAGAAACGGGCTCCACACAAACGGCGACAACTTTTACAATTATTAATTTTTCTTTTTTGAAATTTTGTTAAAGTCAAGTCGAAACATGATATATTATTGCTATGTTTTTAATTTTGTGAAATAAAGCAAATGACTAGCAAAAAATTTTTTTTAAAATCAGCAAACAGGTAAAATACGTTAAACGGAATGCCTAATTGTTGAGAACGTCGAGATATCTAGGTTGAAGGTTGTTCAGCAGTACTCTGCGCTACAGCAGCAATATTCTAAACGGAACGTCCAGTTTTTTGCCTGTCAGCCCTTTTCCTATTCTTCACAGAACCAATTTCTTTAAATTTATTTACCAAACATTGAATTGTTGACTCATTCGCACCAATATTTCCACCAAGAAAATCAAAAAATTTGCGTCATAATAAGTTTCAATAGTTTTAACGTATTGTTCTATTTTGTAATTTTGTCCGCACAAATGTCAAAGATTATATAAAAAAAAGTTACCGTCTTTTGAAAGAACCTTTACAGCATTTTGCTGGGATATAGTCAAACTTCACCTAAAACAAGAAGAGGTTTTTTTATTGTGCAAGACCGCAGTGTATAATAAAGGACTGCGGGGCTATCTGACAAAATGCAGATGCACTTGGAAGTTACGCCTCTTCGAAGGCATACTCTGGCACAGATTTCTATGTCATACAACACCGCTTAAAACTGTGTTTGATAACCACCCTTTATCTGTATACCAAATTTCAAGGTTCAATGGCACTTAGAGTGCCCGATCTAAAATAGATATCTTGAAATATCTAGAGACTTTAAGCGCAGAAATTATTGGAATCGCATTCTCACTACAGGATTCTTTATACATTTTATTGCGATTTCCATATTTTCTGGGAAATTAGATAGAAATTGAAAACTGCAAGGCAAGAAGTTTTTCACATTCTGTTTAGCGAATTATTGACTATAAAGATAATTGAATTTACAATTATGATCATTTATTCGTTCAATTGCACTACAAAACTGTTCTGAGATTCATTTTTTGGTCCTAAACTACAACACATAAACATTTATGTTACTCCATTTCATTCAGTTTGATAACTTCTTATATTTGTACCTATGCAACTAAGTCAGATTCCGCAACTCGAAAGTCGGCGATGTAAATAAAATATTACTCAATTGAAAATTTAGAGGAAAAGAAGTTAAACTAGAAATGCTGACTCACCTTTCAGTTTCTGTTTCTGCATTTGGTTGCGTCTGTGGTGGTGGCTGCTGTTGCTGTTGTTGTTGTGGTAGCTGTTGCAATTGTTGTGGTACTTGCTGTTGCTGCTGCTGCTGTGGAGGCGGCTGTTGTGCCTGTGCTTGTTCGTCGATTGCTGTCACAGTTGGCTGCGATCCAGCAGTCATGAGCGGAGCATTCGTTCCAGCAACATTGTTGTTGTTGCTATTGGTATTGGCATTGGCACTAGCGTTGCTCAAATTATTAACACTTTGCATTTGTTGTTGCTGCTGCTGCAATGTTTCATTCTGGATATTCGGCATTGTTGTTGCGTTAGTTATTTGGGCATTTTCAAGCGACATCGATTGTTGCTGCTGCTGCTGTTGTTGCTGTTGATGTGCTTGTATTGTAGCCGCAAGGACTTTTGGATCGGCAATCGTTGCCGGCGCACTCTGTTGTAGCTGTTGTGGCGGCTGCTGTTGTTGTGGTTGCTGCTGCTGTCCGGCTGCCTGCTGCTGCAGTTCGTAGTTTGTCATTTGAAGCGGCATCGTTTGACCAGCAGGAGCCGATTGTTGGTGTTGATACTGCGGTGGTTGAGACTGCTGCTGCTGTTGCTGTTGCTGCGGTTGCGATTGTGACTGAAGATGGAACTGTTGGGATGGTTGTTGTTGAACAGCAACACCATCGATTTGCGATGCTGGCGCGGAGGCCGATTGATGTTGGTGCTGCTGCTGCTGCTGTTGCTGTGGTGGAAGTTGCATGTTTACGACATCGTTGGGCATCATTTGTGGAGGAGAAGGCTGATGCTGTTGATGTTGTTGTGTAGTTGCGGTTCGGAAGTTCTGTTGTTGCTGTTGTTGGCTGTAAGCGCCACTTTGCTGTTGCTGTTGTTGCAGTGCAACAAATGTCGATGGCAATTGTTGTTGCTGGGCTGACTGCAGAGCCTGCTGTGCCGGTTCGATCTGTTGCATGCTTGCCGCACCATTGTTGTTATCACTTGGAATCACAACACTGCCATTTTGAAACTGCAAATTGCTTGGAAGTGTCTGTGGCTGTTGCTGCTGCTGTTGCGACTGTGGCGGCACATATACGGTGTTGGCTTCTTCGGATGCTGCAATCGCTTCCTCCTGTTTCTTCAGTTGCTGCAACGATTCTTGCAGTTGCTGTGCAGCTTTAGTTGCATAGTCCATGGGCAATGTTTGGCCATGTACGACTTCCTGCGCGGCCCCGCCAACGGCCGTATTGTCCCCATTGCCATTATCTGCGTACACTTGCTGTTGCTGTTGCTGCTGCTGTTGTTGTTGTTGTGATGGTGCATGACCCTGCTGCATGGCGGCAGCATCAGCCACAAATTGCTGCATCCCGTGCAACACTGTGGCTGGAGCCGTGGCAATGCCCGACGGTGCGGACATTTGTTGCTGCAACTGCTGTGCTGGCAGAGCAAGCTCACCACCTTCGTTAATGTTCCAGTTACCATCAGTCGCTGCGCTAGCGGCAGCACCACCGCCAGTGGTCAGCTGTAAGCTATTGCCAACCCCATCCACATGATTCTCGAGCAGCTGGGCAGCGCCCGTCCCAATTATCATACTTTGCGTAGTTTTTGCCGGTTCGGCGCTGCCGCCGCTAGCCGACTCGGAGGAAACAGTCTTTTCATTATTGTTGCCACCGCCGCCCTCCTTTCCGCCGGTGCCCACAGTTGAATGATCGAGATAGTCCATACACATCCACCGTCCTCGGCGGAATGGCTCAGTCGATTCGATCTTAACCACCTTGAAACGCTCGCTACGGGGCTGCGTCTCCTTTACGTCATCCTTCTTCTTGCTGCCACCTGGTGTTACAGTGGCACTCACTACATTTATTATGTTGTCCGATACATTGACCTGCACATTTTGTATGGTCTGTCCGAGTGACGGACCATTGGGATCCACCACTACAAGCCCATACTGTGAACTGGTCGGTATCACCGGTGCTGTAGTGCTCAATGCACTATTGGAGTAATACACCTCTTCTTTGGAGAATGTATCTTCCGACATTGAAGGCGTCTCGTTTTCGAGATCGGTGACACGACTATTGTCATCTGTATGAGATTCATCCAAATCGTCGGCTGACTCGTCTCCATTATCGGAATTCACTTTTGGATGGCCGACAGTCACGGAAGTAATCTGAAATGATGAGGTCGTCTTTGGTTTTCTGCTTGGCTGTGAAGCGGCAGTATGGTGCTGATTGCCGCCAGCGCCACCCCCACCGCCGCCGTGCCCATGACTATGATGACTGCGACTGGTGTTGGTACTGGCCGAACTACTTCCACCACCACCATTGTTATTCGGCGATGTGACTTTCGTCGATGTCGAAGCTGTTGACTTCGGTGCAATAGAAGTGCTCGAACTGGAACTATTGTTGGTCACGTTCGAGTGAAGGCTGCTGTTGCTGGTTGCATTCGAAAGGTTCGGAGTGGACGAATTAGCGGCCGAGCTAGCACCGCCACCACCACCACTAGTACCACCTGTGACTGGGGCATTCAGACGCAAACATTCACTGGTGCGGCGTTGTACCGTATTCGTGGTGCTACCACTACTATTGCCACCTGTGGAACCCGAATGGTGATGATGGTTCATGGCGCTGTTCACATTATGATGATGAAGTGACGATTGGTGAGCACTCTGTGGATGATGATGATGATGTTGGTGATGTTTGTCGGTCATGCTTGTGGGTTTCGTGCCACCACTACCGCCGCCGGTATTTGCATTTGTAAGCGATGTCATTTTAGTCAGGGGTGGCTTCTTAATCGATGTGGTGCTGGCGGCACGTACGGGAGTGTGAGACTGTATAGTGTTGCGGCGTTGCGCTGCTATCGAACTGCCCTTGATCATATCCGCAAATTGCTGATGTTGCATTATAAGCGAGAGTGCTTGATCGGGATGCGCTTGATTTGATTTGTTTTGTTGATTGCTGAGTTTTTGGTGGTTTAAGTGTGAATGATGATTAGTGTTGGGTATAACGACGGTTTGGGTATCTTCGGGCGATGATGCGGAATTATTCTCTTGTGGCGGTGTTGTAGGCGATGTCAACGCGGGAGGAGGTGGCTGATTTTGCTGCGGTGACTGCGGCTGTTGTTGTTGCTGCTGTCCTTGCTGCTGATGTTGCGATTGCTGACCAGAATCTTCCGTGGCGGTCTGATTCTCGGCCATAATCGGGTTTTTGAAAGTGCGAAACGTCTTTAGCAGATAATCCAGGACGAATGATTTGTTTCTAATTTTACTGTGTTCAAA
This sequence comes from Anastrepha fraterculus, assembly GCA_037575425.1. Lineage (NCBI taxonomy): Eukaryota > Metazoa > Arthropoda > Insecta > Diptera > Tephritidae > Anastrepha > Anastrepha fraterculus. The sequence continues at coordinate 63,955 of JAYXIM010029679.1, forward strand.
TATATAAATTTTGTCAAATTTTCAAATTTTTCTTTTTTATTAAATTTACTAATTTATAGCGTTGATTTTCGTAATTTTGTTGTTTAAATTTAATTTCCGTTTAGTTTAGTTTAACTACACCTATTTTCACTTAAAATTACGACTTAACTATTATTAAATTCTATGCGTTTTAATAATTAATATGCATTTTTTATGATTAATATTTCAATTTAAGCACTATATGTAAAACACAGACTACTTTTTTTTTATAGATTTTCACCTTCAATTATGCTGTTCTTGCGGGTTCTTCTTCTAGTTCATTAACAAGTTGCGTTCGTTAATGTACGCCACGCGTGTATGTTTTGCTTATTTTTGCAATTGCTGCTGCTATTTACACTTTTTATCACTTCAATTTCTTTTCCTCTTGTGACGGATCGCATTCACTAGTGCACTTACGAATCCAGTATCACCAAATTGACTGATCCGTGTGGCACTTTTGCGATTTTCACAAATACCATTTTTTGCTGGCGCGGTTTTTGTGATTTCTGTAATAGTTTTTGTTGTTGTTTTATACTTGCAATTGTTGTTAGTTTTATTAGTGTGGCTGATGAGGTCGCGGTCAGCGGCAACTGCTTTAATGCAAAAAAAATTTAAATTAAATTTAATTGAATTTGATCACCAGTACAGATATTTTGCGTTTCATAGAAATAGGCCGGCACATCAGAAGAGGCAGTAGATAGCTAAGATAGCAAACAACATTGGTCCGTAGTCATAGACCAACGTTAAAATAGATTTTAGTTAAAATCAATTTAGAATTTGCTTTTAACCAGTATTTAAAATTTTTTCAATCATAAATACATACATTAAACCTAGTTTCTAGGTAAAATTAGAGAGAACAGAGCTATCCAATGAAAAGGAAAAATTTACTCGGCAATATAAAAATATATAATATGAGTGCTTTAATTAATTAACCCTGGGTGAAATATGCAAATATGTATGCATTTATATAGCTCCCAGCAGGTTAAAATTTGCCTGCGGTATCGGATGCCTGCCGTAAGAGGCTACTAAAATCCATACCTCAGCCTGTTAGTTATGAGCCTGTTGGATATGAGTGCTATAGGCTGAGCGCAACAGGTACAGAAACGGCTTGGTGATGATGGAAACACTGTCATCACTATAGGAAAATGTTTCGAAGAAGTTGGGCTAAGGTATATACTCTGCGTCCATGAAGAGCGTACAATAGATCTTCAAGATCCAGCGCTAAAGCGCTTCATAATAGTAACAATAATGCATTTATGTATGTAATATGTAGCGTTTCTTGTATGCTTTTGTTTTTTTTATTGGTACTGCCGCGGCAAAGAGAATTCAGAAAGTGTGGCCAACACCAAACTAATAACCGGCTCTCAGCGATCTTGAAGGAATCAGCTGATTTCCTGACGTAGCAGGGGATGTAGTGACTGACATCGGTTTGTTTACGAAAAACCGAGATCGTGTTGGTGATATATGATAAATATCAAAGCAGTCTTCCATCATGTTGCTTCGTTGACATCTGAACAACGTCTGATTAGACGAGCGTGTGAATACGTGTAAAATGATGCGGCACAATTCTGCTGCCGAATCACCACCTACAATGCGGCAGCCGAAGTTACTCTGACAATTTTGCGTCGGGTGGGCAAACCTGGTAATCTATCATGCCTGGCTACTACATCATCCAAAATTACAAACTCTCTACCGCTATTATATAGAATCGGTAAAATTTCAAATAAAAGGCAACATGTTCCTTGGTAACCAAGGGTTGTTCACTTAGACATGAGTTCTATGAGACGAAGCGAGTGAAACGCTTTTACTAATAAATGCAATTTGGACAGTTTACAAGACCTTAACATGGTTCAATACAATCCAATTTCCGACTATGACCTCAATTAAGTTTGGAGGCATAACATTTCACTCATTAAAGCGACAGCTTTGGCTTCGTTGCAGCTTACATGCCGATAATCGTGTAAACAAAAAATAATAATTTTAATTCTTTGAATGCGTTGTCGTTCGAATTGTTTTCTTGGCCAACTAAAAGATATCGACTCTCAAATTTTCCTCAAAACTAATTAAGACTACTAGCTTTCTTAGAACTGATGATACCTCAGAGAATGCTCACACGACAAACATTAGGAAAATATTTCTAGAGAAATCTTACAAATTACTTATACTTCATGAATTTCAAAAAAAAAAACCTAAGCGGATAAATCTTCAGTTTGATCATTTGAAGCATTTTAGTGCTCTCATGACTCATACTTTCATCGAGTCTTGGACCTATAATTATGAAACGCAATATCTGAAGCTTAAGTCCGATCTTTTATAAGTTAGTGAATAATAGAGAGACTTGGTTAGCCGACGTACACACTTAGGTCGACAAATGCGACAACGACAGCGTTGACTTGGACAATAACGAGGTGCACAACAAGGCTAATAGCCAATTGTTCGCGACGACGACTACTACTACGACGACGACGACGACTGATTTGGCTCGCGATTGTTCCCGTTTCACTTTGACGACGGCGATGGTGACGGCGACGCGAACGTAACTAGCGTCACGATTGGCGTTGACGGCGGCGCTAACGATGACAGTGATATTTGTTGTTCTTGTTTCTACTACAGGCGAGCTGTTGCTGGTAGTGTAAAATTGGACTCTATTATTGTTGTTTTGCTTATTGTTGGATTTGGCTAGAATTTTTTTGGGGGTAACGTTGTTGGGGTTGTCGTTGTTCACATCAAAGACAACAGCGATGTTATCTACACGCCGGCGGCGATGCATATTGTCCACCACCATACATTCACGGCATTCATGTGGGATGAGGCGCAAATTGCGCTAAAACCACGTTTACTGTTGCTTTTCTATTGTTCTTGTTATTGTTGCTAAGCCGACACAATTACTTGACACGGAATTTTGCATAACAAAATGAACGAACGTACAAGCAAATCGACCGACCAATGTCAAACGAGAAAAAGGGTAGGAAGTGAGTAGGATTGCAGTGCAAATTTTAGGTCACTTCATGATTTATTTTCTCTTGCCTTTTAATTATATTTGGGTTATTTTAAGAGTGGAGTCGAAAGGTTGTTTTATAGATGTTTAGTTGCACAAGCGTTGACACGGTTGCGAAACTTGTTGCAACCAAAAACCGTTAGTTTAGCTGTGTTGCACATACTTGTCGCATCAAAATTGACCACGTCGTTTATCACCCACACACATACACACTCTACCGCTCTCTCTCTCTCTATCGCTCATTCACTGAACACTAAGCGCTTAAACTATTCAATTTTGATTAATCTATTCTTGCCATTTGCCACATTTTCACTAATTAATTTCTTACTTTTCAATCACCGCAAATTTGCATTATTTAAAAGTTATTTGCAACTTTCCATTAATATTTTTTGTATAGCGTTATACGCGTGAATGGGTTGAATGTGTTGTTGTTGTTTTTTTTTTTTTTGTTATAAAACACAGTTGGCAATGTTGCGTGGCTCACGGCCCACAACCCGGCTCGTTTCGGGATTTACGCACCTCACTCTATGCACTGATTAACTAACTGGCTGTCTTAATTAGTTATGGAACGAATCGAAAGTTCAAAAATCAAAAAATCATAGCAATTTTTTGCTTTTGAAAATATTCAAATGTTTTTGTCGATTCATTTTAGCATTTTTTTCACTAACAGAAGAAATAAACCTTTTGTTTATTTTTCTTAAGTGTTGGATTTTGTTTTATTATTATATGTTATTTGTTGTTTTTAGAAAAGTTGATCTTCCAGCTAATTATTACACTAAACGTGGTCCACAGAGGATGCAGTTTCAGTTGCGATTATTCCTGGAAAGAAACAGAGCAGAGTATAAAGCAAAGGTCAGCTAAGCACTTAGTTAAATAATCATTTGCTATTGAGTGGTACTAGATTGTCGTTACAATTTTCAGGCGTTTTAGTGTTTTTCTATGTGTGTGTGTGCACTGCGCCGCTGTTTCTGCTACTGCTCCTGTGATGATTCTGCTGTAAACTGCGTAGTTTCGTTCTTCTTTATACATACATACATACTTAGTTACGTACATTCATTTATTTTTATTTTTTTTAAACAATGATTCGTTAAAAAATTCGCCGCGTCTTATGTTAATCAATAATACCTAAACAAATAACTCAGTTATGTTTGCACGCTTCGCTTAAAATATGCTATTTGATGCGGGGCGCACATTTCTGGTTTCATTGTGGTTTGCACTTAACTACACGGTGAACAAATATCACTACAAACACGTGCACATACATACATCCACAAGTATGCGTATGTTGATATGTTTGTTTCGCAGCTAATTCTCTTTGACTTTTTCACATCTTTAATAATAACTATTCTTTTTTTGATTTTTGTTTTTCTGGTGTTTAATTTCATTAATGCACTCGCATTTGACTGTGAAACGTTGTTGTGAAATTGGGGGTTAAAAGGGAGACACAGGGTAGTGCATGTAGTGGCTTCTTTTAAAAAATAAAAATAACAAAAATATGATGCCACCACGGCTGGGTTCGCAGTACCGCTTCCTGTTAGCACAGTTTTCCACGACCTTGGGGACGGTTTCAGGCTCTATCTCACGAATGGTTTGCTCGATATTCGCCTTAATGGCGTGACTCGTTAATGGATTGGCTGCATAACATCGGTCTATATCGACACCCACAACAAAAACACGAAAAATCTAACAGAAACTGCTGAAACAAAAAAACATCAAGACAAGAAGTGTCATCAATTTTCCGCCACGAAAAATTGTTTCTCATACATACATATGTATATAGCGTTCACTGTTGTTGTAGATGGCGTTTCAGAGAAAAATGGGCCAATGAAGTCATCACTCAAAAATCCGTACGAAACTCTCCGAGGAAGCATTAGCTTCTTGGCGATCATGTGCGGGTTTCCAAATGCGGCAGTTTAGCTTGTTAACATAGCCGCCGAGATGAAAATGCGCTTCGTTCAAAACATGATTTTGATTGCTTTGGAATAAACGCATTGCTTGGGATAGCTTAGATTACGTTAGGTTGTAGCGATTGTCAATGCTACGTGAGGAACTTGTCCTTACCTTTCCCAAAACCATTCAGAAACTTTAAAAGGTCCTGAGATCTTTTAACTCACTAAAGAATGGTCTACCTAAAATGGTAAATCTAGAGCAGATCAGTGGCATAGAGGCAAAATCTTCTCTTCCTCTTCCATATTTAGGCAAAAGTCATATGCCTGCTTATTAGCAGAGATTCTGTGCGACGATGAACTACCCCGTCCTTATCCTCGATATCGCAATGGCCAGGAACCCATTTTCCTTGTAAAATTACTCCACCATCTCGCTAAGAAGTGTGCGGCATTTCATTGCTACCTTCGAAATTGTTGACTGCTTATATATATATATATATAATTGGCGTGTTTGGCCGAGCTCCTCCTCCTATTTGTGGTGTGCGTCTTGATGTTTTTCCACAAATGGAGCGACCTACAGTTTCAAGCCGACTCCGAACGGAAGATATTTTTATGAGGAGATTTTTCATGGCAGAAATACACTCGGAGGTTTGCCATTGCCTACCGAGGGGCGACCGCTATTAGAAAAATGTTTTTCTTAATTTTGGTGTTTTCACCGAGATTCGAACCAACGTTCTCTCTGTGAATTCCGAATGGTAGTCACGCTGTTGACTGCTTAGTGAGAGATTTGATCGCCTCTTGACTAACGTAGAAATCACATGGTACCAGTGTCACAGCATGGATGGCCTCAAACTATCTTTATTTATTTAATTTCTTACATTGTACCGTCCCCACTGTTTTTTTCAGCATAGCAGGGTCGTTGTGATGGTACTTGTAAGCAGGAGTGCATACCACAAGACCATACTAGGGAATTGGCCTAGCTACAGCCAATGTATTATTTCCGGGGCCATTCCTCATTTCTTCACAAATTACATTCTGTAGGAGTGCAAAGCTGTCATTGCTTTGTGTACTCTATCTTCAATTGTGAGTCCCCGATTTAGCTTCCTAACTGTTTGCGATATACAACATTGACTTAGGATTTCAATTGCATAATTTCAAGCATAAAGCGATGCATTGCGTTCTGTGGAGATATTATACTGACTTTCTGTCAATATTTCCAGCGGGAAAGAGATATCACTGTCAAATGGACCACCCTGCAGCTATGTGCATATGCCTGTATGCATTTAGAACTGACTCATTGCTAAAATAATGCTAAGACAACGTATGAAATGTTGAAATGCTTACTCAAACCAACTAAATAACTGTGCACTTAAGATGACAAAAGCAAGTAAGACAGAAGATTCCATTAAAATACATACAAATATGAATGAAGTGGCCCATAAAATACGTACTTCTATAGTTGGCTATGAAGAATCGAAACTTCTTTACGTCTTTTATGCCATTTTTATTTCCTATTGCATGCCTGACAGATTGCGGCTGAAACATTGATTCACCAGTATGATCCGAAATTCAAGCAAGAGTCGATGGAGTTGATAAAAGCGAAGAAATGCCACCAAAGAAATTCAAGGTTAAAATTTGCTGCCGAAAACATATATGTCTCATACTTTGGGATAGGGAGAAAATTCTATTAATTTATTGCGTGAGAAGAAGACGTGTCAAAATGAACGCGCCTGTTCACACTGCTACCGTCCGGAACAGGTAAGAAATCATTTTGAAGAAAACCCCAAAGAGTATTTTTTCAGTGGCATTGAAGCGATGTGAAAAGTGAGGTCCTGTAGTGGAAAATATGAAATAAAATGCTATTCTTTTCATTCATTAGATAGCTTATGCAGCGAATTTATTATCCGTTCCTTATATGGAGAAAACACCATAACACCGTAAGGAGAATAAGTTATTAAAAGTCAATTAGACTTTTGTACCACTTCAAACACTGCGTGCTAATTTTTTGATTTCATTGCTGATTAAAATGAGGCACTTTGATGAAAATAATTCGAATTTTTAAAAATATGAGAACATTTGAAAATATTTTTGAAAAAAACTTTCATCATTTTGAAACTTGTAAGTTTGAAAACATGAAGCTGTATTTCAATAAAAAATTGTAAATTAAAAAATAAATAATTAAATAGTCAAATAGTCAAAACTTGTAAAAAAAATGGTGATTTTATAATTCCGCTGACTAAAAAAAGTTTTTGTTTCTGATTCTACTCGCTAAATTTGTTTTTATGGAGAGGCACGGGTTCAGGATTTGAAAATTTCCATTCAATTCCCATTGGAAAAGTGAATTCTTCTATAAATTTGTTATAAAATGTTTACAGGTCGATATTATTAAATCTTCTCTCAAAAAATATTTAAGTTATCTTTAAAAGGGACTCTGGCAAACTGCAAATTAAAAACAAAGAATAAAACAAAAGGTGTTTTTTGTTTAATTTTTTAATTGTTTAAAAAATGTTTTATTGATATTTGATAATTTTTATTTCTTTCCTAGAAAGTTGTAGTTTTTCCTCAATTTGAGATATAGTATATGTATTAGACTTAGAAATAAGGTATATAAGTATAGTGTAACCTCGATATAACGAACCTTGTTAAATGAACAACTCAATATAACGAATTTTTCGCTGAGTCGTCTGAAACAACCTATTTGTGACAAAATGATCCATTGACATAACCCAGAACTTTTGAGCATGAAAGCCTTGCCTTTCCTGCTAGCAAAGGCTTTGTATAAGGTGCCGCAAATATGATTGACGTACGACGTCATTTGAAAAATTATAATCTTCTGATATTATAATATAATAATCCGATAGGGTGATTAATTTTTCGCCACAATAATTTGGCGCCAAATATTTGAGACTTAGACATCTGTAGCAAAATCGATTGATTTCTTTTTATTCAAAATGAGCGTACACAAACTAAAATAACAGTATATTTTGCAATTGAAACCTTTTAATAACGACGTCCCTAGTTAAAAAAAATAGAGTGTGCCTGGAATGAAAACTGACAAAAAAAAAAGTAAACTAAATTTATAATGAATTTTTTGAAAAATTTTACATTTTTCCTTTTATTTTAGTTTTGATAAAACGAAGCATTTGTCCAACCCCTTCAAGTTCGTATCATAGAGATTTTACTGTATGTCACTGCATTACAAATGGTTTAAACATATTAGAGTTCTTTTTTTATTATTTTTAGAAAAAATATAGCAAAAATAGTTACATTAAGAACAGCTCAAATAAAAATTAAGATAAGGTATACTTGGCTTACCTTATTTTCTTTTAAGAATACTTCAACAAAGAAAATCAATTGAGGTAATCCAAAATAAAGTTTTGACTGCCGAAAGTAAAATAGTTTAGTTGCAAATCGATTGAGGGCATTTGAAATTTGATTGTATCACTCTTTTTAGAAATTAAGGCCGGCGGGCCAATTAGATGTCCTAAATTCAGTAGTTTTCGCGAAGCGTTGTAGGATGAGAAAAAAAACAATTAGCCAAATGAAGTTTTGGGGATAGTTTAATATATATTTGAACTAAAAAAAAAATGTGTACAATCTCCAACAATATATTGTAAGCCGAGTTATCAATAGATTCCCAGAGCGCCTTGCCACTGAAGTATCCAACTTCTGTACAAGATACAACTTGCAATTTTCATCGGAAAACAAAAAAAAAAAGATTATTAATTTTGATGTAATTATCTTCGATGTCAACTAAGAAAATTGGGAGAAACACGTAAAATTCGAATTTTTGGGGAAGGTAGAAAAAAAAAGTGGTTTTTCAAGGAAAAAAAAACTCTTCAACTGGGTAAAAAAGTCGCTTCAAAAAAGTTTTTGGATGTTTTTTTTAGTTCACATAGAAGAGAAAACAATACTGAAGATAACGCATTTTGAATGAAATGGATAGCTCGTTTAGTTTTTTTGCAATCGTGTACATAAATTAGGTAAAATCGTGAAAATGAAAAGCCGAGAAAACGCGCTTCAAAGTTTCAAAGTAAGCGCACGGTTGCTCGACGCCGCACTACGCTCGGCTCTGTAGCTCTGCAAATACTTGGAATTTAACTCTGAAAATTTGTGTCTCATGTTCTTGAATATCTAAGCTATTGATTTCAGGAAAAAAAAAAAATCGATTTTTTTGACCTTTTAATTGGCCCGCCGGCCTTAAAATAATTGCAAAATAATGTAATCATTTACACCACACGAAAAAATGTTGAGACCAAAATGGTTATCTGCCAAAGCGTCAATACAATAATATTGTTACAGATTTTCGTTGTCTTATATAATTTCGTTTGGTATATGCAACACAAATACTCAACCTTAGCTAATCACACGGCACAGAGGTAGATATTTACAAAAATGCAGATTCATTTGGAGAAATGAAGAGAAAAAAGTAAATTTTTCCGATGAAAAGAATTTCAATCTTGACGGACCAGATGGTTGTCAAATATGCCAAATGGAAGATAAAAGTGGAAAAAATTGCTAGTAATATTGGAGGTGGTACTGGTATGCTTTGGACAGCGATTAGGGTCAAAGGTAGAACCCCTTTGCATATGTTATGTATCGACAGAAATAATATCAGTATATACATAGAACTTCTTGATGAAGTACTTATAAATTTCATTAAGCATTTTTCCGATAAGGTGTGCATTTTTGAGCCCAACAGCGCAGCCGTTTATGTTTCCAAAGAGACCAAAGCTTTTGTCAGAGAAAGGTTATTAATTTGAGAATGGCCTATCTGCAGCCACGACCTAAACCGAATCGAAAACGTATGGGCACTAATTTCTCAATACTCGATTTTTAAAAAAGAAAGGCAGTTTGTTTACGCTTAAGGTCTAAGAAATGCAATAATGCTAAGCGGTCAACAATTGATCAAAACGACGACTTCAACAAATTATAGAAGGTGGTGCAAAATTAATCACCCATATTTATTTTTGTACTTTTTTACTAAATGAATTTGAATGATGAAAATCTATATTTTTACTTTTATGCGCTCCACTGAAGCTGTCCAGTTCACAAGTGTGATTGACGTACGACGCAATTTGCAAAAATTACAAATCTTCTGATAGGGTGATTAATTTGCGCCACCTTAAAAGAGGATCTAACACCAAGTACTATATTCTAAATTATGAACTATCAGCAGCAATTGTATATATTTATATATATGTATATATATCTTCTTCTTACTAATTGGCGCTATAACCGCCTAAGCGATTTTGACCGAGTTTAAGAAATCTCGCCAGACGTTTCTTTCTCGAACTAATCGGCGCAAGTTGGGCACACCAAAAGAAGCCAAGCCCTTCTCCAACTTACCTTTCCAATGCAAAGGTCGCCCTCTTCCTTTTCTGCCACCAACTGGTACCCTATCGAATATTTTCAGAGCCAGCGAGGCCGCTGGATCTTTATTCACCTCATCGGATATTATCATCGTCCAAGCTTCTGTGGCTTACAATAGAACGGGCATGATGAGAGATTTATAGTGTTAGTTTTGTTCGTCGAAAGAGGACTGTACTACACAACTGCCCACTTAGTTCAAAGTAGCACTTGTTGGTAAAAGAGATTCTACGTTGGATTTCAAGGCTGACATTATTATCGTTCCTAAACAAATTAAGTCTCTTACTACATTAAAATCGTAACTGTGATGTAGGTGACGTTCCGCGAGTGTACTGACAGTTTGTTTAATATGAGAGGTACTTCGTCTTATCCTCGTTCACCACCAGATCAATTCGCTTTTCTTCTTTAGAAGCAAAACTTAGGCAGAACTAACAGGGGTGGTATGAATGAGGTTTGCACTTCGACCTCATGGTCTTTTATGCCTTCTACTCATCACACTACCTCATCCAAGCCCAGTTCCCTTATTAAACTCAGCATAGAGCTGGGTTGGATTGAGTGTATGTGCTTTTCCTCTGGCAGCAGTTAGCCAAGATGTCTCAACCTTCTCCGCGCTATAGCGCTGCATTCCAGAAGGTACATTGGAGTCTCTTGGGATTGGTCGCAGAAACGGTAAGAGTCCGTCCAAATTCCTATAATGTGCAGGTGACTTCGCAGTCTCTCAGATTATCCTTGGGGAGGGTCATGAGTTTGTTGTTAAGAAATTGTGCCTTATAATTTTTTTCATATGGTGTAGCATAAAAAGATACTGTTACTAGGCGTCTCATTTTTTCGCCATAAAACAAAAAATTGAAGGAGTGCATCACCTTTTTTTTTTGTTGGCTAGTCTAATATATACAGACTATAAAAACAATGCATTTTGACATTGCAACAGACGAAGAAAAACCAACTAAACCAATTCACATACATATGTACATATGCATATTGCAGTAAAGAAGATCCATAAATAATAAAAACAACAAGTGGAAAAAGTAAAAAGAACAAGAGCAATCGACCATTGCGGTACATCAACACTACGAAGAGATACCAGTTAAGAAAGGAAGAGCAGAAAACAACGAATGGAGGCAATGGATGAACACATCAGTAGTGCAGCAGTGCGCTTTTCACAACCAATAAAGTAACGAGAGAAAATCGATAGAAAGCAAAAGAAAAAGTTTGCGATTTCCTGTTGCTGTTGCTGAATATAAACACAAACCCACATGAACGAACAAAGTGTAGAATACCAACTTGCGAGTGGGGTGGTGTGGTGTATGGAGTTCGCAACTCGGTGAGCCAACTATTCTGGCCACCTTAGAAGCAAGTTGAAGGTGGTGACGGTGCTAAAGTGTTGTTGCTTCCTGATGATGCGGTTGCAGTGCGTTGTCATTTGGTATGAATGTTGGGGTGTTTGTGAGCGAACGTTGTCTTGCCAAGTGATGAGCAATGAGCAATAATTGTTGTCTGTACAAATTGGCATTCTTCTCGGCTACTAACTCGAAAAAGACTATGATAAAAAAAAAGAAATAAAAAAAGATTGCGCAGAGGAAAATAACAGCTGAGGGGGGAAAATATAACAGAAACACTCGCATAATTTGTATGCAATTTTTTTGGCATGATAATAGCGCGTAAACAGATAAATGCCAAGCAAGCACAAAAAAAAAACGGAATTAAATCATGAAGGCATTTAGTTGAATTATATTAGGGTGGACCCACCATTTTCGATGTCAGTCATTTAAATTAAGTTAGCACAATAGAATGTGAAATAACAGTGCCCGTGTTAGTCTAGTACGTGGCAGTGAGTTCTGGGTTCAATTGCCATTAAATATGGAACAGAGTTTATTAATTCTTTTCCATTAATTTTTCCGCAATTATTATACGTCTCTGCAAATGTATATGTGGCCTATTTCTGTCGTATGTTTATCTTAGGTTTGGGTACTCGCATTCCATTTGGCGTTCTTGATTAGAATCGACTTTCAATATGTATTCCACACGGCGCTTTGCCACTTCTGGGTTAAGCGGGTGGTTAATTTCACCAGAACTATTAGAATTTTTTACACCTAAATGTTTGATTGCTACCATTAAGTCTTATTTTTTTTTCCGTTTTTCTTGCTTGAAATTTTCTTTCAAATTGAGATAATGCAGAACCCAATTTTGCTTCTTTTTAAATTTAAAGCAATGTCTCCCATTGCAGGGTCTTTTTCCCCTGTCCAAATTTAGTTTTTTACACTATTAGCAGTACATTAGTTATACAGTATTTCTTAAAATACGGTCTTGAAAAACATTGATTTGATACTGATGAGCAACGAGCTCACACACAAGGATGATAGATTAACATGTTTGGCCCTCCGCAGCAAAATTGTGAAAGTAACTTCGGCTGCCACGACCCGGCAGCAGAATTCTATTCGAAACGCATTGGTTGGTTGGTTGGTTTAAGGGTGGCCCCGCATCGGAGTGCCACATAAACCGCAAGTTGGGTCCGTTGTGTTGCCCTAGAGCTCATTATATTATATGATTTCCCCACCTAACCGAGATTTTTATTATAGATTTTGGTCGTTTCGAGAATTTGATGAGAGATTCGATTTTCAGGTCCAAGAGTACTGAAAGATTGTCAATTGTTGGAGAGTCTAGAAGAGCGAGTCGACTTCTGGCTAGACCGAGACAACTGCACAGCAAATGCCTGCTCGATACATCCTCATCTTTCGTCCTCTTTGGACTCGATCAATTGTGGCTACTCTACACCGTTTTTCGAGTGCTGCCCACCATACAACCACACCGTAGAAGAGTATCGGTTTGATGATCGAGGTATATATCCAATAAATTATCCGAGGTGAAAAACCCCAGGTTTTGCCTATAGCTTTCTTACAAGTATAGAGAGCTATGAAAGCTTTTTTACATCTGTTTTCAATGTTCAATTTCCAACTCAACTTCCTATCTAGAATAACTCCTAGATATTTAGCTGAATCTGATAGAAGTAATGATTCCCCTTTTAAAGTTATTGTTTGCAGTGGAGGATATTGTTGTTTCTTATTGAAGAGACCAAGATCTGTCTTTGCTGGATTCGCATTTAATCCGCATTCGGTGCTCCATTTTGACAGAATATTGATTGAGCGTTGCATGAGCTCAGTGAGGATATTCAGGTGTTTGCCTGACACGCAGAGAGCAATATCATCTGCATAGGCTAAAACCTTGCAGCCTGATTCGAGATTTCGAAGCAAACTGTTTACAGCGAGATTCCAGAGAAGGGGTGAAAGTACTCCGCCTTGAGGAGTGCCTTTGACGGCGTACATTCTCATGCGGCTTAACCCAAGCTCTGTGATTATTCTAATTTGGAGCATTTGTTCGATCATCTTTCGGATGGAGTAATTAATACCCAATTTCAGACAAAATAGCTTTGGGTTCAATTTTATTAAATGCCGAATGAAGTGCCGTTTCAGTCGATTTCCCTTTAGTGTAGGCGTGTTGTGCCTCAGAGATCAACTTAGTATCATGTCGAAACGCATTACACAAAAACTTTCGAGCGAGCTCTCGAGTATATCGAGATTTTTCAAGTATGTACTTCCAGCAATACTTTTCATTATTTTGACATTTTTATCAGTACTTTTTTTAAGTTTTACAAATTATTTATACAGTCGTTGAAAAACTAAATAAATGCTGATAAATAAAATTCGACAACCGGGTATCTGGAGCTCTAATTTTAATTTATATTTGAAAGTTACAAAAAAAAATCAGTTAAAATATCTCATAACATTTAGTTGGTATGTAAATTTGTAGAAAGCGGCAGCGCTGGATTGCTGTGATTCATGCCAAAAGATGCATAACTTTTTATCTAAACTTTGGCACTGCAAATTACTTTCCAAAAGCCGGTGATTGTATCGTGAAAATGAAATGACGAGCTCTTGCTTAAAATAATTTCTATTAAAGCTTTTAGCAGAGTATGTTTAACAGAATGAATATAGTCACAATATTTGAATGAATATAAATAAAATTAATAATATTTTAAAGAATTTTATTAATAATTTTGTACAGAACAAACGATTTTACAGAATTCTATTAATAATTTTGTACAAAACAACCAGGAATGTGCAGTGCAACAAGGCGTCTCTTACATTCCCATACAGTTTCACTGCGTTTTTCTATTTCGCATACCTGACATCTTCGTTGAGGGTGTAGCGGGAATTTTTCTTGGGAAATTTCTCCACTATTTTGCCGGCAAACGCAATGGGGTGTTATCTAAAGAAATCCCTCCTCGTGTGAATATCTATGAATATTAATATTTTGTAGAATTTCCTCTGTAATGTCCAGCCAAAATTTTCAAGATGAATATTTCCTAGAATTTGGAATTTGCTTTGCTTTCCGAAATAAACAGCATACATTTTGCAGTTAATGTAGCAGGTATACATTGTACGTCATTGCCAGTCTAGAGCAGATGACTCGACGTGAAGTTAATTACGTCTTCCAACACAGAAAAATCATGAAAATGAAAGGCGAGAAAACGAGCTTTAAAGTTTTCGATCGCATTGCAACTATTTGACGCTCGTCTGCTTTTAGCTTTGCATCTATGGAAAAACAGAGAATTACTATCTAACTTTCTGTGTATATTCTTTCAAACAAAGGGTCTTTCAAAAGACACGCCTAGTTGTAAAACATGCAAAAATGTAGATTCTTCCAGATTTCACTATTTAAAAAATACGGTTCTTAACAATTATAGGTGAGAAATGACAACATTTAGATGCCAAAACAATCGGTCAGCCATCCGTCTAATTGCTGAGAACGTCGAGATATCGACGTTGAAGTTGTTCAGCGACACTTCGCGTTAAAGCAGTAATATTCGCAACAGAAGGTAGTTTTTGTTTGCCAACATTTTTAGTATTTTTTTAATTTTTTTCACCGACCTTTGAATTACCTATCATTCGGATAATTTTTTCCAAAAAAGTGACGCCTAGCTGTCAGTAGTGAAAAAATCGATTTGAAGCGATCCTCTTAAGAAATACATCGATGCAGGACATATGCTCATGGTATTATATTAGAACCACCATATTTAGGATATCAATCCTTTGGAAATTATGAAAATTATTAATAATTTTGAAGCGTGACATTTTTCAAAACAGGTAGGTAAATGCAGCGGTACATTGCAGTATTTGCATTGTCAGGTAGTGTGCTTCCTAATTTTGTCTTTAACACAAACGCGGTACCTTTTCTGAGGGCGTTGCATTGATACAGTTGATGGAATATATTCAGGGAAAATACGCCCAATTTTTCTCACTACACTGAAATTATTTGTTCTGTTACAATTGATGCAAATTACTCTAAATATTGTCTCCATTTCAATGACGTATTCAAACGTCATGTGCGGATCTGATTAAATAAATGCATTATGAAGGGTTAACAACTTTTTACAGTTTTGGGGTTTTTGATCAAATGCGCCTTTGACTCAAGGAAACGTAACACGATTTTTAAAAAATGTTTTGCTTACAGAAATGTGTTACCCTAATGGGCAAGTGAATTGTAATCACTCATTTGTTGTAACTACAACTTCGGAAATGAGTCACATAATAACAATTGTCAGTTTTGCTTTTGTAACGTTTTTGGTTTTGTTTTGCTTATTTTTGCTTTTGGTTTGGTTATTTTTTGACAATTTTTAATTTACTCTTTCGGATTAACTCTGTGTTTTGTCACCAATGACATCGAGTGCAATGGCCATGTATAAATCAGAAGAAGAGAAGAAAGAACAAATAACAACATAGTGACAAAGCACTAGAATAATAAGTTGATTTCGGATTGTTTATTTTAGCGAATAATTTGAAAATGTTGCAAATTGGAAAAAGGAGGCGATAGCAGCCTAGTAAAAGAAATTCTAAAAAAAAATTGAACGAAAGGAAGAAAAGTTTCTTGCATAATTTGTTGGTTCTGCGAAATCGTCAATTAATTAATTTCGATTGGAAATACCGAACACAAGAGAAGTGTAGATAAAACGAAATCAGTAGCACTGCCAGCAGAATAAAACGCGATAAGAAGAATGCTAAATAGTTGAACAGCAAATGCACGTAAAAAATGTTGAGTGCGAAAAGTGGAAAGAAAGTCGATAAAGTCGAAAATACAGCAATGGTTTAGAGAGGTAAAAATTTAGATACTTTCGCACACAAATCTTTTAACAAAACCCAAACAAAACGAAATAGACATTGAATATACCTTAAAGCAATTGAGTCCACCAACATTTGCTACACAGAGCCACAAATAACAAGGGACACTGCCGAAAATTGTACAGCCAACAGGCAAGCCCTCCAAACCAACTCCTTCGTGCCGACGTGACGTTTGTGACGTCTGCTAAACATAATATAGATCGAAACTGCTGCCGCCGCTGTCCGTAAATACGGCCTTTCCACCGATACCCGATGGTTGACAAAGGCCTACCAGCTGATATGAAGAGAGTGTATATGTAGACACACATATGCAAGGCGACGGACGAGCACTCCATGTAGAAAAACGACAAACAATATTGCTCACGCGCCGCTATTGTCTCTGCCACTGCTGCTGACAGCAGCGAGGCTTTAGTATGCGCTCTCTGTTGTCAAGCGGTGGTGGGCAGCCGGCAGCGAGGAAATACGAGCAAGTAATGTTTGAATAGAAATTGCTGTTTGGCTTTTTTTCCTACTGCATACTATGTAACATCTATGCTGTACGGCGTTAGCGCAGTCTTTGCCTTGGGTAGTTGCCGCTATGGCCAACAGCCGCCGACTTGCCGTCATTTATCTCAAAAATAATATGTAGTACTCACATTCGTCTCCCCACTACTCGTACTTTTGTACTTGTAGTTGGACTTGTGTTTCTTTGTGTTTATAGTCGAATTTTGTCGTTGGCAAACTTTTAGAGTTGTCACACGTTTCTAGCAAATGTGCAGACATAAACATTGCAAAAATAATAAATTCTCTGCATACGAGAAATCGTATAGGATGTACAACAACTATTCGTACATTTTTAGTTGTTGCCTCGCTTTAAATATACGCGCATATGCACTGCCTCCTCATTTTTCTGCTGCGGCAAACAAATATGAGAATCGTGGCATGTAGGCGATATAAGAGTGAAAATGGAAAACATAGAAATAGCAAAATGCGAAATACAAAAAATAATAAATAAAATAAAAGAACAACAACGACAATTATTTTAAGTTGCTTCAAATTTCTAAACAAAAATAAATCTGCGATTGGTTTATTTGCATTAATTGCAATCATATGGAGCAGGTAACACTGCGGAACCCTTTTTGAGAAAAAATTTGTGCATACCTGTGTAAGTGCACCTATGTAGATATTTATACACATACAGCTTCAGCCAACTAATTAGAACGCAGCATTTCTGGGATGTTTTATAAAGCAATCCCAATACTTTCTGAATTAAAAACTAAGTGGCAATGCCATACGAAAAATTCATTTTAATTGACACGTTCTCTACCATAATGTGTGTGATACTCCCATCCTAATACTTAATTCATCTGCACTGTTATTTACTATTTTCGTCTTAAGAATTATGTGGCGACGCCATAGACAAATAATTTAATTAATTTTTGATACCCACATCCTAATTTCTAATTAAATTATGTTAATAACTAAATTTTTTAAGTTTTTGTTTTAAATTAGATGGCAACATGCTTTAAACATATTATTGCGTTATAGCCAAGATTTGCTCTGTAACTATGGTGATAATGAACATCGTGTGGGGAACTTCGGCTACCACGTCACTTGGGAGATCCGGCAGCCGAGTTCTGCACGATAATTTCACTTGTATTCATCCCAACGAAGGTCATTGGTTGATTTTTTTCGTATATTACCAACACAATCTCAGTTTTTTGTAAACAGATCCCAAGTGATATCAGCCCATCAGATGATTTTGTCGAATTCGCTCAAAGCCGAATATCGGTTTATTTAAGATCACACCTCTAAACATTTTTTCACCACGGTTATAGCTAATGTTGAAACGATTCAATAATATCGAAAGAGGAAAATTGCATAGCAGATCTACGAAAAGCAATCATAGAGTTAAAAAAAAGTTCGGATTATCCTACATCAACCCAATTAAACGTTCAAAACGTTTTTTCAAAATTTTGAAAATATAAAATAGCAGAAATCGTTCCCAGATTGATAGAATGATCTTTAGATTGTCAAAACAAGATTCCATGAAGACTGTAGCTGACATCAATTGAGTAACTTTTGTTAATCTGGAAAAGCCAATAACGAAAAGAACAGTTGCACATCGATTGGCCGAAGCAGGTCTTCACGGTCGACTGGCACGGAAGATCCCATCGGTAACAGCGTCGCCGAATTGAGATTGCTCGAGAGCACAAATCCTGACCTCAAAATCAGTGACGTTATATTTTATTCAGCGATGAAACGAAAATAAATATAGTTAGTTCAGATTGTAGGAAGTACGTGCGGAGGCCAAACCGTCCAGCATTCGATCGCAAGTTCATTTTACCAATCATAAAGCACGGGGAAGGCTGAATAATGGTGAGGGGCTGCTTTTCGTGGAATGGTGTTGGGCCAATTTATCGTATCGAGGGTAATATGGATGCGGTCAAGTACGTTCAGATACTTCAAAATGTAATGTAATGCTACCTTACATGGAGGCAAATTCAACGCTTATTTGAAAATTTCAATAAAACAATGATGCGAAACACATTTTTTGTGTTGCAAAAAGTTTTTTGAAGACAATTCGATCACTGTTTTGGGTTGGGCTCCGTTGAGTGCCGGAATCCAATAGAACAACTTTGGAACCAACGGAAAACATGCATTCTGTACGCAGAATATCGCAATTTGGATCAGTTATTTGAAAAGGCCAAGGCAGTATGGCAATCCATTCATGTTGAACGTTGTAGAGGTTTAATGATATCAATGCAAAGGCGCTGTCCAGCAGTAATAAATCAAAAAGGTTTTGCAACAAAATGATAATGTAAAATTTGCCGTGTTTTTAATTTGACTATTATTTTGCTTCGTTCTTAAGTATTTTTCTCAAAGTAGTTTCGCATAGTAGTAACGTTTGAGCATGAAGTAAAAAAATGTATGGTTTTCTTAGACAAAAAGACAAACAGATTGAAAACATTTTAAATTTTATAAAATAAAACCTAAATCATGTAAGTAATTTTATTTAAAAAAAAAAACAAATGGAGGGAACTGGGTATTGTTCTTAAGTATTTTTTAACGCCTGTATATATAAATATTTTTTTACAAATTATGAATTTTTCCAATCAATTTCTTAATATCCACACAAAAAACCAGGTGGCAACACCAGCAAAAAATATTTTTTTTTATTGAAATGTGTTCAAAATCCTTTTATTTGATAACTAAATTCTAATAATCAACTCAGATTTGTGATAAATTGCTATTTTGCAGGTGACAGCGCTGTTTTTTTGATTAAACTTTTCTTTAAAATGTTTGCCTTGACACTCATGTCTTAATGCTTATGTGTATTTTTTAATATAATATATTTCTTTTTTAATTAAAACAGGTGGTGAATCCAGCCAATATCACCCCAACCTTCCACGACCCATAGGGCTCACTAGGGGTAAGAAATGTGAAATGGTGGTGTAGTTTTTGAGTGTTGCTCTTTCGAAGAAATTTGACGATTTCCTACGTTTTGTGAATACATTTAAATTTGTACTGCTTTTTCTACTAATTTATCCTTTCAGCTAACAAGGTTATAATTTTTATTAAACAAACGCTATTTTTTTATTTTATAGAGTTAACATTTTGTTGCTGGCCCATTATTCTGAAACACTGCTATCCACCTGTGGAATGTCGACACAATTAATTTTTTACAGCCGTTCTCCCTCTTCTTCTGATTCTTTTCAGTTGAAACGCTCCAAAAGAGACTCAATGGCGTTCAAGCCGGGACTACTTTCTTCCATACATTTTTTGTTTATTCCGGGTCATTATAATGCTGTTATCTTTATAATAATGGAGCATTATTCGACACAGTATATACAGCTGCCGTTGTCGAATTGGTTATTGCGCGAGGAAGTGCGTAGGTCCAAGTTTCCGTGCCATGAAAAAGCTCGACTTAAAAGTGAAGGTTCTTCATTTTGCGCACTAACATCAATACGCACTCCACAAATAGGAAAAGGAGCTCGGTCAAACACCAAAAAGTGTGTGAGCGCCAATTTTGTACTGTTAAATTTTCTATTAAAATTTCTTCAATTCGGTTTTTGTTTATCCAATTATTCCGTAATTAAAATATTTGATTTTGTCTCACTGATAAATTTTCGACTTTTTGATATTTCCATCGGCCACTATCATCACTGGGCGACCCAGCGTGGGACGGGTGTTAAGAATAACGAGTTGATAGGACATAGTTAAGTACCTTTAAACGTAATATTATCAGTCGCTTCAGCGGTTCGGTTTCCTTCAAAAACGTTGTTCGCCCCTTTGTTCGTTCTCTTTCTGTACATCTTGCCAGTAGTACCGATATTCACCTGGGCCATTCAAATTCGGTTTATTTCATTGCTGATGATTTCAGGTCACGTATGTTCCAAAGGGTTTTTCAAATTTATGACCTGATGTTTTGATTTTAAAGGGGGGTTAGAAATTCACTTTTTAAATATGTAGGGTTTCCAGAAGACGCTGCTCATTCTCTTAGGCTCTTAGGATTTCTGCTTATTGCTTTAGATAAAGAAGCTCCAGTCGCATACAATTCTCTAAGTGCAGCACGTTTTTTTGTCAGAGAAATATTGGAAGGGCGTTCTGTGTTTCTAGTCTGAATGTAGTTTTCACACCTGACTCAAAAGTTCTTAAACGAGGACTGTGAGTTATTAATTTCACAATATTTTTTCAAACAGTTTTTAATGTCTAAAATTCTGCGTGTATCTATTAAATTCAATTACTTTCTACATGACATGATACATGGTTTCAGACCACCGTGCCGAAAAAGTGTAAAACTAACAATACAGACTGAACTAAACTGGAAATTTGAAATTGGTAACCAGAAAAAAAAACGAGCTGATGGTATTAAGCTTTTCATTTATTATAAGGGAATGATTAATAAAGGGTTTTTCAATTGACGCGTGTCGATTTTGGCGCCCTGTGGCAGCCATTTTGTTTTGGTGACATCTGTCAAATCTTTTGTTTATTATTCAGTTGTTTATGCCAAATCATCATGGCAAGTTACACGATTGAACAGCACGTTCAAATGATAAAACTTTATTATCAAAATGAGTGTTCCTTAACGCAAACGTTGCGCGCATTGCGCCTATTTTTCGGTAGACGTGGTGGCCCTTCCAATATCTTATGGCCCATATTGAACCTTATGGACCTAGACGACATGTGGTTCCAGCAGGACGGCGCTACGTGCCATATAGCAAACGCCATTTTATTCCATTTCAACATCTACCCGCTCTTATTGAAAAACCCTATATATGAATAACAATATCAATAAAAAACACAACTCACAAAAAAATCTTTACCGGTACTTAGTTCAACTACTGCTTGAGTTTATAATTATTCGAGACATTTGCAAATTCACTGTTTTGCTTAAATAACGGAAAATTGCTATTGAATAACAACTCCTAATCAGTGTAACTATCGTTTGATATGTCTCAATTATTTATCAAAAAAATCTTTACATGTAAATGCTTTAAGACTAAGAAGCAATCATTGATTGATTGAATATGATCCAAATCAGACTATAAACACGGTTGTTACAAATATCTCGACCCCAGCTCCACCCAGCGGACTCAAGTAAATCTATAAAACAGTCCGTATGCCAGAAATAATGCACCAAAATTTCATCAATCGCTTCAGTGGCTTCAGAGTTCTTACGAAACACACAAACGCCCATCATCTTTTATATAAATACATACAAAAAAGACTTACAGATACTTTTTTTGTACGTGTAGCACTTGAACTGAATAACAGAAGTAACTACCAGCACGTCGTTGTTAATTAGTTGGCCGTAGCTGTGTGAACATGCACACTAAAAGACTGCGTGATTGGCAATCTTCACTACACCTTACCCTCATCTGCGATCCGAAAACTGATTTGCTACCACTTTTCCCCCTTCAAGATAAAATGATTCATGACTGCTTTGTTGTTTAGTTATATACCCATACAAGTACAGCAAATAGACCGAAATATCTGTACGTTGCAACAGGTGAGTAAAGAAACTAAACAATTTTGGAAGTGCTGTCTTTAAAAAGTAAGAAAAATAGAAAGATTCTTAAAAAAGTTTTGAAAACGTGAAAAGTTTTGAAAATATGAATTTAAGCGGAGATTATTTCAGCATTTAATACCATTTCTGAAAATACGAACAGTCCCAGAAACTAGGGGTATCTGACTAAAATTTGTTTTGGTGATTAATTTTTTTTTATTTAACCCGTTGGACATCTTAAAACCTTCGTTTGGGCGCCCGTGTTTGGCCACTTTTTCGTCCTGTTCGAGGATCCTTTTTAAAAGGTTATATCAATGAATCGATAGAAACTTGAATTTTAGAAAGCTAAAGCTGTTAAATTCAATTCAGAAATACGCTAAAAATGAAAAGGCCAGTCTGGCCAGATGCGAGTGCCCAATAGGTGATTTTAATGAGATCTCTAACTCTAACGTGCTAGATTTCTCATTTTCTGAGAAATAATTTTCTGTACTACGAGTAATGAACTCTTATCTTTTAGTTAGTTAGAGGTAAGCTTGTATATTTTAATTAGATGTAAGTTTGTAATTGAATTTCCATATATTTGTATTATTATTTATAGATTTAGTAATCAACTTGAAATTATGTTTTCTTTACTTCTTCAAATAAATAAATAAATAATGCTAATTATGCTTTTTCAGTATTATACTCATTTTACTATATTTATTAACCCAAAAGACAATTATAATGCAATATTATTTTATATCATTTATATGTTTACATTTGGTATTTTGGTTACTCTTGCTCTTTTTACCAAACACAAAAATCGGTTTTGCTCTTTCGTTGACAAAAATATGTTTTACACGTTATATAATTATGTTCTAGTTCTTTTCCAAGTCATCCGAATTTTTTATTCTCGATCCAAATTGGGCTTGATTTTTAATCTACTACAGCTAGCACTTCATATTTCGTGGGCCCAGTTACTAACCACATCAGATAAATACTAATACTAACCTAAAATTAGATAAATAGCAACTTGAGCTATGAAACGAACTAGTTTGCGATCAAACCAGTTACTTTTGAACAAAGTAAAGTAAATTAGGGCGAATCCCGTTCTTAATACAGAACTAGTACAACTCAAATGACTAGCGCATTGTTCAGAAACTATGTAGTGTGCTAACACATATTTATTAGCTGCTCGGAAATTTCTCTCCAGCCGTCTAAATTTTGAAACTTCCTTTATTTTTCTAACTTCAGAACTTCGCAGAACTGACTTTAGTTTCTATTTCATATATTTACTTAAAAGTAATTCGCATAAAAGACTTACAATTAAACTGGTGCCCCTGTACTGACAAAGTAAAATCGTGTATTTGCGAGTAGGGATACTTAAATTTTTTTTAAGATAATTCCGGTTCTCCTACGAATTGAACATTGTAGAAATCATTTGATAATATTGCCCCCTGGATTATTGTCAGACAAATGAAATCTTGAAAATGTTCTGTCATGACTTTCTAAAAAGGACATAACCAGCTGACTGGCTAACGAGTTCAAGCTTAATTTGCTTCTTTATATTATTTTTCTATTCAATGGATGCACTTCAAATATACATAAATAACCCGAAGTCAGCTTATGTGCACTAAAATGCGCATTACGCATATAAGAATAGTAAGTATGTGCACGACTCTGATAAATGACAGTTAAACTTTCTCTATGACTTTGTATCGGAATGGTCCAAGAATGCGGAGGAGTAAGAAATATGATGATAACACACAAACCTCACATCTGACTAAAATAAGTAAAAGTATATATGTAAATACTTATGGAAAATGTGCATGTGGAGTATACAGTGTGTTCAACAAGTAATGAAATTATTTGAGGGAAAATCATTTTTGCTTTAGTCACTGGCATATTTGCCACTAAAACGTTTCGGAGCATCCTTGCTAATAAAACACCCCAAAATTGGGTATTCAAAAAAGACTTAACGGGTAGCCCGAAAGTTGAGAGGATATAATGTGCCTCCGAGGAAAATAGCGCAAATTTTAAATGCAATATGTACATATGTATGTGGGCTGTGAAAAAAATACATATTTCCTAAAGCAATCAAACAATTCTTACAAATATGTACTATAAACACCACGTTTTCCATCGAACACACTATACATACATATATAGGCATATACGTGCATATAAAAAGTATTGTTTTTTTATTGCAAAACAACTGAAGTGTGAGGGGAATTCTTTCTCTCCCATTGCAGCAATCGCATGAAATACTTTCGATTTCGAATCAAATGTCTTCAGCATTAATGACTGTATACTTGTATGCACATACGCACATACGCTTGTAAGTGCAAGCAGTTTAAAATGGGGAAATGAGTGTAAACGGAAACTGATATATGAGCGTAGAAATAATATTATTTGTATAATAAATTAAATTGTGCATTTATTTATGTAGATTCATATACATACATATCTGTAAAATAATTTTCCATTGCTATTTTCCAGCTGTTGTGCAGTCTTAAGCAGAATTATTGTCTGAAAGAATAGCTTTGGCATGGCATTCCAGGCGCACAAACGAGAAATTATTAAAATATGGGATGAGTCAAGCGGAACAATTATAGTAATGAATCATGATGTTGAATTTAAAATAAAACAACACAAACAACCGACACCTAAAACAAGATAACGATTTATCGATAACAAAGTGTTAACGAATTCCAGAGCATCTGGTAGCACTGAGAGTAAAGCGGCTGTTGACATTTACAGCAAATGTAGAATTATTCCAGTTTGTTGTGCACAATGCACTAAAAGAGGAAACACTTGCAGATTTTTACATTAATTCAACTTCATTTTTATCATTATGATATTTTTTTTAAGTAGATACATTAGTATTTCATGGCGCATACGATTGATGGTGGAATTGTCTTTTCAGTAGCAGAGGTAGTGCAACTTCCCAGCGAAAAGAGCCGCATGCCGGAAAGGATGATTGCTGATGGCAGTTGTGAAACAAGCAAAAGGAAAGTGAAAAAATGAATCAACATTTTAACTGCAGCCACCACGACCACAACGACAGCGACGATGACAACGAAGCAACCGACCAAACATAGAGGTCGAACCAGAAATGAATATGCGAAGCGCAGATGTGATAAAAGTAAATGGGAGAAAAATATGTTTTTTTTTATTCTTTTTTGGATGTCGGAAAAATGCTGTTGCAGTGGGCGCTCCTTTACACTGTAATTTTACGATGACAAAGACACTGGAGAAAAGTATAGTGGAATGGAATGCAAAATTATTTTGGTTTAAGGTGTATCCTCGTAGGGTTCGAATGCAGGCACATTTGTTGGCAATTATGTTGAAAAATGGTTCGATTTGTGCAATGATTGAGATCATGCTATCGAGTCTTGAGCACATATGCATGCGTATACATATCAAAGACGGTCATGGTCGATCGAATTACATCTTAGCTACATATCTCATTCGTTTTAACTACTGATACTCTCTAATTTTAATCTATATGTATGCCTACTTATTGGCAAACAAAAGTTCGTAACGAAGTAAGAAGCTGCGTATCACTTCTGCAGCGCATCAATAGCAGCAGTTTATCACAAAATTATGTAAATAAAATATAAATTCAGATTCAGCTTTCATTTGCTTGATTCATTTAAAATCGGATAAGTATACCCTTGAACTATTGAAGTTTTCTCAGCGGCTCTGTGCATGGTATTGTAGTTGAAGTATTGCCGAAGTTACCGTTTCTACTTATTCCTTATTTCACATTTCGCTTTTACGTCAAACGAAAGGTAAGGCAACAACACAAAAAAGGGCATCGACGCAACTTTTTGACAATTCCAAATGGTTTTCCAATTGTAATTTGCACATATTTGTCGGTAAACACTAATTTCACAAACTTTTTTCGTTTACAAAACAAAAGCCGCATGAAAGACGATAACTACTCGTACTTTTGATTGTGGTAAACAGATATATCTGTAGTAAATTGTATATCTACTCGCAGCGACTTTAACGGCTGTGCACTCGGTGTTGTGCAAAAATTTCATTTTTTTACGATATTTCTACTTATTTCTTCACTTTTCTACATTTTTCATATTCCAATAGCTGAAATGAGCACGGAAATAATCAAAAAACAGAAGCCGAAACAGAAAACAGCAGCGTTTACCGCAGCACTAGTACTGCTGCTGTCAGCTTCGAACTTTTCTCGGTTCATAACCAAAGACAGCAGGCAACACACATTCACATCGATTAGTTGCACTAATTTTCTTAACATTTTACGCATTTACAAACACGACATACACTTAGAAAACATTTCCATACTCTAATTGGTACAATGCTAAATACTTTTTAGCTATTAACGCCTTTATACACCACATATTTGAACCGCAATTTAGCGAAATTTTTCGCGAAAATTTCATTTTTGCCAATCGAATCGACAACGAAGTGGAAATGACACACGAAAAAAAAATTGTGACAGTTGCTGCAGCGCTGCGTAATCGTCGTTTTCGCTGTAGTCGCCACAAACGGATAACCAACGAATAGTGGCATGAAGAGGAAGCGTAAAATAGACAGCGAGCACAGCGAGGCAGTAGAGACGAGCTGAACGAGCGATCTACGAACAGCGCGCGAAACGGACGAAGAGCGCATACAGCAGCGTCTCAGCAGCAGCGGCTATGCGCACACACACACACAACGGAACACACTTTGCTCTAGCAAAACGTAGCAAAACTGTGATAACCACATTTAATTATAAACTTTTTACACAATTTCGAAAGCGTTTATTAGTATTTACTTATCGTATCGTATTTCCGTACTTTATTTTGCACAATTAATGTTGTTTCAGCGATGCGTAAATCCACAACCATTTGCAAAAACTCTTTTAACAACGAACATAACTGACGACTGCGAACGAACGAACTAATGTACGAACGTCAAAAAGCATACACAAGGCAAATGAATATGAGAAGGAAAGGAAAGATTAGAGTATTTCAGATTATTGAGGAATATTGTTCCGCGGTTGATCCAGTAGATGGCACTGATCATACATCATCAATAAATAATGTTGTTAAAGTAGTGCTTGTGACGTTCGAAATGGATAAATGTTAAAGGTTTGAATCTCTGCTGCAAAATTGAGCCGTCGAAATTGTTTGCTACTTCTAAAGTATTTCCTAGAAAGTATAGATAATGCTTTAGAAAAAACCTAGTTTGAATAAAAAGACGTCCAACATATTTATTTTGATGTTATTGTAATCTTACTCCAATAAAATTTTATCCGAATAAAGATTGTCGAATTAGAATACTAAAATTAATCTATCCGTTTGCACTGTTGAAGTGAGTCCGACTAAATGCAACCTTGATGATTAGCTGTGTATAAAGTTTGTTAACATTTTTATTTTTTTAGATTAATGTCGGTTAATTTTTATTTATGAAATCTGTAATTCAATTAATAGCACAGTTGGCCGCCAATAATGGGCAGTTGGCAGAAATCCGACAGATCAATTAATCATAATTAATTACAGCCGTTTTCCTTAGCATCCAACCTCCTTTTTATCTTGTAGCATTGACAGCCGGTGCCGTTAATCCGGACTGCTGGGGCAGTTAATCTGATTAAAATTGTAGTGTGACAGATAGTTGTTACGTTGGTTAGTGATATTGGGTAGCTTCATTCGAAAGTTTTATCAGTAAAATATGGACCGCAGACAACAAATATCGGTATTACCTATTAGCTTGCCCCCTAATATCTTAAAATTCTTTTGCAGTCTGCATGCAAAAGATACAGCTTATATTCAACGCGTTTTTTTGACCATCATCCTAAGCTTTTATATTGGCTTGTGAAAAACTTCTCGACTTGTAAATAAAATAGGAGTAACGCCAGTTCCAAATGTGTTTCTATTAAAAGTGGCACCAATTTGCCAAAGGAAAATTAGAATATGTTCACAATGGATTCACAGTGGATAGATTTTGACAGCTGAAAGAAAACAAAACAAAAAAAAAAAAAAAAAAAATATGTAGAACGAGTGAACATTCAACATGACAAATTTAGGCGGGGTACGAATTCGTCTATCTTTCGGTACCTAAACTAATTTTCCACTGGAGGTTTCCACTGTTAGAATTTAGAAAAATAGCTGCTAAATTGTGTGAGTTCGTTTGACACATTTTTTTCTAATTTGTATAAAAATAAATATATTTGTGGTGTCTGTGGGACTATTTAGAAATACATATAATAAATTTCATGCCATTGCTATTCGAATATTATAAAAAACTATTAAAAAATCGTTGTTCACTTAGTAAGTTGACACTTAACAAAGTTGCAAGTTCAATTTAGGTTGCAAAGTATGTTTCAGTAAGAATTATCCAGTAACTTGCCAGCAGCTAATTTTCTAGGTATCTGAAAATTTTCACTCAGAGTTGAAAATATTCAAGGTACGCAATTCAAAAAAGCTTAGCTAGAAAATTGCAAATTATACTACGATCTAAGTATTACTGCATACTTTTCTTATATTATCTATCTTACATTAAATCTCGCTAAATAAACTTTTTCATTACAGATTTTCCAAAATTCACCTTTTTAGTCGTTTATTGTATGAAGGTTAATGTATGTGCCTGGTTAATTCTTACAAATAAAAATTTACATATGCAGTAAAAATTCGCAATCTCCGCTAGAAGTTAACTGTCAGGTCGCTCTCTCAATTTCCCCTTCGTTGCAAGTTGTTGTAACAATTGTTGTGAATTTCGCGTACGTGAACAGAACTATAATCCAAATGGTTCCTGTTACTGCATTGCCGACTCTCTCCAGTGCTTTAGGTTATTTCATCATTTAGGTAGCAATTTAGTTGAACTTGCACACTCCATATTGTGCCTCTTCTTTTTGCCAGGAGTTAGAAAGTGGCGAATAAATGAAGCAACTGGTACAAACGGACATATGTCGGCAACGCGGAAAGAGAGCTGCCATAAATTACATGTGCTCGCAAGGCAGTGCGGCCTAATAAGCTATATCCATACCCGCAGCGGTGAATCTCAATCAATAACTTTGTTGTTGCTTTCGCATGCAAATTTATCGTCAAGTTAATCGAGCCTAGAGATAGCGAGCGGGGAAATGGTGAACAGAAGAAGCCCATTGTTCCTCCATACCTTTATTTTGCTGTAAATGATTAAAATATATTTTAATAAACTCTAAGGGTGGGTGCGAGCTCCTCTAATTTTTAGTTCCCCAACTAATTATTCCATTTGAAGTTCCAGCACTGCATCAATTTAGGAAAATAGCAGCTAAAGTGGCCGTAGCAGGTTCGTTTGGCAACCTAAATTGTCTGTTTTCAAATTTAAATTTGTTTGCTATTATCAAATATACAAATATAAAATGAATAAATTTGTGTTGGCTTTGAGGCTATTTCGCATTATTATAAATTTTACGCCACTGCTTAACGCTCGCTCTAACAGAGTTGACAGTTTAATTTAGGCTGAAATGTATGCTCAAAAATAATCGAAATTGTTCATATTCACTGCATTGTCGACACTTTAAACTGATTTGGATTTTTCCTTATGTTAGACTGTATTATCAACACTTATGTATGCATTTGGCAGTTCTTAACAGCATTGCCAACAAAATGATATTTGAGCCAAGAGAGAAAATATGAAGCTAAATTCGTTTTATTTGACTAATAATACGTTCGCATATGCATTAATCACCTACAAATGCACCAAATTAATCTACTCGTTCACATATGGCAGATTACCTGCAAAATTGACAATCAGCTGTCAATACTGCATTGAGAGGTTTTTCTTCATAGAAATTATTTTGGTGGAATATTTCGGTGTGTTTGGTTTCTTTAATTATTATTAACGAAATGAAGAAACTATAAGGAGAAGGAATAGCTAGTTTAATTGCGCAAGTAGTTCTTTAGCCGCGCCATCGCTATTCTCACCCCGTCATGGTCCGGTAGCGGAACGACAAATCCGTCGTGAACGATTGGCGTATCGGGATCTCCACATTCTCAGTGACAAGCGCAGCTGCCACTATTTAACAGGTTCGAGAAGTGTTCCCTCCATAATTTAAGAATGTATGTTCTGGTCGTCAGTCACCAGATAGTCGGTTTTATTCTTACAGGAAACCGCCCCGGTCTTAAAACCTTCTGCAAACTGCCGACCTATCTGGTAGAATTTTCGGGCGTTGTTCCTGTTGGCCAGCATCTCAAGCTCATCGCACTCCCGTATTTCGGCCTCGTTGTTTTTTTTTTTGAACCCACCTTGGCGTTGAAGTCGCCAAACATGATTCTTATGTCGTGGCAGGGGCAGCCCTTACAGGAACGTTCCAGGCGCTTATAGAATGAATCTTTGGTCGCATCGACCTTCTCTTCCGTCTGGGCGTGGGCGCAAATGAGCGATATGTTGAAAAATCGTGCTTTGATGCGGATTATAGCTAGACGTTCGTCCACGGAAGTGAACGACAGTACTTGGCGCCTAAGTGTCTCTCATACAACAAACGTTGCGGGTCCCATACCCAGCGCACAACCAGCTATTCTGGGATGCTTCCCCTCCTCACGTTGGCCCGCTCTCGAACGGGTGTTCGGAAGCTACGCTGAGGATACTTGGGCTAATCCGGAAAGTTGTGGACTGCTTGAACCGTGTGCAGAAGAATCGCCCTGACCCCTCCCAAGTGAATGGCGATCAGTAACTTTTCCCACTTGCGTGTACTTCTACATATGGAAAGGTACAGATGGCTTACGACACATCCACATACCAGTTTGTCTTCAGGAAATCCCGCTCAACAGTGGATGCCATCAAATGCGTAGTAGATTTAGCAACAGAAGCCATTGAAGGCAAGAGATGGCGTGGCGGCAAGCGTACTGCGATGTGGTAACCTTTGACGTTAGAAACGCTGGCAACGTACACTGAAAATCCTTGCAAAAATAGGGTCGCCTAGTTATATTATCCTAATAATTGGGAGCTATTTCACGGACCGTAAACTGCGGTTTAGAAGTGACAAAGGCGCTGAGGAGTATATCGTGACAGCAGGGGTCCCTCAGGGATCCGTTCTGGGTCCACTGCTATGGAACTTAATGTATGACGGGGTCCTAAGACTGGATATGCCCCCTAGAACTAAAGTTGGAATTAGCTGATCATAAGACCGATGTAGTCCTAATAAGTAGCAGAAATATAGTAGAAACTATAAATTTAATGTTCAGACTGTAACTATTAGTTCAAAACCCGCTATTAAATACCTAGGAGTGAAGATTGACAGCCGTTTAAACTTCAAAACGCATTTGGAATATTCTGCGAAGAAAGCATTGAGTGTGCCAAACAACGGTGGACCTAGCCACAGCAAAATAATCTTATATAGCAGGGTAGTCAAGCTCGGTTATCTTATATGCCGCACCGATCTGGGCTGACACACTGAACATAACTAGCTGCACAAAGAAACTGATAGCCGTCTATCGGCTAAGCGCTTTGCGGACTATCTGCTGCTTCCGTACAATTTCGGACGACGCTTCCTTCGTTATAGTCGGTCTAGTCCCCGTAGATATTTTGGCAAAAGAAATGTAGATACACTCTCCGAGCCCGACGGTAGAGGAAGTCGTAAAAATATTGCAGAAGAAGAAAGGCATCTTTCGATCGCCCACAGGCAAGACCCGTGGAACAGATCACCGAAAGGTAGATGGCCGCATTGGCTAATACCCATTCTTATGACGTGGTTAGAAGGGAACCATGGGGAAACAAACGTCCATCTAACCCAATTCCTTTCAGGGCACGGGGTGTTTCGAAAATACCTCCATAGATTCGGCCATGATAGTTTACCAAACGACCCAATCTGCAAGGAGAGGGAAGAAGACGCTGATCACGTCTTGTTTCAATGCCCATGCTATGCTTCCGAAACCTGTAGTATATTAAACGGAGAGAACATTATAGATTTTATACTAAAATCGGGTGATAACTCGAAGCGAATCTGCGCGAATGTAAAACATATCCACAATGATTTAAGACGCGCGAAGGTTCGTAGACGAAATAACTAGTAGCCTATAAGCTAACCAGCCTCGTGAGGTAATTCCTTTTTGGACAGTTCCGCGGGGAGAGGTGTTTAGTACGTAGGTTTAGCTGTGAGGCTACAAGTCGTGAATACTGCTATGCCGGTATAGCAGTACTCATGAGAGTTCCCTCTTCACGGGCGTCATCCCGAAAAAAAAGTTGGCTTACGCCACATTTTATCCAATATTACAAAGATCTCCATCGACTGCCTTCTTAAATATTAGTAATCAGACTCCTGAAATCACTGTGGGGTTCGTAATCGCTCGTATCGGGTCTGCATATGCATTTGATGACTGCAGGATATGTGAGTAAGTGTGTAGATGAGATTAGAATTGAGATTCAAATTAAGTGTATTAAATTTAACGAGATAATGGGTGATTTGCTTCTTTGCACCATATACGGGTGCTTACGGTATTTGAGGGCAACTTGAGAGTAGAAATAATTAGCTATTATTTTGAAAATAATTTAATGAAACCATGCATTTTTTACGCAACCCTAACTTATTATACTTATATACTTATCTACAAAATCATTCAATAAAATTTCCATTAGCTGCAACAACCTCCTCGATCTAGGTCCGAAAACGATTGCGTGCACGAATCAAATACTCCTTATTCATATTGATCATAACGGTATTAATTGCAGCCTTCAGAGAAGAAGTGGTGCTATGAGGATACTTATTGGTTTCACGCTTAACTAGGCCCGATACGTAGCAATCCAGGGGATTGAGGTCTCGGGAGTTAGGTGGCCATTAGTTCGAAGTTATGTGGTCATAGACCATTGCCGGATTGGTATATGGACGTCTGCCATTTCTACGGTTTGTCTTTTGGCTTGGGTCTTATGGTGTTGTCGTAAATAATATCTTCTAAGTCTGACAAATGCCTTAGCTTCTTCTACCTGCGTTTTAAGCTAGTGAGCCCAGGCATCAGTACAATCAATTGCATTAACTTGTCCCTGCTTGCAGGCAGTGTCGTGTTTGAAAATGTTTCAATTTGTCAGAGGACTTACGTCGACAGAGCATCGCTCATCATTCCTACTATTTTCTCGATTTGGTGTGAAAGTCGCGACGAAGTTGGGTTTATACTTTACACCGCAATTTATGGTATATTCTTGTAAGAGCTGCTGCTGCTAATTAACAGAGTCCCATAGTATTTTCAATACTCGGACCCACTGTTACTGATGTCCGAGCTTCAATCATTTTGATTGCAAATTTGTGCAATGAATGAGTTTATATTTTTTAAATATTTTGCCGGTAACTTAAACTGCTCTGACTTCCTACTCCTTTCTTTAAGACACCATTTTTCTCTAAGTTAAATCTGCTCCTGATTTTCTTCCTTGGCTCCTACCGCTTGCCTAAACATTGCCTTTCTCATTTTTTCAGCAGTCAAAATAGAACTTTCGCATTCATTAGCGCCACACTCCCATATTATCTTTAGGCATTACTCAAAACATACTCTCAACGGCAAATAAATAGTTACTTACTATACAGAAGTTCATAAAAAAATTGCGATAAGCAGAGTTTTATCTTTCACTGCTCCCGTTGATGGCGTTGATGGTTTTATCTGTGAACTTTTCGACTGATTTGTCGGTGATAAGATAGAAGATCAACAACATCCCGTCAAAACGAAAACAATACATGTATGTATGTACATACATACATACCCACATATATGTACAAGTACATAGACACATAAGTACATAAATATGTATGCAGAGTAAATTTTTTTTCTGTAAAATTTATGAACCACAAAGTTTTCTATTTGTAGTAACGGAAGTCATAAATTACAAAAGGTACTCGTATTAAGATTCCTTGTAGTTATAAGTAGAGCTCTGTTTAATTTAAAATGTTTCAAAAATGCCAGAATGCCCTATATAAATCTTGGAAATGATATTTAGCTTCATTCCTTGGGAAAATTTTACTATTTTACCCACTGTACATACAGATGCTGATCGAGTGAGGTTATGGATTTTTTTGAAGGTGAGAGAATATCAAGAATATTTTGAGGCTTGCCATGTTCCATCAAGCGTCGGCAATATATCGGCTATTTTTTTAAGAGCTTAAGATTAAAATGATAATACAAAACAGAAATATTGTCGGAATGATTTTGTTTACTATGTATAATCTGGTAGATAATTTTGTGACATTTATTTTCCGCATATGTCCGCCGCGGCGCTGTATGACAAGTTGAGCCGTCTTGTTGGTAATAAAAGTCGTCGATGGTTAGCTGATTAATTTTTGTAAACAAAAATTCAGTCAGCATGAGTCGATAGCGCTCGCCATTCACCGTAACGGCAGTTCCTTCGAAAGAAATAAGGACACATGATGAACTTCGTGAACAGTTTTTTTTATGTTTTCAAAATAAATTTCTACAATTATAATTATTATAATTATACTTTTTCATAGCACTTGGAAGCCTAAATTTCGATTTTCACTAAAAAAATAAGCTAATTTATTATTGCAAGATTAATAGTTATTAAAAAAACAAAAAAAGCTCCCAGAAACACCTGGTAAATTATGAAATAACGAAATGTTCAAAATTTCCAATTTGATTCAGTTAATTTTGAATTGCGGCATACATGGACATAAAAAATAACGGGGCCTAGAAAAACGCCTTAAGGACAAAGTATACAAAAAAATCCGGTCTGGTGCAACTTACACTCAAATATTCATAACTTCGTTAATTTTGCTCCAATTGACTAGAATTTTTGGTATAATATTTTTGAGACCTTATGCATTCATCAAGAATTCATTTATACAAAAAAATTTAAATGCACACCTTTCTCCCACGGTCGAAGAATACGGTGGCGTAATCCGCGAAAAATTTGTGTTCATTTTATAGTTGTTATTTATTAAAAAAAAAAAAAAAAAATTATAATAAAATTGTTTATTGTTATTAATTAACGACTTTATCGAACTACGCCGTTCCTTCTCTTGTTTGTTCTATTATTTCGTTGTCGTGTGACTTCTTTATCGTGATACTGGAAAAGATTGTGCTAGCCGCAGAACTTAATCGATTAGCCGCAATTTTTCATTGGAATAAGCCGATGATATTGACTTTCTAAACTGGCCAAAGAAGCAAAGCGAATGGGTCTGGTGGCTAACGAGGACAAAACGAAATACCTCCTGTCATCAAACAAACAGTCGGCACAAATGCGTATCGGCGCGCACGTCCCTGTTGACAGATATGATTTCGAGGTTGTAAGATACTTCGTTTATCTAGAATCCAGTATTAAAATGTAAAAATGCCAAACTTGAAATCCATCGGAGAATCTGTCAACAAGTGCTACTTTGGACTAAGCAGCCAATTGAGTAGTGAACTCCTTTTTCGACAAACAAAACTGATACTTTATAAGGCTCTCACCATGCGCGTCCTATCGCATGGCGCAGAAGTTAGGATGATGACAATATCCGATGACGCGTCTCTTGAACTGTTTAAGAAAAAGATTCTGCGAAAGATTTTTGGACCTTTGCACGTGGGTGATGGCCAGTATCGCAGGCGATGGAACGATGAGCTGTATGAGCTTTACGACAACTTAGATATAGGGTAACGATTGAAGATCCGTCGGCTTTGTTGGCTTCGTCATGTCGCTTGAATAGTTACAAACACTCCGGCTTTCAAAGTATTCGATACGGTACTAGCTGATGCATTGGAAAGATCAGGTGGAGAAGGACTTGTCTTCGGTTGGTGTGTCCAACTGGCGCCGGTTAGCACGAAAAAGAAAGGACTGGTGCGCTTTGTTAAACTAGACCAAAATCTCTCAAGCAGTTATCGCGCCAATCAAGAAGATGAAGAAGAAGATAATTTTGAAGAGGTTTGTCATCTACCAATAAAGGAAAGGTATTATGTAAACATTAATCCAGTAACAATTTTTAATAGGGTTACCACCTACTTAAAAAATTTAACGAAAATATTTTTTAAGCTGCATTACATTTAATGATTAAAACTCCATTATGACGACCAGATTTAAGAAAAGGTACAAACTTTTGAATAGGGTTGCCATCATTAGCTGCAACTGCTCCTTATGGAGGTGGAGCAGTTCCTCAGAATACAATTTGGTATGATCTACGATTCTTGAGGTGTACAGCAACCTTCTTGATATAATTTTTTACAATATTTTTTTTTCGCTTAATTGTTAAACCTAACTTTTGGTTTTTATTTGACGTTTCTAAATTTTTTTTGTTGGCTTACTTTTTCTTTGACAACTAATTTCGATAAATGTCCGATGAAAATTAGGAGATAGCAATTTGTTCATAATTCGCACTGAATTTCATCGAATTCCAAATGAGGTAATTTGCTTTCAAAATTTTGTATTGCGAATTACGTAATTTCGAATGAAAGAGCAAATTACGAATGGGTACCAAATTACAAGCTGCGGTAGCATGGAATAAGGGTAATTTTTTATTTTGGATTATTGTGAGAGCCATTTTGCATGCTGGCTATTGAAACTGATTGGGTTTGTGCGGACAGGAACTAACAAATTATAGAATGAAAGGGAGGCAAGGAAATGGTGTTTGAAGGAGCTAGGGGCAGTCAGAATTAAAAAAAAATTGTATTTTTGTTTGTATTTTCTCAAAGCATAATATCTTAAAAATATTGTGTGCAAATTTGAAGCGAATCCGACAAACACTTTTCGAGTTATTCAACAACTAACAAAGGGCGCTCGGGCTCTACATAAATCGATAGCAAAACTTTGAATGCACTTTTCTCAAAACTATGTTTTTTGAACTGGTGAACACTGTAATTTAAAAACCGTTTGGTATACCACTTTCGAAGAACATAAAAAATTTGTGCCTGAGCGAAGGATTTCGTTTTTTAAAATTTCGATTTTTGTTAAACAATTAATTGTCGGTTTTTTTTCTCGAAAATCTGAAAAATATTTCCTGAGGCCGCCATATTGTTAATTTTGAAAAAAGCCTCGATCAGGCACAACATTATCTATTAATAAAACTGATTTTTCTTGTCCGGTTGATTTTAGAGGAATCTCCAGGACTTGTAATGATCAGCGCAAGGGGCTTCTGGAGAAAGGAGCTCCACACAAACAGCAATAACTTTGACAATTATTTTTTTTTTTTTAATTTTGACAAAGTCAAGTCGAAACATGATGTATTATTGCTATGTTTTTATTTTTGTAAATGATTGAAAATCAACATTTTTGCGGGCCTCGGACCATCCCTTACCCCTGAATGCATTTCTGCCAGAGGTGGTAAAAAACTGTCTCTGCATTTATAACAAAACTTTAAGGGGAACATCACAAATTGGAAGAAAACCTCGGCCTAAGACGTAAACATTGGAATATGTAAACGAATTTTTAGTCTGTGTTAAAATAAATAGTTCTTCTTTTATATTTTGACTGTAGACTAGTGTTCATTCGGTGAATATTTAATTAAAATTCCTTCTACAAGCAGACAGAGCGCCACTTACGTATGTATTTGATGAGTATTTATTTAAATTAATTGCATATAGTACCTATAAAAATAAATATAGAATAAAATAAATACTTTCAAGCGTTACAGTAGAGGATTAAGAAACTGCATTGCGCTTACTGCAACTGACTCTTCTTCTTTTCTCTATCCAAATAAACACTATCGCTGCCATCTCTTTGTCATTGTATGGCAGGGTATTTTGTGGTGTGACGCAAATATTTGCGCTAAATGTTAGAAATTAAATTTCCAAGCCACTGAAAATAGCAACATCGGCGTCAGCAGCATTGATTTATGATTCGTTTATCAGTATATCCGAATGTATAATAATCGTATTTGCGTTAAAAACAACAATAAAAGAGTACTGTACTAACTCTGAACATCTAAATTCTCAACGATGTGTTTTGCTTTTGTTGCTATTTATTACCACTTCCCTTTTGAGGTTACAAACAAAGTGAAAAGAAAAATTTTTGAAAAACTTGTATGATGCCACTCCACCCATCCTACTTATAAAAGGAAGATCGTTCCAGGAAAGTAATGACCATTCTATACGCATTCAAGACAGTCACAGGGAAAATAAGGGGCTTGAGCGGCAAGTAGTGCACCAGTTGTACACAGCGGCTTTTAGTACCTTTCATGTACTTTCTATAGAGCCAATGTCTGGTGGCCAGCATAGGGTAAAAAAAACTGATTATTGGAAGAAACTTAAAAATATACTGTATGATTGTCGCCCCCGTTAGACTTATTGCAATACAATGATATCGCACTCAATTCCGGTTTGACGAGACTTTAGTGTGTAAACGCGATTCCGACAGATTTCGAAAAGCTGCGCAATTATATTGCACGTTTTCGTTTTGCAAACAGATTCACAACAAGAATTTCCAAGAGAAACAAATTGGAGAAGCTCACGTACTTGTATAAGTTAAGAACTTGAAAAATACAAGTTCTAAAAAAATTTTTTGCTATCGGTCCAACTGACCGCACTTTATTTACTCACAGTTCTTAAACCAAAAAGCCGCTTAAACAAGTAAACTACTTAATTTATATTAATAAAAATAGTGGCGTGACTTAATTCTAGGAACTTAAATAAGCAATTTTATAATCCTTGCATTATAAGCTCATTGCAGAAATCAGTATGAAATTTGAATAAGCAATTTAATTAAAAAGAATAAATGAAAAATTTAAGAATCAAAGAGTTTGTTAACTTGGTTTGGGTTAACTTATACAACCTCTTCTTCTTCTTGATTGACGCAATAGCCGCCTAAGCGATTTTAGCCGAGGTTAACAAAGCGTGCCAGTCGTTTATTTCTCGTGCTAACCGGCGCCAGTTGGATACACCAAGTGAAGCCAAGTCATTCTTCACCTGATCTGTCCAATTCAAAGGAAGTCCTCATCTTCTTTTACTAACACCATATGGTACCACATCGAGTACTCTCAGAGTCAGAACGTTTGCAGCCGTTTGTATCCAGGACGAGATGACTTAGCCAGCGGAGCCGCTGGAACTTTATTCGCTGCCCTATGTCTACGTCGCTCAACGAGAAAAGGTCCAAAAATCATTCATAGGATCTTACTCTCAAATACTCCGTGGGACGCCTAATGAAATGCAATCATTGTCGGAGCTTCTGGCGGGAATGATGAGAAACTTATATTGTGTTAGTTTAATTCACCAAGAGGGGACTTTGCTACTCAATTGCCTACTTAATCCAAAGACGCACTTGTTAACAAGACAGTTTCTCCGTTGAATTTAAAGGCTGAAATTATTATCAGTGCTAATGCTGATTCCCAAGTAAACGAAGTTTCTTACAACCTCGAAATCAGAACTGTCAACAGTGACGTGGGTGCCGATAAGTGATTGCAAAGACTGTTTGTTTGATGACGAGATGTACAGGGTGGGCCATATAGCGTTTGCTTTTTGAACCATCTATTTTTTTGAGAATGGTAACACAAATGACATGTCAAATGTGTTCATAATTTACTTAAAGGTTTGACATTTACGAAATGGGACGCTATATGCTTGAACAAAATTGGGAACTATTGAAAACCTATTTCCACAGAGGTGAGTCTTCTTCTTCTTCCGCGGTTACAGTAAATGGAGAGCGTTACCGTGACATGCTCAACGAGTTTTTGTTTCCAAAAATTGAAGAGAATGACATGGACGACATTTGGTTTCAACAGGACGGTGCAACTTGTCACTCTGCCACAGTTACACTCGAACTTTTGGCTACCGTTTTTGAATTCCGATATCAATTGGCCGCCTCGGAGCTGTGATTTAAGCCCGTTGGACTATTTTTTGTGGGAAGCCGTTAAGGGTAAATGCTATGCGAACCATCCAGAGACGATTGATGCTTTAAAACACGAAATTGAAGTTGCCATTCATGAAATTGGAGACCGAACAATCGAAAATGTGCTTAAAAATTGGGTTGACCGAATGGCCTACTGTAAAGCCAGTCGTGGCAGTCATTTGAACGATATTATTTTTCATTCATAAATGACAATGTTCAATCTTCAAAATAAAAAAAAAAGTTTGAAAAAATATTGAATAGTTTTTTTTATAGCCGATTCAAAAAGCAAATTTTACATGGCCCACCCAAACTTCGTCTTGTCCTGGCTCCCCACCAGACTCATTCGCTTGGCTTCTTTATTGTGTTTGGAAAAGGAACAACAATCAGCGTGGTTGTTAAGGCCGATGGCAACAATATCATCGGCATTTGCCAGTAATTATACGCTCTTGTAATAAATGATTTCCAGCTGATAGTATTAATCAATAGTTCTATCCCATATATATAGCTTGTTCCTTAACATTGTTCCAATTGAGGACTCTACAGTTTTATGTCGACTTGAAATTGTAGATGGTTTTCATGCAAAACCGGAGTGCACTTCGAAGATGGGGAACGATTTTTTTCTGCCATTTTCATGTTTAGTGTCTGAGGTGGGCCTGATAACTACTTAAAGGGCGAGAGTTTTGCAAAAATAAAAAAAAAATGATTTTTTCATCAAATTTTTCCGATTTTTTTATTAAATTGAATTGATTTTATTTCTTGAAAAGGGCAAAATAAAAGGATTAAAAATGTCAAAATATGTACTTCTTTATTGAATTTTTACGCGGCCACTCGCAGTTCAATGCGTACCCTATCGTAAACCCTTAGCGTGTTTTTCTCGAAAATACATTTTTCAAATCGACCGAACTCATACGAGGAAATTTTCAACGATTAACTTAAAACTTCAACTCTATAAATATTGTATATATTATATAATTGTAAATATTCTGCATCGGAGTAGAATGGATTTTTTGAATAGAAACTTAGAATTAAAAAAACAAAACGTGTCTCGGCCGCAAGCCAAAACTTTTCATAACGATGGTTCGCCAGGGAATCTTTATCGAGTACTTTCCAACCAGTGATATGATCTGTTATTTTATTGTTACATAATTTCATATCAATCACTTCCTGCCTTCTGCGGGTTGCGAAAGTCGGGTTGGTGCCAACGAGATGTATAGCCAAGCGAGATGACAGAAGAAATTCATGGGCTTATGTCGCCTGGAGTTACATTTCGTGCTTCGCCCTGAGTATGTTCTGTGAATTTGCCTCACTTTCCACAATAATACCTAATCCCATGGAATCAGCGTATCTTACAATTTCGATAAACTCCCTCGTAGGGGGAGGAAGAATAGAGTCGCAGGGATAATGGGCCGAGACAACGATTTAACGGAATTATCCGGTGTTTGGATAAAACCTGTCCTACGCTTCATAACAGCGCCTAAATGGTTCCATGATAAATAAACACTAAGATTCCTGTGTTACATAGTGGTACCACAACGAACCTTCATGGTCAAAATGGGTTGGCTATTCTAAACGGTCCTGGAATTAAGAATATTATGTGAGGATGTAGTTTCCCATGGCTGCGGCATAAAAGACCAGTAGCCGATATGCTGTGATGCTGATTGCCATAAGGACAGCCCTAACGATCTTCCCAACTGAGTACTTAGACTTGTCCAACCCCCCACAAATCTAAAAAATTGTATATAATCAAAAAAAAAAATGTTCAATGGCCTTCCAAAGAAGGTTTCCTTCAAGAAAAGCTCTGCAGCGGTTTTTTTATGTAATACTTAGAAAAACAAAAAAATTTTACAATAACTTTCACAGTTTTTGACATGTCATGCTTCAGGATTTTCATTTATTTCAAGGTTTCGTGTTTTTCTCGAAACTACATTTTTCAAGACGACCGAACTTATACTTCGAACAAACTTTGATTGTGCTAAAATTTTTCTTCAGTTTATTCACAATTACATCCACAGTCAAGTACAGATTTTTTCAATGACAATTTTTTAAACAATTTTGGAATGAAGTTTTTTTTAAATTCTTTTTTAATCCAAATATCAAAGAATTTACTATGTTTTATAGCTTTCGCATTGAACAAAAAGTTGTGTTGAACGCCCTTCAAAAAAGGCTACCAAGAATAGCTATGTGCGGGAGTTTTTATTATAATTTGAAAAAAGAGATTATACGAGTAATTCAACCTTTAAAGTACCTTTCGAACAAAGTAGGAATAACCTCACCACCTTGAGTGAAAACCATAAAGTTACCTTAGTCTGGGTCCCGGGGCATCGGAACATTGAAGGTAACGAAAAAGCAGATGAACTGGCAAGAGGGGATCTGCCATGAATAACGCTCTTGCATAATCGGTATTCACACCATCAGGTGCAGTTAAGAGTACAATTTCCCAAAATTACCTCCGAATCGCGGATTGTAGATGGAAAGACCAGACGAAATGCAAAATTAGCAGAACGCTATGGCCCACCTACAACCTCAAGCAATCGTCGGCATTAATAAGCATGAAACGACGGGACGCCTGGAGACTAACGGCAGGTATAACTGGCTTTTGGTCTATCGGAGAAAAATCAGCCAAAATGGGCATCCCTCACAACACATACTGTCATAGTTGTAAACAACCGGAGAAAAAAGA
The DNA here is from genome assembly GCA_037575425.1 of Anastrepha fraterculus. Lineage (NCBI taxonomy): Eukaryota > Metazoa > Arthropoda > Insecta > Diptera > Tephritidae > Anastrepha > Anastrepha fraterculus. Next base: position 106,778 of record JAYXIM010029679.1, read on the forward strand.
AACAATCTACCATTTCCTCTGTGAATGCCCTGCCCTATGGAAGGACAGAATGTTAACCCTGCGCCAACCGCTGTTCGAGAATCTCGAACAACTGTCTAGCTTAGACGTCAACTACCTAATAAGGTACTTAAACCGCACAGACTGGATACAGTCATGCTGTAAATAACCGTTAAACAAGTTGGTAACGAGGACGTCTCAACAAAATGGTGCGGTAGCGCTAGTTGGATTCTTTAAGAATCACCACTTTAATCAACCAACCAACCAATTCATGCGGTTTACGACATGTGTACAAATGTTACTGAATTCAGATTTATTTTATTGTTCGGAAAAAAGTTCCCAAAATATTCTTATGTTTTCCCCCACTACAGTGACCCAACCGCTTAAGTTACTTTGCAAACTCATAGCCCATAGGTTTTAGAAAATCAACATTTTTTTGCGAAAGACTTAAAGCTACTCTAAAAGTCAAATATACTGCATACATGGTATATGTATATGGTATATGCATGACATTAGTTAAGAAATTTGGTTCCCCATGCGTACTAGTACGCGCGAATTCTCCTCAAGTCAACATTGCTTCCTCACATTTATACAAACTTACACATATTTAAAAAAATCTTAAATGGTCGTCTTACTTCAAGGACAATTAGAAGAAATAAATAAGCTCATAATTTATTCTAGCTTATGTAAGAAACTAAACGCAAAATATGCAAACATGTTTTAAAAAAATATTTACAATGTTCATGCCTAACGCGCCCTTTTCACTCACTTTGTAATAAATCTGTCAAAATATAGAAAACTTGACCTCGTAAACTCAGTAATCGTGTGAAAAGGTATCTATATGTACATGGAAGTGTAGAAAAATGTGTCACAGAAAATATTCCATGCAGACTTCTCAACGCAGTCGGTTACGGTACATCATTGTAAATATGTATGTGTTTAGGAGTATTGGGCTGAGACGGCCATTCAAGTCTACAAATTTTAAATATTCGTTGTTAGTAATTTTATTAAATATAGTATTTTATAATACAAAGAGGCACAAAATTAATAATCGAATTTTGTTTTTGGATATATTTTTTACTAAATAAAAAATAATAATTTAGATTTTTACGCTCTCTATGGCTTGTATTTTTGTACACTGCGGCTGCCTAGTTCGCAATTCTCAAACACGATGGACGTACGATACTATTTGCAAAAATTTAAATCTTCCGATAGGGTGATTAATTTTGCGCCACCTTGTACAGCTCCTCAAGAGATTATGAATTCTGATATGAAAATAGTTACTGTATATTTTTCGAAATTTGTCTGCCACTTATTCTGTAGGGATGTGCAAGAATTTAAATTCACAGTATCTCACTCAGAGAGCCAGTTAGAAAAAAGCTCATAATTAAGATAAATGTATTCAATAAACGAGGTGGGTCTGAAGAAGGATTTTGTAAGGGGAAACTTTAGTTTTATATTGGGATTGCTCGGCAGTCACTAAGAGTGACTAATATACAGGGTGTTAAAACGCGAGAGAATGTAAAATATTTAAGGAAGTCAGTTGAAAGTTTTGGATACATGGCAAGTTATTGTTCTTCTTTCAACTCCTTTGTTACTTGCATGGCTCTTTACTTCCCCCTCGTCCTTTATTCACCTTCCGGCTGTTTATTCTGCCGCAAATTTAAGCAATAGAAGTGCTAATGCGATGGGGCCATAGAACCGCTGCATCTTTCTTTACATCGAATGCTTGGAAGAATTCTCCAAGTATTGCGTTTTGATTGCGATCAATTTGAGAAAACAATGCCATTTATTCGGAGGATGTAGGGCGATATTTCTACTCCTGGGACAGAAGACGAAATTCTAGCTTGCATAGATCATATTTGGGAATAGATAGTTGATTTAAAAAATAGGGGACAGATAAAAATAAATAATTGGCGCGCACACTTAGTTGGGTTCTTGGCCGAACTCCTCGACTTTCTGTGACCAGGGATTGGCAACATTGCTGTATCCGAACTGCGGTTGCCACGAGATGGCGCTACATGCATACAGGCGACGCAACAGTCAAAGTTCTGAGAGAAAAATTTGACGACTCGATAATCTCACTGTGAGCATTCTTCAGTTGGTCGCCACGATCATGCGCCTCGACACTTTCGATAGTTTTCTCTCACACCGTTTATATTAGTTGTGTTCGATAAAAAAATTTGTCATCATCAGCCTTCAATCCAAATATAGAGCCTAATAATACGTTCACATATGCATTAATCACCTATAAATCTACCAAAATAATCTACCCGTTCACATATGGCTGATTACTTGCTAAATTGACAATCAGCTGTTAATACTGCTTAGAGAGGTTTTTCTTCATAGAAATTATTTTGGTGGAATATTTCGGTGGTTTTGGTTTCTTTAATTATTATAACCTATATGAAGAAAATACAAGGAGAAGGAATAGCTAATTTAATTGCGCAATTGGCCGCTAATAATAAATAGTTGCGAAATTCAATATTACATTGAATAATAAGCAGGAACAGGTCAAAGCGTTTATGGGCACACGTAAGCAATTGTGTCTGTTTTTGTTTTTGTTAGTGAATATAATAAGTAACGCCTGTCCGTGTACTCTAGGTGAGGCATGGCAAGTTCATGTAACGACGTCATGTCCATTGCAAAAACTGATACAACGTATAGGAAATGCATCCCTTTAGACAAACGTGTCGCGATTGCTTTATATGCGGTTGGTTCTTCAGCTGAATACAGGGCGACTGTTCGGAGTATCAAAAGGAAGCGTACGCAATATTTTACAGGATTTTTGTTCAGCTGTCTGGGATAAGATCGCTCCTAAGTATTTACCCAGCAGATTTCTTACCCATGAGAAAATTGAAGAGTGTGTTAAGGTATTTGAGAAAATTGGATTTCCACAATGTTTGGGTGCTGTCGGTAAGCGTGTAAGTTTAATCGACCCACTGAAGCGGCTATTCGAGTTATTGTGACTAAATTTAGAACCAAATTTACATTACTGGACAACAAACCACCAACACGCTTACGTAGAGTGCGAACTGAAGAAAATATCGCAGCTTATCGATTCGTCGCCGTTCGCAGCAATTGGGCCTCTGTTACTGGTGCAAGAATTGAAGCCGAACGACCTACCGCAACGCAGAATTTTTGTTGAATGGGCTCTTGGAAAGTTGGCCGAAGATCCACTTTTTCATCGAAAAGTTGTGTTCAGCGACAAAGCTCATTTTTGGATCAATGGGTACGTAAATAAGCACAATTGTCAATTTTGGAGTGAAGATCAGCCAGAAGAATTGCAAGAGCTACCAACGTATCCAAAAAAGGTCACAGTTTGGTGCGGTTTATGGGCTGCAGGTATTATTGGACCGTACTTCTTCAAAGACGCTGCGAATCGTAACGTAACTGTGAATGGTGAGCGCTACAGTGAAATGATATCCAACTTTAGAGAGTTTTCATAATTTTTGCACAAAGTTAAAAAGAATAAATCATTTATATGTGGTTAATATATAAACGAGTATATAACTAGTGCGTACATAACGCCGAACGGCAGATATTTTTTAATAGGAGTTTATTTCATGGCAGAAATATACTCGGAGATTCACCACTGTCTGCCGAGGGTCGGCAACTATTAGAAAACACTTTTTTCTTTATTTTGGTCATTTCGAATGGTAGTCACGCATCAGCCCATTCGGCTATGGCAGCCGCTCATATGTAGTTAAACTTTTACAAAAAATTTATAAACACTAAATAAACAAAAACTGGTCAAAATGTCGCACACCTATTTTATTTTGCATGAGTGTAGACACCCTTCAATACATTTATTGTAATTACAAGGCTCTTACTTTGTGCTCCATAGAAGCGGGAATTTAATTTCAATGCTAAAGCGAAAAATCTGATATATGTTGTTGCATTTTTAAAGGATTTTTTCTTTTTACCCTCCACAGTAAGGTAAACTGCTTTATCGTTGGCACAACATCGACAGAACAAATTAACTTAAAGGTACAATATTTATGTAGATCTATGTGTACAAAAATACAAATACATTCTTATCAGTTCAGTAAGTTTGCGGTCGTGTTTGTGTTTCAAATATTTTCCAGTTTTCTTAAGGGTGACAGTGAGGGCGTAACAAAAGGAGTGTTATGCAGATACATAAGAACATATTTGATGTGCATGTTTTTTATGTGTATTTGTATGTACATATTTATGTCATGACATCCAGTGCACTGTAATTTTAACATGGAATCTTATCTAACAAAAACCTAATTAATTACTTAATTAGAAATCGAGCCGTAAAAACTATAATACCACCTGAACAATAGCAGAACCCAGGAACACGTGTTCGACTTTTCGTATATAAAATTCCAATATGGAATTACCAAGTAGATATACGAGCAGGTGAAACATATTTTTCGCTGACAAGAGAAATTCAAGCGTACACGTGTACGTTTTATCAAGTATACTCGTATTCTTCGCTGGCAACAGTTTCTATGTAATAGCTAAGCCAAGGTGTTAATAATTCTACGATGGACACTGCCTGCATCGGCGCCAACTGTCAGCGAATAAATCATTTTTTGATTAAAGGTCATAGTAATGAGTGACAATTATTTACTTAATATCAATTATTTGTTTGCTTAAGCTATCACTTATGTACGTGCATATGTGTATATATTATATGTGTATGTATGTAGGTATGTGTGTCTGCTCAGTCCAGCGAATTTATTTACTGAAATCAGTTTTTATAATTTCCATTTTTCGGTATTTCTAACAATTATGTCACTCATACCCATCATCAGTTGCGAATTGTGCATGGTTCAGTTCAAATCAGTACTGATTTGCACGCGGAAATTGCCAAAATAATAATCTAATTATATTTTTTTTCTTGTAACGAAATGCACGAACGCTTTGTGTTCTGGAAACGTGTTGAAGTTGTGCAACCACGAATTTGCAAACAAGTCTTGACCAAATCAAGCGAATTGCCGAAAATTTACTCACCGATTTACGCATTTGATGGTGGCTGATAGTGAATTGAATAGGTGAAATATTTGTGTCATACAGCATCTGATGTACTATTCGTCAAATTCAAATTGTGAAGTGATGTACATACGAGTACCCCACGCATAGATCTTTTGGTGCATAGCGATACGAGATGGGGGATGACCTCTGTTAAGATTTAAAGTGATTTATAAAGTAATTGGCTTTGGGATTTGGAAGTAAAATGCTCCTTCCCTTTGTAGATACCATTATTGACTTTAGTTATAATTCTACTAATACAAGAAAACTATCAACAATTTTGTTTATATTACAGTACGAGCAAGATTTGTGGGTGGTTTGCGCTTTAGTCTTCTTGGTTGAAGTTCCACTTCCGGTATCAGTCTCATTTCATTGTTTTTGTGCACTAGTAGTCGCAAGATATGCTTACTGCTGCTTCTTTTCACAGTTTCACTGCCAGTGCCTATGCCGAGGTCACGGTGAATCGTCATTTCTTATGTACCAATTTGCGTTTGTGATTGTCCTTAGCATCTTAGATTGACTTCTCTGTATGACTTGTAGGTTTGATTTACTGGTTATTGATTTATATATAATATCATTTGTTTATTGAATAAGCTTAGGGTTGATTGTTTTCTTAGTAGCCAGTAGAGTTGTCGGAATTTGTTTTTCATCTAATTTCATTTTCTCAGTATGTGTTGTTTCCATGTGAGCTTTGAGTCAATCGTGATGCCTAAATACTTCTTCTTCGTTCGATTTTCTCTTCGCGTATAATATGTACATGTTGTGCTTTGCCTTAAAGACATCAAAGCCCCATTTTTCAAATCATAGTTTTGTAGCTGATAGCGTATCTCCCAGAGTTTTTGTTGCTGCTTCTTCATTGTTGTTAGCTGACATTAAAACTGTGGCGTCTGCAAATGTAGCGATCATGGATCCTCGAGTAGTTGGAGTATCTGCTTTGTATAGTAGATATAGTATGGGGTCAAACACGCTTCCTTAAGGTATTCCAGTTGTCGCCGTCATGATTTCAGAGCACTCCTCGTCGTATTTTACGAAGAAGTGCCTATCAGTTATGTAGCCTCTAAGGTTATTAAATATGTTAAGTGGTAAGATGTTTTTAGCTTATATAGAAGTCCTTTGTGCCATACTCTGTCAAATGCTTTCGCGATGCCCAAATTCACGGGAATGCAATATTTCTTCTTATCGAAGTCGTCTGTAATTTTGTTTACTACTCTGCTGCGTAGTTGATTGTTGTTAAGTTTCTTTATATAATATCTTATTTATTCTTTTCTCGTGTTTTGTATTGCATTTTTAATATAGTTTGGGAGCTCAATGTTTTTACAGGTATTATCCATGTTATTTGTAAATATTGCTTTAAAGTGGTTAGCTAGTGTTTCAGCCTTCGCTTTGCTTGTTCTTGTCCAGGTGTTGGATTTTATTTTTATTGATTGTTTTAGTAAGTTTTATCCAAGAGGCCAATAGGTCATTGAAAGATGAAGATACATGTGTAACAGCTAGGCTATTATGGCCGCAAATAAACAAGAAAAAGACAAAGGAATTGCTTAGTCGTTGCTAGCAATCCTTATCTTGTAAGTATGTGGAACCAATTGATTATGGTCTGTCAACATACCTAAAATATCTACAGAATTGAGCGAAAGAAAGAACTGAGTCTGTTTTTTTATCATTAGTTTTACACATGACTTTTGCAGTTTTGCAAGTGATCAGATTAGTCCACTTAGCTTTCATTTGCCTTTTCATGTAGTCGTCCGTTTTATATTATATTATGTTTAGCGGGTTTTGTATGACGTTCTCTTGTTCAAATGGTAAGTTTCGTTTTTCTATAATGCCTTTGTTACCCGGTACCCAATAGATGTGCAGCCTACTGTTTGCGGCTAGACTTTCTGTGGCTTCCCTTCTCCGTTGGACTTAATACAATATGAGGTTATTGCTTTCATTGCTGCTTGACTGTAAATGTAAATATTAATTATTGAGTTATTTTCAGTTTTTGTGTAGACCAGCTCCGCGAATTTCCCAACAGCAAACATTTCCGTTTGGAAAATATTGCTCTTGATTTGCTGCCTAATCCCTAGTTTTGAGCAGTAAATATCTGTTTCCATTTCATGCAAAGTTTTAGAGCCGTCTTGTAAATGAAAAGTCCTACCGTCAGGCTTCAAACCTTTGTGCCATTCTTCCTCTTCAATTGTAGTATGAAACCTTCTTCCCTAGTGTGTGCTACCTGTACCCCTCTTTCCTATTGAGCTATGTCCGAAGGTTCTGTAAGTAAATACTACAGCAGCCACTAATCTCTCCGCGGATTTCGCTGCAAGATTTTCTGCAAAAAGGTCGATAGGTGGCGTGCTAAGTATCATTACTAGCGCCACCGTGGGAGTCGTTTGCATCGCTCATGTTACACACAGAGCAGTGAGTCGCTGAATCCTTTCCAACGGCATTGAATATGTGAATTTGCTTGTTGCAGTCTACCTTATTAAGGCCCCATACAGCAATATCGGTCTAACTATTGCCGTATAGCACCAATGCATCAGTGAAGGCACTAGACCCCAAGTAACGCCCAGCATTCTTTTACTTGTTTACAGCGCATTACTAGCCTTGTACGCCTTTTCCTCAACATCACTTCCATTGCTTCCACAGCTATTTACTGTCTAATATTACTCCAAGGTACTTCGCATAACCTTTGATATGCAGTTCGTTGTTGCCTTGCTTCGGGAGGTTCTACGCCGGGAACATATGCAAAGGGTCTTTCAAATTATATTTGAAAAATGAAGTCATTTACTATAAATGTCCACCATGAGTACGGGCACAGGCTGTCATACGAGAATTAAAATTTTCAAGGACACGCTTACACACTATCGCATTTAGGTCAGCAATATCCACACGAATGTTGTCTTTCAGCTTTGGAATCCAGTATGGTCTATCAGTCCTTCTTCTATCCTTGACAAACTCAGTGTTTTTCTCAGAAATTTTTCGTCAACCTTTGAATTGTCGACTTATTGAGGAGATTATTTCCACCAAAAAATTACGAATTTCGCGATATGTTGTCCTGAAAAGTCGATGTTTTCAATAATAAGTTTCAGTAATTTTAATGCGTTGTTCTATCGTGAAAAATTGTACATCTGTCTACTTGGCATAAAACCAATGAATCACTTTTGAAAGACCTCATGAAAGTCGATTAATTTATGGAAACTTCACATCCTTTTTTTTAATATTTACCCGTGCCGCCAATGCTTTGAAAATTACCTTTGAAAATTCTCATGGTATACTTCTATGTTGTATACAATATATGTATGTATAAATTCGGTGTAAAATAGTTATTATTTTAAAGCACATACAGTGGTCACACAATTTATTCGTACACTCACAGTTTATGAACAGATACATCTGATACTTTGCAAGGTTTATACAAAAGAAGAAAATTTGGATATATTCGTGAAAAATATTCATTCAATATTTCTGGAATTAGAGAACTTAAGGCAATAACGAAATAAGGCACAATTTTATGGAAAAATATTATTCGTTCATAGCCATATAAAGAATATTTTATTAAAAAATAACAGAATAAACGAGTATTCAGGACTTTTTTGGCCGCCTTTAGCTTTTATAACTACTTTCAAACGTCGGTGCATACTTTCTACCAATACTTTGGTTTCATTAGCTGCAATTTTCTCCCACTCAGCACTTAAAGCTGTCTTTAATGACACCTTAGATGTTATTTCGTGCTTTCGCAATTGGGTTCACATCCGATGATGGATTTAAGCTGCTTACAGTGGTAAATAAGCCATTCTTGCACGAGATACGATGATTATTTTGAGTCATTGCCTTGTTGAAACAAGAACGCTTTAGCATCCAGTTCAAGTTCAACGGCACTAGCATGCAAATTATTCTTCAAAATGTTTAAATAATGTTTGTCCATTTTATCATCAATGAAAACCATTTTTCCTACTCCATATGCAACTATGCATCCCCAAACCACTGCATTTCCTCCTACATGCTTAACGGTAGAAATACGATTTTTTTCATTCTGTTCTGTAATTCCTTTCGCCAAACTTTTGCAGGGCCATCTGATCCGGAAACATGGAATTTCGACTCATCACTGAATATAACGTTTTCCCAAAAAGAATCTGGCTGATTTATATAGAATTTGGCGAACTCCAATCTCTTCTTTCTGTTAATATCTGAAATGTAGGGCTTGTGGCGTGCCATTCTGCTATGATAACCAGCGTTATGCAGGCACTTACGAACTGTTTGTGGACTTACTTTTTTATGCAAAGGCTCTTGAATATTTCGGTATAGTAAATTGGAGGTTATTTTTGGATTTTGCGCGACTGATGCTACTTTGTTGCGTTCCTCACGTGGAGTCAATATTTTTCGCCTTCCGTCTTGGTGGTGATTAGCTTCCAATTTACCAATATTAACGTAATTAGCAATAACAATTTGCTCCGTTGGGATTTGCCAATTTTTTGACGATTTCGCGCAGAGACTTATTTTCGAAGTACAGTTTAATAACAGTTTTTTGCAATCCCAATGGTAAATCCGCATTTCGTCACTTTGTCACTTTCAATCGAAATATTACGCGCAATTGAAACTGAATCGGCGATAAAAACTAAGAAAAACTAATCTTATTTCATTTTCAGCAATATTAGTAAAAATATAAACTATTTTTACTGTTAAAATATTATGATTTAAAAGTGTACGAATAAATTTTTTTCAGCATTTTGCTACGTCTACCTGTTTTCCTTGGAACCCTTCAGTGTGAGTTGAAATAACGGCAGTTTTGTTTGCGGCAATTCATCAGGAATGTAACATTCTTACAGTGGCCCAAAATAAATATATTGTCACAGCGAATATTTTGCGCAAATCTAAAGTTTTTTATCTACTATGCGGGGTGTACGAATAAATTGTGATAGGATTGATTTTTTTTGGGTAAATTACTTTTGGTATACCTGTAAAAAGTTGGCTTTCTATCCCAGAAATTGGGATGCGAAATATTATGTGCAGTATCGTATGAAAAGGGGTGCCCTCGAATACTCGTATCGTTAATCTGGAAAATTCAAAAGTTAATTAAATCGAGATGCCCATTTACCACAATGGCTAAACAAGATACTTAGCTCCAAACTCTTCAAGTGTCGGATATTAAATTGAAATAAAACAACGAAATTGATTGGGCAATCTTTACTATTTTTGTGTAGAACCATGCATGCCAATTATTTTTTAATCCCTTTCAAATGTGGGTCGCAACTCGAATGGCTCGCTGGAGGGTTTGGGGTGAATAACTTTAGTAATGTTAGCTATCAATGCCTCAATCGATGCTGGTTTACCCACAAAACATTTAGACTTTACATACCCCAAATAAAAGTCCAAAGGTGTAATATCGCACGATCTTGGTGGCTAATCCACGGTTCCGAAACCAGAGATAAATTGCTTACCGAAACGACGACGTAGTAGATCCATTGTTTCACGGGCTGTATGGTAAGTAGCGCCGTCTCGTTGAATGGAGAGATCACGGGCTTCAATTTCTGGTAGAACAAAGTAGTTTATCATGGTGCGATAGCTTTCCCCATTCACTGTTACATTAACGCCAGGCTCGTCTTTGAGAAATATTACCCGATGATTTCTTTAGCCCATAGGCCGCACCAAACAGTTGTTTTCAATGAATGTTCATGAATGACTTCGGATTGCTCTTCAGCCCAAATACGGCAATTAAGCTTATTGACGTAGCTATTAAGCCAAATATACATAGGTCCAATCGCTGTACAAAATTCGAGGACCAAATGCGGATGAACAATTTTCACATAGTGTAGATTTTCGTAAAACAATTTTACAATTTGTGAACGTTGTTGAGGCGTAAGGCTGTTCTTGGCCCAACTTCAGCAAGGCTGAAATCGGCTTTCACGTAGGTTTCATCGTTCAAAATTGTGCAAGTATTTTTTTTGTAGACGATCAGGTATTGGCTGATTCCACCATAAAATGCATAATATTTTCTCCGTTTAAAATTTTAGAGGTCTCGGGAGCATAACGTGATTTCTCTCTCCGTGCAGATTGGGCAGTTTGGTGAACTGTCATGGCCAAATCTGTGGATATATTTCCTAAACACTCCGTGCCCTGAAAGGAATTGAGTTAGGCGATAGTTTGTTCGCCCGTGGTTCCTCACCTACGTTGTAAAGGTGGGTATTAGCTTATGGATCCATTTACCCTTGGGTGACCTGTTCCACCGGCCCTGGCAATGGGCAAAGAGTGAAGCGTTTCTTTTTCAGCGAACTGGGATTAGTCCTGCAACGACGAACGATGAGTTGTCAGAAGCTTTAGAAGCGCTTAGCCAATAAACAGCTTTACGTTTTTTTGTGTAGCTATGGATGTTCATTGCATCAGCCCAGATCGGTGCCGCATACAAAAGGGCGTAGCGTGCCAGAAAGGACTGCACAATCGATGCCTTCTTCACAGCGCATTCTAAGTGCGTTTTAAAATTTAGACGTCTATGAGTTTTGCCACTATTACCACCGCGATATCATCCACGAATCCAATGACTTTCGCTCTGGGAAGTATATCTGGTCTAAGTATCCCGTCGTGCATAAGGTTTCATAGTAGTGGGCCTAGAACTAATCTTAGGGTAACCGCTGCTGTTACATTGTACTCGTCAATGCCTTTGTCGGTTCTAAACCTCAGTTTACGGTCCGAAAAATAGCTCCCAATTATTCCGGTGTTATTCTAAACCTCAGTTTACGGTCCGAAAAATAGCTCCCAATTATTCCGGTGTTATTCATAATTATGGCACCTTACTTTTATGAGGGGTTCTAGTATATTCTACCAGGTCGCTATGTAAAAGCGTTTTTAACGTCAAGAGGTACCACAGCGCAGTATTCTTTTTTCCCGCCACGCCATCTCTTGCCCTCAAGGGCTTCTGTAGCCAATTCCACCACGCATTTGATTGCATCCAACAGTGGATTTCCTTATGGCACGTGGACAATACCTTTATTTTCTGCGAAAGATGATAGCCTGTCTCAGATAATTCTCTCAAGAATTTTCCACTATATCTAGTAGGTGTATCGGTCGGTAAGACATGGGATCAAAGGGGTTTTTGTTTCATTTGGGTAAAGACGCAAGGGTTTGCATCTTTCATCTTTTTGGGAAAGTGCCTTCGTAAAACTGTAGACGCCATTTGTGGAAAAACATCAAGTCGCATACCACAAATAGGGTGAATAGCTCGGCTAAGCACCAAACAAAGGGCTTAAGCGATAATTATAAATATGTACATATGTATGTATATTTATTTATTAGTCTATCAACTAACAGCGGCTTCTCATACTTTTATACTATGCACATAGTTTCATATCGTTAACTGATTTCTATCCACTGTGCATCCAATGCTGCCATTCCTTCTTTATCTGTAAACAGGCCTTATCATAGTCTAAACTAGTGTAGTCTCCGTTTGCGATGTTATCAGTGCTTTCTTTACCGTTTATCTTTATCTCTTTGCTTTTCCACTAAATAAGCACAAAACGCTTACTAAGTTGCTTAATACGAGATCTTATTCATCAAAACAGATCTTTTCAAGACGACGAGCGTTCAGTCGTAGGAAAAATCTCTGCCGTGGCGCATAATCAAGATCAAGCACAGTTAATTTGAGATCCGAACGAAGTGAATAAATACAAAGTTACTTGTAGTAACGAGCGAAAGAATTGCAGCAAGAATAAGTAGTTGTTGTGCAGTTGATCGCCGATGAAAGCAAGACAGTAAGGAGATGTAACGAGCAGCTCGTTGATAGTAATAAGTGTAACGAAAAGAAATATCTGTTTATAAAACTTAAGCCTAAGTGACAAAACGAATTTAGTCTTTGTTCGGACATACACATCGAGAGTGGCAAGCAGTCGAGCAGCAGGCAACGAAATACCTAAAGTGGCCTTATAAAGGCAGAGGATAAATTACAAAACTACTTAAAGAACTGTGATTTGCATAACTACAAGTAAACGAGGCTTAAAAAATTGCGGAGAAAGTTTGAGAAAAGTATTAAGAATTAAAAAACGTTAGTCATTAGGGAAATGTGAAACGCGATCAGAAAATTTTGAAGTTGCGGAAAATATCTTTGTGTTACATATAAACAGGTGTGAGTTCAACATAAAATAAATTAACGAGAAAATTTCGGTTTGAAAAGTTTGCGCTTAGAAACTAAAAACTATTTTAATCAAAAAAATCAGAAAAAAGTAGAAAATATGTGATATTCTTTCTATTAAAAAGGAAATTTTGCGAATTAAAAATCAATTAATCATAACTGCGCGTTGTCTACCAGCTCATTTTTTCAATGCCAACATCGTTGTCTGCGACCATTTGCTAAACTTTTATTGGATTTAAAGTTTTTTCTTATAAAACTGCTCGTAACTAGCCCACGCAAATTGAAAGCGCAGCTTAAAAGCTAAGGAAACATACATATAAACACACGCATACATATGCATTTGCTTCAATGAAATTATGAGTATCTAGTGAAAGAATCGCGTAAGCAGAGCAAAGCAAAACGTATTAGCGCAGCTGTGTGACGGCAGAAAGTAGCCGCTTTAGTCGCTGACTTTACATTTTCGTTTGGTGATTTTATTTTTGTTATTCTTTTTTGTGAATGGAATTGAAATAAATCGCTGATTATCTTCTTAAATTGAATTTAATCAAGACGAACGGACGTTTAATTTTAAGTGTTTCATAGCGCGCGCGCGGTTCTACAAAAGTATCCATATACCAACACACATACAAATGTACGTAGATGAACACTCGCAAATCCATAGGCAAAACAGCGTCGTGGCGACATAACTCATACATGCCAGTGATACCAGTGTATACCTAAATCACATCAACTGTGGAAACATTGTGCATCACATACATACACACACACACACACACACATATATATATATATATATTTGTGTGTGCTCCCAAACAAACACATACAGCATTTTTGAACCAATACAATAGTGCAGAAAAATCAACATTGAAAGAGTAGCGCGTGCACAAAGTTCCACTTAGTTGGTCGGTCCGCTTAGAAAGACTAACGTTATCCGTTGACCGGCGCGCGAGTGAGTGGGTGAGGCAGTGGACATATATCGCTCCTACACATAAACACAGCACACAGCTTACAACACACAGCAGCATTCAAGCGCACGCTACACTCGTGGCGCCTGCATATCAAATCTAAATCCAAATCTCTGTTTCGCCGACATTTCGTACTGGGACTAAATATTCTCACAACGTTATAGTGTTACACCTAACTCATACGTCTAACTATAAATCCAACGGTACATTATCTCACAACTACCCTCCCACCCAATACGACGACTCAACTCTATCATCCACCAGCACCAGCACCAGCACCAGCATCCAATATCTAGCAGTAGCACTGCGCATTTGCGTTTGTTATATTTATGGTGTTTACATTTTGGTGGCAGCGCAAACATTCAGCCAAATAATTTACTGCACCGCCGACTAAAGAAGCTGCGCGCGCCGCACATCCCGTGCGCTCGGGCGTCAGCTTCAACCAGTTGAAGGTTCAACAACAACGTATCTCTGTGGTAGTGTCACCTTAACTGTAATAATTCTAACACTACCCTCATCGGATAGCAACAACGACTTTGCATTTTCTCAAGCGCAGCTGTAACCTGTACTATGGCCATAATGGGTGGTGAGGAAACTGCAACTGAAACTGTTGACTTGGCGGAGGTGGAAAAAGTAAAACCGTCGAAATTTGGCGAATTTTGTCGCCGCAATGGCATAAATCCGAATTTGATAATGCTGAAGATAACCCTATTCGTTATGTATGGAGGTGAGTAAGCTTTATGAGTATTCATTTAAGTGTGTGCGTGCAAATAAAGGGATTTCCATTAAGTTGATATGGTTTCCTTTGAAAAAAAAATACACTAATCGCTGAGGAAATCCAAATATTTTTTTTTATTCAAAGTGAAGTACAATCGATAAAATAAAGTTTTGAAGGCATGTAGCATATTTCAAATGACCTTCACGACTCCTATACACGAATCCGATGTACCCAATTTTCTAGTACTTTTTCGATTATATCAGAGCTATGAGTATATACATACATATAGGTATAATAAAGGTTTTTTCCAATAACAGGTGATATTTTGAACAGCCCGCTATTTCGGTAGATGTCACTTTTGAAGCTGTCATTTTTTGATATTTGACAAGTAGAAACCACGCCATTAATAGAAATAGAACGATACGCGCTTAAACAATGCATTGAAATACAATATTACAATTCACTATAAAAATGTTGAAAATTTGGCAGAGACGGTTCGTAAAACTCATTCTTGGGTCATCGTGAAGCACCTTGACGGACCGCAATACAGAAATTGGTGAGACAAGTTAGTGATGTGAAGAATAAACCCGTGCACGTCGCTCAAGAACAGCCGAAAATATTGCTGTTATAGCCGAAAGTGTTGAAGAAAACCCAGGTTTGTCCCATCCGCGTCGTTCTTTGGAATGAGGCATTTCACAAACGTCATTACACCGTATTTTGCATAAAGATTTGGGTCTTAAGGCTTATAAAGTCCAGTTAACACAAGAACTCAAGCCGGCCGATCATCAACAACGTCGTGTCTTTGCTGATTGGGTTGTTGAAATGTATGAAAATGATCCGGAATTTCATCGAAAAATCATCTTGAGTGATGAGCCACCTCGGTGGCTTCGTCAACAAGCTAAATTGTCAGATCTGGGGCTCAGAAAATCCTAGAGTTATTGTTAAAAAGCCTCTCTATCCTCAACTTGTTTCATTGTTTGATGCGGTTTATGGTCCGGCGGAGTCATTGGATCTTACTTTTTCGAAAATGAAGTTGGAGCAACAGGTACCGTGAATGGATTGCGCTATCGAGAGATAATTAACGATTTTTTATGGCCGGAATTGGATGGTATTGATCTGGACAACAAGACGGCGCTACGTGCCACACAAGCAATGAAACTGTTAATATTTTATTAAAATAACACCTCTTATTGGAAACCCTTTATATATAATTGCCGCCTACACCCTTTATTTGGTGTTTGGCCGAGCTCCTCCTCCTATTAGTGGTGTGCGCGTTGAGGTTGTTCCACAAAGGGCGGAGGGCCCACAGTTTTATGCCGCCTCTGAATGGCGGATGGTTTTTTTATTGAGCAGCTTTTTCATGGCTGAAATACACGCGACCGCTATCAGAAAAAAACTTTTCTATAATTTGATGTTTCATATCCCCAATGGGCTGGGCTACTTGCATAAAAAAAATAATTAAAATATACAATGTGCGATACAATTTTTGGCTTAAAGGATGTGAGTAAATTTAAAACCACAAAATCGTATTTCATTAGGTTTTTAGATGCTGCGAAACTTTTTTTTGTTAAGAATTTGACATGTGGTGGTTTTGATGGCTAGGTTGTCAGGCACACACCGAAATGCAAATATTTTCTCTGCAAATGCTGCCAGACGCAGTAGAACAGAGTTGAAAGTATTGTATAAAGTTATTATATAAAAGTGCAAACATTTTTTTATTAGTAACATAAAAAATAAAAAATAGTTTAAAAAAACTAAAAAACACGCTTTTATTGCTAATCGAACTAAAAAGTAGAAAATAAATTTTAATGACAAAGAGACCTATAATGAAGTAATAGCAAATCGAACGATCAGTCATAGTCAACTACCTCAGAATAGAATTATAACAAAAATTAAGATACAAATAGAGTAATTCAAATTAGAGTTAAAAGCGTGGGATGCTTGATATAGTAAATATTACAATCATTCTATTGGCAACTACCTATGTACAGAGGGTTATGAAAGTGAAGCAAAATGCATCCCACGCTTTTAACTCTAATTTGAATTACTCTATTTGTATCTTAATTTTTGTTATAATTCTATTCTGAGGTAGTTGACTATGACTGATCGTTCGATTTGCTATTACTTCATTATAGGTCTCTTTGTCATTAAAATTTATTTTCTACTTTTTAGTTCGATTAGCAATAAAAGCGTGTTTTTTAGTTTTTTTAAACTATTTTTTATTTTCTACTTTTTAGTTCGATTAGCAAAAAAGCGTGTTTTTTAGTTTCTTTAAACTATTTTTTGTTTATTATGAATGAAAATTATTGTTATCATTGCAGTCAGTGAATAAATGATTCGATATATTCGTGTTATATTTAATTCCTTACTTAACGACTGTGAGTCTAAAGCTATGCAGTTATCGGCCGTGATAAAGAAGTAATCGGGATGAAGAACTTATTTCGTGGAGGGAGCCTGAGAAACTGATTTACAAGAATAAAAAAAGATTTTTTCATTTTACAACCAAATTCACCTTACTTTTTGCCCACAAGTAAAAAAAGAAAATATTAATCCTGGCAATCCTAATAAGGATAATGGAAAACTTTTATCAAATTATTGCATTGTCATCGGTCCTTGATAGGTGTGCAAAATTTCAAGTCGATCAGATGTTTAGAAGCCAGTGAAAATTTAGCTCAAAGATTCCGTTGCATACATACATACATACATACATACATGCATACATACATACATACATACATACATACATACATACATGCATACATACAACCCGACCTAATAAAAGTGTGTTAAAAAAGATTCAAAGATTCAAATTCACCTTACTTTTTGCCCACAGGTAAAAACAGAAAATATTAATCCTGGCAATCCCAATAAGGATAATGGAAAACTTTTATCAAATTATTGCATTGTCATCGGTCCTTGATAAGTGTGCAAAATTTCAAGTCGATCGGATGTTTAGAAGCCAGTGAAAATTTAGCTCAAAGATTCCGTTACATACATACATACATACATACATACATGCATACATACATACATACATACATACATACATACAACCCGACCTAATAAAAGTGTGTTAAAAAGTATAAGCCGTCAGGGTGTCACTACGTACAATAGTAAGCGAATACACGGAATATTTCACTGGCCGCTGTATGTATTTGAATATACCAGAATACTATTAATTAAGGAATCCGACTATCAAACTTTTAGAGTTTACTTAGAGTTGCAGCTATTAATGAAAAAAAGAAGAAAAAAATAAAAATAAATTTAAAAAAAGGAAAATTCAAAAAATTGTTTCCCCAAAATTTTTAACAAAAAAATTTTTTAATAAAATTTTTTAATAAATTTTTTTATAAATTTTTTTCAGAAGTATATTTTGTCCTACAATAATAAAAAGAACAAGCAAATTGTTAAAAAGAATCGAAGATATTTTACCATAAAACTTTGTAAATACGAAAATTTTCAACATTGAAAAAATCTCAAAATTATTAAATTTAAAAAGAAAAATTTCTATTTACTTCTTATTATATTCAATTCTACAAACAAAGAATTTTTTAGAAAACTTTACGACAATGTCTAAAATACTTGGATCCCTTCTCGTGGAATCGCTCCACGCTTTATACAGTTTTGACAAGAAATTTCCCACAAATATTCCCGAGAGAAACGGATCTGAAACCAGAAAACGCAGATAATTTCATAGATTTCTTTAGGCTTGACGACAAGAGAGAGACAAGAGAGTGAAATCATACCAATTATTTCTCACTAAATACAAATCTTCATCTACCTGGTCAATGCGGTTTATTTTAGGCTGAATCAACAGTAAAATATGACGCCGGCTTTAAAAAGCCGTATACGGGTCGCTGATCACAGTGATTTTCGGAGAAATTGTCCCACTAGTTTCATAAGTTAGTTGGTTAGGCTACATTGGCTGCCACTCCAAATGAAGGTGCAGAGAAGCACACTTAGGGCTGGAGGTGCATTGTAATACCTCTTATCTGAATTAAAGTTTCTCTCTCTAA
This sequence comes from Anastrepha fraterculus, assembly GCA_037575425.1. Classification (NCBI taxonomy): domain Eukaryota; kingdom Metazoa; phylum Arthropoda; class Insecta; order Diptera; family Tephritidae; genus Anastrepha; species Anastrepha fraterculus. The sequence goes on from JAYXIM010029679.1 coordinate 125,573, forward strand.
TTTCTAAAATGCCAGCCACTTCATTTCTTTAATAAAAGACGAAACATTGTGGATGCCTGCGGATTCTAAGTCTGCCATCTAAAGTAAAAGTAAGAGACTACATAGGGATTCCGCGTTTTGGCACGAGTGGGTCTGTGGTAGAGGAAAAGTTCAATGCTCTCCATCTCCTTCTAGTTTTTGCAGCTGCGATAGAAGTCATACATTGTTGATGTGTTATAGTTAGGCAGTGTCTGGTGATGATAGCAAGATACTATTGGAAGGCCGATCTAGGTCGTTCAGTCACGTTCACGTTTCCTGCTCGTTCTGCACTCATTCCTTTTAAGTCAGACCTGCCTTGTTACCTCCAAAGAGGGCTCAAGTGGTTCAACTGTTGTTGGCTTGCGTGATGTCGACCGACCTTATTAAAGGCTTGTTTGCGAATAAAAGGATACTCATATAGTGGGAAGACTGATTTGAGATCAGTTCCCCTCCTAGCCAGCTCATTCGTGATGCTACTACCAGGAATGCCACCGTGTCCGTGCATCCAACAACGTTCATGGTGCACCGCTCAGCCAGCTCATTTATAACGGCTTTAAAATCGATTGGCATATTTTATCAATAACCTGCTCAGAACATTTTGATGTGGGAGTCATATTAGTGTTGTTTATAGTGACATTAAAAATTCAAAAAAGGAATTAAACCGTGAACATTTTCATGCGATCATAGGTTACAATTTTCGACGTAGATTAATAAGACAAGAATGCATTGATGAAATAAAATCAATATACGGCAAATAATGTTCTCGTGGCCGCTGTTCACTCACTGACGAATTCCATGAAGTTCGTGCAGAATCAGTTGCTTTGATGCTGTACGTGAAGTGATTGAGTAAGATTGCCATATCATACAGCGTGATATTGAGGAACTATTGGGCATGACGAGCATCACTAAGATTTTGCATAATCACCTTGTGGTAAAAAGGTGTGTTCGCGTTGGCGGCAGAACCAAGTGCTTCGAAAATTAGTTCAAACGAATGCAAAAGTGTCCTCATCATGGAGAATATTTCGAAAAACAATAAAATAGTTTCCAATCACCAACGTTTATTTTCGCATTGTTAGGCTAAAAATATAACCCTCGTAGTTAGGGAGCGAAAAAAAAACACAAATGAAAGAATAAAAGCAAAATATAGAGAATCTAATATTTAGCTGTAGGAGCAAAGTTGCTAAGATTGTGCACAATACTGTATAAGTGTTATGCGCATAAACAAAAACGAAAAACAAAACAAAAAAAAAAAACAAGCCATTCTTAAGCAAGTGACTCACATTAATTAGTTAATACCAGTTAAGCTATGAGCTTAATTGTGATAAAAGTTAATTTGTTAATTAATATTTATTAAATTGTGACATTGGAACTTACAACAATTACTAAATTTGCTACACTTGTATGCGGCGTGAGTAAGTGATATTTTTACACACCCACGTATGCCCATAATCCTCTTCCACATGGGACATCCACACATGCAAAGCAGCACTTGTGCAAAGCTTACATTTTCTCACAACCCTCACACAGAATTCCTTAATAAATATTTAAATCGTAATTTTTTTTCTAATTTAGTAAGTCGGATTATGTGTTACAGCGATAAAAGTTAATTTGTAAAGCAACACAAAGCTGGCAGAGTATTTAATTTATGCTTTTGTTTTGTAAAATAAAGAAAGTGCGTAAAGAGGAGCGAAAGAGAGATAAGTAAATTGTGGAAAAAGTGAAAATTGAAATTTGACCCTCATCGGTGACTTAGATAAGTACGCACATACGTCTGTAAGTATAAGTTAAGGTGAGCGCATAATACGTACGCATAGGTATTGGTGCTACCCAGTAATATTTTTGTAGTTAAATGTGTTAGTTGTAAACTATCTCACAACTAGTATGCACCGCAGACCCAACTAGTAAGAACTGCCGTTCTTCCATACAACTAACTGGAATTTTTTACATGATGATGTCCTATGAGCGCTTTGCTAAGATGCAGAGGGTACGTTTTGGCACCTACCAAGAATGGACGATTAGACTTTGATTCCGAAAATATCTTCAACTCTTAAGTGATGGCCAGCAGAAAACGCAAAAGAAAGAAAAAAAAATTAAAAAAAAATAAAAATTAAAAAATATAAAAATAAAAAAAGGAAAATTGAGGGATTGATGATATTCAAGAAGACCCAGGATGCATAAATATTAGAAGGAGGGATGTAATGAGCCGAGGCGTATAGAGAAATATTGTAAAGCAAGCATTAGTTCACTTCGGGCTGTTTTATGCTATGATGAAGGATGTCTTTTCGGATGTCAATTAAGAGATTTCGATCAGAAATATACCCGTCTCATACTAGTTCAAAATATACGAAAAAAATACTGGACCAATTATGGACCAAAATCAGTAGTTTGAGATTAAAAAATTGAGACAAAAAATATTAAAAAATGTATGAGTTATTATGTAGACCGTGCCGGAAAAAGTAGTTTCGAGAAAAACAAGTTTAAACTTTCTACCTCAAATGAACTCTCGTCGAGCAGTTACATTCTCTACCATAACTATAAAGAATAATAATCTGTTAAAAAAATCGATTTTTTGAAAATTCTGGACGTTTGTGACCTCTTAACAATCGATGTATTGCCATTTTTAAGCCACTATTGATGCCATATGGTAAGATTTCTTGGAAAAAGTATATATCCGGCTCATTTAAAAAATAAGTGCCATGAAATTATTTACCAGATTATAAAAAAAAAATCATTCCAATAATATTTTTGTTTTGCATTATCATTTTAAGTTCTCAAACTCTTAAAAAAAGTTAAAAAAAACAAAGCAAATTTTGAAGTACTGTTAGAGAATTTTCAAGTTACGTTATCTCAAAAAGTGGCGAAATGGGGGACGGAAGTTCAATTGTCAAAGCACTTGCTTCAAAAAAAGTTCAAAATCCAAGCACAGCGTAATTTGCGCCAGAATTAATGATTTCCATAAAGCAGATGGGCCGCCAGCCAACATCCAAATGTTCAAAACAGTAACTTTTATTAAAATCTAGTAGACTAGAAAAGGTCACTGCACGTTCAGGAAACTTAAATGTACACTGAATTTCATAGCGCTTTCATTTCATTTTCATTCGTACCGAAAATTGTACTTACTTTGCAGCCGCTTACCTCAAACAGTACAGCTGGGTGCTTTGAAAGCATTGACGCAAGGGCAGGACTTTCGCCAGACCACACCTAATTTTCTAATAAATTTTGCGAAGTGTAGATATATTTTTAGCTATTTTTGCTACTAACGAAATTCATAAATCAAATCATCTCGTGTATTTGTAAGCACAAAGATACACATGCGAGTGAACTCACACCACTAGCGAACCGAGACTCAAATAGGCTTGTGATTAGGGAGTAGAACTGTTGCACGAGCACTATACCTTTTGTGGTCAAAGCAATTACTTTTGGTCGGTGACTTAACACTCGCTCTCTTTAATTAATGCCTGCTGTGAAAGCTGTTAGTTGCTATTTACACTGATTTTTTCCTTTGAGTTTTATAAGTAAATTTAATTTTAATGTACGTTTGTGCATCTCTGTATATATTATCTATATATATTATATATCTAAGTATATACATTTGTACGTGTGTGTGAATGTATCACTGCATAACTAATTGATAATTTCCGAAGTATAAATACAAGAAATGAGGCATGCAGAGTGATGCTCGAGCGAGAAAAGGCACAAATCACCGGGTAGAGAGCAAAAAGTGATGAGCAAATGAAAAACCTAATGTGAGCAGCTGCTAATTCTGAGCAATTTTCTACAAAAACTATTAAAGAAGTGGGGTATTTGAAATATGTACGTATGCACCTATCTGTAGGTATGCAACTAATTCAGAGTCACCAGCACATGCGCAATTTATATGCTAATAGCTGTATGGGTTTCTACACACAAATGCATCTATAAAACAAGTTGTGTATGTATCTACATGTGAATGTATGTGAATAGCTATTAGTGCACAAGCACTTGGTTGTGAGAAAAAATGGCAGCCAAGTGAAAAAGTGACTGCTGCTAATTGGCTGCTTTGTTTTTGCACAAATCGGTAAATTCTACATTCACACACGCTGGCAGTTAAAGCGAGCAAAAGCTTAGATTAAACGAATTTTTCAATGTTAGATACATGATAAGGTATTTCATGCTGCAATGCCAGTGACGACCGTGGCGCAAGTGTTGTAGTGCCTTATTTTGCTTTAATTTGATGTGTGAGGCGTACGGGGCGTATGAGTGCGCTCCAAGTGCTGCGGCAGAACATGAAAGAAAAAGTATGCGTATAAACAATTACACATACGTACATTTTTGTAAGTATCTGAATTAAAAACCGAAAATGAAATTGATGAAATTTTAGAAATTGTTTTGTTTCGGATTGTTTTTTTATTTGGAATGGAATAGAGTGGAATTGTGAATGGTCGGAATTTTGCAAGCACTAAGGCAATATTTCCGAAACAAAATATGCTTCCGCCGTAGCCGAATGGGTTGGTGCGTGACTATCATTCGGAATTCAGAGAGAATGTTGGTTCGAATCTCGGTGAAACACCAAAATGAAAAATGTTTGCCAATAGCGGTCGCCCCTCGGCAGGCAACGGCAAACCTTCGAGTGTATTTCTGCCATGAAAAAGCTCCTCATAAAAATATCTGCCCCTTTCGGAGTCGGCTTGAAACTGTAGGTCCCTCCATTTTGTGGAACAACATCAAAACGCACACCACAAATAGGTTCCTTGATAATGCACCAGCTCACACATCACGTCACGTTCGCGATTATTTGAACAAAAATAATGTTAATATCGTTCCGCAAGCACCGTATTCGCCTTATATGGCTCCATGTGACTTTTTCCTGTTTCCCAAGCTCAAGTTGCCGCTCCGTGGACAACATTTTGAGAGTCATAAAAGAGAATTCAAAGAACACACTCGAGCTTGGCTTGTTTACAGTAGCACAGAAAACAAACTATGTTACATATCACGCTGAAATTTGCCATGTAAGCTTATAACAGTCCTACCAAAAAACAAAAAATTTATTTTTTCCATATGTCATCCGCGGACCGTTTTATTGATAACGTCTCGTTCATATTTGAGCAGAAAGTATAAGTTTAACGCCTCAACATCGCTTTCAAATTGTGGAAACTTTCTTCGAAAAAATAAATCTCTTCGGAATGAAGACGCTAAAGAAGACGTCGAAATGTCGATTGACCTTGTTGACCTTTGCCATTCGAATACGTGTAAAATTTTACTAAGGATCTTGGCCAGAGTGGAAAATCATGTGAATCAGCCTTACACGATCTTGTTAGCAAGATTGAAGCCGGGTTGGAAGCTGACGAATACACAATGGGCGTGTTCGTGGACATCGAGGGGACTTTTGGATATTGTTGGAGGTTTGACGGATATTTTCTTTACCGATGGGTCCAAGAATGAAATAGGGTCTGGAGCCGGATGGTACTTAAATGATACTAATAAGTATCACTATGCTATGGGGGGAATGGCAACTGTTTTCCAAACAGAAGTTTTTGCCATCCTGAAAGTAGCCGAATGGATAATCGAGAGGAAATGGAGCGGGAAACAGATTGGAGTCTTCAGTGACAGTAAGGCTGCATTGAAGGCCCTGGAGAACGCGAAGCAAACCTCAAAGATTGTTCAAGAATGTAAGAAGAAGCTTAATTCTGTCGCAAGACAAAACAGGCTTGTACTTATATGGGTTCCGGGACACTCCGGTGTTCAAGGAAACGAAATTGCCGACGAATTGGCCAACCGTGGATCAGTGGAATCAAGAATTAGATCAGCGATTATGTAGGCAATCTACATAAAGAGCGATGGTCCGGTCTGGAGCGCTGCAGAACTGCAAAGTGTCCGAACAGAAAACTGTCAAACTTTCTACTAAAACTTAGATGGAAAGATATTCGGTTGATGGTCGGCATCATTACAGGACACAACTCATGGGGTCAGCATATGACCACCATTGGAATCATCGAGAGCCCGGTATGCCTGTCATGCTTGGAGGAGGCGGATAGCACTGAGCACTTTCTCTGTGAGTGTCGTGCCTTTGCTAGAGCAAGGCTACGAGTATTGGGTTCCGAGGTCATGAGAATGAGTAATATTTGTTCTCTAAAACTGGAGTATATTTACAGATTTGCCAAAGAATCTGGAAAATTCTCACAGGACTAACTATCTCTATCTCTGTCTCTATTCTTTCCTATCTCTTTCTCTGATACTTTTCTCCTTCCCTCCTTGACTATCTACCCTCTTTCCAGAGCTTTAAATACAATGGGCTCTTTAGCCTGAGTGTTTTAGGTGCCACCAAATCTCCTGGTGTATAAAAAATCTCATTCCAATAATATTTCTGTTTTGTTTTATCATTTTAAGGGGGAAAACGTATGGTTATCTTCCACGCCTATATCTAGAATACAAATTTTGGGTATTAAATTAAATAACTAGAAATCCACTGAAAACTAAGCGTCCAGTTCTAAATTAAACACTACTAAAGTTAGGAAAATACTTTATATATCATTTATTAAACATTTTTTTTAAATTAGTTCATAAAATGCAAAGACAAAAATAAAACGAAAACTAACATACAGTAGGTTCTGTTTTTATGCGGCTTTTTTTTATGCGGTTTCGAAATAGTGCGGTTTTTTTTTAAATTACAAAATGCATGTCGACCTATCGGGAATTGTACATATAAACAAGATTCTAAACCAGCTAAGCAAAAACTCATCACAGATTACATCAGAAATGCTAACCCTACAAGTATGGAAGATATATAAAGATATAATTTTCAAAGATACAATATTTTGTTTATGCGATTTTATTTAATTATTTCAGATTCATGCGGTCTATGGAACGTATCTATAGTAATAATATGGGACTAGTGCCCTTTTTTATGCGATTATTTCAGATTTATGCGGTTTTAGCATTTGAAACGTATCTATAGTTTTACTATAGAACTAGTAGCTTTTTTTATGCTGTTTTTTTTTATGCTGTTTCTTGCGGAACGTATCTACCGCATAAAAACAGAACCTACTGTACTTCCATTTCGTGGAAATGCTCCTCGTGATTTGCACAACACTGTACTTTCATATACTCGTTTTTCCTGCAATTATAACTGGGTACAATAATTACCTTAGTGAGCTGGGCAGTACCATATTTTCATACAGATATACTGAATATTAAGATATATGATCTTATCAGCCTTTCTTCCAAAATAAACTAAACAAATCTGCACGTCTACGTCAGCGATTTTATGGCGCAGCGAAAATATATGTATTTGCCTTGCCGTAAAATAAATTATGGAATAATTTCGGCTACCTTTTGCTTTCTGTTTTAACTGCTTATCTGCATAAAAATTAACTTGGTTGTTGTTTACTGACGTATTGACTGAACCTGTACTTGCTTTTGGCGAGATTTTGCTGGCGCTTGTTCGACATGTTTTTTTTTGGCCATCAACTGGCATTTAAACCTTATAATTATACAGATTTAGACTGAGTGTCTGATTAAGGTGCGTGTGAGCCTTGCTGACTTGTACTCGTAAATAAGGAAGTAAAGCTTTTTATTGAATGGTTGTTTTTAAACGGGAAAATTCTTAAATAAATATTTGCTCCAAGCTAAAACGTGCACGGTCGTCAGAGCAATGTGATGTGAAACGTAATTTTAGCACGTAATTCAGTTGAATATCGCTTCTGTTGACAATTACCGATTTTTAATTCGTTTTCTTAATTACTGGGAGGTTGAAGCGTTTCTCCCTGATTTTTTTTTTATTTCAGATGTCCATATGTATAGCACTTGCGGTTGTATTGAGGAATCACTTCTTTTTTTGTTGAATTTGATTGCGTTATACAAATTGATGGGCTATGACAGGTGTGCTTAAAACATTTTTTTACATTTATTGCCTCTGCCGCCATGTTAATTAAATGTGTGGAGCAGCTAGGCGGAGCCTGCATAAATAGACAATTCATGCTGAAATGCCATATACTCGAATGCATGTCTGTGTTTGTACATTTGTGTGAAAAGTAACCACTTAAACGTTGTCGAGTAACTGCTTTTACCTGGGAGACAATTAATGAAAAATTCTAGGCTTAGCTAATTTTTATGTGTCATGTATTGCTTTTCTAAACTTCTAAGAAAAAGTCTAAACTCTTAACTCTTTGATTTTTTTATACAAATGTTTTGTTTTTAATTAACGATTCTTATTCATTTTTTAGAAGGTTGAGGAATAATAATCCATTATTTTTGCATAAAATTAAAAACTTTATTTTAGATGTTTCGGATTGTCCGATTCAGCTCATATGCGCACCGGTTTGTTATATAACTTCTTGCGATTTAAAAGGTAGCTTTATAATGCCACTTTCATAGAAGTCTCAGTTCTTATTGACGAAAAACTCTAGTAATTGGTTTTCACAATTTTCTCTTAATACCAATTTCTTATCACTCAGGAAGTTTTGCAATAAGTGGAAAAGTTGGTAATCGGTTGGTGCCAGGTCCGGACTATAAGGTGTATGCATTAAAACTCTCTCACAGACGTGTGTGACCTGGCGTTGTCCTGATGGAACCCAACACTTCTTCTGTTGGCCAATTCTAGTAATTTCTGGCCAATCGGTCCAGTTAATGACAGTTGAAATCTGAATTTGGTGTTTGGTCATACGGAAGCAACTCATAATAAATGATTCCTTTCAAGTGCCACCCAATACACAGTAGAACCTTCCTTCCCGTTAGCTCTGGTTGCGCCACCCTTTGAGCTGCTTCATCACGCTTTTACCACGAACGTTTCGAACATTATTGTATCCGTTTAAGAAATTCGTCGATTTCATTACGTTTGATCAAGGATTCGTAGATGGAAATTCGATCCATCATGTTTTTTGTTGTCAATTGGTGTGGCGCCTAAACAGCGAGTTTCTTTTTGAATCCAGATTTCTGTCGATCTTTAGTTCCTGGGCTGTGCTACGACTACTAGCACGCCGGCCAACTTCGATTATTTCTGTGATTTTATCTACATTTTCGACATATTCTTTAACAACAAAAATGTCTGAATGGAATAAACGAAACCAAAATTGCAGCCATCTAGATTTTTCCCCCCAAAGTAGTATATAAAATTATACTAATAAGTAATTTTTATTTAATATCTTAACTCGTTCTAAGAAGTACTTAACATTATAATCGCTTTTCGCTCTCCATAAAGCCTGCTACCGTTATACGTTTTAAACGTCTAAGAGAAGAATTCAGCCGAAGTATGATTTTTTAGTCGCTGTTTGTGAGCTATGGCAAGTTGCTTCGTTACTTCGGCCAGAGTTGGTATGCCAAGATCACGATCGAGCTCACTATTCCTTATATTCTATGGCACGCTTACTATGCTTCATACGCTTTTGTTTTGCAGGCGTTGGATAGAGTGGAAGTGCTTTTTGCTAGCGCATCCTCGAAAGTGTATACCGTAAGTCCAAGTCCGGTATTAGTGTTTATTTGTAAATAAGTAATTTGTAGCGGATTGAGCGCCTGACAATGAGGTAATATAGCTGATTTAATTTCAAATCGAGATCTTCTCGTTTTTTCCTGACACAAGCTTTCCAGCGTAGTTGCACAGTTGTTTGGTAGCCAAATACAAAATAGGAAATACAAACGAAATACAAATTGCGAACGATATTGGACTTTTTGCAAACGAGAGCAAAACCAAATATTTGTTAAGGTCGAGCCAGCTTACGCAGGGCCCAAATCTTCAAGTGGGAGCCTATACTTTAGATATCTGAAAGTTGTGTTCACATGTAGCTTTAATTCAACAGTCGGGAATTGCATCAACATCGCCAATAAAGCGTATTATACTCACTTTAGTTTGTTAAAGTCCCGGTTCTTGCTTAAGGGGGGGGTAGGGTCACAAAATCGAAATTTTTTTTCTTCACTCATCTTATAGTAAATCATTTCAAGAATGTTGTGTCAAAATTTTAAGTGGATCGGAGCAGAACTCTCAAAGTTATAGTCTTTGTAGGCACTCTACCTCGAATGCGGAGCATCGATAATTTCTCAGAGTCATTTTTTCAAACGCGTTTTTCCCGAAACGACTTCTTAAAAGTCGGTGCCAATCACAACTCCGAAACTATTCAACCGATTCTTTTCAAATTTGGCACACGTTTTCTAAATCAAAAATACCTCCCCCTACACTGTTTTGTTTTTATTTTTTGTTTTTTAAGGTTGTTTTTCACTTACAAATATGGCGAAATTTTTCCCCAAAAATGCTCGTTTTACGTTTTTTTGCCACCAAAACTACAAAAATGAAAAAAAAAATTTTATTAATGTAGGGGGGAGCATTACGTCATACTTTAACTGAAAAATTCGACGTTTTTAGTTTCAGATGATTCTACGACGAATGCCGATTGGCACCGCAGAGCACCTCTCGAAAAACATGTCTCCAAAAAAACTCTGTCTTGGGGTTATTTGTCAATATTTTATTATTAATATTTTTTAAACACTTATTGAAAAGACGTACAATAACATGTAACTGATTTTATTAAAGTATCTTAAGCCATATTTCTGTAAAAAATTCACAAAAAAAGTGTTTTTTTTTTTAGCGCTAAACCCTACCTCCCCCTTAAAGCTACAAAGTGGGCTCTGTATAAAATCTTTATCCGATCGATTTTAACGTGTGGATGTGAAGTGTGGATTCTTAAGTGTGTGTACTATAGATTGCTAACCCGAAGGGAAAAATTAGGCCCAATAAGAATGGATGGATGACGGTACCTATGGAATTCGGTCTAACTCGGCACTAAACGATCTTACTCAGAACGAGACAGGTGCAGAATTCGTTAAAGCACAGCTTTTAAGATGGTCACGTTACCCGTATGCCTGCTGGCTGTACCGTGCAGGAAGCCATGTTTTTTTTTAGTTTTTTTGTTTTTTTAGTTTTATTTTGTTTTAGGGTTTTTAGGGTGTGGTTGTCTTTGGTAGCATTTCGAGTAAGATCTGTGGGTGTTTTGCGCTTTAGTCTTCTTGATTGAAGTTCCATTCCCGGTATCAGTCTCATTTCATTGTTTTTGTGCACTAGTAGTCGCAAGATATGCTTACTGCTGCTTCTTTTCACAGTTTCAGTGACAGTGCCTATGCCGAGATCACGGTGAATATCGCCATTTCTTATGTACCAATTTGCGTTTGTGATTGTCCTTAGCATCTTCGATTGACTTCTTTGTATGATTTGTAGGTTTGATTTACTGGCAGTCCCCCAAATTTCTAGTACGTAGGACCATGTCGGTCTAATTAGTGATTTGTATATTATTTGTTTATTAAATAATCTTAGGGTTGATTGTTTTCCTAGCAGCCAGTAGCGGATATGGAGAGACCTACAGTTTTAGGGCGACTCTAAATGGCAGATATTTTTTTATGAGGAGCTTTTTCATGGCAGAAATTCACTCAGAGGTTTGCCATTGCCTGCCGAGGGGCGACTGCTATTAGAAAAAACTTTTTCTTTATTATGGTGCTTCAAGGAGATTCGAATCTACTTTCTCCGCATTCGGAATGGTGGTCATGCACCAACCTATTCTGCTACGTTGGACCCCTTTTAGCAATACATTTCATTATTTTCCTTTCCTTCCATTAATTCAGCGGAAGATTACTCTAACTAGGCGAAACGGCTATTTATTCGTCTACGAATTCAAAATTAGTAATCAAAGAATTTGAAAATTTGAGTTTCCTGCAAGCAAAGTCATGGTGGTCATGAGTGCTTCAATACCCGAGCTTTCGAGTTTGCTCAAAACCCCTTTGGTCAGAAAATTATAATTTCGCTCACTGGGTGGAACTTTTGAGAAGTTATTCCGAGTACCGCTGCTCAATTGCATTTCGAGCTGTGTGACCAACCATGGGCAGCTGCTTCATGCATCCTTGTTTGGAGACCATTCATTTGGTCCACCATTTTTTATACAGCGCAATTTATTCCCCATAAATATTCCACCAAAAAACTATTTTACTTCCATCAGCAATTCATCATGAAATCATCACCACAATCGTATGTTGGGAGGTAAATCCACAAATGTTGAGTGAGAAAAAATGCGAAGGTATAAAAAAAGCAGCAACAAGGTGTCCTATGTACACGCAATGACGAGCCGCAGTAAAAAATATCAAATACAACAATTGCAACAAAAATAGCAACAACAAAGTTTTTGTACATACGCTTTTATGGAAGTTGCGGCAAAGAACTGCACTTAACCAAAGTGAAGAAGGATTTAATTACTCCATTTTTTTTGCGAAACTCTTTTTGTTGTTATATATATACTTATTATGTCTGTGCAAATACATGCATGAAATATTTTTTGACCACTTTATTTAATACCATGCGTAAACAGGAGCAAGCCAAATGTTGTATAAAAAGTGACAATAAAAATATGCTGAAAAATTGTATATGCATTTTCGCGGTTGTGCGACTACAAACCAACTCGTTTATTATTCGACAGTTCAGTGATTTTTCTGGAAGCCCACATTTATTGTTTGTCAGCACATATTTCTTCCTACATGCGCCCACATCAACATTTTTTGTTCACATTGCCTGTATGCATTTATTTTGTGGGGACGCTTGTACTCGTATGTATGTATGTGCGTATTATTCGTTGCAATTGTTTTTAATTGGCCTCCAGTTTGGAGTGGGACGTTATTGTTTTAAATAATTAGACTTTTTAATGAATTTATTAAATATTGAAAACTTTTGTACTCATAAATATTTAAGGGGTCCCGGTGGTCTAGATTTAAAAAAAAACTTCAGCGCTATTTTTAAAATTATTACAAATATTTATATTTTATATTTTTATAGTTAAAAAAGATTCCTGAAAATACCTCAAAATTTTCGAGCTCTAGACCACCGGGATCCCTTAAGCGTATCGTAGCTGTGAAGTGAAATACAAATTATGAAATATTAAAATAGATATAGATGATTTTAGTCAAAGCATGAGCGTTTTGTCCACAACATCTTTCTGATTTCACCTTTCATACAGCTTACCTGATGAACGAAGTTTTGGATCTCCTTATTTTAGAATATTGCTCTCAAACGGTTTGTAAATATCATCAGCATCATCGTTTGACGTTACAGCTCCTAGTGAACCTTGGTCTGATAGACGACTAATCTCTATGATTTGGCTTTATAGGGGAAAAAATTGTTAGTGGCAACTTTGGAATGAAAGAGATTTTTCATCTAAACTTTGGTGTAAAATCGTGTAACCGACGATTCTTCTAACCGTTCATGAAAGAAAACTGTATGACAAAAAGTTTTCAATTACATTTTAGTTGTCATAACCTCAGAAATCGTTAGGTAGTACTGAAATTAGGTTGCCTACTGGTTACCTAATCGGTCACAATCGACTGAGTTTTCAAAAGCACTGCTTAACTAAAACTGATATAGATAGATTGTCGGCTTATTTTTGCCGATGGTGAAACGTCTGAGCATATTTTGCGTATCTTGTGTCTCCAGAGTACGTCAGAGGGCTTTCGGAATATCGCAAGTCTTGTAGAGCTGAGCCCCTAAGCATTAAGATTTCATATACCAAGAATTTCTAAGTATTTATTAGCAGCCTTAGCTTAGAAGATATCTCAAGCAACTAGGTTTAGTGACACATTCCTGGGATAACAATATCACCTGTAGGCGGAGGTCATCTTGTTCTCGCGTTATGTTTATACTCAAACTGAGATAAGCTACCTTGCATCTCTGACCTGATGCGAAACATCTATTTGGCCATTAGATTTTATACAGCTAAACTGTAATTCTAAGGTATAAATGCTTGTAAATCATTCGAAAGGTATTGTGATGCTGAAGGAGAAGAAATTATTCAAATTTTAAAATTAGTTTAATATAAAACGAAAAAGCCAGTATAAAAATATCACTAATCCAAAAGCGAAGGCATTTAAGAGTATGTGACTCCTAAATGTATGCTTTCATATTTGCACTGAATTCATGGAACCCGTTAAGCAGCGGTTTAGGAACAAGATTTCCGCTAAGGTTAATGCAAGCACGAAGGTAAAAGTGAATACACATGTGACTGAAGAAAAGAAAAAATTACTTCTCAGAGTTCTACCGCTTCAGCAGCAATGTTAGCTATCGGCTAGGTTAGGCAGTGCTGGCTGGAAGTGTTGATTTTCCTCTTTCATTCGAAAAAAACGGCGGCTGAAGCGCATCGAGAGCTACAAAAAGTTTAAGTGAAACAACGTGCTGAGATTGGTTCCGTCGCTTCAAAGACGGTGATTTTAATGTTGACGACCGTCTGCGTGAAGGAAGGCTAAAAAACTTGAGGATCCGTGTCAAACGCAAGAAGAGATTATGAGTTAAACCGCATTGTGACGGGTGATGAAAAATGGATTCATTACAGCAATCCAAAGAAAAGAAAGTCATGGGGACTGCCCGGTCATGCTTCTACGTCGTGGTCTTGGCCGGTTTTATTTATTATGAACAGCGAAACCATCACTGGGGATCGGTATCTACTTCAATTGATGCGATTGAGCCGAGCACTTCGCGAGAAGTGGCCGCAATATGCGGAGAGGCATGAAAAAGTGATTCTACGCTCAGCCTCACGTTGCCAAACCCGTTAAAACCTACCTGGAAACACTGAAATGGGAAATCCTACCCCACCCGCCATATTCTCCAGATTTTGCGCAGTCCAATTATTACCTGTTCCGATCGATGGCACATGGTCTAGCTGCCCAGCAGTTCCATTGATATGAAGACATCAAAAAATGGCTTATCCGTGGATAGCCTCAAAAGATGAACAGTCTTACCGCGACGGTATACGAGATCTACCAGAAAGATGAGAAAAAGTAGTAGCCAGCGATGGGCAATACTTTCAATGATTCACTTGTAACCATTTTTTTAGAATGAAGTTGTATTTTCATGCAAAAAACAACGAGAACTTAGTTTCGCACCTAATAAAAATTGTATACATTGTTTATTAACACTTAAACTTTATAAAAGAAATTATTTTAATTTTTCTTTGCAAAAATTAGTATATAAAAAATCATGTGACCCAAAGTACAATAAAAAAATAGCTCCACGTTCTATATCAGTTCTCCTTGAAATGTTGATGGATCGGTAAGAAGTGAAAAACTGCTTGTAAAATAAAGTTCTGTTATAGCCTGTCAGGCCGGATTTTAGAATTTCGAAACATTTTGCAATTTACGGCATTTTAAAAAAAGTATAAAGACCAAATCTATAGAGAAAAGGCTTTCGAATAATTAAAAAAACCGCATCAAAAAATTTTAAAAACTATATGAGTTATCATGCGGATCGTGCCGGAAGAAGTAGTTTCGAGAAAAACGAGTTTAAAGTTTGAGGTACAGAGCGTGTGAACCGCTCTCTACCTAGTTAATGTGCTATAGAAGCTATAATATTGGGAAAACCTGCATGAACATTTCACAGGGTATTCATTCCATTCAGCCTTTTGTCAGGAACACCCTTCAAGAATGAAAAATATCCTGATCCTAGGCACATTTGTCGATTCCTGCAAAGAGCAGGACAGTGCAAAAGTAGGTGCTCCAAAGTACCCCTAGCATTCGCTTCGTTGCATGTATTACACGCATCGGTCTGGACTAATCCAATTTTGGCTGCCTGATGTGGTGTGAGACAGTATCCGGTCAGTACTCTAAGCAATATTTTGCTATATTAGTTAACAGCGTGAAGTCTATATTTTTACCTTTACATGCAAATTCATATAACTGATTGTATTTATTTTCTCTTGCTTTTTAGCTACTGGCATATCATTTACAAAAATTTTTTATATGAATGTGTGCAATCAGTTGCAAATTTTATGCAATGGAATATACACACATACATAAATAAATACATTTATAATTGCAAATGCATAAAAAGTATACATTGCAAAATTCTTTTTTATTAATTCATGATTCTTTTAATTACAGCAACCTCATCGCTTCTGCCATATCTGACCATTCATATGCAGTCAATCGGTTTGACAGTTGAAGAGATCGCCATCATTTATCTGGCATTACCATTCACAACCTTTTTGAGCCCACCGATCACAGGTAAGACAGCTAAAGCAAATATTTTTAGGCATATGGGCATATAAATGCTTATTAAACATACATACACATGGGTCGATAGTGTAAGTTTACCGTAATAAAAAAAAGTAACTGGTAAAATTTTATAAAAAAACTGTCATACTCGTATTACAATACGTATTATTACGTGCAGAGTTTTAATAAACTTAGCTTAAGATTGACAGTGAAAAGTATTCTCTAATTTAGAAATAGTTTTTAGTTACGAAAACGAGTTGCAACGGGTGCTAATAGGCCCAAAGCAGATACCAAAATAAACGAGTTAGATATGGCACAAAATTGTGTAAGCTGTTCCTTCAGGCCACAGTGCATTTCAGAAATTGTTAAGGTAGTAATAAAATATAAAATCTTAAAACTCTTACATAAAAAATTTTAGTAAAATATTTTCAAAATTGAGGAAGCTATTTGCATCAGAGCCGGTGGCAGTGAGCGCACAGCAGTATGAAGGTGTAAAGAAATTTTGGTACTTTGCCTTCATGGTCACCCCCGAAGGTGGGTCTGAGGTATATGCCAAGTCTAGGATTAGTAAAGTTATTTCATCTTTTACCGTGCTCGCGCCTTTGTGGTAAAATAGCAAAATCAGCCTGCATACCAAATTGCGCAACAGCTAATCCTTCTTACCAACAGGCGTATCCCATTAGAAGTAGATATGCAAGTACTCGATGCCACTTTATCGGCAAAAAGAGTGGTTAAATACCTAGGAGTGCAATTAGATACAAGAGTAACTTACTGGGCCCATATAAATCATGCTGCCACTAGAGCTGCCAAAGTAAGCGGCATGTTAAGTAAGCTCATGGCAAACCTTGGAGGTCCAACTCAGCGCAAGCGAAAACTTTTAATGAACACGACGAACTTGATTCTTCTATATGGATGCAAAATATGGACATATTCGCTAAGGGTTAAATGCTGGCGAAAAACTCTTCAATCGGTGCAAAGCACCTGCGCTCTCAGAGAGGCTTCTTCATGCAGAACTGTATCTGAAGCAGCGGTTTTAGTTATCAGCGGAACTATCCCTATAGATATTCTAGCACAAGAGCGCAAACGGAGACGGGAGGAAAAAATCTCAAGAATTCCAAGACCATGCTTTTCCGGCATTAGAATTCTAACGCTCACACTTTGGCAGGCAAGATGGAACTCTGAACGGTACGGTAGATGAACAGCGAGACTAATAACGGATATAAAAAATGGGTAGAAAGAAAGCATGGGGAGGTTAACTATTACCTCACATAGTTTTTGTCCGGGCATGGGTCCTTCCGCAAGTATTTGTGGCGAATGGGAAAGGTGAACCTACCAAACTGCATTTATGGAGATACTGAGTATGATGAGGGGGAGCACACCTTCTTTAAATACGAGAGGCGGAACGCAGAGAGAACAGCTCTACAACGAGCTATTGGTGTTTTTACACCTGAAGAAATAATTGAGAAAATGATGATAGGTGAAAAAAAAATAGAATGCCGTCTCAAATTTTGTGGAGGGTATTATCCGAAAAAGAATCAGCCATCACAATCTTTGTCCTAAAAAAAGTTCAAAATCCGAGCACAGTGTTATTGTAGTCATATTTGTCATTTCCCAGCACTTATGCAACGATGAAGCAAGAAATTCCAGAAAAAAATTTCTTTGACTGTCTTTTATTCTCATAAATGCTTACAGTCTCCTTAATGCTGACATTTCTTGAAAAACTAGATGAAAATATTCTTTCTCGGAGACTGTAACTGTACAATGATTTTCGTTGAAATGAGCCAGTGATGAAATATAACTCTTTCCGTCCCGTGGCTTGCGGTGAAAACCAAATGACGCACCAAACGACTTTTTTCAACTTTGCAACCGCCGTTTTAACCATTAAATTTTTTATTCAAAAAAAAAAGGATTACATATTAAAGTTTCAAAGTACGAGTACGTTTCATCCCACATTTCGGTTAGTGAACAAATTCCGCGTTGCAGAAATGCCTCTCCTTTTATAGAGATTCATGAACCCATCTGGTTGTTGATTTCTTCAATATATGCGAATTGCTGATCAACCATCATTTAATATCATCGTGATAGCCGAAAGGATCAACATCTCGAGAGTACGGAGTGGTGAGATAAGACCTCTAATTTCGGTGTTTCTAAGTATGGCTTTACTCTTTTTGCGATATGAGGCCGAGATTTATCATGCTGGAGTATAATTATTCTGTTGCCGTTTTTTCTTCCGGTATCACAATTTGTAACCCTGTGTTTCGTAGAAAGCCCGTTTTTATCACCAGTTACCATGCGGTGCAGAAATCCTTTCGATTGTTATTTTTGAAGCAACTATTCGCAAGCAAATAATCGCTTTCAAGCATCTCAATTTCATTGAAATTTCATTTAAAATTTGATTGTTGAGCCACTCCGAATGATTCAGCCAAATCTTTTTGCGTTTGACAGCAGTTTTCATCAGTTCGTGCCAGAATTGAATATTCAATAATCTTCTGTCTAAGCCGATTTTCGACATCAAAATGAGTGATCTTGAAGCGTTCATACTACGCTCTTCCACTAATTACAGTCTCAGATCATTCGAGCAGTCTTAACTGCAGTTTTCTTCAAATGGAAGCTGAAAATCAAAATCTCAAAAAAATTGAGAGAATTTGTCACAAAATTGAACATTAAAAAAAATTTTTACGTCAAGTTCATTTGTGAAAAAACACAATCTCACTGCTGCGCTGCTGTGGTAACATTTGCAGATGTCCTGGCCGGCTGCGCAATGTTTGCGAAAATTTATTCACATTATCTTGACCGCACTGTACGTGTGCGTATGTATGTGTGTGCAGTATTTATTTGCAAGAATTTATAATGACAACATTTTAATGACAACGGAATCCGACTTTATTGCTGTGGTTTTCTGCATTTTTTATGCAAACCATTTGCCATAAGTCCTGATGACAAGCGAATTGTTAAATGAAATGTGTGTGCGTCATAATTTAATAGAATAAAAAAAATGCTGGCTTAAGAGCTGTTGCTGCTATGTTTGATTGAAGGAAGGCTTACATTTGTTTCGCGATTTTCGTAACTCACGTAATGACGAATTTGCAAGGGTGACTTTGAAGGCTTTTTTGAACCCTTCGTTGAGCACCAGGGTATGGCCAGATTTTTTTCAACTTTCAACGTGAATTTAATATATTTCTATTATAGCTAATGACTTGAGCTTCCACGTAGCTTCCTAAAATTTAATTATCTATCGATTTATGGCTATAATCTTTTTAAAAGGATGCTTGGACAGGACGAAAAACAACAGACCCGGGTGCCCAACCGGAGGTTTTAAAAAACATGTTAACTTTTTTTAAGAAATATTTGTTTTAATCAAATTAAATAGATACATCGACTATATTTTACAACATCTGGGCTTTGAAATATGTATGTTTCAAGGGAACTAAATTAAAAAAAAAAAACATTTCGTGAAGTTAACCAAGCCAATGAAATTTTTTCTGCCCATTTAATTGTTGATTTTAAATTTTAACATTGCATTTGCGCACTCAACTCTCTATAAATTTATCTCAATTAACTTAATTACTATCGTAATTAAATAAATGCAAACTTAATTTTTCTTTTTTCTATGTTACTATTATTTTCTCTTTCTCGTCCTCAGGTTTCCTCGTCGATAAATTTGGCAAATATAAACCAGTCGTCATAATGAGTCTACTGCTGAATGCACTTTTCCATCACTCGCTCTTGTTCATTCCACAGCAGGAAATTCCAGGTATTGTGCCATCCGCATTCGTTATGCGCCATCCCGATACAGGTGATATAGAGGTGAGTTACTACGTACTTAACCGTTCACCCATTCATTCATACACACAAACATACTCGACATGCCATGCACCCTTAATTTCATTGTTTTACAAATTTGCACGCTCTGTAAGTACAAAGTGCTCATGGTAGGTAGTTGAGCAAGTTTCATTGTGAAGCCAATTCAGCAGTTGCTCTAGCCTTTGTACTGGCCACTATATTCCCGCTCTTTCTCTCTCTTGTTCTCTTGCCTGCTAGGCATTTGAGGTTGAATGCATGTATTGTTGAGTTGGGTGTACTACCACCTGACTGCCTCTTTGCCTAGATGCCGTTTCAGTATGATTGCTAAGGCCAGTGATGTTAACTGTTTTCTGCGAAAATTTCTGTTCTTCGGGAATTGTAATATCGCCGCCGCTATGGTAAAAGCTGCTAACACCACTTTTTAATGGAAATATCTTAGTGATACAGACGAAATGGACGAAAATATCTCTATGAGGGGGCGAAAGCAAAAAAAAAATATATTATTTAGAAAAGCTATATAAAAAAACATATGCTAGCTCAAAAACAATCATTTCTTCCAATGAAAAGCTACTCCATAATTCTCTTAGTGATTTAATACAAATAACTCACAAAATATTTCACACGAATTTTCGGTTGATTTTGGAAAAATAACTGAATATTTCAATCAGATGTTAAATCGTTGAAATATCCATCAAAAAGTCATCTTGCTTTAACTGTAGATTTAACGGTATTATGTTGTCGTGGGAAGCATTATCACATGTGGAGTTGAGCACTAGAATTGTTAGCCATTATTTTTAATAAATTATTTTTTATAAATAAAAGTAAAAAAAAAGTAAATGATATTTTAAATATTATATTATAATTTGGGTACCAGGACATGAGGGATATGACGGCAACGAAAAGGCAGACTTCAAGCCAAAAAAGGAGCAGATGCAAACTTCATCGGACCTAGTCACATGTTCGGATTCAACAAAAACAGACTGAAACAAAAAGTAAAACACTGGGCCAAAACTCTATTAAATCAGCATTGGAACAACGTAGAGGGTCTTAGACACTCCAAAAAGTTCCTAAGTTTCAACGCTAAAAGAGCTAACATGACCCTCACGTTAAACAAAAAGAGCATTCGCACTTTTACAGGCGCCCTCACGGGTCACTTCACCTGCAACAAACACTTACATAAATTAGGCATAACTAACACCAGCACCTGCAGATTTTGCTGCGAAGATGAGGAGTCTATAGAACATCTCATTATCGAATGTCCGGGGTTGACGCATAGAAGGAAAAGGTTTTTAAACAAGTTCATGCTTACAGATGAAGACCTGCAATCACTCCCTCAGAAGGACATGGTACAATTCATAAGCATACTTAACAGTCAATAGACAGCATAGGGTGCACAATAGATCAATATGGTCGCAGTGCTAAAGGACCATACCTTAACCCTTTACAACCATTAAAAATTATATAGTTGTGAGTTGTAAGTTGCTTTCATACACAGTCACTTCTACTTAGGATATGCCAGATAGCAACATGCGGCTCGTGGTGTAACTGGTGATATATTTTATATACTGAGATTTAGTGAGTCATGGTCAAGTTTATCTAAAAAAGTAATATCTGTCTTAGCAGTTAAAAGATGTGAAAAAGTTTCAAGACACACAATTTGCAAATAATAATAATTGACGCTTACACCTTTTGTGGGGCGTTTGGACAAATTTCTCCACCAATTCGAGGTGTACTACTCGAAATTGTCCTACAAAGTGGAAGAATCTATAGTTTTATGCGACTTGCGAACGACAGATTGTTTCAAAAGATGCTTCTTCGCGGCAGCACTGCACCCGGAGGCTTGCAATTGTCAGCTGTGGGCTAACCGCTACAACAAAAAACTTTTTATGTCATATCTTCAGTGGATATCGCAGCCGAGACTAGGTTAGATGAGGTTATTTTTCAATATATTTCACTTAGTTGTCACAGAGGTAGGTAGGTGAAATAGTTGAAGTACCACTGTGGCACCCTTGTTACCCTTGTTCCATTCCTGCCTATTTGGAAAAATTGAGTTTTCATTTTGAAACACGTACACGGGATTAACTGAATGGTAGCAATTCTACGGCCGCCGTTCACATTTTCGAATGGTCAAACTAAAAGCGCACAGAAAATTGTGATTTTGATACAGCTGAGGTATATAGAATAAAATCTTAGTAGGTAAGTTCTGTTGAGCTACTAACGAGTCGTCTTCTCGATTGCCTGTTAGTGTGAGATTTATGGTAACTGGCAGTTAAGTTTATCGACATGATAAATTCGATTTCACTATCGCAACAACCGGTTAAATATTTATTTAGCACTAGAGAATAGGTAGCAGCGCTAAAGAAGGATGGAAAAGAACATGTCAAAAATTAGGTGTTCAGGCAAACAATGCTATTTATAAGTGGAAAGACAGGGAAAGCAACAACAATTTATCGATGATTAAGCAACTTTGTTTATAGCCGCTTAGCTCAAAAGCGAAATACTTACATATGCCAGTGCTTCCCATTACAAGTAAGAGTTGTTTTACTCTATTTTGTATACAGGGTTGCCCATATTCGACGGACCCGATGGATTTCCTTGACTCTTTGGGCCCATTCCAATCGACAAGGCTTGTCCGCAGGCAACAATCTTTGCGTCAATTGAATCTTATACGGGAATAAATGCAAATCAATGCGGATAATTCGTTGTAAAGTGGTCCGAGCAATGCCCCACTGCTGAGAACGGCGATTTTGGGATGTACTTGGCGACGCCTTGGTCGGTTTTGATTTGCCCTCTTTGGATTAGAAAGAGCATCACCAGTCGAAAACCTTCCGTACAAACGTTTAATGGTGCTCTTAGAAGGCGCACTTTTCACATTATTTAATTTTTTATACGCACGTTGAGTTTTCACAATTGACTTCTTTTGTTGAATGTAAATTTCAACAATTTGGGAGCGCTCGCTCCATGGTAAAAATCTGCTTGGATTGACGCTTTCAACGCGGTATGTCATTAGGCGATCTGACATCTCTGTCAAAAGATACAGGGTTGCCCGATGGGTCCGTCGAATATTGGCAACCCTGTTCTTTACGGCGGTATTCTTTGAAAAGCAATGGAATTATTCAACAGCTTGAGCGACATGTGGTGAAGAGCAGGATGTTTATCTCTTAACCATCCTACAACGCGATCAAATCATTTTCGGTACTTTAACGCGGGGCACTTTGAAAAGAAATGGAATTACATAACAATTGGCACAAGAGTTAATAGCAGGCCTCTTCTTTTCGCCAAGCGTTAGCAAGTGGCGAATAGATGAACCAACATTACATTTGTTTGTAAAACAGTGAGTTATACTAGTTTAATGAGGTACAACCACACTCGCTAGCGCCGAATCTTGCCCGAAAACTTTGTTTTTGCTTTCGCATGCAAATTTTTCGTCAAGTTAATCGAGCGGAGAAATAGCGAATAGAAGAGGCCTAATTTGTCAAGACGAAAATAAACCAGTGCTGCCAAATCATATGCAATTTTGGATTCAAAGGAAATCATTTGTTTTATTCACTACTTGCTAGATGTTGGTGAATCGAAACCAGCTCCTGCTAATCGGCTATTTTATGTATACAAATGAAACTGATGGCATTGTCGAAGCGACAAATGTCGAGTGACTGACTGCATGCTAAATTTGTTACCAGAATATAGTTTGAAAGAGAGAGTTCCTCCAACAAATTTGTTTAGAGAGAAGACAAATTTTAAAGAAAGGTTGTGAAAATGGCGAGAAATTGGAGAAATATTAGTGCTTTATTGCTTTATAAACTCATACAAATCATAACTCATCAAGCATAAATTTTACTCAACACTTTTTCAAAATTATCGTTTTTTTCCAAAAATTTAAAAAAAGAGTTATCTAAAAAAAAATAGGCACGCGGACAGAATATATTTTATGTTGAAAATGTTTAAATTCTCTTTATTTCAGGAGATGAGTTTTCTAATTATTGAAGTTGTCTAATTGTTCCCTAAAATTTTCTTACTTTTCCTAACTATCTCTACATAAAGTAGTTTCGTAGTAAAATGTAATTCTGTAACAATTAACAGCCCTGGTATAGACTTTGTCTTACCGAATATGAGCCCTTTCAGAAATTCCTTTTAATTACAACAATTAATGCTTTGAACACCAAATAAGTGCCCATGATCCATGTCGACAGCTTCGCATTGCCATGAATAAGGATTGACCGCACAAGGAAATGCATATACAAGTATATGTGTGTGCACATACATACGCATGAAATACATACTCATATACATCAAGTAAATGCTTAAACCCGGTACTATGCATTCGTAGTCAGTCGTACATACCTGTGGCAAATAAAATGCTCGTTGCTTTGTCTTAAGCTGCAGTGTCAAGCGGCGGCCGTTATTGCTGCTGTTGTTGCACGAGTATTGGGTTTTTTCCTTTCGTGAAATGCATAATTGTAGTGCAGAATTTTCATTTTAACTATTGTTTTGTGTTTTGCCACTTTGTTGTTAGTTGTTATTGGCATTATTGCTGATTGCAACCAACTTACAGATGTGTTAATATGCGTACTATACATACACCTGCGTTCATACAGAGATATACTCGTGTATGCATTTAAGTAACCATGCATTTGCGCTTGAATGGAGTGAAAATTCAGTCAATTTAGTTTTCGATCGAAAAGCTTTGTTGTATTTGCGGTGTGGTGATCCGACTACGGTTGAAATGCTATTGAAGTGCTAAAGCGGTTGGAGTTCTTTGTTTGTATGTAACAACTAAGAAAATCTCCAATAGAATGGAATTCTTTACAGAACTACAATACATAAATATACGAGGAGGGTTCAATAAGTACCCGTGTTAGAAATGAAGACACCATTTTTTCAAAAATTTTTATTTTTATTTTTCAAACATGGTTTCCTTTTAGAGAGATACACTTCTCCCAACATACCAGCCATTTTTTTAACCACTTCAAAAAATAGGATTTGTCGAACTCTCCACGCCTCTATCTCAGCTATGACTTCGTTGTTTGAACTAAATTTTTTTTGCGCTAGCCATTTCTTCATGTTAGGGAACAAGAAAAAGTCGCAGGGAGTCAGATCGGGTGAATTCGGGGGGTGCGGCAGCAATTCATAACGCAATTCATGCAGTTTGGCGGTGACAACTCCACACAATGAATGTGATGGTGCGTTATTGTATTGAAACAGCACCTTCTTTTTCTCCTTCTTTGTCTCGTTCAATTTTTTGTGAAAGTAGTCCAATAACTCACTGTAGCATTGTCCAGTGATCGTTCTTCCTTTTTCTAAAAAATCCATGAGCACGACGCCGTTTGCATCCTAAAAAATCCTAACTATAACCTTTCCGGCCGATGGAACTGTCTGCCTGTTTTCGCTTTCTTTGGAGCAGATTCACCGGAATAAATCCATTGTTTTGATTGTTGCTTAGTTTCTGGTGTGTAATGATGAATCCGAGGTTCATCAACGGTGACAACTCGCAAAAATTTCTTCGAACCTCGCTGCAATTACTCCAAACACTGCTTCGAAATTAACAGGAACATCCACTTGCTGTCCACCGTGGGCAATTGCGGCATCCTGACAATTTTTTGTTATCGGCAACTTATCATGTAAACTGTTAATTGCCGTTTCGGTCGACCCACCTATGGCCTCTTTTAGTTCGCGCACTTTCGTTCATCGATCAGCGAGAACCATGTCGGGAACTTTTTGAATGATTTCCTCGGTAACCACGGCTAGCGGGCGCCTTGGTCGCTCCTTAACAGAAATTGATGTTCATCCACGTTTAAATTCGTTGAACCAATATTTAACTGTGGTCATAGATGGCGAGGCGTCCCCATAGTCAACATTCAACTTTGCTTTTATCTCCTCGCATTTTTCCTATCAAAAAATAAAAAGCGAATTAAAATCACAAAACACATCTTACTCGAATAGCTGCCAAATCAAAACTAATTTATCAATCAGTCTGAAATTTGTTTTGCCGTCATCTAATAGATGGCAGCACACGATGTTTGGACGAACTTTCCTCAGGAACGCCCTCTGCCATTAAACACGGGTCCTTATTGAACCGCCCTCGTATATTTAATTCATGCATTTTCCGAATTTTATAAGCTTTAAAACATTTACATGCTTCCGAAGAAGTAATCCAAAATGAATCACTCTATCGAAAGATGCTATAAATTTTGAAAGTGGTGAGGTGCGTCAATGCGTCAATCATATTTGGCACTTGTGAACTGGACAGCTGCAGTATACTTATACAGTTTCGTGGCAAATTTCGCTTGTTAACAGGGAGTGGGGAGCTAAGGAAATCGCATTACAGTGACTGCATTAAAAAAGTGTGGTAAAAGTGCAAGTGAGATTTACGAATTGTTAATAAAACTTAATATTTCGAGACCGTTCGTTTACCGTACGACAAATCGTTTTCCCTAAACGTCTGAAGTTACAGAGAGAAAAAGAAGTGGTCGACCAGGCGTTGTGCGAACCAGTGCAGTGATAGAGCCGGGGAAATCCCCTTAGAAAGACTAGATCTATGTCAAGACTAATTAGAGATCATCTCCACATGGAAGCCTTCCGTCGCTAAACTGGTCATCTTTTGACACCGCGCTTGAAGAAAATTATAGTCGACAGATGCAAACAGCTTCTTCCACGACGCGGGGTCAATGGCCATGAAGATATTCTTTTTACAGTTGAGAAAATTTTCACGGTTGAAAAAGTTTTTAATAAGCAAAACAACAAAATCTATGCTAAAACTTCTAAAGACGCAAAATATTATATATTGTTCTAAGAGTTCAGCGTGGTCCCCATCCAGCCTCCTTAATGGTTAGATGGGGAGTGTCTTGTAAAGGAGTTGCATCTTTTCATTTCTGCGAGAAAGTGGTTAAGACCGGGTCGAAAGTGTACCAGGAGGATGTCTTAGAAAACATGGTGAAGCAGTGGAGCAGTACTTTCTTCAATGGCTCTACCAGCAAGAGTCTCCTCAGGCCCTTAAGGCAGAAACCACACAGCAGTGGCTAAAAGTCACCCTGGGTTCATAGCGGTAGAAGATTGACAGCATGGAAGTCCATATGGTCCATTGGTCTACAGTTTGTGGTCAAAATTGGTGAACATGGCCTGTCGAAGACCTCGCAGAAATTTTAAGAGTCTCAAACAATCTTTGGCTCGAACAGCGTCGTCAATATCCATGGAAACCGTGCGCGCTGCCTAAGCGTTTTTAAGACTTGTGTAACAGCAAATGGTGACCATTTCGAATGAAAATTTGAATTTTTTTTTATATTTACACGATTAAGTAAAACTAAATTCATTAAAAAAAGTACTATAATTTCATATCTATAACGGACTTAACTTTTATTCAAGAGCTTGCATTCTAACAGTTTTACGTGGGCCACATATACTCTGTTTGCACTTTGTATACGGCCTTGAACAGCAATTTTTTATCATCCGATCCACTGAGAAGCAGTTCTAGGTATTTAATTTGATCCACGCTTTCAAATTTATGATCGCCAATTCAAGGGTCTTGTGCTGTTCTCGCAATGAAGCGCATAAAGGCCAAAATAAACTTTTTTATCACTCAACATATTTTTTTTCATTTAGTGAAATATTATTCTAAAATTAAAATGGGATGATTAATTTTGCACCACCTTAAATTCTGATATTTTTTAGAAAAGATTTTCTACATTAAATAAAATTTTTTTAAAAGCGTTTAACTCGATACTCTGCCTCATTTCCAATGCGATTGTTTGAGAGATTGCAATTTAAGTAATAGGGACCTATTAGAAAACCTGCTATTTTCCTCATGTCTACTTCACGCATTTAGTGTAGTTTACTATTGTAGGTAAAAGGTCTTATAAGCCTTTTTATTTCACAAAGTTCTTCAGTAACTTCCCAATGGGTAATTCCTTGAGTATCCTGTCAACTATTTGCCCTATTTCTAGCATCTAACTGCTAGAAGATTACTTTTGGAATTTTCTTTAGTAAAATATATCTCTTTTATTTTTGTTTCTATACTTTTCCATTTGTATATGAAATTAGACTAGGCGAAGTAATAAGGCGTCATTTTTTGGAACTATTTATTCTGAAAAAATGGTTACAGGTGAATCATTGAGAATATTGCCCATCGCTGGCTACTACAGGGTAGGCCATTTAAAGCGGGCCCATTTGTTTCTGAAAAAAAACATTGAAAAAAACATTTTTTTTGTGTTGATATGAAAAATCATTTATTTTGATTCAAGGAGATTTGTTCCAGCTAGTTTTTGAAAATGATATCCTTCAAATGTTTGCCTCTGGCCTTGATGGCCAAATGTGTCCTTTTTTCGGCGTTTTCCATCGTTTTGGCCAATATTTCGGCCGGTATGGCGGCGATTTCGCGTCGGATATTGTTTTTAAGTTGAGTTAGAGTCCTTGGCTTGTTGATGTATACCTTGGATTTCAGATAACCCCACAAATAAAAGTCCGGTGGCGTCAAATCTGGTGATCTCGGTGGCCACGGAAAATCACCATTTTTCGAAATCAACCTTCCAGGGAACAATGGCGTTTAATTTTTGTGCCATTTGAATTTTGTACGGAAACATTTTCAAATCGATTCGAATTATGCGCCTGAGTGTTGTCCTGGCGATGCCTAATTCCTGAGAACGACGATAACTCGATGTTCGCGGAGCCTCCTCAACACTGGCTCGTACAGCCTCGATATTTTCAGCAGAACGTCGTGTACGTTGTCTGGATGCGTGGCTGGTATTGCTGAGACTACCGTGGTTAATAAATTTTGCGTATAAACGCTGTAAAGTGCTTTTGGATGGCGCACTTTTAACTTTATTTTTTTTTAAACGCACGTTGAGTTTTCACAATTGAGAAGTTATTTTGGATGTAAAGCTGAATTATTTCAGCGCGTTCTTTTGGAGTGTACTGCTCCATGGTAAAAATTGTCTTGGACTGACGCTTCCAACGCGCTATGTCATTAGTCGATCTGACGTTCCTGTCAAAAGTTATAGGGTTGCCCGATGGGCCCGCTTTAAATGGCCTACCCTGTACATACTTTTTCTCATCTTTGTGGTAGATCTCGTATACCGTCGCGGTAAGACTGTTTTGAGGCTATCCACGGATACAGCCATTTTTTTATGTCTTCGTATGAATGGAACTGCTGGTCAGCTAGATTATGTGCCATCGATCGGAACAGGTGATAATTGGACTGCGCAATATTTGGAGAATATGGCAGGTGGGGTAGGATTTCCAATTTCAGTGTTTCCAGGTAGGTTTTAACGGGTTTGGCAACGTGAGGCCGAGCGTTGTCATGCTGTAGAATCACGTTTTCATGCCTCTCCGCATATTGCGGCCATTTCTCTCGCAGTGCTCAGCTCAATCGCATCAATTGAAGTCGATACCGATCCCCAGTGATGGTTTCGCTTGGTTTTAACAGTTCATAATAAATAACACCAACTTGGCCCCACCAATATAAGCATAATCTTTGCAGCGTGAATATTCGGCCGAGGCGACGACGTAGAAGCATGACCGGTCAATCCCCATGACTTTCTTTTCTTTGGATTGCTGTAATGAATCCTTTTGCATCACCCGTCACGATGCGATGAAGAAAACCCTTACTTTTTTGCCGTTGGAGCAGTTGGTCACAGACGAGAAAACGACGTTCAACTTCCCTTGGTTTCAACTTATAAGGAGCCCAAGTCCCCTGGTTCTGAATCATTCCCAAAGCATGCAATCACTTGGAAATGGATTGGGGGATAGCTAATACTGAAGCAGGCTCTTCTTGCGTTTGACACGGATCCTCATTCAGCAATGCCTTCAATTCAGCGTCTTCAAAGGTTTTTGGCCTTCCTTTACGCGGACGGTCGTCAACATTAAAATCACCGTCTTTGAAACGACGAAACTAATCTGGGCACGTGGTTTCACTAAAAACTGCATCTCCGTAAAATTTTATAGCTCTCGATGCGCTTCAAGTACCGTTTTTGTTCGAATGAAAGAGGAAAATCAACTCTTCCCGCAAATGACGATTATTCGGCACGAAATCGGACATTTTCACAAAACCAAAAGTATATGATACCAAAACAAAATCACTAATGTGTCGAAGCAGTTTGTTTACCATATGTCTAAGCTTGGTATATGACGTTTAGGTTATGTTAGAATCGTCTAGCACACACTGCTGGCGGCATCTATTGACAAACAACGGGAACTTAGTTGCGCCCCCCTTTTTGGGTATTTAGCCGAGCTCCTCCTCCTATTTGTGGCGCCCGTCTTGATGTTGTTCCACAAATGGAGGGACCTGCAATTTTGAGTTAACTTTGAATGGCAAATATTTTTTACCAGAAGCCTTTTCATGGCAGAAATGCACTCGGAAGTTTACCATTGCCTGCCGAAGGGCGACCGTTTTTCTATCACTTTGCTGTTTCATGTGCGGAGATTCGAGCCGCGGCACTTCCAAATGGTAGTTACGCATAAACTCATTCGTCTATGGCAGCCGCCAGCCAACAAAAGCAACTTGTTATTTCGGAGCTTTGCAATGGGATTTTGTTTTTGTTGCTTTATTCAGCAAAAATACAAATACCTGAAAATTTAAAATGGACAGAAAAATAGGTTTGCATTAATATTTGTTTTTAACTTTACTTTTTTATCATATTAAGGTTTATTTAAGCATAATTTTATTGTTTTTTCGTATTTGGTTTTAAACTGTCTTTATCTTTTAGTTTCATTTACCATTCCAGTGTAATATTATTTATATATAATTGGCGCGTACACCCTTTTTGGATGTTTGGCCGAGCTCCTCCTCCTATTTGTGGTGTGCGCCTTGATGTTGTTACACAAATGGAGTTTCAAGCCGACTCCGAACGGCAGATATTTTTTTTTATGAGGAGCTTTTACATGGCAGAAATACACTCGGAGGTTTGCCATTGCCTGCCGAGGGGCGACCGCTGTTAGAAAAATGTTTTTCTTAATATTGGTGTTTTCCCGAGATTCGAACCGACGTTCTCTCTGTGAATTCCGAATGGTAGTCGCGCACCAACCCATTCGGCTACGGCGGCCTGCTGTGTAATATTATTTTTACATTTATTTATATGGTTTCAAAACAATATTTCGTTAATTTATAGAATTATTTTCATATAACATGAAAAATTGTTCTTTTAGTTTTCACTCACAAAAAGAAAAAAAAAACCGATGGAAATCCGAACGGTTCAAAATATATTCTAGAAACTGTCTTTTTCTTGTCTTGGTGACAATATTTGTGCCAGATAAATGGGGAACTCTGAAAATCATATATGTAAATTGCCTTTGTGAATTGCTTGCTTAGAGCTAAGTGCATAACAACCACAATTCGGTTAAGCAATTGAAAATACGTTTGGAGTAATTGAAATTTCAAAAAACTTTTCATAAATTAAAGATAATTGACTAGAACAATTTACATACCGTTAAAACGACAATATGTCACATAATACTATTGTACACGTATTTCTCACCAAGTACATGCATATGTATGCCTGAGTGCCTGCTCCATACAGAAAAATCAATTTGTAAATCAGTAAATTGCGTATGTATTTCCCAATTGGCAAAATACTAACGTATTTATTTTCAA
The DNA here is from genome assembly GCA_037575425.1 of Anastrepha fraterculus. Classification (NCBI taxonomy): domain Eukaryota; kingdom Metazoa; phylum Arthropoda; class Insecta; order Diptera; family Tephritidae; genus Anastrepha; species Anastrepha fraterculus. Next base: position 156,954 of record JAYXIM010029679.1, read on the forward strand.
TTTAACTCATTCAATTAAATAGTCGTAATTGATTGCAATAAAAATATTAAGAGTTTTAGTTGTGCATAAAAATTTCAACGCTCCGGACATTTTTTTTCCATATTTGATGAGAGCTCATTTTTTCTCTCATACGATTTAACGATAAATTGTATTTCGCACGAAATCATAAAAACATAAAACGCTAATCAAGCATTTATTTACATGGGTAATTTAACGAGCGTTTTCATTGGCACTTTTGTATATAAATAAAAATATTAATAAATACGAAATAGCAAAAAAATCGGCAAAACAGAAATGATGAAAATGATTGCTGTTTCTCCCGCATACGCAGACGAATACACCCGAATTCAAATGCGTTCGCCAAGTGCCTACTTCTGATTCAGTGCACTTCAAAGGGCAGTCGTTCAATCAAATAATACGCAACTAAATGCCGGCGAAATGGGGTGAGAAAAGTAATAAAAAAATAAATGAGAAAAAAAAAAAAAAAAAAAACCACAACAGCTTGATATTGACACTGTGAAACATTGATTTTTTTTATGTAGCGATTTAATCGAAATTACATACATGATCAAATTTATGCTAAGATATGAAATGTAACCAAATAAAATCGAATGAGAATATTGACTGTTAGCTATTGACCATTGGCCACGGTTGCTGGTTTGAAACGATATTTATGGCCGTGGCAGGCATGTGCGACAAACGCGCACAAATGTCTCTATGTACGCATGTACTTGTTTGCATCGTTTGTATTGTTTGTATGTACGTTTGTTTAGCCGCAGGGCAGACATTCTGGAGACATGCAAACACAGACATGCTTTACAGTGGAAAAGCATACTTTCTGGCGCAAATACTATACAATAAAAATGAAATGCCATAAGCACATGCATGAAGGCAGCTAACTGAGCCGACAGAATATACATACATCAGCAACAACAAATAAATGTGTGCGTGTGTACGTGTGTAACGCTGGTATATTTTCGCTTATATAAGAACGCAGCTCAACATCAATTTCGTTAAGGACAATAAACGTAGGGGTTCGCATTTGTAGTTGAGCGTAAAAGCAAACCTTGCTACATTGGACATTGTATTAGAAATTTTTTTATACAGTGTGCGAGACCAGTAAACTGTAGGAAAAAAATCATCAAAGTAAACACAGTAGATACGCGGACATTTTTCGAAAGCGTTAAATTCTCTTTTTTCAAGAAAAGGAATTAAATCTGTGCTATCAATTTGGTTTTGATAGAATATTTACGCTAGCATACACTTTTACCAAATAACATAAACAAATTTCGATAGTTTTGTTTTGTAGTGAGTTAATATAAGTATATTTAAAAAGTTAAAAAAATGAAATAATGATATTTAAAAAAAAAGGCAAAAGCACAGATGAACATTTCGCCGACACTATCAGCAGCCATACATCCCCATATCATATTTTTGCCTCTCTCATGCTTAACACTGCGTACCACGCAATCTGGATGGTATTCCTCGGTAACTCGTCGCCTCACGAACGTCATACCAGGTGTTCTAAATACTTGTAGGAAAGGAGCAAAATCGATTTATAAGATTTGTGTTATTTCCTCGAAATTGGTCTCGGGGAGGAAGCTATGGTTGTTGATCTTTTAAAACGATGTAAACTAAGCTCTATTAATCAGACCATAGAACAATCCGATAATGTCGGTATACGAGAGCTCATTCAAGACGTTATTTCCAATTTTGTTTAAAGTCACAGGTTTTTTTGGGCTTTGCATCTTTTTAAACCTGCTTCCAGAAGCCTTTCTATCTGTTCTCGTACAAACGGATTTTCCAATTTCTTCCGATAGGGCAGCTGCAAGAGCAGAAGAGAATTGTTTACGATCCTTGAGGGACTCGCATATAAATTTTCGATGTTGACCGCAACTGCGTCATATTTCGGCCATCCGTAAACACCTGTTTTGAATGACTTGCTGGGGGACTTCGGTCGGTATCTGGAGAATAACTTCAGTAATGTTTGTTTCCAACGCCTCAATCGAAGCTGGATTAACCACAAAGTATTTGCACTTTACATACCCCCCCAAATAAAAGTTCAAAGATGTGATATCACACGTTCATGGTGGCCAATCCACTGGTCCGAGACGAGAGATAAATTGCTAACAGAAACGATGACGCTTAAATCCATTGTTTCACGGACTGTAATGACAAGTAGCGCCGTCCGCCGTCGTGATGTAACCAAATGTTATGGAGATCACGAAGACCACGTTTATCATAGCGCGATAGCTTTCGCCATTCACTGTTACGTTGGCGCCAGCCTCGTCTTTTAAGAAATATGGGCCGTTGATCCCTCCAGCCCATAGGCTGCACTAAGCGGTTGTTTTCAATAGATTTAATGGCTGTTTTTGAATAGCTGCGGCTTGCTCTTCAGCCCAAATATGGCAGTTTTGCTTATTGACGTAGCCATTACGCCGAAAATGGGCCTCAACGCTGTACCCCATAAGTTGGCCTGAGCGCGCGATGAACACTTTTCACAAAGCGTCCATTATACTGCAAAAAATTTCGTTTTTAGTTTGATAGTAATCACGCGTGATCTGTCAAAAAACCCCTATTGGTAAAAGTACCTTCAATCTGATCACCCTTTTCATCTTCTACGAGTACTCGTATCGGTTTTCAATGATAGCAAATGGTATTTAGCACAAGCGGTATATAGTACCAGTTAATTTATTACTTCATAATGGGCCAAATTGACACTATCAACATTTATATGCATAAAGAAGAATATTTCCTCCCAACACACCTCTAATTGCTGATTTGGCAACTAGTACCATTGTAGTCACTCTCGAACTAGTATGACTTCTTCCTCCAAATACCAGTTCATGAACTAAAATGTTTGATGTGTGGGTTTGTTTTGCAGTGCAGGAATGCTTTACTTGGAAATATAGTTACGTGTATTTCTGTGCTGGTACGCCTGCATAAATTTTCTTATGCTTTCTCAATTTTCCGTTATTTTTGCCCGTATTTTATGTGCAACAAAATACGTTGTGACAGTTCGAGATGAACAAAAAACCTATTCGAATGAGTAGGTTTATCGAATTTTTGCAATATGCGCTCTCTCACGCAAACACACTCGCACATCTGCCTTATGAAATTTCCAAAAACATACTTTTACTCAGTTGTTTACTACAGATTCACCTCTGTGTTGCAAAAATTTAAGTTGCAATTGAAAATTTTTGGTCTTTAAGTGAGGGTTTTCTTTTATTTTGTTGCACATTGAGTGCTTAACTTTGTATTGACATTTTGTTAAATTATATTTTCTCAATTTATGTCACTGGACAACTTGCCTTTGGCATTTAAATCTCCTTAGCAATAGCCGGCTAGGCAGCTGGGCTTTTACTTGTCCCAGTGGCAATTTGAATTTTAACTTTTAGGAAAAGAAACCAAAAAACAGCAACAAAAATAAAAGATTATTGTACATACCTATATATGTTGTGCATATGCGTTAGGCGGCATATTCATTTCGTTATACTTTTTTGATCGGCCCTTAAAAGTAAACACACGTTTAACTTAAATCCTGTTAACTGCTTGAGTGGCAAATTTTTAAATTTAATTAGAGTTTAGTTTATATGAGCAAACATTTTAAAATCTGTCAAGTTATTGCAAATAAAGATGTAACTTTTAGTTCATAAATGATTTATGGCAGACATTTGTTGAGTGCAGGTAAATATGCAATAAATGAAAATATTGCTGATAGGCATTTCAATATATTGGCAGAAAATTGAATTCGCAAAATATTATATTGGGTGAAAGTTGTGAACTTTTCTTAATTTATTTCAACAATTGATGGGTTTCTTGAGCTATGAAAATGGTTTCAAACAGTTCTGTGATTGATCGTCAATTCCTTGCAATTCGGCTTGCATATTCACATAATGCAAGTATTGGAACAAGCGCTTTGCTAACGTATTCGATACTACATTGGATCCACAGCTCAGGTTAGGTTGAACTGGTTCACTTGCAGTCACGCATAGATCAGTTCGGTTTATAGCGATATCAGGTGGAGTTCATAGGTAACGCGTTTTGAAATAGAAATAGTCCACCCAAATGGTGTCTGGTAGGATAAATGGCTGCGAGGGGGAGGGAAGGGGAGGGGAAAAGAGAAGGGAAGTAATCGGAGCTCAAAGTTTTTAAGAATACTAGAGTGTCCGTAGCTTAAGTCTAGTTTATGGCCCGAACACCTCAATCTGATTGCGGCGTCTGCAGCGGCTGTTTTTCTTACAATGCCCACGGGTGCCACATACAGCATAGCGTTGAACGCTAGAGTAGGAGTGGTCCGAGGCCACCCACTTATTCCAATAAGGGCTGACCTTTAAACCCGCTCCAGCCTTTTAACTGATCGAGTTCCATCAGATAAGGACTTCGTACAAGAAAGTCTTCTTTATAATTGTGTTATAAAGCCAGAAAGTAACTTTAGGCGAGTAACTTAGGCGCCCCTACAACCATATAAGGCAACTGTTGCATTCCTAGTTCTCTCCTCAATGATAAGCTTCCACGTTAGCCCTCTGTCAAGGATAAGACCCAGGTACTTCATCCTGACAAGGAGTACCAATGGAGCGTCCGCTATTGAAGGGAGAAAGACTTTAGGTATTTTATATTTCCTAGTAAATAAGACGAGCTTAGTCTTATAGTATTTATCGAAAGACCGCGATTCCGGTCCACTTCACAACTACATTCAGATAACCCTCCACCTATCTGAGTATCTAAAAACTTTCCTCTGACAATAAGTGCCACGTCATTGGCGTAAGCAATCATCTTGCAGCTCTCGTCTCCAGCTCCTGTCGGTTTCTATTGGAGACATTTCCAATTTACTGCTGAGATATCTTCCCATCCATCAAACCGTGGTGCCTACGTGAAATTTAAGTGTGTTTTAAATAATAAATAATAATATAAATGAGCCCTGCTCCCTATATTTCCTGCATTCCTCGCTGTCCGAGATTCCTTCTTTTTATTCTTATTAGTATCCACTTCTTCTGGGCTATGTCCCGTCAGCACGCCTATCATAGTTCTACATTCTCTTCATTTTTGTGATAGTATTAATCAAGTACGACTGCGATCGTCATGTTTACAGATGACCTTAGCATACATGTAAGTGGTCAATGGCTCCCATCTTGTTCCGAATTTTCTGATTGTGCTTTCGTCTCCGAGGGTAAATATACTCTGTTTTTCGCTATATCGTCTACTCTCTCGTTCCCTTCAATGCTCTTATGGCCTGGAACCCATTAGAAATGTGGCTTATAATTCGCTGTAAACCGTTTTACTGCCTCCCTACTCTAAAGAACGATCTTGGACGTTATACCAAACTATGTAATTGCTTTAATGGCTACCCGAATATCTATCTAAAAGTTAACTTTGTAGTTGGTCCTAGTAGTAATATAGACGTGGGCTGCTGCCTTTCCCACTGCGAGAACCTCAGCCTAGACTACACTGAAGTGATCTGGAAGCTTGTTCGTTAATTCTAACTCTGTACAGTATATCTCAGCGCCTCTTCACTAGTAATTTTAAAATCGTCCGTATACAAGTTTGGTGTATTGCGTTTGAGCCGAGCCATCCTCCCTTACGCCATCCTTTTGTTTTGATTGTAATCTTAAACCTATTTTCCTTTTAAAACCCGTAGCCGTTTATTCTACATTGACTTTATTGTTCCAGTTTATTGAGTTCCGTGCAGAGGTCCTGCATTAGAGTTCGTTTAAGGCTTTTAGTGTTTGAATCCATAGACAGCAAAAATGTTTTTGGACTGCTTGTTCTGATTTTTCACTTTAGTCGTATTGGTCCTGAAGAGTGTATAGAATCTTCTCTTTTTGATTGATGTAACACGCAGATGATTTCGCTCAAAACAGTCAAAGAAAGTCTTTAAAGCACCCTTAATTTACGTTGTGGGAGTAAATTTTAGACCCTCTTTTTTGTGTACCTTTATTTTTTTGTTTGTTTAAAAAAGACTGTGTGCCAATCTGGTACTTCAACTATTTCACTTACTTAAAAAGGCTGTTGAAATAAACTAACAACTTTTCAAGGAAATACAGTCAGTTTAATAGAAACATGACCGGGGAAATTCAAACTTAGAGTTTCGTTATGAAAAAATCCCGTACCTTAAATGCCCAAAAATGTGCCAAGTACCTGTATCAGAACATTTGAACAAGTCCGAAACGCTCATAAATAAGGGGTATCCGCAGTTAAAAACATTGACTACTTTATCGGACACAGCCCAAAACAAAAATAGCTAGTCAGCTTTTGTAGTTATGTTTTTGTTTTTTTTTTAATATCTATGCATTTGTTTACAAACATCAAATTGAGATTGAGCTTAAAGGGCTTGGGCGTTTTCGTAGGTTCGTAATTGCCAAATGTTGGTTTGACGGATTGATAAGGAAACGAGAAAGGGCAATTCAAAGTGAGGAAACACTTATTGCTTTGGTGAGGCTTCTTTAGGCGCTGAAAAACGCTGACCCTGTATTTTATTTTTGATGTGCAGTGTTTAATGTAGTCAATAGCGGATAAAGCGAGGCTGTAAGGTGGATGATCCATTAATTCGATCTTTCTTTTTTGTTTTTTTTTTTTAATCCATTTATTTATTGCATGAAAAGTACCAAGTGCAGCAACCATTTCTAGTTAAAGGAGAATGGATTGAGAGGATTTCCTTTATTGTATGATGGTGCCAGCTTTTTTATTTCTTGAAATATTGTAGGAAATTTAATATGGTGCGCTTGTAATCAAGTGCTTTCGATTGGAATTTGTGGAGTATTTCGATACTAGAATTGGCTGCAGTGCCCCAGAGCTGTATGTCGTAGGTCCATATCGGTTTTAATATCGCTGTGTTGAGTGAGAGCTTGCTTTTGAGAGAAATATGAGAATTTAATAGATAAGGAAAACAGTGTAAATTTCGGAGTTTGATTCCGCGGAACACGGAAGTTACATACAGAAAACCGGTCGTAATGAAAAATGACCGCTTTTCTGAAAAAACAGATGCACATTTATTTTGAGATCTTTCTTCCGCGAACAACTTTGGTTGGTTTAAGCTCATCTGGAGTCTCTATACTGTTGATGGCTGTTTTGTTTCTGACTCATATGCATAATTGCAAGATTCGCCACCTGTTATGATATCACTTTGAAATACCGTGGCCGTTTTTTTCCAAGATTTGTTAGCACTAATCGGCATGAGCTCGTTTTTGGGCAATTGTCAAATTATGCGATATCAAAAAAAAAAGAAAAAACGAATCACCTTGGCGATCAACAATTCGTGCAAAATTGAATATATCGCACCCTAAATACAAAAGGGGCACAACTCAAAATTTTCCACACTCGAGCTTGACTTGTTTACAGTAGCACATAAAACACACTATGTGACATATCACGCTGAAATTTGCCATGTAAGCTTATAATAGTCCTACCAAAAAACAAAAAAATTATTTATGCCATATGTCATCCGCGGACCGTTTTATTGATAACGTCTCGTTCATATTTGAGCAGGAGTACATTTTGAGTTGTGACCCTTTTGTATTTAGGGTGCGATATGTGGGTTCCACTAATCTTCAAGGCTGCTTCTATCTCGCTATATGTCACATGACAGTCGACTGTTTCTGGCACAACAAACATTTTTGGATGGCCTTCCTGAAATGCATTGTGTAATGATCGACGGCGTTTCAATCCTTGTCCAATCGTTGTATCAGCGTAACATTTCACAGCGGCTAAGAGTGCTGCTTTAACGCCAAAAGTTGAATTAAGTTGATTAATGCATTCCTATGCCGATAATCCTTTTGGGCGAGATGAATTTTCAAACTCACTGAAAAAGGAACAAATGAAACTCGCTAGTGTAATCTTATGCTGACTTAAATTTTTGCAGTTCCATATTTTATAACTTTAATTTGTTATTTTAGTACAAATCTGCACAAGTATTATTAATCATTTTCTTCTTTTCACATGTTCTTAACTTTCTCTATTTGTTTCCTCTTTGAAAATATCATGAATATTTTTGCAACCAATGAATATTTCTTTGCTATGCAAAAACTGCATACAAATTTGCTGTGCTTCTATACGGCATATACACATGTTGGTGTACATTTGTATGTATGCGTGTATGTATGTACGTAAATTTATGTACACATGCAACTATAATAAGTATGTATAAGTACATTTGCACAGCATAAGAAAATATGATCCATGCAACCTGCACCGAGCTAAAATGTCGAGTGGCCAATAAAAAATGCTGCTGACTTGTTGGCATTGTTGCTATTTTTTTGACCCGGAAAGCCACAAATATTGCGCAAAGCTGGTGGCATTTGAAAATCTTGGCAAGACGTAAACAACAACATTAGCAATAAAAACTATAAAATAAGAAGTAGCAATGGCGGAGAATCACACAAAGAAGCGAGTAAAATACTTACATTCAATGCATGAATGTGTATGTATGCATGTGTATGTATGTACGTGTGAACATATGAATACAAATTTATAACTCACGCACTTGCCAGAGTTTAGGTTATCTTGATATTATTTTACAGATGTGTACATTTTTCTTCATGCACGCCAGTATATACAAGGTGGCGGAAAATTAATCATACAATTTCGCTGTTGAATAACTTCCATAATAAATACAAAAATATATGATTTTGAGGGATGGAAATATTTATTTTGAACTTTAAGCGCTCCATTGCTTGTCTGCATATTTCAGCTGTTTAGTTCACAGATGTCCAATATAATTGACGTATGACGTCATTTGCCAAAATTATAAGTCTTCCGATAAGGTGATTCATTTTGCGCCACCTTATATAAACAATAATACATATGTTTCTTATAGCATTCATACAATGCTGATGTAGATTTGGCGCAGCATCGATATTTTTCCTTCAATAAATTTTACGATTCTGTGGCAGGGCAAGTGCAATTCATTCGGCGATGCTGCTACTACTCAATATGTTATACTTGCATTTAAAAAAAAATGTGTTGCGCAGCTATTTTCTTCGAGAAATCTACTCGCCCATAGATTTGTAGTAAATAAGTCGACGCGCATAAAAAAATATGCTGATACCCGTTAGGTATTTCAGGATATTTTGGCATCTGTGAACTTTTATTTACGTAAATACTTGCGTACTGTACATATGTGTGCATGTGTATATAAATTTCATTTAAACTACTCAAGCGCTTACTGTGCGGTACTGCAATGGGGATGCTAACCATAGAAGTCTTACCGTTAAACAGAATCGCGGAAAGCGTGGGAAATTCTTAATGTGACCACCATGCGCGCAAAGAAGGAATTCAGGGGGAGGCAATCCCTCTTTTGTCTAATTTATCGATTTTGGGGTTCAAATCCCTTCGAAATTTTGATACCAGTTAAGGATGCTACTTTTCATCATACTCAGCGCTACAAAAATAAAATTAAAGAATATAAAATCTTGAATTAAAAATTATACTAAAAAAATTATAAAATGGTGCCATCCAGAATAGAAACAATTATGCGCTTCTTTTGACTGGCGCGATAACCGGCAAAGAGTACCAGTCGTTTGCCGGTTGGATACACCAAGTGAAGCCAAGTCCTTACCTAACTGATCTCTCCAACGCATAGGAGGCCTTCCACTTTCTCTGCTACCACCAGTTGCTACCTCATCGAATGCTTTCAGAGTCAAAGCGTTTGTATCCATCCCGATAACATGACCCATCCACCGGTGCCGCTGGATTTTTATTCGCTGCACTATGTCTTTGTCGTCGTAAAGCTCATACAGGTCATGGTTCCATTGGCTGTCCACTCATGCCAACGTGCAAATGCCCAAAAATCTGCCGTTGAATCTTTCTTTCAAACACTCCGCAGACATTTTCTCTGAAACGGGCACCTCATCGGATGTCATTGTCCAAGCTCCTGCGCCATACAATAGGATGACTGGCTTTCCGGAAAGATGCGTTTTCATAAATCCCCACACATTTTCAATGGTGTTGGCATCTGGAGACTGAGAAGGCTAGTCCATTACTGTGACGCCATTTTCTTGTTTTGTTGTTTTTCAATGTGTTTTTCTGAGAGCAGTGTTTTGATGAGGTGGTACGGTAGGATATGTTCGCCTCCTCCAGTCAACGTTCGATGGTATTGATACTCACATCTATTCCTTTTTTAGCAAGAACTGATCGTGTTTGGCGTAGTCACAAAGAAGGGTCCGGAAGGATCACTTTATCCTGCTTTTTCATCCCTCGCTTCAAGCCGCGCTTGGAAAAGTCATCAACCTTTATGCACACTTTATACCGCTGATTCACAACAAACTTTTTTTAAATTTAGAAATCTTTCATGCTTTAAAGTAATGACTTAGAATAACATTGCGAAGAAGTTAAGATAGAATTAAATCTTTGGTGCAAAATATTTTGCAATATGAAGATCGAGTAAAGGTAAAACCAATAATGAAATCACTGAACTGAACCTAAAATAGAAATATTATACCAAAAGATATCAACTAATCTAGCAACCCTTCCCATAACATCTTGTGAGAATGAAAGAAAAAGTGTGTTCGAGATAAAAAATCTTTAATTTATGCGATTAAAATTGACTGGTGCCTGATTTCTTGAAATTACCTTAAATAACTTTACGACTCTAACTAATCATTTGGCATTTTTTAATTAATTACAAAGAATGATGGCCATATATTTTATTAATTAAAGCAAAAAAAAGTTTACAACCAAAATGCCTTTTTATCTTAACATTTTCTTCTGCGACTTTAATCAGGTGAATTAAAAGTTTTTACTAGGATTTTTTTTGTTTTCACTTTTCTTCGAATGTGAATTAATTATTGGCAGAAACAATTCGTTTTGAAGAAAATTGTTTCAAAAACAAAATTTGAAGCAAATTTAGAAGGAAAATATTTGTCCCATATCAAAAGAACGATTGAGTAGTGCAGCACATCTTTATATCTATAGAGGCTCTAGCTCCCATGATGGAACAAATTTTTGCAAAATTTTCTGAAAACAAGCGACGAGTCGAAATTAAATTATAGCTTCTTTTTTTATTAGTAATTTTGTTTTTAAAAGTTTAAGAAAATTTTCTGCTAAACCTCCTCTGGAAAAAAATTCTGGTTACGCGCCTGGTGACCACGTATGGGAAAACGCAGTCAACGTCGACCGAAGCGCCACCCAGCAGTACAATCTTTTGCAAGCCTATTCCTTCTAAGCAATTCATGCAGTTATTCTGACTAGGCAGTTATTCTATACTAAATCGGGCTATAAATACAATTTTTTTTCGAAATATGTACTTCAATTCCAGCGGCACTTAGTGGATCGAAATAAACCTATACAACCTTGTGCACATACTTGGTTGGTTGGCTGAGATGCTGTCTGGGTGACACGCCCCAGACTCAATTAGCACAAAAGCTGCCATTTTGGTACTCCACTAAAGGAAGCATTGCCATTATTTACTCGAACCATCTTGATTTGACTATAAATCTGCCTATGTCATCTATTTTCTTTCCTGCAATTTCTACCTAGTTGTTGATTGAGAATTTCCCCAGCATTCTATGTGGTAAAACAGACAGACTTTGGCACTCACACAGATATTGGAAGACTGCCTCTCTAGAATCCTCTTGATCACAGGTTCTACATCTATCGTTACGCGGCCACCCCAACTTCCTAGCATGTTCTCCGATAGGTCAATGACCGGTTATTCTAGACGTAATTATAAAGATGTCTGTTCTTGGCTTTCTTAACAGCTCGTCAGTTGTGGACTTGTACTTCCAAACTGGCTACGTTTCTCTCGCTAATTTGCAGGTATTGGTGTTGACCCATCTGTTAACAGCCTGCTTCTGGAATAGTCCCTTTTGTAGACGCTTTGGGGGCATCCCACTGGAACCACTTTATATGCTCTAGAGAAATCCTCTTTTCACCTCATCAGCTTTCTGATTCCCTTCTATGTTTCTATGGGCAGGTACCTAGATGAGAGTGAGTTCTTTTGTGCGTGCTGAGGCATTTACCTCTTCTTTACATTGTCTGACGATTTTTGAATTGGTTGTAGGTGACTTTATGGCGAAGTTGGCTGCTTGAATATCTGAAAAATTAAGTGCTTCCGATAGTTGTTGTGGATGATTTCTGATTACCCTCCAAGCTTCCCTTATACCGAGAAGCTCTGCTTGAAAGATACTATTCCAATCCCCAGGCGAAAAGACTTGAAAGTTTTGGGGTCTTCCGGATATACCTCCGCGCCGACGCCGCAATCCATCTTGGATTCATCGGTGTAAAATGCGATGGTATCTTCCTCAACTACTAAATTTAACTTCCATTCCTTTTACGTGGGAAACATTACGTTAAATTCTAGTCTGAAGTCTAGGGTAGAGGTGATGTAGTAGTCTGATGGATTGCCGTTTAGCCTTCGGCTATCAAGAATTGTGTTGCAGTAAAATCTTGCTTAACGATAAGACCCATAAAAGTGGGGAGAGGACTCCACCCTGGGGAGTACTTCTGCTCACAATTTGGGTGAACGTAGCAACTTCGCTTGATGCTAGAATAATTTTGTTTTGAAGCATACATCGAATCCAATTTTTCAAGCAGTCATTGACTCCGAAAGTTGCTAGCGAATCGAATATGGTTTCGATTGATATATTGTTAAAGGCAGCTTCTATATCTAGGAAAGCCGTCATGGTGATTTGTTTCGGATGCAGGGGTTTTTTAATGTGCCCAATCAGCTCCTGTTTCCGTGGACTTACCCTTCATATAAGCGAAAGTAGGGCGCATACTTACCACGGACGCTTTACGAGAGAATAAATTTAAATTTAAAAAATTATTGTGAGTGAGATAAATCTTTATATTGACCTATGCGACGCCATTTATAAAAGTTAAAAATTTTCTATGGGGCGATTGATTTTGTGCCATCTTACTTATTTACACGTATAATTATTTTAATTTAATAGATAAACCTTAAATACCAAGATACGTCCATCCATTCCAGTTCTCGAGCATTCATTTGTACTGATTTCTGTGAAATATTTTCTTTGGAATAAGTTTCTATAAGCGCTTTTCAATAATTAAATGTGCACTTAAAAGTCTCTGTAAGCTGATCTACCGCGGATTTGTTTTGCTTGTCTTTATTTTCATTCGCTCTAGAAATATAATATAAAACTCCCAAGATTTGCTTTATGATTTTATTTATTGTATATATAGTACGCAACATTTTTCGCTCCCATTTTTTCTATCATTTCTATTCTCTAATGTACATTACTGTTTTATATAAAAACAACTACTTCAGAAATAAATTCCTTTTTATCTTTTTTGCTGCTTTTGATCCTTACCATTAACTAGACAAATAAAGCAAATGTATGCAATGCACATATGAATATATGCTTGGCAAATACGAGTAATGCTATAAAAAATCGTTTTGTTTTTAACTGCTTTGCAATATGCACACAAATATAGGTATGTATATGCGAATATACATGTGGTGCTTTGGCACCCTGTAGGGAAATCTAAACTTCTAAACGGTTAAGCAAGGCCAGAGAAAAAAGAATTTCGTCCTGTATTTTATCTAGCTGATGGCAAATTTTCGTGTTTGTAGCACCTCAAAAGTTCACTAACAATGCACGAGTGTCTGAATTCCAGCGAATATTGTTAATATTTGGCGGTAAATACTTCGTGAAATTAGGTGAAAATGTTGTTTTATGTATTAATAAATAATTTATATTGAAATACTGAAGTCGTATCACTGGGATGGCACTATTTATTAGACTATCACTCCGAAAAGCGCAATCATTTACACGAGCATTGCTATTCTTACTGATAATCAGACAGCAATCAAGGCTCTCAACTCTTTCCTGGTTATATCAAAACTCGTGCTAGAATATCTTGATAACCTGATTATCTTAGGCCAAAACAACCGAGTTTGTACTCTAGGGGATCCAGGGCACATAGGAATTAATGTGAACGAATGGAGGAAAGTGGAGGGAAGATAATCTACCGGGCTTATCCCAATCACAATCTGGATGGACTTAAATAAGAATAGTTTTACAATCATCACAGGAATTCTAACAGAGCATTGTATAAGTAGATTGAATTTTCAACTTCCTTACCTGTGAATAAACTCCAATGGTACTTACAGGTTCTGTATAGAGTACGATGAAACCGCCAAGCATGTGCTGACAACGTGCCCGGCACTGATGTATAAGAGGCACAAGGCCCTGGATAAACTTACCAATTTTACTAGAGGTGGAAATAAACCTCAATAAAATAAGACAAATACTAAGCTTTATTGAGGAAGTTCTGCTAAGAGAAATATTTTGAATTTATGAGAACAGCACAATAAATCTTTCAAGTTGCAGTGCTAAATCTTCTCGTAATAATAATAACACTGTTGTTTGTTAACACTATTTATATGAGTATAATGGGCCTTTCCATTTGTGGAACAACATCAAGACGAACACCACAAATAGGAGGAAGAGCTCGGCCAAACACCCAAAAAGGGTGTACGCGCCAATTATATGTATTAGGCCGGGTCGATTTGTGGGGAGGCAAAAAAATCGCTCATTGCTCTGTGAAAATCATATTCTAGGGATGTCCCCCAATTTGGGTCGAACTTTTAGTTTCATTTCTCAAGTAAAGGCCAAAAATGGTGATATTTTGAAATGATTGTATGGGGAACCCCCCAGGGGAGTTCCAGGTTGTGTGCCACTGGCATGGGTGGATCGGCCGTCCAAAGTTAGTGGGGGTCGGTCATACATTTGGACTCGATTGGAGCACTCTAAATGGGTCAAAGTGGGATTTTTCGTTCGACCCAAATTGGGGGACATCAGAATTCGTTTTAGAGGTATGGTTCCTTCGGCAAAGTTTCTTATTTTGATCCCTAGAATACGATTTTCACAGAGCAATGAACGATTTTTAAATCGACCCGCCCTAATATATATATATTATATATATAATGGGCCTTTTACGTAATAATCCTTTTCACGCAAATACGTAGTATGATTAATTTACTATTTTAGGTGGTAAGAAAATGTATAGGCCAATGAGTGTGAAATAAAAACAGTTATTGCCAGAGGTTTCCGTTTATTTGTGTACAATAAATCTGTAAATATCTAAAACTTCAACTTTTGCGAAACAAATTAATAATAGAGGTCGAGATGTACATTCTCAATTATCAATACTTTTGAAGATAAACAACGCTTTATAGCAAAAAAAAAGAAGATAATAATATTAAAATATTTCGGCAATGGATTCTGGTGTAAGTGATCTGGAGAGAGAAGCTTATCGTCGATTTTTACTTATCTGATGTGCTTAGCAGTTCTATATAAAAGGCAATGGGGAATATTTTTGTGGAACACTTTAATCATCTAACTCTGCAATAAATTAACCTCTCTGGGTTTTTTTGTGAAAAAGGCAAAAAATACTTAGAACATAATATATTTGTGGCGAGCGTCTTGATATTGGCCCACATATTTTCATATACCAAAGCTCAAATTTCAATTTAGACGTCAGATATAAGTCGAAATTTATTAAATGAAAACGCTTACTCGATAAGACTTCGTCGGCATTAGTAAAAAACTTGGTCAGCTTATTTTCACAGGCTTTTCTATTCTGTTATTATTGATTAAGTTAAATCAATAAAATTGGTTTCGAACCTTTTGGTAACTTTTTTGGAATATTTTTGGATTTATTTAGGATTTTTTAGAATTTTTTCGAGACGTATGGCACACGTGGCCTCACCATCTTGTTGCAAAACAAAGCCTTTCCTATTTACCAGTTCTAGCCACCTCTGTTTGATCTGATTAGTTGTTCGCAGGAGTGGTCTGAATTGAATGTGTGGCCTTTTGCGAGAAGCTCATGGTAGATGATTTCTTTCGAATCACACCAAATACTCAATAAACTAACTTGGTCATTACTCAGAGCGAGCAGTTTTTCCTTCTTAACGTGATTTGACGACAATTTTGTTCGATTGTCTCTTCATTTAATACCAATTCGTCGTAATCATTTAACATCTGCTTTAAATGTGAGTCAACTTCACTACGTTTCAGGATAGAACTATTCGAAAGCTTCTTCTCGAGCGAGTTGCCTAATGCAAACGATTCCAAGCAGTTTTTTGGTTCGTTCAGCGAATGGAATAAGTGCTCACATCCCGGCTTGACTCTGCGATTTCCATGATTTTATCGACATTTTCCACGATTGCCTTACCATGGCGTGCCTCCCTTGGTATCCTTTTGAATTATAGGAATAATTTTAACCAAGCTTTACTGTTGCATTCGATACTGTATTGAAATTCCTTAAACAACACAGGTGTTTGATCGCTTGCTCTCACTTTTCACTTTGATCGTAGCTGCACCGAAGACAATCAAATTTTCTCTTTTTACCTCTACTTTTGAATGCTGCAACACCCTTTTGGCGGCATCAAGTACAAAGCTGGTAGAGAACTTTAAAATGCCTCTCAGTTTGATGCTGTGCAATGTATGTATACGTGAATTACGGCTCGCTAAAAACATCTAGCGGAAAAGGAGCAGAATTTTTTACTTTACTAAAACTAATTTTCATATGCCATACCCGGCCTACTTATTTGTAGCATTAGAGCTTAGAGGGTGCAATAGTAGTACTCAGTAATCAGGGCAACTAGTCTGGTAGATTTGCTTAATAGCGGAATAGCTAAACAGTTCTCAAATGCACTGGATAACCACTGCAAGCCTTAATTTTTTTTTCAAATAATACATACTAGTTGAGTTAATCAGTTGTCTTTATCGGACTAATAAATTCTCTTGATTTCACACCTAAAAGTTTCACCAAAAAGCTACTTTAATCTAGCACAGCATTGCCACTAGAGTTTTATTGAAGGAGTATCGGGATAACTGCTAATTATTAGCTAGAAATTCCAAACGTTCCTTTCGGTCACATTTTTCCTTCAGGTTGATTCAATTTTCCATATTTCTACAATATTTTACCCATATACTAATATAAATATTTTGCTACGAAATTTTTGTAATGCTTATGCCGGAAAAAACATGCAATAAAACAATGCCATTAGGACACATACACAGAAATAAGTAGGATATACCATTGAGTGGGGGTTCAACAGTTAAGGTAATGTTATTCCGTTTACCACACTCGCTGCTTTTGTTTTTTTTTTTTTGTTTTTTGTTTTTTACTGATAACAATGCTTGTTTGACAATAGTGAATGTTCAAAAATAACTTACATAACTACATATAAATGCAAATAATTGTGGTTTTGTGGTGGCAAATGCGAGTTGTTATGGAACATTTATCTGTTGTTCTAAAAGGGGGAATAAAATGTTTACAAATGTCCCTTAAACTGTGCTACAAATTATTTGTTTGGTTTATAACATTTGTTCTATGTATGTGTATGTGTATGTATATAAAGTAATACGTGGTTACATGGATTTACACAGTGTTTGGCGGAATATGACTAGTTTTTTCAAATGTGCTTATTATGTTTTTAATTTTAATAATTTTTTTTTATTAAAGCGAGTTCATTCCACTATAAAAACCATATAAACTATGCGCAAATTAAAAAGAAATTAACAAATTTTCATTCAAACTTCAAAATTTTTAATCAGAGTTTTTAGAAGATCTGCAAGTACGCAGTTATATAACCCAATCGTTTTGGTATAATAAGGTGCAAGTTTGAAGTCGCTCAAAAATCTTGTTGACTTGTGATATTTTTTTCTGGCGGTCCCGCGCATTGTCGCCATATATGGAAAGCTTGACATTTCTTTTATATGGAAGGAAACACCCAACACTGTCAGCAAAAAAAAATTGTCAAAAAAATCAAAGCGATTTTTAGATACTTCAAACTCGCGTTTTATTATATTACAATTTGATGGGTTATAAAACTGCGTACTCGAAAATCTTCTAAAAGTTTTTAGAAAGCTTTTAGTATCTGATACATTTTTGTTTTGTTAAATTTGCACAAAGTGTAAGAATGAACTGTAATTAAAAAATTTCAAATTTTTATAAAAAACTTTTTATATTGTTTTTTTTTTTTTTAGTTTGCACGAAGTTTGAAGATTGGGCTATTGGACGTTTTGTAGAAAAATGAACTACGTTTTCATAAAGAAACTATTAAAATTAAATGCAAAAAAAAATTGTTCATTGAAACACTGTTTATACTAGTTATTTGAAAATAAAGGGTCTGTCAAAAGATGCGCCAAGTTTTTGTTTTAAAATAGAAGTGTAAAAATTTAAACTCTTTCCGGTTTCTTAACAGTTATATGAGAAAAATGACACAATTTAAATGCCAACAATGACGACGTCTACAGGTAAAATCCGCCAAACAGTCAATACTTGAATGTCAAAATCATGAAAACTTCGGGATATCGATGTTGATGGTTGTTCAGCAAGACTTTGCGCTACAGCAGCAACATTCTCAACAGAACGTCAAGTTTTTGTTATGCCGGTTTCTTTTCTGACCTCGACAGAACCGGTTTCTTGAAATTTTTCCAACTACCTTTGTCGACTCATTCGGTCGATTAGTTCCACGAAAATAATCACGAATTTTGGATTTGCTGTTCTTAAAGATCGGATATTTTCATAATCCGCCTAGGAATTATTTTCTATTGACATCAAGTCTTCACTTTTGAAAAACCTTTTTATATGGGCATGCCGCTGAATAATACTGAACTAGGGGTTGCATTAGGCTAGTTATTGTGTGAAAACTTAGTAAAGAACTATATTCGTAAGTTGGAAAGCATGTAGAACCCATGCATACTCGTATATAAGATCTGTGCATTCAACGCTGGGTGAAAAAAAATGGAAAACGGGAATGTAGTCAGCCTGTCATGCCCGTAGTTGCAGGTTCGCAGTCCAACTTGAAACCATAGCTTTCAATAAAGATTCGAGGGCGGAAGGTCAAAGTACTTATCGCTTCAAGTTTTCATTTACCCTTCCATTTAATTTTACTTTAGTTTTAGAAGGGTTCAAAGTATTAAATTAAAACAAAAAAAAAATGGTTTTAAATACTTCCACTTACTTTATGATATTAATATTGATAACGAAAGATGATTTATCCAGCTATTAAAAAAAAACTTGCTAACTTTTTGTCAGGAAAAATTTAGTACAATAATGTCTTTTGAAAAATTTGTCCTTAAATATGCTTGAAATTTCCTAATGAATTATTTTCCAAAAAATATATTGCAGAGGTGTACAAGTAAAAGGTGGCGCAAAATCAATCCTGAATTTTATTTTTGAATACATTTTTTACTAAACCAAAAAAAATGATTTTAAGTGACGGAAATTTTATTTTGTCCTTTACGCGCCCCATTTGCTTGTCTGTTTGTATACTGCAGCTGTTTAATTGACAAGTGTGAAAATTGATTGATGTAGAACGCCATTTGCAAAAATTATAAATTTTCCGATAATGTGATTAATTTTGTTGCGCCACATTGTAATATATGCCTGAACTTCGTTGTTCCTGTTGTTTTCTAAAAACGTAAAAAAAAATTCTTGAACATTCCTCATTTGAAGTAAAGTATACGCCATGACATCCCTTTTATGTTTTTCCTTTTGAAACGTTAAGGTCTTCAAAACCCTAAATTGATAAGAAAAAAGTGAGTATGCAGTATTGCTATATAAAATCCATAGTTAAAGAATATGCGAAGATACAATTTTTCCTAGAAAAAAAGTTGGTTTTTGTCGCACGGGAGCTATAACAGCTATTTTGTCGTCGTTCAGTGCAAATTTCATCGAATTTACTTGGTTTTTACTTGGTATGTTATGTCTACCAGTATCTACAGGAATCTGCTTTATACTGTATGTGATTGGTGTCAATTTGAATAGCCGTACCAATAGCCGTTGTTGTCCAAAAATAGATATACATACATTTGGGTACAGTGGAATTTGTTCCCTCAGAAAATTACCGGAAATTGGTTAATAAAATACAAGATATTTTATATTTATTCCGATTTATTATCTCGGCTTCAAAGTAGGTCCTTTCAGCAAAAATGGATAATCCTATCAAAATACTATATTTTTAAAAGAAATTTTACGGAATCGAGTTTTCAGTGCATATTATTTTGTAGTTTCTCTACCGACGAAAAATATGTCCATCGGGGCTATAATTTTAGTTTGGGGAAGAGAAAAAAGCCCTTCAAAGCCATGTCGGATAAATTGGAAGTTTTCTGATGATATTTGTTTGGCTCTTGTCCAGAAATTCGTTCTCCGTGAGAGCCTTGTGAGACATTGCTGTTCGTCTGCGTAGCTAAGCGAATGATAACTCGGCCTGAAATTTGTGGAGATAAGCTTCCCCTAAACTGACTAAATTTGAAATATTAAATACAAAGAAAATTATCTGTTATCCATATAAAGAAAAGCAACTCGAAATAAAAACATATAAATTAAAGTTTCACACTTTTTACGCGATTTACGAAAATCAAAAAAATTTTATTAAAAATTAAAATTAGTTTGCAGTTTTATAGCCCATTAAGCGTGAAATGCCTCAAAAACTGCGTTGATTTTTAATAATCGCGCGTTTTCTCCATATAACGACTGTACGACGTTCAAAGAAAAAATAACTATCAAAAACCAACTAGAATTTTGAGCCACTTCAAACTTGAAATTTATTATACTAGAAAGTAGACCATACAACTATATACCCGTTGCTTGAAACAGTTTTAAATTTGGATAGAAATTTGTTGAACTTTTTCAGACTTTATACAAATTTGGATACTTTGATTAATATATATTTGTACATCCTATACATCTTTATACCTCCTTAAGAGAGCAAATATTACTCCTTGCCTCCTAGAAGCGCTTATGAACGTAGTTCAGGGACACCCTGGGCATGCGTCTATAAATTGACGGGTGACCGGAAAAGTCGTTCTAGGTACTTAAAAATATTATTATTAAGGTAATTTCTGCTTAATTTGGTTTTGGTCCAAAGCTTAAAAGTTTTTGAGATATTCGATTTTAAAAATTATTAAAACAATTTTGTTTGCTTGTACGTTATGTTCTGTGGTTAGTCAAAGACAGTTAGCAGTTAGTTAATATAAAAGTTTTATTTATTTATTTATTTGAAAGAGTAGCAACTAATTTATATTTATTACAATAATATTTGAAACAAGCCTAAACAGTGAAAAATGACTGCTTCATTAAATTTTTAATTTACTATTTCTCATTAAGTGTTTCGTACTTCACATCATGCAAACTATGCTGCAAATTATTTTAAAAACTAGTCTTTTTTCGCTATCCACAATGTTATAATACTTAAAGAGATAACCCGTTGGCGGCTTGCGCGCTCAATTAGTAGAGGGTAAATTTTCTTTAGAAGCAAAAAATTTAAAGTGACTTGAACCAGAAATTTAACAACCTAATATTTACTATTTATTAATTTTATCCCTTCATTCTTTAATCAATCCCCAATAATGACGAACCCATCGATTTCTAACATCACCACAATGTACCAAATTAAATTCTTTTGAAATTTAAAAATAACCCTCATAATTTCGTACTGTAAATAGTTGAACCCGACTCATCAATTACTAATAACGCAATCAAAAATAACTAAAAGTAGAAATTCAACAATAAATTCATTTTCTGACTCATCACTTAAATTCCAACCAACTGATGTTAACAGAAATATTCGATGCTACACATTTTATTTCCACTCAGAATGTTTTTGTTGTTTTCTATTTACCTCTGTGTTCGCAATTTTCTGCAAATGTGAATGCACTCGACTTGTGAATTCATGTGGCATGCCCCAAAGTAGGTGACTGCACCAATTTTCTACATTGTTGCATACATAGTTTTGTACTTTCTTACCATTCACCACTTGTCATTCACCATTTCTTCTTTTCTTTTGCCTCGCAAGCCAAAAATACTTACTTTGTTGTCGAATGCAGACTTTCAAACCTTCTATTCTTGTTCTTCACCATACATATGCACACACATACATACACACCTTTGTACCTTTTGTATTCACATTCCTTTCCCTCTTCCATAGGTCTGGTGGTCACCCTGTCCCAGTCGTGAATGCCCCGAGGAGCCAGAGCTCGACTTGGCTGTGAGTCAATGTATGGACTATTGCTTATTGCAAGAGCAAAAACAACCACATTTGCCGTCTAAGCCATCGTTATATGGTCCATCGCCCGATTACTATTCGACAACGCAACACGCGCCCTCAACAACTAAGCTAAGTACAACAACAATGAGCACAATTTCAACGACCGCGACAATGGCAGCAGCAACGACAGTCGCTATTGAGTCACCAACACCAATATCAACAGCCACAACAACAACAACACCCATAGCAACGTGGGATCCATCAGTTTCCACAACGCCTCCGTCATCGCCTTCGCCGCCGCCTCCACCCTTGGTGGCATCTACAATGCGTAGCACAACAACTACAACCACCGAGACAGCGGCGGCGGCAGCGGCAGCCGCTCGTGCCGAGACAGCAGCAGCAGCGGCGGCCGCATTTACTACACCCAGCTCAGTGTACCGTTTCCAAGATGTACTTAATATGTCATCGACAATGTTCCCGCCGATGGTGACGTCTTCTTCGGCCTTGTCAGAGCTGGAGCAGGGATGGAATTGTAAGTGACAGTTGCAAGCTATGCTGGTTGCTCCGGGCATGAATGTTTGTATGTACAAGTACATATGTACCATAGGTGAATGTACAAGTATTTGAGTGTTTGCGCTTGTGTTGCCATGACTGCCAAGTTTACTTTATGACCTGCTTGCCTTTCGCTTTGTTTGTCTGTCGGTTTTTCAGTATGTCTCTTTGCTTGTTTGTTCAACTATTTGGCGTCTAAATGTGAGTACTTATATATGTAAATATATGTGTATATGCGTACGTACATAAACAAGTGCATGGGGACGTCTGGAGTACTATACACTGGAGCACTGCGAAATACATGTGCGCCCACTCTATCAGCTCTGTCTTATGTGGGCGTGCGCCTGCATGTGTGGCGGTCTTACTTGATGTTGGTTTGTTTGTATTTGAAAGTATGAAATGAATAAATGAATGCATAAACGCTTGTAAAATGGACAATTGATGTAGTCTAGTGCATTTCTAAAGTGTGAAATGTCTAATGTGTGAGGAGTACAAGTGCGTACGGGTGCAAGTGCAAGTGTGGATGTGAGCGTGTGCGTGAAAAGTGACAAAGTATGAATGCATAAACACAACAAAATAGGAATATAAGCCAGGCGTGAAAATAACAAACTCTATGCATTTCAAATTTCATACTTCAATTTACAATCTGCGGGTGGATCAAGAAATGGTTTCTATATGAAAAATATTTAGGAGTTTAGGAAATTTGCTTAGAAGACAAGTATGAATATTATATATATATATATTTTCAAATTAGCTGTTAACACTTTTTTGATCACCAATGGGCTAATATCTCACTGATATCTTAGTAGATATTGGTGAATAAACTCTTTTTGATTGGAAGAACTATTAAAGTTTTTGAATATCAACAGTGGAGTATAACGTAAGGCACCCGATTGCCCCCTGGAATCGAAAACAGTGTGTATGTATGGCTGCGACAACTGGTGTAATATCTGACAGTGGCCAGTGTTTTCTTCGTTTCCTCAGACTCCGTTTAGCTTGAGTCTGAACGCCGCCTTCATCGCCGCCCACTTGCAAGATCAGGATGACATTAAGGGTATCACCAGATGTCGTACTCATATCAACTGTAATACCCAAGCACACACTTCTCTGTACTCTGCTTAGGGGGAGCAGCCTTCCACCATATTAGCCTTCCACTAGACTACAGAGGCGTATGTAATAATGGGTATAATCAGGGTGATGCACAACCAGTGCACTATCGCCGGTCTTAGACGCCATATCTTGCCAAAGGTTCTCTTACACTGCTAGAAGACTTTTAGTGCTCGAGAGACCTTCTGCTCGTCTTCCAGTTTATTTTACTATCTAGTATCGCCCCTAAGTATTTGACCGCCGAAGACAGTTGCAGTGTTACTCCTTTCAAAGTGGATAGTAATAGGCCTTCCATATTGTGTTTGCTGGTGAAAAGTAGCAAGGTATTTTTTATAAGATTCACCGAAAGACTATGCAATTCGCACAGTTCGTTTAGAGCTACTTGCATTTTATTGCATATATGTAGCTTCTAGTGACCATCCTGAGATTAGTACCCTCACATCTTCCGCATAAGCTTGGACGTGTTCAATTTCCTGCAGATTTTTACGAAGAGACTCCACAACAGAGCACCAAAGTAGGGGAGAGAGTACACCGCCTTGTGGGCAGCGCGTCTTAACCTCAACCTTGACTCCTTAATCGGTGATACCAACTCTTGGAAAAATCATAAATATTTTAATCAGAATTTTTTCTAGCTCAGCCCCACACGATCCTTCAGTGGAGTATTTCGTACAACTTGGTTTATATATTAGGTCTGTTCATGAAGAAAATAATTTGTAACAGTCATCGTTGCAGTTTCCAATATACAAATCGAAAGCATTGAAGGTATCTGTCCAGCCGATTGAAAATGCATTTCGCCAAAAGATATAATTTTGGCTTGCTTTCAATTAAGAGTAAATATTGGGTTATACATCATTGACTTTGGAAATAAGTTTGCAATTTATCCCAAAATTTTTTAATAGTAAACCGAAATATGGCATTAATTCTTTGTCGACATATCCAGCGGAAAGGAGTAACCAATGCCAAATTAAAATATGATGAAAAACAAAAATCACTTATTAATAAATAAATAAATAATTGGCGGGTACACTTCTGTTAGGTGTTTGGCCGAGCTCCTCCTCCTATTTGTGGTGTGCGTGTTGATGTTGTTCCACAAATGGAGGGACCTACAGTTTCAAGCCGACTCCGAACGGCAGATATTTTTATGAGGAGCTTTTTCATGGCAGAAATACACTCGGAGGTTTGCCATTGCCTGCCGAGGGGCGACCGCTATTAGAAAAATGTTTTTATTAATTTTGCTTTCACCGAGATTCGAACCAACGACCTCTCTGTGAATTCCGAATGGTAATCACGCACCTACCCATTCGGCTACGGCGGCCACGGGAAAATCACTTATTAGACTGATAAAATTTTCTATTTTTACTTAGGTTTTTTGCTTGCAAGGAAATTTTTTTCTTCCTATTCTTATTTGTATTATCTTTTAGTATTAATCACTAAGTATTAATTTTTGTTTGCAAATCTTCGCTGTCTTGGCACTATTTTGTCCTTCCCGCACACAACTCATCTAGAACTGCATCACCGCTTCATCGCTTCCTTTCTCGTAAACTTGTTTTCTATAATTCTTGAAAAGTACCGATAACAAGAGTTACTGGTCACAAGAGTTAGCGGTGGGATGTACTCTGCCGTTCGGAGTCGGCTTGAAACTATGGCGCACTCCACAAATACGAGGAGGAGCTCGGCCAAACACCCAAAAAGGGTGTACGCGCCAATTATATATATATAAGTTTCTGAAAGGATAAAAAAATATTTTATATCCGCGAAAATCTTGAGAGCAAGATCTACCTGTGCATACGAAGAGAATCCATAGTTTCTTTTTCTTTAAATTTATTTTTGCATACTTTTTGATCCAACCATCCTTCAAGTGCAAAAGCAAACAATTGTTAGTTGTTCATCTAATTGTTATTGTTGTGTTCTACTCTTATTTCTGTTGCTATACAAAATTTCTGACTGACTATATTTGTGCATTTGTCATTCTTATTTGTGTGGCTGTCATTCTTATTGCCATTTTAGTATTCAACACAAAAGTCAAACATTTCAATGTACGAGAATGTCTTGCATGTATGTATGTGTGTACAGATACTGGAATGTCGTATGCAGAGGCAGAGCACACACGTCATTATAGTACGTGCCCTTTGTGCATTGCATACATTTGTGCGCCTTTTAACAAGCTTAGCTATTGCACACTATTCATTGTATTTACTTTATGCTATTGTGTTTATTTGTGTCTCTTTTCTTTCTTTCTTGTTTCTTTTCTCTCCTGCACATGTTCCTCTGCTATTATCGTCCCCAACAACCATAACCACAACTACAATCAGTGGAAGCAGGCGAACAGGGTAACGACAGTTTTTTCAACCCCAAAAGTTGGGTTCATTCCGATAGTAGTGATGCTGCCTATTTTATGCTTCAAATGCATCCAGATTTGGCTGACCCCATTGAGCAATTGGGCATGGAAATCGAACCGGATGACAATGAGACAGTGACCGATTTCAAGCAACGCTTCGGCGAGAAACGTCTATGGGAGATGCAAATCAATGTCACCGATTTGGATGAATTGGATCTACGTTGCGGTGGTTTGGTGCGTCGCTCCAACATGTCACAACTCACAAATGAGACAGTCAGCTGCATGGTGCAACGTTGCATATTCACTTTGAATGCACCCGAGATTTGTCCGCCGGATTACAAAGAATCAGATGATCGAGTATTCTGGATTTACTTTTTGTTGAGGTAAGTGTGGATGCGTGTGCGCGTTTAGTGGGGGCGATTGGGAGTTGCTCACTTAATATGAGATTGAACAAATAAATGATTGTGCAGTGTGTGAGGGCGAAGAGATTTGCAGGTATTTCAAATCAGTGGAATTACCA
This sequence comes from Anastrepha fraterculus, assembly GCA_037575425.1. Taxonomy (NCBI): domain Eukaryota; kingdom Metazoa; phylum Arthropoda; class Insecta; order Diptera; family Tephritidae; genus Anastrepha; species Anastrepha fraterculus. The sequence goes on from JAYXIM010029679.1 coordinate 183,432, forward strand.
CAACAACCGAAGAGGTATGGCATGAGGGGAAGAATGAAAATAGAATTCATTTATATATAAGCATGGGAGAGACCAATGTATATACGCACACTGCCGCTCAACTAAATAGGTGCAAATCATTTCGTAGATTAAAAGGTGCATTTTGAAAAGAAAAAAAAATTGTATGTAAATATATTTATAAAATGTGAATAGCCTAAATAATGAGTGACTAATTGAAAAAAAAAAATTGTATTTGGAATAGTACTGTACAAAAATAATTGACTTATTGGACTAAATATCATATTAAGTGACTAATCGAAGAGAGAGATGGCCGCCGTAGCCGAATGTGTTGATGCGTGACTGATTGCTAATAGCGGTCGCCGCTCTTTAAGCAATGGCAAACCTCCGAATGTATTTCCGCCTTGAAAAAGTTCCTACTAAAAAACCATCTGCCGTTCGGAGTTAGCTTAAAACTATAGGCCCCTCCATTTGTGTAAATCAGAATTTTTTAAGAAATTTCGAGAGGTTTAGCACATTGATTTTTTGATTTTATGCATAATGAAGTGCGAGTAAGTATCTGTAATAAACACACTAACGAAGTCCTATATTTTCATAACGAAGTTAGAAAGACTTGCGTGTGAATGTTTAATAGGAGCCATGCGTACATGCCCCTCGGCATCAATGGAAGCTATTTTAGAACTTTAATATTCAATTCAAAGCCAAAAGGGTTATGCTATGAAAAACTAAAGCTACCATTGGCTTAGGCGTTCATCAAAATCGCAGGAAGTTTGATATTCTTGCTGAACAAACCTTTGAGATTTCATGGTGCTACCGCTGCTCAGTTTTGTCGAACGCTTCAAGACTAAACTGGGCAATAAAGAGACCTGGGAAGGGTTACCTTAAACCAACAAGATAAATTAGGACATGATCGCATGGTACACGGACGGATCTCTTACCGAGGAACTTGTAGGTATAGCTGTCTGTGAACCGAAGAAAACATGCTCGAAAACATTATAAGGCGTTTTTCAATAGGTGCGCTTCAACTTTTTTCCGATAGGGAGGGCGAACGACGCAATATTTTTTATTTTTCGTTTGTCATTTGTAAACTTCATTAGTATACCTTTCATCATGGAACGCTACACACTTGAGCAACGATTGCAAATCGTGCAAATTTTTTATGAAAATAATCGTGCAAATTTGTTATGAAAATTTATAAATTTTCCAAAAAATCATATTCAGTGATGAAGCTCACTTTTGGCTCAATGGCCTTGTCAACAAGCAAAATATGCGTTACTGGGCAGAAAGCAATCCGCACGTGATTTATGAGGCACCGTTGCATCCCGAAAAAATCACTGTTTGGTGCGGTTTACATGCCGGCGGCGTAATTGGCCCATATTTTTTCGTTGACGAGAACGATCGCCACGTTACTGTGAATGGAAATCGATACCGCGACATGATAAACGATTATTTTTGGCCGCAACTGAATGGTATGGACTTAGACGATATGTGGTTTCAACAGGACGGGGCCACAAGCCACACAGCACACGCTACAATTGATTTGTTGAAGAGTAAGTTCGATGAGCGCATTATTTCCAGAAATGGACCGGTCGAATGGCCGCCGCGCTCGTGTGATTTGACGCCTCTAGACTATTTTCTTTGGGGTTATGTGAAGTCATTGGTCTACAGTAACAAGCCGGTGACGATTTGTGAGCTCAGAGCCAATATTGAACGCGAAATTGCTGGAATTTCGGCCGATTTATGCAAAAGAGTGGTCGAAAATTGGGTTCAACGATTGGACTTCGTAAAACGTGCACGCGGTGGTCATGCAAAAGGAATCGAATTTCATACTTAAATGTATGTTCAAACTCGATAATAAAAAAAAAAATTAGTTAAAAAAGTCAAACCGATTGTGTTTTATTCAAAAAAAAAGTTGAAGCGCTCTTACTGAAAAACGCTTTATGTTGATGGGCTGAATATCTAAGGCAAGAACAACTAGGTGCGTAACTTCTGGGTTCCAGGATACTTAAGAATTATTGGGAACGAATGGCAGAAGGGCAACATTCCCATTTATAAGCCCAGAGTCATTTTGTAGCCTATGGAAGGGTAACTTCTCCGCTATAATTTAGAGGGTCGAAACAAAGAAAGACTAAGGCGATGATACTGGGACAATCTGCCGGGTTTGTCGCAACCAATATCCATGATAGGTAGCATTTGCTGGCATCTTGCCCAGTTCTGGTACACAAGCGGGTAAACATAAGAAGAAGAAGATAAACTCAATAAAATAGTGCAAATACTAAAATTTGTTGAGAAAGTTGAGCTCAGAAAAATACTTTGAATCCGTGAAGAGGGCAGGGAAGGTTAAATCCTCTCATAATAATAATAATAAGTGCAGGTTTAAAGTAACGTAAAGAAAACTGGTATATTAGTCCTGAACTTTTTCTACCAGCTCGATTTTTTTTATGGAAAAATAGAATTTACTTGAAAAAATTGAAAATTAAACAATTTTGATAAAAATTTATTGAATTATTTTTTTTTGTAAATTGCACAAAATTTGAGACTTGGGTATATTTACTTTTTTGAGAGAAAGTCCTATATTTTCCTAAAGAAATTATTAGAACGAATAAGAAACAAATAAATTTTCAAATTATTTAGCGCCGTGTAAATCTTTAGATAGGAAATGATTAATGCAATTTTAGTTAGCTTTTGGTGATAATTTGCGAATAAAATTTAATCACCCTAATTCGTTCAAAGGCCTATGAAGAGATTCTAAGTTTTTTTTAAACAATTTCGTGTAAGTCCAAATATTGGGTTGGGGAAAAAGAAATGTCGTATTTGTGATCGAAACTTGACGCTTTATTTAACGTACTTAGAATTATCCGATTCAAGTTAAATATGCCCCGTTTTATTCGCAAACTTGTTGCCATTTAGAAAGCATTATCCCCCCTTTATAAAACCTCCCCTCTTTATTTGCCAAAAACTCAAACAGCCAGTTTTCGCAAGCCTCTTTTGAGGCCAACTTGGTATCACCAAGGGCGTTTTGCATGGACCGGAAGAGATGATAGTCACTTGGTGCCAGGTCCGGACTATATGGTGGGTGCGATAGGACATCCCATCCGAGCTGTCGTAGCTTTTGGCGGGTCATCAAAGATGTGTGAGGACGAGCGTTGTCCTGGTGGAACACAACACCATTCCTATTGACCAATTCTGGCCGCTTCTGCTCAATCGCCTGCTTCAAACGGTCAAGTTGCTCACAGTAGAGAACCGAATTAAGGGTTTGGCTATAGTTGAGCAGCTCATAGTGGATAATTCCCTTCCAATCCCACCAAACACACAGCAAAACCTTCCTGGAGGTCAATCCGGGCTTGGCGATGGTTTGAGCCGGCTCGCCGCTTCTTGATCACGATCTTTTTCGCCTGGCGTTGTCGTATGTGATCCACTTTTCATCGCCAGTCACCATCCGCTTCAAAAATGGGTCAAGTTCGTTCCGTTTTAGCAGAGAATCGTAAGCGTTGATTCGGTCCAAGAAATTTTTTTGTGGCAACACGTGTTGCACCCAAACATCCAGCTTTTTTTGGAATCCAACCTTCTACAAATGGGTCCAAACGGTTTTGTGGTCTACACCTAGTTCCTGACTAATCGAGTGAATGCGCACATGCCGGTCTCTTTGGATAATTTCAACGATTTTATCAGTCTCTACGACGATTGGCCTACCAGTACCGGATGCATCTTCGACATCTACTACACCAGAACGAAATCGATCGAACCAACGCTGTGCTGTGCGAATCGTTACAGTATCAGGCCCATAAACTTCACAAATTTTTGCCGCCGCCTTCGTTGAATTTTTACCTCTAAGGTAGTAAAAACGTAAAATATGATGAATTTCTTGCTTGGTGGACTCCATCTTTGACGCGCTATAACTTAAGACTGAAACGTACGATCACAATACTGTCAAAGAGACACTTGTAGTACAGATTGTCGTCTTCAAATCGCCGTTTAGTGTGACCCGAGCCAATAAGTACAACGCAAGATATGTTTAAGTGTCGCGCTCAATTGACAAAATACGACATTATTTTTTCCCCAACCCAATATTATCCCGTTGCAGAATTGTGATGCGAGGTTTATTTTTCCATTTGTCACCTATTTATTTAGCATTTAGTATTACGTGGTTTGCTCTGGACACGAAAACTTAAGCCACTGCGTTAACTTATACTTCTTCTAAAAATCTATTTAATAATAATTAATTTCTCTTATCTTAGCCAAACATCACTGACTTATTTGCGATTTGCTCTTCTTGACATTTCGTAATGATAGCTATCAATATTTTTTGTTTATTTTTATTATTTTATTGATAATGAAATTACTTCCGTATAGTATTGTTGTATTTATGTCTTTTTTACTTTTTCATAGATTCCTCGCTACAACAATGCTGTCAGCTGGTGTCACCATAATGGACCCCATTGCGTTGACTATGATTGAGAAATATGGCGGCGATTTTGGGCGTGAACGTTTGTTCTCCAGCATTGGCATGGCCATTTTTTCGCCAATTACTGGCATAATGATTGATTATTTTTCGCGTGGCCTTGGCTACACTGACTACTCGGCCGCCTTCTACACCTACGATCTGTTGCTGGTGATTTCGACAATTTCTGTGCTGATGATGCCATTGGGCGATAAACTGCCAGCGGATAATGTTTTTCGGGATTTGTGGAATCTATTGAAAATGCCACATGTCATCACATTTATTTTCTTCTTGTTCATTTTGGGCAATTTCTGGGGTTTCATCGAGAGTTTCCTATTTCTATACCTAAAGGAGTTGGGTGCGCCCAATTATTTGCTCGGTAAGTAATTCGCAAAAGTGAAAGTGAGTGGTGTCATTGAAAATTTGGACACGTTCTGTTTTGTTTGGTTGGTTACTTGGTTTTCCTGAGTGACTTGTAATCGAATGGCAATGCAATCACAATCAAATTGTTTTGTTCTCTTTACTGTGTCCAATTTCTGCTACCCACTCCACACGCTGTACGGAAGTTGGTTTGTTGATTTGCTCAATTTGGTTCATTGCAGGCATCACCATCACTGTGGGCACCGTAAGCAGTATTCCTTTCTTGTATGGTGCTGAGCGTATCACCCGCATCTTTGGACATGTTAATTTGATTATTATTGCCTTCTTTTCACATGCTGGTCGCCTAGTAGGCTATTCGTTCATTGAGTAAGTGTTGGTTTTGGCAGAAAATGGTGGCTGTTAATTGGCGTTACCTTCATTTTTATGCACTGATTTTATTTCCATTCTATATTTTTATAGAAATGCTTGGTGGTGTTTCCCGTTCGAGGCAATGGAGGCTCTCTCTTGTCATTTGATGTGGGTGGCAGCTGCCACTTATTGCTCTATTTTAGCGCCGAAGAGCCTGTTAGCCACACTAATTGGTGTGCTGGGTATGGCACATTTCAGTTTAGGTAAGTTATGAGTGAGGAATTTCACATGGCATCAGAATCAAATAATACTTATCATAAGCTTTGAAGGATAGTAGTTTGGGTAGAGTAGGGCGCTGTTTGTGGAGAAGAAATATAAGTGCGGTGAAAAATAGATACTCTTTAACTTGTGAATGTACCTTTAATAAATAGCTTGTGAAATTTCCATTTGATTAGAAATCATTAGTATTATTAAAAGTTAGCAGAAATACATATACACGTTCATATAAGGCTGGAAAAAAATATTTAAAGTTCACACAGAAGATTTCAGCATCATAAAAATTTGTTATCGATCCTTCGAAAAATCTTCAAAATGTTTTTTCTTTATATCTAGGTTACTTGACACTTCATTTTCATTTTAATTTCATTTCTTTATTAAGTCTATGTGCGAGTAGAAAAATATCTGGTGGTATTATCCGGGGTAAATAGAAGCTACCCCCAAGGCGGTTTGCTGTCTCCATTGCTCTGGTGCATGGCGATCGATCCTTTACTCTCCACCTTAACAGGCCCTTCGCTTATGAATATCTATAGAAAAGTGCAGAAAACTCTGGACATGATTGATACTTGGTGCTGTGCGAATGGGTTACCGGCGAACCCTACTAAGACGGGTATTGTCCTCTTTACCAGACGGAGGAAGCTTGATGGACTCGCCTAAGCTAAAAGGAGTCACAATCCAGCAATCCAGAGAAGTCAAATATCTTGGAGTAATCCTCATAGTAAGCTCCTTTGGAAGTTACACGCTGAAACTAATACAACCAAAGCACTGATAGCCTTCTGGCAGTGCAAGGGTGTCTTTGGGAAAACGTGGGGTCTTTCTCCTAGCAAGATCCTATGAATCTACACGGTTATGATAAGACCTATTATCAGCTATGCATCAGTGGTCTGGATGAGTAGATTCTCTCTCGTGGGAGTCAGGAGGACCTTATTGAGACTACAACGCACAGTGACCATCCAAGGCACTGGATCTTTTCCGACTACTTCAGGCCCCACATTATATGCTCTGGTTGGTCTACCACCACTTGATGTTTTCTTCCAAGGAGAAGCCTTGAAGGCCATCTGCAGGCTGAAACACAATGGGATTGGGTACGGCCCTTGTCCGGAATTGGAGAACAAAGAAGGCACGGACTTCGATCCAACGATCCTCGCCATGCCCCTTGATTCCATGCCATCAAGAGTTGTACTTGAAAAGCAGCAAAGCTGCTTTCATGACCTTATACAACCCTCCAACCACTTCAAGGATAGTTGAGTCCTGTAAATCCAGGCTGAACTAGGCTCGGTAGACATAATATCCTGTTGCTAACATGGCTCCCGGGAAATGTGGGTAGCGCGGGTAACGAGATATCTGACTCTTTAGCTAGGATGGGCTCTGAGGCCAATTTCTTTCAATTTCTACAAAGAATATTCTGCTTGGGAGGTTAACTCGCAGCCACATTAGAAACGATGAATAGAATCCCAAACATGCAAGCTTCTACAGAAGAAAATTATTTGAGGTTGTATCAAAGGCTTTCGAGAAATCAGCATAAATGGTGTCTAACAGATATTCGCTTTTAAACGCTAAGAAGCCACTTTAATTGAAATTAATTGAATAATATTTTTAATTGAAAAAAAACATATGTTCTTAATTCAAAAAATTATTTTGTTTTTAATTTGGCGTTAATTTCTAACACAATTTTTGCTACCAGATTTATAAATCGGTGTAATTGAACACAACTTCCAATAATCAATAAAAGCTCTACAGGGAGAGAAAGATTGACGATGTATGTAGGATAAAGGCTCAGAGAGTGATTAACTATATTTCTCCAAAAAAAAAGAGGATACTCCAGCAGTAACTTTTTAAAGATGACTTCAGGGAGGAGACAGACAACTCCTCAGTCTTTAGAGCAAGCACAATATGACTTAATAATATGGACAGGATCAATTAATAAAATTAGATTTGAAAAAGTCCGCAAGAAGATTTACTGTGTCAGACAAACTTGCTGAGCGTTTATCCTAGGAAGCCATATACATAGTTTGATATATTCAAACAGCCTCTCCGGGACCGAATGCGCTTACATAAAGCTTTGGCGTTTGACTTCAGCTTATCTTCATATCGTTTCAAAAACAATATCTCTTTATTTTAGTCTTGAGTAGTTCTGTATTTTTTCTACAGGGTGGGCCATAAAGCGTTTGCTTTTTGAATCACCTATTTTTTTGAGAATGGTAACACAAATGACATGTCAAATGTGTTCATAATTTACTTAAAGGTTTGGCATTTACGAGATGGGACACTATACGCTTGAACAAAATTGGGAAATATTGAAAACCTTTTTCCAAAGTGGTGAGTCTTCTTCTTCTTTTCTGATTTTCACATCGATAAGCAAAATTGTCGGATTTGGGCCTCAGAAAATCCACACGTTACTGTAGAGAAGCAAATGCATCCACAACGAGTCACTGTTTGGTGCGGTTTTTAGTCTGGCGGCATCATCCGGCCATTTTTTTTTTCAAAAATGAGCGAGAAGCCGCGGTTACAGTAAATGGAGAGCGTTACCGTGACATACTCAACGAGTTGTTCCCAAAAATTGAAGAGGATGACATGGACGACATTTGGTTTCAACAGGACGGTGCAACTTGCCATACTGCCAAAGTTACACTCGAACTTTTGGCTACCGTTTTTGAAAACCGAATAATCAACCGAAATTCCGATATCAATTGGCCGCCTCGGAGCTGTGATTTAAGCCCAGCCCGTTGGACTATTTTTTGTGGGGAGCCGTTAAGGACAAATGCTATGCGAACCATCCAGAGACGATTGATGCTTTAAAATACGAAATCGAAGTTGCCATTCATGAAATTGGAGCCTAAGCAATCGAAAGTGTGCTTAAAAATTGGGTTGATCGAATGGCCTACTTAAAGCCAGTCGTGGCAGTCATTTGAACGATATTATTTTTCATTCATAAATGACAATGTTCAATCTTCAAAATAAAAAAAAGGTTTGAAAAAATATTGATTAGTTTTTCTTTTATAGCCGATTCTTAAGCAAATTTTACATGGCCCACTCTTTAATAACCTTTTGAACTCCAAAGCCGTTTTCGCATAGTAACACCATTTACCCAGATACCTTAGGATATTCCTATTGTTTCAATCAACTTAAGTACTTTGGAATTCATAAAAGTTTTATTTTAAAATATTTTGCTGAATTCATAAACAGAAAAGTTGTAATGCTTGAAAGATTTGCTATATTTGTTATTTAAATCGTTTTTTATAACAATCACCTTTATTTATGTGGCAGGATCTTAAAAGGATATTAAAGCAAAATATTTAACTTCTCAAGACTGGGAAATCGGAAGTTAAATAATGAAGTTGTGGTAAAAAAAATATTATAAAGCTAACACACAATTTTCGGTCGTCCTGAAATCTTCTCCACACATATGTACAGTTGTGACTTTTGTAACATTTTTTCGCCAGCAGGTCTAAAATCGGTATTATAATATTCCTTTGGGGTAAAAATTCTGAAAGAAGGTGGAAGAAATTTTAAACAGTAATTCCTTCGGGCCAATATTCTGTGTTTTTAAAATTTTGTAAAGACAAAATATTTCTGGAAAGTCGAAATAGTTCTGAAAGGCAAAATAATTTAAAATTAATAAAATTAATTGATTAATATGCTGGATATTAGAATTCCGTATGCATTTTTATTTTGGACAATGATTCTGTAGTTTATGTCGATGTATGTAATATATATTAAAATATATACATACATACATACGTTAGTGGACAAAGTAGTAGAATCGCGATATTTTGGCCAGTTTTCGCTAGTTTTCTTTTGTTGCTTTTAATTTTCATAAATTTGTTTACCAAAGTATAACTCACTCTACAACAAATATTTTATAAATTAAAGTTTCAAAACTTGTACACGAGTTACAAATATTCGACAGATTTGGTTAAAAATTTCAAACTTTTTATTCAGAATTTTGAAGGAAAAATTTAAAATTAAATTTTTAAATTATTAATTTTTAGTGTAATAAAATGAAAATTTGTAGTGGCTCAAAATTCTTATTGCCTTCTGATGATTTTTTTCCTGACGGCGTTGCTGATTTTTTCTATGCACGTTTTTGAAATTGCCAGAAGTTATGTTAATAATATTGACTCAATATAACTTTCTGTTGCAGTGTGCACTTAGTAAAAAATTTTGCAGTACAGAATTTGACAGTACAGAATTTACAGTACAGAATTTGGCAATACCGAATTGTATCAGCCAGAATTTTTAATACAGAATATTGCATCATAAAAATTTGGTACTCAAACATATTTTTAGGTAAGGCTATCGACCCTTTAGACTGCCCTAAAATATACTGTTCTAAAATCGAATTTACGGTTTCTAAAATTCAATTGACTCATCTAAAATACTGCCGTAGTCGAATGGGGTTGCCGCTATAGCCGAATAGATTAGTGCTTGACTACAACCCGGGAGTGCTTCGAATCTCCATGCATGAAATGAAAAAGTTTTTTCTAATAGCGGTCGCCACTCGGCAGGCAATGGTAAAACGTCTGAGTGTATTTCTGCCATGGAAATCTCTTCATAAAAAACCATCTGAGTTAGGAAGCAGCACAAGGCTGTTTGTCCCATTATTTGTAGAAAAATATCAAGACGCGGGCCTCAAGTAGGAGGAGGAGCTCAGCCCAATACCTAACAGAAGTGTACGTGCCAATTATTTATTTACTTTTTATACCATTTTTTATATGGAGCAATGCATTTAGTGAAAGAAGGGTTGAACGGTTACGATTTTTTCTTTTAAAAATATTCACTCCACAAAAAACGCGTTTAATTTCTACATTTGAACGAATGAATGAAAATAAAGTTTACACTTCGACTTCACGCCATTTGTGCTCTGTATTCATCAAATCCAGTTTTCTTAATAAGCATTCTGCATTTGAGTATGGCAACGACATGAACTGAATCGCCGAATTCAACACATTTTCCAAGTGATTCAGACCAGCTGAGTCTTTATCCGTAGTAGAAATAAATGCTTCAAACTATTTCATGGTTTTCACCATCATACTTATGAGAAATGTTACATGCATTGCATGGACTCTTACTATTGGGAGCTCCGGCATTCTATTTGAACAGTCTTACTTTGAGTGAGAAGACCATGCACTTTGTTAAGCTTATGAGCTGGCTGAGAGTTCTGTGCATGTTTTATAAGTGATTGGAAAAATAAATAAATAGGGCAACTTGCTAAACAGTTCCCCGCTTCTTCTATCTTTACATTACATGAAAGTTCACATTCTACGAATTATTCTCATTGTTTTACTACTCGAGCCACTTCTAATCTACTAATTTTAGTTAAATGAAGGTACTTATGACTTTCCAATTATGTGACATTTTCTTTAGGTCGCGGCAGCGGTTCCTTCACCGGTGGTCTACTCATCGGTCAGTTTGGTACCCGAGATGCTTTCCGATATATGGGTCTGCTAGCTGTTGTAGGTGGCATCGCTTATGGTTTACTGCACTTGGCTTGGTTGCGTAAGTTCGATCACAATATCGACGATTGTGAAGAAGAAGTGGAGGCGATAGAAAATGGTGAAACAGAGAAACTCACCGAACCAGCCACTAAAGAGCAGGGCACATCAATGTCATTGGAGCGCCTCAGCCTGATGATTAAGTACAATCAAATTGGCAGCTTAACTTCGCTGCCGCGTGGATCAAGGGTGAGTAAACGATGGTAATGGGAATTGTGAATAGTTGTTTTTACTTAAAAAATAATAACCTTGCAATAAACACATTTTTCCTCTCATTTCAACGCACTTAATTTTTTGTACTAAAATAAAAATGCTAATGTATGACAATTCCTGAAGTGGGCCACCACATCTTTGAACCTTGTTTTTCCTGCGAAATTCGCTGTTTCGGTAGATTTACAGCACCTACATTTATTTATTTTATCCAATGTGAATAAAAAAAGTATATGAGTATTTGTAGTTTGGTAAGGTTTTTTTATATTTGTTTTTTTTTTTCAAAAGAATGAGTACAAAATGATATCATTAGGTTGAAGTATGAGGAATATTACGTTTGTGGCTTTCGAAAGCGATCTAGTTTTTTGTCAACTTAATTCTTGTTATAACGAATATACTTTTAATCTGAAAACCTTAGGAATATACTGACGATTAGAAAAAAGTCTCTATATAACGAAGTGTAGAGCATTGAGTGCTTGCTTTAATTGTTCTCAAAATGAGTTAGTCCGTGAAATGTAAGTCTATTTGCATACGCGATACAATTTTTCTTAAATGTTTCATTTGGAAATAAAACGAAACAAGAAAACAAAAACTCTTTCAATTTCATTATATCAAGGTTTCACTGTACTAGTTTTTTGACGACACTGTACTAGTTTTTGTGTGTTTGTTGAACAAACTGTTTTTTCTTATTTAATCATAAGCAATTGAATTACAAAAAAAGATAAAACATTATTTAAACTTCCAAAAAATGCTCCTATTGAAGTGCAAAACTTTCTGGATCGATAGCTGGTTGAATTTTCATAATGAATAAGTTCAAGCGAACATTATTGTCTTGAGAAAAACATGACTAAAATTATTGATTATTAATCTTAGTAACAAAACATTTTTTAATCAACAAATGATTAAAGATGGGCCACTTCAAGTATATTGAAAAAATCATATATTATTACTACTATTTTTATTATTACTTTTATTTTCATTATCCTAATTTTTTTTTAAGATTTATGGGTGGGCCACTTCAAAGATTTGTTTTATTACTATTATTTTTATTTTCATTATTATTACAATATAATTTTTTCTTCTTAAATCATTTTAATTTTTTGAACCTCCATTCTATCCAACATTCAGGCAAAGTACGCATAATGGCAGAAAACTGCAATCCCGCTTCTTTTTTCTAGAATGTGAATTTTCACATAAAAATGCATTCAGCGGTTCTGAATTGTTTCTAATAATGCATTATTTCTTGTATGGTAGAATTTTTTACGCGAGTTCTGTTAGCGCAATGAATTGCGTTTGCAGTTACTGGGCTTGCCCTTATAAGTTCTTTGATTCAGGTCACTCGAATCTTTCTTTACCATTCCATGCCATGTCTTCCTCATACTCTACATCCCATATCATTTCATTCTTAACCGAAGTTTTTCCTAACTCCATTTCATTTAACAAAAATTGCAACATTTAAAAAAGTTCCCATAATAAAATTACCTAATTAAAGTTTTAATTGCCCAGCCTAACTCAATGATTTTTTTCTCAACAAATGTCGTTTATTTTGCATCTACTTTTGCTACCAGTTTACTTAATTACGAAAATTTCGTTCTAATTGATTTCATTATATTCATTTCCTTTGCATTTTTTTCTGCTTTACATTTTTCAAATAATTTACGCAACACGTCGTCGTTGGCCTCACGTACCTGCATCTCTGATTGCCTACTTCATCTGTGCAGGCGGATATCCACGACCATTTGTCACATCGCCGCAGCAGCTATAATGTTGAATCGACACGTGTTCCACGCCATGGCAGTCACATTGGTAGCGCCTCAAAAGTTGACATTTTACGTTCAACGCTGGATATAAATCACAAATCTTCAAATAATTCAGTACTGAGCAAAGCCGATAACAAAACATCAAATCAATCATTAGGACGAAATCGTGCCGACAGTGCGCCCAAATTGAATCACAGCAATATGAAGAATATATCACAGCCCACACTGGAGGGTGTTGTGCTCGAGGTAAATACTTGGTGGGGACAAATCAAAATGTTCGGGGGCGAACGAGTGGGGTAAAGAAAATATGTACGTAAAATTGCTAATGACGTTTCACATGAGGTGGGCGAGAGTGTGCCTGAGCAGCCGTTTGGTTGTTTGTTAGGAATGAATGTTGCGTGTCGCCGGAAAGCAAAAAGCAAAGAGCGGAAAGTGGCTGTTTGCGTGCATTTATGTGTGTGTGCGCAAGCTTAGCTTTGGAAGCACATGGGCTAAGGTTCGTTTGTTGATGCCATATAAGCGCTCAGGTAGGACCGAGCATAGGCTTTGGGTTGGCACGGCGCGTAAAGCCAACATTCGTGTTGATTGCCGTCAATTGTGTTGATTTTCGGCGATTTCTTTTTTGTTTTTTCTTTTTTCTGAATGTTTTGTTGCCATAGTTGCTATTGCCATTGTTATTGCCTTTGGCTATTTTTTGTACCATTGTAGATTGTCCGGTTTGTAGAGAGTTGCTTTCGTTTGTTTGTTGTTTGTGTGTGTGTGGGTGCTTTTTTATTGCTGTAGCTGTCGTTGGTTTTTGTGTCTATTATTCGAAGTGTTTGTGCCTCGTTTCGTTGTATCGTGTATCGTTGCCATTATGACTGTTGTTCTTTTGCCGCCATGCTTTTGTTAGTGTGGCAGCTGTTGCTATTGTCGATACACCATGACTGGTTTGCTCAATTCGTCTATTGTCTTCTTTGCATGCATGCCACTACTACATTTTTGACCTTTACACACTGTGATACTTTCATAAATGTAGTTGTGGCGTGAAATATATCACGAAAAACGTCAAGGGGGTGTCAAACCTGAGTTGCAAAATAAAGAGGCAGGATTTGGAAAAGCAATGCAGAAAACAATCGAGCCAGTCCGACGCGTATACGGACCACTTTGATTTATTTTTTTATTTTTTTATTCAAATTTTCATTTTACTCGTTTCCGGTAACTCTTTTCAGCCTTTGTTCCATTCGATTTGCTTTAGGCGCCAGAAGCTTAGGCTGCTAGCATCGTGCAAAAATTGAGCTTCGTTCGTAAGATTGGGGAAATTTAATTATCAAAAAGAAGTTTATGTTCTTGAAACAACTAGGTTTTAACCGCTTGAGGAAAAAACTTAAAACTTTTTAATGTTAAAATTTTACCGATCGCATAAACTCTAATGGAGGAAAAGTTCATAATGGTGATTGATGGGAAAGAAGTTCCTTTAGAGAGCATTGAAGTTATTATTTTGTTAAAATACTCTACTCCGCCAAGTTAAAATCCAAATTGAGCAATTGTTTTTATATTTTATACCTACAAATTCTAAGCTCATTGCTTTTAATACATAAAATGGGCGATTCCAAGTCAAGTGATCCAAATCTTTTTGACTTTGTGCTAAACTTTTCTGAAAATTTAAGGCTTAAGAATAATAAGGAAGAAATTGCCAAAACTTTTAATAAAAGATGTTATAATTTTGATATGTATTCCATGTTAAAAATAGAGTTTTTAAAGTGAAATACCTTCGGTTCCAATTTTTACAATAAAATTATGATCAGATTTAAAAAAATGAAAAAAATGAAAAAATATACTTAAACATTATTTTTTGGGAAAAATTACAATTACAAATTAAAAAAAAGAACTGGTTTACATTTTCAAACACAAAATATACATCACAAAATTTTATTTGGAAAATTTTGGGGAAAAGCCTTTTTCATTATTAAAAAATGTTTTGGTAAAAAATTATATGAACGTGTTTTTCAAAATTTACAACAAAAAGATTTAACACAAAAATAAAGTTTAAAAAGGAATTTTGTTTCTCCAAATAAACGAACATTTTTTTTTAATTTTTTGAGCAAAAAAGTTATTAATGAAAAAAATCTGACAACCGAAAATGCAAAAAAAAAAGGAATCAATTCCAATTTTTTTTCAAAATTTTAAAAATTTTAATTTATTCTAAAAAATTTCAAAAAATAATTTTAAAAATGTTGAAGAGAACCGAAGATATTTTTTTTTAAACTTAAATTTGTAGCTTGAAAAATTTCAAAATTATGAGACGTTTTGATACCATTTTGAGACCTCCATTTTATCCTAGAGGTCTTATAAAAACTATGAAAATTTTAAAAAGAACTGAAAATATTTCACCAAAAAACTCGACACAAAAATTTGTAGCATTGAGTAAATCTGAAAATTATAAAAATTTAAAGGCAAATTTTTTTCAATTTGCCGATTATTATTCTCAAGCCTACTACAAAATGAGTTCTTAGAAGAATTTAAGGTAATGCCCAAAATACAATTAATCACCCAATTTTGTTTAAGTATATTAGTATACCAAGTGCCGCAAAATTAATCAGCCAATTTTCTGTTTTAATAATTTTTTTACTTTTTTTTAGTAAAAAAAATAGGATGATAGGAATCTTTATTTTGACCTTTACGCGCTCCATTGCCTGTCGGTATATAGCAGCTGTCTAGTATTGGCGTACAATGTCATTTGCAAAAATTAAAAATCTTCCTATAGGGTGACTAATTTTGCGCCACTTGTACTTGAATCACTTGCCATGGAAACGCTCATTTATTTTTATGTTCTAAATTCTAAATTCTATATTTTATATTCTATGTTGTTACCGCGTTCTAAATCTTATATCTTTTATTCCCTATTCTATTCAATTTGTTCAAATTTATGTTGGTTGGTTGTATTGGCCACCACCCTAGATAGAATATATGGGCAGCCTCATTGGACTCCCACGTATGTACCTAAATATTTACAAAAGCAGAAAAACGTGGAGTATAAATGAATTTCAATAAAGGCCTTTGTTCGCGCAGTGAAGCCGTGTGATATTAAGAATTTCGTTTGCCAAAGAAATCAACAACGAAAATTTCCTGACTACAATATTAAATTTATTCGTACCAAATGTTGAAGGTACATCGTGGTTAGAGGGGCCGAACTTTTCAAATTAGTGAATTTATGAAGCATGCAACTTTTGTATAAAGTTCTTAAGCGCCACAAAAGCGGGCACTTCACATATCCAAATACACGTGCACATATACATAGATATTTAGGGGCTTCCAATAAGGGCGCAACGAAATGGAGTAAAACAAGCTGTGCGTGAAGTATTAACAAAGGAATGGGAATGGGATATAAAAACTTTCAAATGAACAACGCAGCTACGCTCGATGGCACGGATTCGAGAGATCAAAATTTCAATTATTTACTCTGATGTATTTACCTGGCTGAATCTGAATAAAGGCTGTGTGATGTGGACTTTGAGTGCATCGATCAAATGAGGCTTTTTAGCATAGATCTTTTACTTTAGAAACATTAGCAACGCAGTTAAAAGTTTTGCATGGTGAAATCATACGATACGCTTAACTCCGTGAGAAATAACCAGACCCTCAGATCGTTCAGAATAAGGTGTTATCATTTGAGCTTACAGTTCAATCGTGAAACTTGCCATGATGATTTGGCCTTAGGGATTGAATAGTACAGTGATAGACATAGTCAGAACAACATAGCCGCTATTGCTTGCCAACCTATTAGAAAACCTTATACGTGGATATCATACAAAATCGTATCACGCATTTTATTGAAGGGACACATCCCTGCAGGGAAAAAGTAGACCGTGTAGTGCTGGCATTGTTGTGGGAGTTGAAAAAATGGAATTGCTAGTAAAAAATGATGTAGGAGTTACTCATAATTTATATAAGTTGGAAGATTAGTTTCAGAACTTTTAGGTACAGTCCAATCGTGATAGTCCGACACATACGGGACCGACTCGTTGTCGGATTATCAAATATTCCGGACTGCCGAAGGTTCCACTCCGTAGATCCCACTTAGGTAAAGAGGGGTTTCACCACGCTCGTATCGCTGAATTATGGCCCATTTATCATTCAGCGTAAGTGTTGTATGTTTACGTTTGTTTGACGTCGATGCCATCACTAAGTAAAACCAAATCAGAAAATAAGGATACGAAAAGACAGAAAAAAATCACATCAACACCGTCAGAAATCGCGAGAGAACTGGCGTCGTTCAAATTTAATGACAAATACATTGTGACCGGGAAACAAAACAAAATCCCCCTCTGCTGCTCTGCTACGACTGATCAAAATAAAATAATGCCAATTGAATCCATAGACGTTATGAGGTTGTCGGATTACCGAACGTGTCGGATTAAGAAATGTCGGACTATCACGATTGTACTATATTTAATTGCATCTAGAACCGATTTTGTAATATTTTTAAGTTGCACGCATTTAAAAGATTTTATTACATTTTGCAAAAAAGTTAAAATTTCTGATCGCTATAAAATTCAATAGTTTAGCTATTGTTCAACAGACATAACTTCAACTTACCTAGTTTAAACCATATACAGGGTGTTTTATCTGTACTTCACACATGAGCATCTGTGAGTACAATTTTAACCATGGAGCGATGATGAGCCGCATAAAGCGCTGAAATAGGGAAATTTTATTTTGAAAATATGATATTTTAACTCAGTGTAAGTAAACAGGAAAGGTTCATAATCCAAATTGTCGGTTCTGGGGCAGAAACAATTATCAAACCATGCACGAAAGGCCTCTGCATGACATTAAAAGCATTGTTTGGGGTGTGATGTGCGCTATGATTATTTCGAGGAGGATGAAGATCGCGCCGTAACTGTTTATGGTGACCGATATCGGCCAGAATTTTTGTAGACATTCATCGAGGCAAATCAGTGGGAAGGTTATTGATTCCAGCAGAATGACGCAACATGAAATACGGCGCGGTTGGTGATAAATTTACAGCCTCCGCGGCCGATCTCCAAAAACACCGAATTTGACTGGCTTCGTTGCTGACCTTATATGACAGTGACGGATTTTTTTCTGTAGCGCTATATAAAGGGAGAAGTGTACACTAATAAACCGCAAATGCTATACTCCCCCAATATTTACGTGGAAATCGATGCCATAACCCAAGCAATGTTCGAATATACTATGAAAAATGCAAAAAGAAGAGCTCAAATGAGCGTTATTGGAAATTGTAATCATCTTCTCGATATTACTTACTGACTTCATAAATTTGTAAAATTTTCATAAATCAAGTAAAATTTTAATCGGAGGAAAACAACGTTATTGAATTTTTCTCAAAATTATTCATAGTTCTCAGGTATGAAGTATAGGTGAAACACTTTGTATTAACTCCTTACTACATGAGTTAATAAAACGCTGAAAGAAAAAATAATTCATGATGGAAATAGCTTGATTAGGTTATCAATAAGACATATTATATTAAAAGAAAAATAACGAAAACCTTTTTTTTTGTTTTCTTGACGGGGTCATAGGTATATAAAACCAAGTTGTAAAGTATAGAAAACAGTTGAAAAGCGGAAAAATTATTATCCGACGAGAAAGATGAGTATGTTGACTCCACGAAAATATTTTGCTCGTCCAAAAATACCTGCGTTTTACACTGTCAACGTTTTTGGAAAATCACTCGTACTTGCACAAAAGTGAGCTTATTTCGAATTGTCATAAAATCGTAGACAATTTTTGAAGTGAAACTTCTTTAGGCGCGTCGGGGGCCCCAAGGCAGATTGAAAATAGGCGAGTGAAACGGTAAGTTCGGAGCGTTACCGAAATCCGTCAAATGGGCGGGGCCAAGGAGCAGCTGCTCCTTCCCACTCTCGCCTATTCGCTCTCTCTGTCGCTCTCACGCATCGCAAGCGCTGAACAATGTGAACTGAAATGTATATAGCACACAAGTAAGCATTGAAGTAGACTGGCGACATGCAGACAACCGACAATCGACAACCGACAACGGGTATTATAGATAGCCATAGCCCGTGCAAATGAGTGCTGTGTGTGAGTATCAGATAAAGCGCCGATTGAATGTGTATAAGCGGGAAAGCAATAAGAAACTGCTGTGAAGTAAATAGATGGTAGGTATGGAGGAGACGAAGCGATACAATGAGTGCGTTTGCCAAACGAGTGACGATAGTTGAAGTAGAAGGTTGTAAAATGACATTTCAATCGTTTCGGTGATCAAAGCAAATTGATTAACGCGCCAAAAGTAGGCAAAAAATACCATTGGAAGTGCAAAGAAATGTCAGCGTCAAGTGCAACACTGCACCCAAGTGTCAAATTTGAAGCTAATAAGGACAAAAATAAATAGTACAAATTTATGTGGAGTGATATAGAAACAAAAATATGAAAACCTGAATTTAACACGAGAGAGGGGGGAGATATCTAAACCGGGGCTCCCATGCATGGAACAACCAACTTAGAAGTTTCACTTCTACCGTGCGTGAGTCTGACAGACCCTAGTTTTTTTTTTGTTTCATTATTGCTAAATATATATTTGATTGACTGAAATAGTTTGAATAATTTTATAATATTTAATTTGGAAACACAATTGGATCAAAACTGCAATCCCGTATATGGCTCACATGCGGTAAAGGGTGAATGGCACACAGATCTGACAATACACATCACACTAACGACTTACCACCTCAGAAATTCCGTTTTCTCTACAGGGAATGCATGGAGCATACATATATCTATGCAAGTAGGTGTAAATGTGTATGTAGATATGTAGGCAATAAAGTCGAGAGGTACAACGCAACTGTTGAGCATTGCAATATTCGTATCATGATTCGAACGATATTTGCGATGTTTATTGTTTCGCAGCTTGGCTGAGAAGCATTGTTGAGCAAGTGGAAAGGGAAATCACAATTATCCGAGTAAATTTTCTACCCCGCGCAAAAGAGAAAACAAAAGCGGAAAAGCGGAAGAAGCCCTTGGGGAAATTACAATGTTCAGTTTGGTTATGGAGTGGCAAGTTTTTGATTGAAGTTTGAGAATTAGTATGTTTTCAATTCTATTTGCAAAGGTAATAGAGATCTGTTAATTTGAAATTCCATTTTTAAACACTTTTTTAATGACTTAAGCGACTACCAGTGAATTATTTAAATTTTTAACGAACTTTTAGTTTTGGAATTAAAATTTTAAATTAAAAATTTTAGCTTCTAGAATTGTATATCGGGAGATTATAGATTTATAGATTATAGATTTAATACCCTCTATCTGCAAAAACAAAATGCAATTTGCTCAATTTTTATAAGTTCTAATAATATAATATGAAGTACCCCTAAATGTCATGAAAACTTGGGTTTTGAAATTCTTTTTTACTGAAGTAAACTTAGGATAATTCTTTCACTTATTCACTTTTTTATGATTAACTAGCATTCCCTAACGTGCTTAGTAAATCCGATATGCACTTTTAATGTTACTGTGTAATTATATCGCAATTAAAAATGTCACTATACATGTATGCGTATGTATGTGTGTGTTGATAATATTAGCTAAGATATAATTCCATGGAATGTTAATACCAAAAAAAAATAATTAACTATGAGCTGAAAGGCAAAAGTAACATTGAATGAGGAAAGTTGGAGTATTTGAGAAAATTATACATGGAACACCTAATCAGACTTGTAAGTGTATATGTATACATACAAACATACATTTATGTCATTTATAAGCAGGGGCTGAGTCTTATGCGATCACTCGCACTTTCTGCACTTTAGGACTGTTTATCTACATATCTCGAACTATTGCGTGCAATATTTTTGTTGTATACGCGATATGCCGACCGCCAGAGAGTCTTACGGTGGGTCTGCAGTTTTTGAAATATTTTGCTTTATAATTGTTGATGCGTTATACAAAGTGGCGCTAAATTAATAATACATTCTTGTTTTGAATAACTTTTTCACTAAATAAGAAAAGGGGGTTTGAAGAAAGGAATTTTTGCTTGGTGTCAAATATGCGTGATTAATTTTGCGCCACTTTGTGTATTAAAACTACTTTTTTTGCTTTTAATTCGTTTTATTCTAGTTAATAATTCAGATGTTAGTTATTGGGATTCGAATGCAAACTATGTTTGTCATAAATTTTGTTGATAAAAGTTTTTGCAGAATAATGGAAAAATCTATTCTTTGGATGTACATTTTGAGCACAAAACTCATATAAACTATTAAACAAGTTGAGGTTGACGTTTTTTCTTTAAATTGGATGCGGTGCCAGCTGGTGGTAGCAGAGAAGCGGAAGGCCCGACCTTACGCCAGCCTTTGATTCAACTCTCGAAACATTTCTGCAACTCTGTTTTCGGTATAGCCATCAGAGGCGTCTCCGATTTTTCCAATACTTAAGCTGGCCTGTTAAGATGCGCTTCTCGGAGTAGTTCTAGAATCGATCAAACAGAAAAAAATCGCTGGGAGCCATATCAGGTGAGTTCGTTAGCTGTTGGGTGGTTTGCTTTTGGTAAACAATTCATGGATTGCTACTATGCGACGAGGCGTTATCATGGTGCAAATCCATGAGTGTTTTTCCCCATATCATTTCGTCTTTGGTAAATTTTTCTTCTTGATTGGCGCGATAACCGCTTAAGCGATTTTGGTCGAGTTTAATAAAGTGCGCCAGTTAACCGGCACCAGTTGAAAACACCAAGTGAAACCACGTCCTTCTTCAGCTGATTATCTTAGCGCAGAGGAGGTGTTCCTCTTCCTCTACTACCACCAGCTGGTACCGTATCAAATACTTGCAGAGCCGGAGAGTTTGCATGCATTCGAATGACATGATCCAGCCAACGAAGCCGCTGAAGCTTTATTCGCTGCGTTATATTTATGTCGTCGTAAAGCTCATACAGCTCACTGTTCCATCCCATACGATAATCGCCGTCGTTAACGTGCAAAATACCAAAAATTTTCCGCCAAAGGCTCCAAACGCAGCTTCGTTGGATGGTGTCATCGTCCACGCTTCTGCGCTATACATTAGGATGGGCATGATGAAAGCCTTGCCTTGTTGGCAAGAGAGATCCTACGTTGCTTTTTAAGGCTGGTAAATTGCTTCACGTAAATGTCTCATAATATCTAAACAATCTGATAGTCCTTATGTACTGTGGGACTTGGAAAAAATGCGTGGTGTACAATACCGTTGTAATCCAGAAAAATCGTGAGCATCATTTTTAAAACTGTGAAAAACGAAAGCACTTGCAGAGGTAGATTTACTCAAGACGACGTTACTTTTACAAATGTCAGGTAATGGCAGAAATTTGGTAGAAATGCTAATCACAAATGTGGCAACCCGACAAAGCAAAAAAAAAAAAATAAAAGAGAACTAAAATCAGTTGGCTTAGAGCGTCACTTGGCGGGTGGGTTGTTTCAAGAACTTTTTTATAAAGGTGGTATACATACCAGCTCCAAAGCCAAATAACCGTTGCTCAAAAGCTCTGTTCAGTATTTAATGGACCGGAGGCAGTGCCGTCGGTAATGTACTGCTGAAATTAGGTAAAATCATAACTGCAACAGGTAGATAAAAGTACCTACTGTAAAGAAAGCTTTTATAATCGAGCAAATAAATAAAATGGAAGGGCACTGATGTAAGACTCAATCGAGTGATGCTCTCGAAGAATAATAGCCGTGAACGTCTTGCCGAAAAATGTTGAAAATACCTAAATAGGAGACCCTGCCTCCACTGTCTAACAAATGCGATATTGCCCGTTCCCCGGCTCCATTTCTTCGAAGAAATTAAAATTGGCTCACAATTGGCTAGCTTTGGAAAAGACTTGAAAAAAAAACAAACAAAAAACGCTCTGTTAACACATTTTTTAATAAACGCTCAAAGTAAAAATGTTTAAGTGTAGCTCGCATTAAGAGCCTACTTTTGCTTTGCCGTGGCGTTTGCTCGTGCAGAAAAATATTATCAAAAGCAATGCAGTGAAATAAGTTTACCTTTGAATGTATGATTTATTGCAATTCGCTGATTTTTGTGTAAAATAAATTTTATATTTAAGCAGCGACCTTGCCTTGCCGCGAGCATTGCAACACCATGTCGGAGTTTTTATTGTATTTGCAACACCACCGCATCAGGTGGTGCCGTTGCTAATTGTTCTACACTTCATTTGTAATACCTACTGCTTTGTTTTCTCATACCACAAATATCGCTTGCCTATTGGCATTCACTCTGCTTCCCCTAAAAGTATGCTTCTCTCACAAGTACACCCTCCACTGTGCTGTATAATTGCTTAAAAATTTCGTTCCAATTTTTGTTTTTGTGCACATGTGCGTACATACATACATGCTTCTCTTGTTTGCGCTTTGAATTAAATTTATTTGACTTTGTTCTTGTTTTTATTTTGCATTTTTGGCGCATTTTTTCCACTGTGCCGCACTCCTTCACAATGCAGGGCGTTGAATCGACCTTTTTCCCCAGTCGCATGAAAAAGTATCCGAGTGGTTTGTTAACTTCAATACCAGCGATGGATTTATCCGTTATACCCAACACAATGCTGATGGTAATGTACACAAATAAAAGCAACAAGCACACTAGCACACCAGTACACGTGCATACAAATGAAAACCTGGTGTGATTGGCATGTCGTTTTGGGCTGGGTTGTTGTAGTTGTGGTTGTATTTATGTTGCTCGTTGCGCATTGCATGCATGGTTTGTCAGTTGCATTTAACCATTTGGGAGAATTGCAGGTGCGCATTGCTGTAAGCCTATTGGCCATGGCGCCCGAAAGCAGGCGCCAAAATAACATCTGATTTATTTTGCTTTCGATTTATTTTATTGGAATGCATCTGCATATTTTTGTTTTTATTTCATGTATGCTTTTTGCCATTTGTGCTTTGCATGCCATTGGGGAAGGCTGGTTTTTGGCAATTGTGAATGTGGAAGTTTTGGCTTTGTAAAACGTGTGGCATGTTATTGACCTCTGTATATTTTTCTTTTATTTATACCTATGTATTTTTAGCTTAATAAGTATTTCACCGCTAACCTTTTTTTGCAAGTTTATTTTGTGTGGGCTTGCATGCTGAGTGCAATTTTTTATTTAACTAGCAATAATTTAAAAAAATTTTTTGCAACAGGTTTTCCTGGATTTTGATTATCATTTTCTTTCTTATATTTTATTATTATATTATTTTATATAGATTTAAGTAATATATTTACATACGCAAATTAAATTATAACAAATAATTTAAAATAAATCAAAATAGAAGCTTTATTATTTAGCCTCCTCTTTTGATTTCTCTTCACAAATGTTCAAAAATGGCATTCTACGCTTTATTAAAAAAAAAACAAGAAAAGAGATAAATATATATATTTTTTTAATTTTTAAATTTTGTTTAAATTTAAGTAAAGGGTAGAGTATCGTTCTTTGAACATTTGTAATAGAAAATGAAAAGAGGAGATTAAATAATATCCATCTGAAAACATTTAATGCCAAATTTCGGGAATAGTGGATTTTGCTTTTGGGAGTTCAACGACAACTTTCAATGCTTTGGCGGCACGGGTAAATATCAAATAAAAACAAATAAAAACCAAAAATAAGTTTCTCATGCGTCAGAGAACTAATTTCGAAGGTAACATCATGCAAATTTTCTTTTGGTCACCCTAATACACACATGTAGCCAAAGAGGTTGAAAAAACAATTTTTTTCTAATAGCAGCCACCTCTCGGCAGGCAATGACAAACATTCGATTTGTTTTTCCCATAAAAAAAGCTAGTTATTAAAAACAGCTATCGCTCGGAGTCAGCTTAAAGCTGTGGAATGCTCAATTTGAAGAAAAAAATTAAGACGCACATCACAAATAATAGGAGGAGCTCGGCCAAACAGCCAAAAAGGCTATAAGCGCCAATACATAATATAAATATTTACAGTATTAGCCGAAATATTTACAAAGTGGCGTGAAATTAATCATTAAATTTCGTTTCTGAATACGTTTTTACTAATGAAAAAAAAAAATGATGGAAATCTTTATTTTGATCTCTACTAGCTTAATTGCTTGTCTGTTTGTATACAGCAGCTGTCTGTTTAGTTCACAATTGTCAAATATGATTAACGTACGAAGTTATTTGCAAAATTTATAAATCATCCAATAGAGTGATTAGTTTTGCGCCACCTTGTACAAATAAGCCTTGTATTAGTGAAGTATTTTTCCTTCTTATTTTATGAAAACCACGTTTTTGAATGATTTTTTGTGTTATGCCTCTTTTATTGATGAACAAACATTTTTAAAATCAATTAAAAACCAAAGAAGAAGAAAATTCATTGAACCCAATTAAAGCATCCCATTTTATGTCAATACACATAACTTCGAAATGTAATACAATTATTCATAATTATTTTTCTAATAAATAAATAAATGAATTAATTAAAAGGTGTCTCACTTTATGTCAAGCGATGACTTTCGAAATTAGCGCCTAGCCTCAACCCACTGGTATGGATGATGCAAATAGTACTGCATTACATTCCCTTGCCTGGGTTTTACGAAGGGTGCCTTTTATATGTCGGGATTAGAGAACAAAAACAAATTTTAATCATCGAAAATCACTTTATTGTTTTTCAAAATATTCTCCATGAAGATCTATACACTTTTGCATGCGTTTGAACCAATTGTCGAAGCACTTTTGCCACTCTGAATGAGGTACCTCCAAAACATGCATTCTGAATGCCGCAACCGCTTCTTCGGGTGTCGAAAAACGTTCACTTCTCAGTTTGTTTTTTACGTACGGGAATAAAAAAAAGTCATTCGGTGCCAAGTCAGGACTATACGGCAGATGACCCATTAATTCGATGTTTTGGGTGCTCAAAAATGCAGTTGTTTGAGCCGATGTGTGAGAGCTCGCATTGTCCTGGTGAAGAGTGATCCGCCTTTGGCAATTGGTTTTCCTAATTTCTTGGAAGACAACTGGCAAACAAATGGTTGTGTACTACTCAGAATTTACTGTTCTGCGTTGTTCTAGTGGTACGGTTGCGACATGTCCAGTTTTTCCGAAAAAACAGGCGACCATTTGCTTGGAAGTGCTTCGTGCGCGAACAACTTTTGTTGGATTTGGCTCATCTTGAAGCACCCATACAGTCGACTGCATACTTTCGGGCTCATACGCGTAAATCCATGATTCATCACCTGTCACGATGTCATAGACGTGTTTCGAAGCCCCGCGATCGTATTTTTGAGCATTTCCTTCGACCAATCGACACGAGCCTTTTTTTGAGCGATTGACAAATTGTGTGGGATCCAACGCGAACAAATTTTTTTGACAGTCAAATGTTTATGCAATATTGAATGTATGCTGGTCCCACTAATGCCTAAGATAGTTTCAATCTCACGATAAGTCACATGACGATCTTGCAATATCAGTTCGCGCACAGCGTCAATGGTTTTCGGAACAACAACTGATTTTGGACTACCTTCACGAAACTTGTCTTGGAGTGAACTACGACCACGATTGAATTCACCATACCATCGATAAACACTGGTCCTTAATGGAGCTTCATCGCCAAAAAATGAATTAAGTTCATCCATGCAATGTTGCTGAGTTAATCCACGTCGAAAGTTGTAAAAAATAATCGCACGAAAATGTTCACGATTTAACTCCATTTTTGGACCGAGATGAATCTTTTAAGTTACTGTAAACAACACAAATAGCTCTGGTATTTCAAAACGTTCTGAGTACGTAAAAGTCAAAAAATGTCAAACTTTGCGATACAGCTGTCAGTTGCCAGATTCCAACACCAGAGTTGCCAAATCCCGACATATAAAAGGCACCCCTCGTACGAATGCTGAACGCGGTTCTAGTCAACTACGCTTTATTACGATATTTTCCATACAAAATGTGCCCAAATATATAATTATTGAGTTTCACTGACTGGTTTCAAAAATAATTTTTTTTATAACTTTCCTACTTTTACTGTAAATGCAGTTAGAAGTTGAAAACATCTCTTCTTATAGCATTTAGCTACATTTGCACTATAACAAAAGCAAACTTAGCAAAGAAAATTGTATTTTAAATACAAACCTATTTATAAATTCCCTTTTTTCCTTAAAAATCAGGTTTTTTTCAAACCGCCCTGGCAAAGTTCTTAAGCAAATTCGGTAGCAATCAAAACATGGAGCCCCTTAATGCATTTAGTAATTTTGAAATTTGTATTCTCATAGTAATATATTTGTATTGATATTTTACATATTTTTGATATTTTTTTCTGTGAAGAGTCCATGGTGTTCAAATTCAGTCTGTCTAATAGAGGCGTGACTGCAAAAACTTAGAAACAAAGTGACCAATACGATTCTTACAAACTGCATTGTATGAATTTATAATATTTATTATACGCAATATATTTAATAACATGTACAGTCACCACCATTAGCTATAGTGGCTTCAAGCCTTCGACTCATACTTTGTGTTAATTTCTGCGTAAGTTGTTGTTGCTGTTGTATCAGCATAAGCATTCTCCATACATATACGGGAAATGCTGCTGAATGACAGTCCTTGGCCTGTTATAAATCTCGGTCGTTCCGCTTAGAAGAAACGACTGACGTGGGAATTGGTCTTCATAGCCGTCTGATGCTAACCCCTTATTGACACTGCTTGGGTAATAGTTAAGCATGAACTCAAAGGAATGTTTATGCTGCTACAACAACAACCAATCCAACACTCCCATCCCATTTTATTGTTTCCACACTACACACCTACTACTTCGATGCTTGGGATCGGTGTGTTCTTGTAAAATCCAAGGTTGGCGAAAGTGGTCAACGTTTTTAACTTCGGTATGCAAGTGATTATAGTAATTGACGAAGTCTTACACAATGCAATTGACAAAAATACCCGAAGAGGTATTGCATGGAATCCCCTAACCGTTGAGCATATGAACTATTTGGATTATGCTGACGACATCGCACTTTTCTCAAATAAATAGTCTCAGCTGCAGTTAAACTGAATGATTTGCGCGACTACTCTTTAAGATACGGTCTCAAAATAAATATTAAACAAGATGCTTTCCATTTCAATTCAACCGGGCTACTCGGGTCATGTTCTTCGATTTCGATGTAACTTAAATATGTTGCTCTCTGGTCAAAATAATGAGACACGTATTTTTTTGTTCGCCCGAAAAAAATTTTTTTCAAGAGTTATCGGCAATTTTGTTTTTTGCCTCAAACTCGATTTTTTTTAATTATATAAGAAAAAAATTTTTTGAAATGCCCATAACTTAGTCAAAAATGAACCGATTTTAATAATTCTGGGTTCAAAATGATCGTAATTACTTACACAAGCGACTTCATGTAGAAACAATTGCAAAAAAGTAGTTGAAAATTTTTTATTTAGTAAAAAAGAAAAAAAATTTAAATTTTTTCAAAATTCAATATTTCAAAAAGGGCATTTTTTTTTTTTTATAACTTTTTCAAAATCAAAAAAACATCTCAAACTTTAATTGAGCTGCATGCCTAGTAGCTAAAATGCGTTGTTTTTGAGTAATGAATTTTTAAGTAAACACCCTGTTTCGCACTTTTTGTTTTTTGCAAAATAAAAAATTTTCAACTACTTTTTTGCAACTATTTCTACATGAAATCGCTCGTGTAAGTAATAACGATCATTTTGAACCCAAAACTATTAAAATCGGTTCATTTTTGACTTCTTATATAATTAAAAAAAATCGAGTTTGAGGCAAAAAACAAAATTGCCGATAACTCTTGAAAAAAATTTTTTTCGGGCGAACAAAAAAATACGTGTCTCATTATTTTGACCAGAGAGCAACATATTTAAGTTACATCGAAATCGAAGAACATGACCCGAGTAGCCCGGTTGAATTGAAATGGAAAGCATCACAAACAAAATCAATTAATATAAATGCTACACATCCTAAGAATATTACCATTGATGGCTAACATACTGAAGATCTTGAAGAGTTCACGAACCTTTGTAGCCATAATCAAAAAAGTGTGATAGTCCACACAGCTTACGGAAAAAACGAAAATGCGCATTTTTAATTCTTATATCAAACCGGTTGTTGTTGTAACAGCATAAACATTCCCCATACTTATGTACATATGGGGAATGCTGCTGGAGTGACAGTCCTTGGCCGGATATAAATCCGGGTCGTTTCGGTAGCGTAGAACCGACTGTCGTGGAAACGATATCAAACCGGTCTTATTATATGGTTGCAAATCCTGATTTTGGTAAAAACAGCTTACGCTTTCTAAATTTCTCTCAAAATTAACAAATTGCATAACGCGTATTGCAAAAAAGGATACATTCACAAGATGAAGTCCAAAATAAACAAGAATGACGACATAAAAATGTTTTTGATGGCGCCATCTTTTTATTGAGTTAGTGCGTTGGATGTTTCATCCCTAGCTGACTTCCAGTGAAAGCTTGGTGACATTCGGTTGAGTGGAAGCCAAGTTAGTTTAAAGTGTCAGTATGTTTGAGTCATCGGTACAAAAATGAGTTTCGAACAAAGAACTAATATCAAATTTTGTTTTAGAATTGGTAAAACGTTTACCGATACATTTGAATTGATGAAAAAGTTTATGGCGATAATTGTCTATCTCGTCCCAGACTTCATGAGTGGTTTACACGTTTCGGAGATGGTTGTGAGTACATAAATGACAATGAACATACGTACCGCCCAAAATCAGTAATCACGAAAAACTCCATCGAAAGTGTTCATAAATTTATCAAAAATGAACCGAAATCATTGTAGAATCTAATGGAGCCGGAGTTGAATATCTCCAAAACATCGATTCATCGCATTTTAACAGATCATTTGGGCTTACGAAAGGTCTGGGCAGGCTTCATTCCCCACAAGTTAACTGAGGACCAAAAATTGCTCAGAATTCAATATTCGAAAGATCTCATTAAAGAGACGAGAAATGACGAGGATTTTCTTTACGACATTGTAACTGGGAATGGATGAGACGTGGTGTTTCTAACATGAACCGGAAACTAGGCGTCAAAGTGCCGAATGGAAGGCCCCCGGTGAGCCACCACCCAAAAAATTGCATTTGGAGAAGTCAAAAATCAAGTCGATGCTCATTTGTTTTTTACGATTCAAAGGGGATTGTCCACAAGGAGTTCATACCAATATCTATCTTGGCGTTTTGAAGCTTTTGTTGCATGGCATTCGTCGAATTCGCCCTGAATACCGCGAAGGAGGAAGCTGGCGCTTATTGCATGATAATGCACCATCTCATCGATCACTTACCGTATTCATCTGATATGGCTCCCTGTGACTTCTACCTATTCGGAAAACTGCATTTGCCCATGAAAGGAACATTGCGTCGGTAGAAGCCATCCGAAAGGGAAATGACCAGAAACACTCTTTTGAAATTCTTTTAGATCGCGCAAAACAGTGTATCTAGGCCCGCGGAGACTATTTTGAATAAATAAACTCGAAGTTATCAGACCAAAGCTCCTGTCGTTTCTATTTTAGCTCAGTCTTGTTTAGTTTGGAATTCACCTGGTATTTAACAGTATTTGCATTTTTTATAACGGAAGTAATAAATTTGAAATGTGCCGGTCACGCTTCTATTAGACAGACTGTGATTGGCACTTACACCCTGTTTGCGTATTTTGCCGAATTCTTCCACCTATTTGTGGTGGGCATCTTGATGTTTTCCACAAATGGAAAGCTTTACAGTTTAAAGACTTTCTCTTGGCATCAATACTCAGAAGCTTGCTATCGTCCATCGCAGAGTGACGGCTATTGTTTCATACGCTGGTTTGAAATCCATACACTTCCAAATAGTGGCCCCGCGCCAACCCATTCGGGTTGCCTTTAATAAATCGCTTGTTTTGATCGATTAGTAGATTGTCCAGATATTGGAATATATCACATTTTTTTCTTTAATTCAAAATAGCTCGGTCCAAAACTTAGCGACCGATTTAACATAGAAAGTAAAGTTCATGGAACGGCATTCCTGTTGGTTTAGGTTTATAGCATGCCAATAAGTGATTCAGATTTGTTAATTTTTTTACAGATTGAATAAAAAATAATCAAATTATAAAAAAATATAAGGGTTTCTTAATCTTTCCCTTTTTCAAAGCTTAGTCGGTACCTTGAAATTATTGTTGCTTCTTAGTAGTCCTGAAAAAGCGTCCATAAATACCAATATACTTGCTGAAATCGGTTTAGATAGATAGACAGATTCAATTTGAGGTCTGCATTTCGACTTCATGGTCTTTTGGGCGCTCTACTCGTCACAGTACCTCACCCAAACACAGTTTTCTTATCAAACTTAAGATAGAGCTGCGTTGCACTGAGCGTACCCACCTTTCTTCTGGCTGCAATTGACCGAACTCAAAAAATTATGAAATTGATTCAAAATTTCTTACTCGGGGGTTGTCGGGGTCGCTGATTACGAATTTGATCTTAAAATTTTGAAACTCCACCCCCTTCCACCCCTATTGGCCACCCCCTCACGTGAAATAGCGTATATTCAAGAACATAATCAAGATGCATGTAAATTTATATGTTTTCGGGGTCGCAAGGTAGCAAGTGGTAGCAGCTGAATCTTGTTTTATTCAGTAACCATTACTTTTGTGTGTAACCTTTAATAGGTTTCAAAGCAGCATATGACGGCGTTGTATTAGTACACACTTTGAAAACTCAAATTTTATAAAAAAAATTGCAAAAAATGTATCTACGTATTGCTGCAGCTAAAAATTTTGTGTCGAGGTATTGATATGTACTAAAGATTTCTCGTATTTTACTAACCTTCCGAAGATGATTCCATTTGGTTTTGTTCAATTTACTCCATTACAAAATCTTTCATATGTGTACAACTTTCACTATTCATCGACAGTAATACGATGCTCAATCGAAGGCCACGTTGCGACTGAATATACAGAGGATACTTAGGGTACAGGACGTTGCTATGAACGTTTTTCACTACTCAAGGCATTACTGTAGCCAACCCAAAGACAAAAAAAACTCTATCTAGAAACTTTTTTTCGACTTTTGGCCAGCTTTTTGGGAATCGGCCGCACTGTGGAACTGTTGAAATCGGTTTACAATTTTAAGAAAATTTGCAAATTCTTATGTTCTTATGTACGCACTTGGATTTTTTGTATATTAAAATAAATATTTGCCTGTCGCCAAAGGCTTTTGATTTTTATATTTTTTATATTTGAGCTTCTGCTATTGGAATACGAAGTTCAATAAACTTAGTGAGTGAATTGCTCTCAACTCTTTTTTGAGTACCTATACAAATACTTACATTTATGTACATGCACGCATCACTTGACTCATTTTGCCACAGCGAAGCGTTTTATAGAGTGCGCTTGGGAAAGTGTTTGCCGTTGGTGCGTTGTCTTCTTGAGGGTACTTGACTTCGTTTTTTATGAAAGCGTTGAATTTCTTTTATCGTCGAAATGCAACTTTTTCATCGTGCGCATATGTATGTATGGGTATAGTTGAAGAGTGAGCATATTTGGGCGCGAAGTAATTCATGAGGTATATTTTATGGGATCTTTATGCACTTTTGCAGAGAAAATAGCAATTTCTGTACCTAATTTATTAGCTTGTATGCAAATCATGATGAAAGTTCTGGTCAGCATGCATGGCGATTTTCGGTTATTATTTCTCAATAAGGATAAACTAGGTTCTGTTCTTGCCGTCAGAGCACTTTAATTTTTATATTTCGGGTAATTTTGACAGTGATGTACAGGATCAATTTGCGATAACTTTGATTCATATATACAGGGTGTGTACGGTATATGAGGACAATTTGAGATTAAGTCTAATTAGCTTTTATTTGAAATGAAACTTCACGAACTTTGTACGCAACATTAATTCATTATATATCTTGATATAAAAGTATTCATTCACATTTTCATTATGACCTCTTCGGTCCGAGTCCGGAAACGACTGCATGCCCGACATTTTTTATTCATATTGACCATAACGGTATTAATTGCAGCCTTCAGAGAAGAAATGGTGTTATAGGAACGCTTATTAGTTTCACGCTAAACTATGCCCCATTACGCAGTAGTCCAGGGGATTGAGGTTTGAGGAGTGAGGCGGCCATAAGTTCAGAGTTATGTGGTCATGGAAATTTTCACTTTGTGTGAAGGAGTAGAGTTTTGGTGAAAGGTTTGTGAGCTGTCACTGAGCGCACCACCAATTCAGAGCTTCATTTCTGTCTCTAGAAAAGGCGTTTCGATACAATAATTTGCTGTTATTGCGTTTGTCCCGACATATCTTTTGGGCGCAACACGTGACTTATTCTAAAATTCTTCATTGACAATTCGCAAGGGCCCTCTTTGATTTGCAAGGGTCCTCGTCAATGATAACTTGCACTTGTTAAATAATTCCTGAAAATAGGGCAGTTTGAGAACGTTCAGCAGATCGTCCGTGCCGTTTGATCAATTCAAGGTGAACCTTATAAACGGATGAACGGGGGCACTTAAGAAAATTAGGATTTCTAAATCGGTAGAGATTTCCTCAAATAGTGACGATAACTGCATACCTCTTCATTACTTGAGTTAAGCTTTAGCCTCCATGTCTTATGTGAAAAAGAGCGAAAAGAAAAATATTATTGATGAATTCAACATTTCGTTTTATGCCACCATACACAAGAGTGGAAATAAAAACAACATTTTAAATTATAAAACAATCTCGAAACTTACTACAGTATCAAAGCTTTTTAAATTAGTTATGAAGGATAAATTATATTTTGTGTTCAAGACTATACTTAACTCTTTTCACCATAGATTCGTTGCTTGTTGGTCTAGCCGTCCTTTCGAAGTACTGTACAAACACTTTTGACTTTGGTTGTCAAGTGGATACTACGAGGGTCATTTGAAAAGTCCGTGCGAAAGTAAAAACTACTTAATTGTTTGGGGTAAACCATTTTTATTTTTCGTATATACTTCGACCAACGCTATTTAAGTTTTTTGATATCTTCCCAATAATAGGATTTATCCATGTTTGAAAAATAGCCACTCGTCCAGGTCACGTGTCCTTTATTCAAACGTGGAGGGGATTGCAGAACCACGTTTGAATAAAGGAGACGTGAGCTGGTGCTTTGCCGTGATGGAAAGGGAAAATCACTCGTCTTCCTCGATTCAAACGAACGCCAAACACAAAAAATATACCGACCTTGCTGAAATTTGGTGTGTGTTCTTCCAAGAGATTGGTTGGTTTGTTGGTTGAAGTCGTAATTCATCCAGAATCCAACAAGCGCTTCCGCATCATTTTTGTTGCCACATCGTTCTTACCAATATATTTAGTGGTTATTTACAGCATGACGTGCGGTTTAAGAACCTTATTAGGCTTTTGACGTCTAAGCCAGAGAGCTGTTTGCGACTCTCGAGCAGTGGTTTGCCCAGACTTGACATTCTCTATTACCATAGAGTAGTGTATTCACAGAGAAAATGAAAAATCGGGTGAGGGATGTTCATTTTGATTCCCTGACAGATCCTAAGCCACTTATGATTGCCATGAGTCTCCAGGCGTCCCGTGTTTATGAATGTTGACGTTTGTTTGAGGTTGTAGGAGGGCCATAACGTTCACCTGCTTTTTCGTAACCTTCAATGTTCCGATGTCGCGGAACTCAGATTAAGGTAACTTTATGGTTTTTACTCAAAGTGGTAAGGCTATTGCATTTAAAAGAGAAGTCTGCGTTTAGTAGCCTACAACTCCCGCAATTGCCAGTACTTCCGCCTTGCAGACATTGCATTTAGGAAACGCATTAGAAAGCGCACATATTTCTCAATTCTAAGTTATGATATTATATACCTGCTCCAACACCACAATGTATATTTAGAGCTATCTATATAGACTGTAGTGTCGAAGTTGTTTAGTGAGAGTCCCTTACTCCATTCCTCCTGAGATGGAAAGAGAGTGGATGAAGAGAGTGCTTTTGAATGTTGCCGTCGGGGCGCTGTAATCGGTCCTCTCCAAGGTGCACTGCGTTTGTCCGCAATAATAGATTGGCATGACTATAAGTTTTTTCCTTCCAGCGCTTCATTTAACCTAAATGCACACATGGTTGCCATCTTTTTTATCTACATTAAGAGTCCCTCTAAGACATGATTTGATTGCACTGACCGTTATTGTACAGACTGATACTTGTATTCTGCCTAGTAATTTGATATTGTGATCTCTTTCTAGAGTAGTCCACCAAAATGCCGATCCATTCAACCATAATAATCTCTAATTTTACACAGAATTTTCAAACGACCTTCATATACGCAGCTCTTTTCAAGGCTTTTGACAACGTATCACATAGCATTTGAATTGCAAAGCACTTGAAAATTGAGTTTAATTAAACATTTTTAGCTTACATTTGGCTTAGTAACCGATATTCGGTAGTAGTTGTCGATAATGATAAATCCTGTCCATTTGTTGCACCGTCAGGTGTTCCACAAGGAAGTATTCTTGGCCATTTTTATTTCTTTTGTTCACTAATTAATTTTCTCAATGCTTTGTGAAAGAACAATGCGTTTTATATCACGATGGTTTAAAGGTCTGTATAAGAATACATGATTCTAATGTTATGCTCACTTATAGGAAGATCTCGATAACTTCTTGCAGTTGCTGTAAAAAAGGGGATAATTCTTTAATCTTAAGAAATGCTCTAAAATAACTTTTACGAAACTTCGATCTTACTTTTTATCATCGCATCATCTTGAACCATACATTGACTCTGGTTTATGAGATGGTCTCATACAAAGTGATCCACAGGTGTTAAATCGGGCGATGTTGGCTATAAAATTACTATAAAGTACCCTGAAATAATTTTTCGCGTGAATTTACTTTAAGTCTAAGTCTGTAGCTGTGTGGCTTGACGCATAGTCTTCAGAAAGCTGCTAATCGCCAATTTCCATATCTCCAATAATAGTTCAAAAATATAGTTAAAATATCGATATGTGCTGAATGCCGTCAAATTTATAAATTTTGATCTTCTTCAATATTTTCCTCTACGGCGGAGATATTTTTAATAGAAAAGCCGATACTGAGATACTTTTCGATTAATTCTTTCATTCTGAGCTCCGTTGGGTGACAGCAAATACCCAAAATTTTGGCAAATTTTAATACTCCAATTTTCTGGCAAAATTTAATTATTTGTTTTATTAATTTCGCGAGCATAGAACATCCATCCAAAGGAGCGCTCCTTCGATCGAATTGCGACAGCTGTCAAAAAAAAAAAAAGAAAAAAAAAATAATAATAATAAATAAACTGAACTGAACTTGCAAGGCCCTGCACTACTCATAAATATTCGATAAGAAATTTTGCCTAGTAATTGAAATGGAATACTAGCTAAATAGTCACCAAAACGTCTTGCCTGCACACACGCACACACGCACTTATGCATATAATTGCCTTTTGGTGCAGCATTTTACATGCAATTACTTTCCTTTCGATATCCATGCACAGAAGAGTTACATACACGAGTATGTATTCGTACTGGGCCAAATCAGATATCCTTCAAATCAGAAATGCAACCAATCAAGCGAATGAATGAGATTTCCATTTCGCCAACCAAACACTTTTACCGCACACTTTACATACTAACCCACACATGCACGCAAATAGTGTAGGCACTTTCGTCACGATGGCGTTACACGCTGTCTGCCTGCATGTACGTATGTATTGATACTTATGGATGTCTGCACATGTATATGCATGTGCGTGTCTTCGATCTACATCAACGCTTAATATCTTCCATTTTGCATGCAATCATGCATTAATGCAGCTGCTCAATTGCGCATATTGCAGTTTGCTTCTGCGACTGGTGAGCAAACAAATTCAAACAAATATATACACACTTATATATATACATATATATTATATATATGTATATGCATACATGCATTCATACATATGCACTCATATGTAACTACATATTTACAAATAAATTTCAATACTCGTGCATGAGTGTACATTTTATTTCACACACCTATTCATATGAATTGCAATATTATATGTTTTTGTGTATTTATTGCAAGTTAAGCGTACAGTTTTAAATGCAATTTATATGCACATTTCCTTTATCTCGCCTGCATATACTCGAATACAGTATTGTGCATAATCTGAGCAATTTTTCCCTATACTCATTTATTGACTAAAATTGAATTCGTTCACATTATTCGGCTAGCATAAATTATTGTGAAGAATTGTTTGAAAAATAAATAAATAATTGGCGCTTACACCCCTTTTGTTTGTTTTTGGCGGAGCTCTTCCTCCTATTTGTGGTATGTTGTTCCACAAATAGAGGAACCTGCAGTTTTAAGCCGGTTTTGTAAGACATATATTTTTTATGGGGAGCTTTTTTAAGGGCAGAAATACTCTCGGAGGTTTGCCGTTGCTTGCCTAGAGGCGACCACTATTAGAAAAAACGTTTTCAATCATTTTGGTATTTCATGCGTGGAAATTCGAACATATGCACTTTCAAGTGGTAGTCACGCGCCAACCCATTCGGCTACGGCGGTCGGCTTGTACTGTGGGAAAAAAGTAAGGTGCATTTGGTTGTAAAATGAAAAATCTTTATTTATTCTTGTAAATCAATTAATCAATCAAAATAATCCCAACTCGATGAAATACACTTATGCCAACGATTTTTCCAATCCCCGAAACATGCCAAATAGTCCATTTCCGGTATAGCCATCAGCACCTTCTTCGATTCAGCTTTTATCTCCTCAATCGACTCGAAACGCGTTCCCCGGAGTGGTCTCTTGAGTTTTGGGAATAGCCAGAAGTCACACGGAGCGAAATCAGGCGAATACGGTGGTTGCGGAACGATATGCGTGGAATTTTTGGCGAAATGGTCATGAAGAACGAGTGCAGTGTGAGACGGTGCATTATCGTGATGCAAAAACCAAGAGTTGTTGGCCCATAATTCTGGTCTTTTTAGGCGAATTGCTTCACGTAAACGACGCATAACGCTCAAATAATATTCCTTAATAACAGTTTGGCCAGGTGGAAGGAATTCATAGTGCACCATGCCACGAAAATCCAAAAAAACTGTCATCATGACCTTTATTTTTGAACGACTTTGACGTGCTCTTTTCGGTCTGGCCTCGCCTTTAGCACAATATTCGCTTGATTGGTCGGTTGTTTCAGGATCGTAAGCATAAATCCAAGTCTCATCTCCCGTAATGATGCATTTGAGCTTGTCCTGATAGTCTGAAAGCATTGTTTCACACACATCAACGCGACGACTTTTTTCCAAGAAATTGAGAGTTTTCGGTACCAAACGAGGTTTGACTTTTCGTAGGCCCAAATGGTCTTTCAAAATGGTTTTCACAGACCCTTCTGATATTCCGATCATATCAGTAAGGTCTTTAACAGTCAACCGACGATTTTTGAGCACTAACTCCTTCACTTTATTGACGTGTTGGTCATCTGTTGACGTCGATGGTCGTCCGAAGCGCTCCAAGTCATCAACACGTTCTCGAACCTCTTTGAAGTCTTTGTACCACTTATAAACATTTTTCTGCGACATGGTCGAATCACCAAATGCCTTCTGCAACATGCTAAACGTTCCCGCAGCCGAAATTTAATTCCGCAAACAAAATTTGATGGCACTTCTCTGCTCAATCAAATCAAAATCGAAAAATGCACTCTTGGTCGTTTGGTAAACAGAAGCGTAAATATATTACTGATAATGACATTCACATGAAAGTTGGCCTAGATGTTACTAACAGTGCTGCCAACTCATGAAAAAAAAAGTAGAACGAAATTTTAATCCCGCGAAGTTTGACAAATAAATTCATCTAACTTTTCGCCCACAGGTATATGTAATTGGCGCGTACACCCTTTGTGGGTGTTTGGCCAAGCTCCTCCTCTTATTTGTGGCGTGCGTCTTGATGTTGCTCCACAAAATGGAACAAATGGAACGGCTTGTATAATCAAAAATAAAAAACAAAAGAGGGCGCCAATAGGACTGTGGAAATCCTAAGCAACTTTTGTCAATTTGAATAGTGAGTCTTACAGCTCTGTTAGTCAAGACTCATATGTATATAATTTTACATAACTCAGATCAACCTACTCTACCGGCATCCAGTGTTTCTGGTAAGCCTAACTGCACTTAACTTGGAAAACATACAGAGCTGTGGGCTTCCGATTTCTAATGGTGCTCACACTCACCAACGTAAACGTACGCCCGTTTCAGCTGATATGATGAGACTAATGAGAGCCTCATGTACATAAATGAATTCTCCCCACCGTTCCGTTCCGTAGTATCGTAGATTTTATCATAGGATTTTGGATAGTTTCCGTAAAATCGAGTCAGCTGATCTCTCTCCATACAGTACATTTCGAAATCATTTCCAAAAAAATTTGTATTAGCTTAACATAAGAATTTACTAATTTTTATTAAAATAACTTAAAAACAATATTGAATAATAGTAATTATAGACAAATGAACTATTTGCATTTGTTGGTTTTTGACTTTGGTTTATTATACAATGAAAAATTGTAACTGATAACGGGGATGTGTGTAAAAGTGTGTATGCAAAATCGTCAATGGCAACATTGGGTCGATACAACCAAACACAAACATACAAAAACCGTTGTATTCTGTAAATATGTAACCAAAAGAACGCAGTTCTTTTCCACGGGATAAAGATTTGCTCAACTTTGTGTACCCTACGGGAAACGGAAAGAGGCTATTGCTGAAAACAGTGAAAACCGTAAACGCAATCCCGACTCAGCTGTTCCGATCAAACTAATGAGAACCCCATGTAAATGAAAAGTTCCTTCCTTCCGTATCGTAGTACCGTAGATTTTATTTGAAGATGTTTAAAAAAAGCCCTAACGCTTGGCTAACAGAGCTCTTATGCAAATCCCCTTAATTACAGTTTTTGTTATTAATAAGACTCACAATCTATCGCTCTCACTAGTTTTCAAGATGTAGGTTTGCTCAGAGAACCTTTTTCATTTGCCATTCATTTGAGAAGGTGGGATGGGAGTCTTGGGATTCCGCTCATATTTATTCCTCATTTAATTATAGTTTATCAATTTATTCGTATTTCTAGCTCTTTTAAACTGTTGACTGCGCAATAAACTTCTATGAGGATGGCCAAGCGGCTATAAAAGCGATAAAATTATACTGTGTATAATCGAAAAATGTCGTTGAATGCAAGGAAGCATTCAACAAGCTCGCTCGTAGCCGCAGGCCCTGTGCTTATTGGATTCCTGGACATAAAGGCATAGAGGGAAACGAGACAGTGGAAAGAATAGCTAAAGAAGACGCAAGACTTGCAAGGGATCTAATAAGTCAGATACTTAAACCCCTGCGCAAAATTCATAAATAACTGCTAAGAAAGGCGAACGGTAGAATGGCTTAGTTTAACCAATTGTAAAGTTGTTAGGACCATATAGTATGTAAACGCGTATATGATGATAGGTATATTAAATAGGTTATATGGTCCGATAGAAGGAACTGTAGAATTTTAGTTTGTATACTATCAGGGCACTGCCTAGCTGCAGCACACGCTTACAAGCTAAATTTAACAATTAAAGACGTTTGCAGAAAATGTAACGAGCCGAGTACAAGAGAAGCCTTGGAGCATCTTCTATGCTACTGTCCGGCTCTTTCGAAAACAACACTACGCTACCTGGGTGCTCACACCTTTGAAAGGCTGGAATCTATCCCTGAACTGGAGCTCGAGCGACTGCTAAAGTTCGCGAACAGTACGCGCATCTTGAGTGATGCTATGTTATTTTCGCTAAACAGGACGCTGATGAAGAAATACATTCTTTTTATGGAATAAAGTGCAAAAAGCTGTCAGAACAAAAAAAAAATTCCAGCGATTTTTCCGCTACTTCATGCATGAGCTAAGAAACTTCGGATTCGAATTTTGTTTAAAAATTCAGATTAGGTTAGGCTAGGCTTGGCAGCCGCATCGCACATAGAGACAACGATGCCAGTTAGACCACGTGATGGGCCCGTTGTGAGCCGCGGGGGCTGGGCTACTTTTTCCTCTCCATATTGAACCATCCTGGGTTTTTGACAAAGCGTAAAAGGTTGTTGATACCTAAAGTATATAGATTATCTATATTCGTAAAGAAGTAGGATTTTAAATATCGGTTCCTGCTTCT
Source organism: Anastrepha fraterculus (assembly GCA_037575425.1). Classification (NCBI taxonomy): domain Eukaryota; kingdom Metazoa; phylum Arthropoda; class Insecta; order Diptera; family Tephritidae; genus Anastrepha; species Anastrepha fraterculus. The sequence continues at coordinate 224,434 of JAYXIM010029679.1, forward strand.
GGCTAGAGCTGGGCATGTGCAAAAAAGGTGTTGAATTGTTTCCAACTCCTCCTCATTGCTGCAGCTACGACAGAAATCATGCGTGTAAACGCCTAATCCCCTTGCATGATTTCCTATGAGACAATGTCCTGTGAGGGCCCCTACTAAGGTCCTTATTTGAAGTCTACTCTATTTTATAATACTCTTGGACACACGTAGATTTAGCCTTGGCCATGTTTGTTTAGCAATTTCACAGGTGTTAGCGCTAATCCATCTTTGATTTGCAAAACTGATTAGTGCGTCGTTAATAAGAATATTACAAGTTGCGAGAGGTACCTCCATAAAACTACTTATGTTTGGCATACAGGTACCTTCTATTGCAAGTTGGTCTGCCCTACAGTTACCTGGTATATCTCTGTGGCCTGAAACCCGGCATAAGATTATACGATATTGCTTGGCCATCTCATTTAGAGATTGGCGACAACGTAAGACATTCCTTGATGTTGTTTGGAATGCATCCAGGGCTCGTAGGGCAGCTTGGCTGTAAGGTAGAATGCAGATATCCGTTGATGATACTCTGTTTACCTTTAACCATTTTAAGGCTTCATGAATAGCATTTATTTCCGCTTGAAAAACATTACAGTGATCCGGTAGTTTAAAGGATTCACTAATAGAAAGATCTTCGCAATATAACCCTGATCCTACACCGGTGTCTATTTGAGATCCGTCCGTGTAAATCTTAGCGGGTGTGTTGGGTGTTGGATTTTCTTCAAGCCATTCTAGTCTAGAAGGGATTTTCATTAGGGAATTCCTTTCGAAGCAGAGAATGGGAGGGTGATAATCACAGTCACTGGGTACGATATATCTTTATAGGAGTCTAAGATGGTTGAATGTCCATGTGTAACAGTCCTCCATTGTGAGCTCGCTTTGAGCCTTAAAGCGGAGCAGGCCGCTGAGTATTTGCAGAAGAGATCTAGGGGTGGCAGATGTAGTATGATATCCAAAGCCATGGATGGCGTGGTTTTCATGATTAAAAAGTTCAAAATTTAGATTAAATTTGTTGAAAGTTTCTAAATTTGGCATAAAGTTTAAAAATGTATATAAAATATAAAAATACACAAATAAATAAAAGAAAGTAATCTATATATATAAAAAGAAGTTACATTTCCTTGGTAATCTTATAACTCAAGAACGGGCTCACCTATCCAAACCAAACTTTTAGGCTTTGTTTGGACTATTCAGTAGATGGTTTGTGTTTTAAAATTTTAAGAATCGGATACCAGGGTCTCGAGAAATAGGCCAAAACGTGAACCCGGGTAACCCTAGGATGTGTTTGTACAATATGGGTAGCAAATGGAAGCTGTTGATGATTCTATAGTATAGAGTATTTTTGATGCCGCTCCGTGACTAGGGTCTCGAGATATCGCCAAAAATGTGGACCCCGATAACTTAAGGATGTGTTCGTACAATATGGGTAGCAAATGGGAGCTGTTGATGATTTCTATAGTATTTTTTCATACCGTTCCGTGACTAGGGTCTCGAGATATAATCCAAAACGTGGACCCGGGTAATCCTCTCATACGAAATGCCTGTATAGGAAAAACAATAACAAATACACTGCAGCTTATGAGCGTTTCTGTTGTACTGTTGTGGTTGCGTGTTAATTTTGGGCGAAAATATAATAAAAACTGGAGCATTCAAGGAACTGGAAAAACATTTTGAACTTTATTTATTTTAGCATAATTTATTTAGCGTAAAAAATTGAAATGGAAATTAAAGAATCAAAGTTTAATTACAAGTTTTTATCGGCTCTTTCACCTTACCTGTATATAGGTGACCACCACAATCAAATTTTAAAAAAGTACAGAAAAGGCTATTGTGACATCTTTAGAAAGTATGTTGAATGAAAAAAATCAACTAATTCAACTGTTTAAACATTTTACGAGTTCTATAAAGTAAACTTAATATGAAAAATTTCTTGCGATATAAAAAAAACATTTTATGTATGGTGGTGCGAAGCCCACTGGGAAATGCTAGTAAAAATATAAAAAATTATTTACGAAAATAACAAACAAATTTTAACTGGAAGAAATTGAAATATTAAACAAAAAAATCATCATGCGCTCACAACACAAAATATAGTGCGCTTTGCTTAAATACATTTAATAAAACACTTAGCAACATTGACTTTAGGATACACAAAGGAAAGCAATTTCTATTTTTAGTACACAGGTGGCGAAACACATAACTTACCGTGAGGAATAATTAATTTCTAAAATCGTTAGTGGTTTCCGTCTAATGCAGTTTCAAAATTTAAATATATATTGTATCATATCATGATACAACCAAATCCCTAGAATGAAATAGTAAGTGGCAACACCATTCAAAAATTTATTTTTAATTAAAACGGTTTCTATCATAATTTGCGTACAACTCTCATCCTAATCTTCATTCGTTTGTACTCTTCTTAAATTTTCGCTATACAATTTTGATGGCAACTCTATACACACATAATTTTAATTAAAGCTTTGCTCATCATTTTGAACAACTTTCCTTTGATGCCCTTTTTCCATTCTCATTAAATTTTGTTATGAATTCTTCTTTAAAATTAGATGGCAACATCTTTTAAAAATATTATTGGGTTAACGCTATTTTTACATATATTCTTTTGCAATTAATTTATATTTGCAATCAATTTCTTATTAAAAAAAAATACAGATGGCAACTCCAAATAAAATATTTCTTAAAGCTTATTTCGACACCTTTTATCTGATATCCTTGTTTTAGTATTGAAATGAAATTCATCATAACTTGCTATTTTTGCAATAAAAATCCAGTGGCAACGCCAGAAAAAAATATTCAATTATTAAAGTTTGTTTAACATTTTTTCATTGCATACCAAACCTTATCAATCAAGTTAAATGTGTTATAAGTTGCTATTATTAGAATAAAATTCGGGTGGCAACGCTATACAAAAATTGGCTTTAGAAAAAATGTTTTTTTCTTCTTAATATTTTTTTAGTCATCTTTTTTAATTACTCTTTTTCAAATACAAACAGGTGGCAGCACCTTACTAAAATGCGCTACACACAAACCATCTCTGACCTATACAGGTAGGCCTTTCGCTCCCCGACAGTTAATTCAACTGAGCGACCCGCATCTAAATCTAGCCAAAGGCGGTCACTTCAGCAGGATTTCCTTGTAAATTAGTGGGGCGTTTTATGCTGCCATAATGAGAACTACGACCCCTAGGCTTTCTAACGGTTTTGCGTTTGTTCTTAAGTAATGTTCTTTCGAATAAGTTTTCTATGTATTGAAATATGTATTTGTAGATATATATCTGATATTATCACTTGAGTTGAACTTCCGTCGCACACTGTTCAATTGGTGATTAATTTTTTAACCAATTTAATCTTTAAATACGAATCGAAAAACAAATTATGGTACTTATTTTATTGTGATTATTTATTTATATAGTTTTGAAACAAAATTTCATGTGAGTCAGTAGAAAATTGTTGCTTAGCATTTGCACAATACTGTATTATATGCACGTACAAACATATTTTTCAATGCTGTATTTGTATGGTTTATTTCATGTTCGCTTGCAAAAAAATCATTTAAAAGCGTCGTCTGATCATCTAGAAATACAAAACACGCCGCAACAACAGTTATTAAACTGGCGGAAGCAATAAAAAATAACAACAACATATTGGACGCATAAGTAAGATTGGAATACAAATGAAAAACAAAAGCAATAAAATAAACCATCGTATAAATAGTAGATTGGTGGTAGTGGTTGCGCCGGCTGAGGTGGTAAATCATTGAAATTTATTGGTGGATACAGTTAGGCGTGAGCGCCTAGGCGCCAGGGATTTGCAACTATTTTACGGCTTTGCAGTGTTTGTGTATATACCACACATACCCAAGTATGCAAGTATATGTGAGCTTTTTTCTGCCTATGTGTGTGGGTATTTTGCCTCTCTAATTGAATTTCGGATTGTTTTGGTACACTGATTCGTTACATATTTCAGTTTTTTAAATGGTTGTTATTAAATTTTCTTTTTATACCGATTCTCTCAGATGAGATCTTAGAGAAATTTTGCGAAATATAATTTCCATACAAATTTTAACTTTCTAGTGACCGCCCAAATTAATTTTTCCAGATTATACCAAAAAGAGTCAAGCGACCATTTCGTACTCGAGTTAATGAGTTGAAATTTCTATATAAATGACATATATCGATTCCTCGTCTAATTTTACTATCAATTGTACTCAGAATTCCACTTTAACTATTTTTTACTATTCGCTATTTGAAACTTTGCTAGGCTATCAAATTATTTTTTATTATATGGCTCTAGTATTTACATCCTGAATTCGAATCAATGACTTTGAAAACTTTGTAGCATTATATAGTAATTCTTACAAAAGTTACAAAAATTGGGCCAATTCTTTCTAATAAATTGGCTAAGTAAATTTTATAGTTTCGTCAACTTAGATAAATTCTACGGGTTATCACTTCGTATATTCGCTTGTAATTAGAAACTATCATCCTGTTATTAGTCATATTTTTGCTACCTAGGCTCCGGTTTGAAACTCTGATTACCAGATTAACCAAAGAAGAGGTGAGGTATAACGTCGAGGCCATTTGTAGATCAAGTTTTTTTCACTCTCGCCCCAACGCAAGTACAATAATTATAATAAAATATGGCTGTTGAGTCAAGCGATCAAAAATGAAGGCCTGTAGGTTTAAGCCGATTCCGAACGGTAAATGGCTGTTTTTAAAACGAGCTGTTTCAGAGCAGCGATACGAGTACACAATATTTAGCATTTACGAGTATAGGCGCTTAAAAACATTAAATTGTTGACAAGTAAAGGTAAACCATATCCATTTAATTTGATTGCTTTTTTGTTGTATACTTTATACTAAAAAGTTATTCTAATACTTTTTGAGTTACAAAATAAGTGGTGACCTCATTCAAAAAATATTTTTTAAATAAAGTATTCTTGACATTCTAGTTGATTTATCTATACTATTGTTTAGCATTTGCCTTTTAAGAGTTAGGTGGCAGCACCATATACAACAAATTTTAAATAAAGCTTTAGTTATACCCACATTCTAACCTCGAATTAAATTTAGTTATAAATTTTAATGTTTTTTTTATTAAATGGCAACGATTTTTAAAAATATTGTTGAGTTTTAACTTACTCTACCTTAACATTTATTTCCCAATTTATACAATTTTACAAGAAATTTTTAAATTTACAAATGCAAATAAGTGGCAACACCAGTTAAAAAATTTAATTTTTTAGTTCTTTTACTTTTTATTAAAGCTTGTTTAATTACCTTTTATTTGGTACCTATATCTCAATATTGAATAGTAAATGTGTTAAAATACTATTTTATAAAATTCAGGTGGCAACGCCATCAAAAAATTTGATTTTGTTTCCTTAAAAACATTTACATTCATATTCATGCAGTAATACTTATGTCTACTTAAAAAAATATATTATTGGGTGAGGTGAGGATGACAAGCGAATGATGGCTTAATTATAATAGCATTAACCGTTTCAAGCTACTGATGAAATTCATCAGATGGGTGATATCTAAATCTGCTATAACCCAAGGTGGGACAAGAAAGTGAAAGATGCTAGAATCTCAGCTCGGCAAAACCAGCACAGCTGAGAAGAAGGTGGTAAGATAATTTCACCTCATCCTCCAGATAGCAGCGAGAAACAATTGTACAGTGCGGCTTTGATAGCCTTAGACGCTCCGTTGAGCGCCTTCGATCTATCCGTGACCGACCAGAAAGATCTCTCAACTTTGTATATATAAGTTCCTATGGTTCCGCTAGAACACAAAGGGCCAACTTTATATGTTTCTGTACGAATCCAGTGCTCGCTGAGTTGAGGCGTAGCTCTGACTTTCTAGGAGAAGACCCCGGGATTTCAAGGGATTTTCTATTCGCTTATTTCGCGCGGAATTCGTTTCGAGAGTCCCCTGTTTAGTTGGCTTATCCGCCCAGCAATTTTCCGCAATGCCTCTATGACTCATATAAGCCTAATATTGGTATTAGAATGCAGTCGATGGAGTAAATGTTTACCACTCTGACAGCAGGAATAAGTGTTGCCACACAAACCAGATTTCGAATGATGTAAAAACTACAGGGCATCAGTTTTTGAGTAATACCCTTCTGAAGAAATCTTCTACGTTTTTATATATGAAAAAATTACATGAAAAATTACAGAAAAAAATATTAAAAGTCAATTCTAATTTTCAACTACTTTAAACTGACAGCATGATTTATGTTAAAAATGAATGGGCGACAAAAATTGGTTATAGAGAATTTTTCTAAAATTTCTGAATAACAAGTTTGAAATTTTGATAGAAATTTTGATAGAAGAATTTTTTAATTTTGTAAAAAGCAAGAAATTTTGACTTATATTTTTTTTGTTGAAATATGAATAGGAACCATATTTTTATAAAAATAAAAAAATAAAAAATAAATAAAACTAAAATAAAAAATAAGTAATCACTTTCCTATTGGTGCGAAAGATCACTTTGGCAACCCATTTCGCATTTTTTCATCTCTCCGTTTCTCTCTCATTCGCCAATCAACACCTGCCAAATGGCAGAACATTTAGTTCTTTTCTATTTAGCGCTTGACGAAAGCGCATAAACGTCGCAAAAAACAAGTTTTTCAGCTTCTGATTAATAAAACGTTGCTAGACAGCTTTACTTACTGGTTGCGAATTCGAGCTTTGGAAAAAGGTTCTAACTGCGCATCAACACCTATTATTGTGAACACAGGTCCAAATGCTATAGTAACTTTCGCTGTTGCAACTCTCGACTTCACCCTTTGTGTCGTTATGAAACTTAGATTAACTAAAAAAGTTAAATATTCTTCGAAATATGTACAAAGATCGTTAAAGCTTTCTGATTCCATCGCATCATACTCATCGCGCTTGCTATTGATTAACTTGAAGAAAGTAGGATATCGATTGTTGCTCTCTCGTTGGTTTTCAATGTAGTTAAGAGTGACATTGATTGCTTAATTTTGAAAGTGTTCATTTTTTTACATCTTCAAGAATTCTGCTCTTTTCTATCTAAATAAGTTCAATATAAATTATGCTGGCACTATGTGCGCTTCGTGATTTTAATGAGATCTCCAATTCTAACTCGCTAGATTTCTCAATTTCAAAGAAACTGAACTATATTTTAGTTCATTTAGTCGTAAGTTTGTAATTTAATAATGTATAAATTTTCATTATTCTTTAGTTTTCGTAGTCAGTTTTAAATCATGTTTTCTTGCCTTCTTGAAGTAAATAAATAAATAAAAACTAATTAATATATTAAATTATGTGCCCGTTCTAAAACACGCTCCTCAGACATTGTAAATATTTGTATAAAGTTCTTTATTCTACTATTTTAAACTCGAATGCAATTGTATACAAATATTTTTGCATGAATTGGTATTAAATAATATATTGAATTTTAAAGTAATATATTTGTTGGTTGGTTTATATAAAAAAGATGAATTCAAATTCATTAAAACCAAATAAAAAGCTCCAAAATATTGTTTCTAACAGTGAACTCAATACAAATATACACATTTTTACTGTGATTAACTGTAAAATAAGTAAAAGTAAACTATAATTGCCTGAATGAAGTAAAGTAAAGGGTGTTTTTTTAGCTGCTTGAGAACTAAGCATATCGATAACTAAGGTTTGACAGCTGAGAATGGCAAACAGTGTTGACATTTCTGCTCAGTAAGATTCGGCAAGTCATTATGAATCGTTTAACGCCAGAACAATGCATTCAAGTTATGAAAATTTTATTTGAAAAAAACAAAAATTATTATAATAAATCTATACGCGTGAAAAATAGTGTTGAAGAGGACGCTGATTCGTCTTCGTTCTCAATTTGTTGGCCTTTGTCCTTCGACTAAGTGAAAAATTTTACGTAAGAATCTCGGCTTACGTGCCAGCTCGTGCAAGAATTGAAGCCAAATGACCATCGTTTGCGTCGCATTTTTCTTGATTGTGCTTATTTAGATTTATCATTCAGATTTATTGGCGAAAGTAGTCAGAAATTGGACTGATCGAATGGACCATTCAAAAAATAAATGCCATGAAATTATCTACGTGTTAATAAAAAAAAAAAATTCATTTCAATGATGTTTCTGTTTTGTATTATCATTTTCATTTCTCAAGCTCTTAAAAAACACCCGATATTTTTGATTTTTACCTTGCATAGGTGGCATAAAATTAATCACCCTATTTTAGTGTTAAATATTTTCTGCTAAATCAAAAAAAAAAAAAAAATATTTCGTGTGGTGGAAATCTTTACTGCCTACTTCACAAGTGTCAAATGGGATTTACGAAATTACGGATTTGCAAAAATTGTAAATCTCCGTTAGGGTGATTAACTTTGCGCCATCTTGTCCATAAGTGGACACTCCTATATGCTCTGATATGTTCGTGTGTATTTACAGACGCATTGTTTGTAACATTTGTACAGTTCCAAGTGCATGAGCACTACTAATTACAGCCCAGTCTGATACAAAGGCATAAATATATATTATATTTTTTTCTTTCCTCCCTTTTTCATGCAGGATCAAGAAGGTACCAAAGTGATACCCGAAGAGACCGATCTAAATAACTCAAAGATCACCGTCTCTAGCCAGGATGAAGTTAAGACACACCACGCCAATGGCAAGAGATCGAGTATATCAGAGGATCGAAATGACAAGGATGATGCTACATGATTTGTAATTCACATGCAGCAATGTCTACATAATACATTCATAGAAAAATTTGTATATGTATATGAAAAGAGTGATATTAAATAAATGCAAGAAAAAAATAATTAAATGCAAAACAGAAAATTATGAAATTCTCAAAATAGTTTGTTACAAATCATTGCAAGAAAGAAAAACATATGTATGTATATATAAATGTATGTAATAATTCACTTCTCGGTTTTACTGTTATATCGTATGTACATGTTGAGAGATTAGCTTCCTTCTTGTTTGTATATTTGGAACATAGTACAGATTATGCATAAAAAGCAGCAAAGTATTTATAATTATAACTTTCGTTAGCTGTAATGTTGATTATTTTAGCAAAGTGAAGTTGTTTTGTTTGTTTTATTGTTTGTTAGTTTAAGCATCGAGAATCGCTAATATTTACATTTATTTCATAGAATTGATTTTATTATTGTCAAATTGTATATGTATGTATATATGTATTAAATGTATTTGCTTTTTGAAAATTCTCTTATTCTCGGGAACTTCAAATATATTACAAAAACAAATAAAATGTGATCTTATTTTTTAGCTACGCTTCTGCTTTTAGATTGAGATAACTAAGTTCGAAAGCAAGGCGTCATCGGTCGCCCACTGGCAAGACCGGTGGAACAGCTCACCAAAGCGTAGATGAACGCATTAGTTGATACCCATCCTTACGACGTGGTTAGAAAGGAAGCATGGGGAAACAAACTACCCACTAACCCAATTTTATTTTTTTTTTGGAGGGGGAAATAAAAATGTCAGAAACCTTCAATTTGTATCATCACACCAATTATATGTGGTGCATGCTCTCACTAAACCAAACCTCCCCTCTGCGGCTGACTTTCGCCTCGGACTTAGGCTGAGTTTAACAAGGAGTACCTTTCGTTCCCATGCCAACTCGCGCCAATTGGACATACCAAGTAAAGCCAAGTCCTTCTCCACCTTATATTTCCAAGTGATAGGAGCCTTTCTTCTTCCTCTGCTACCACCAGCTGGTACCGCATCAAATACATTCAGAGCCGGAGCGTTTGTATCCATTCGGACGACATGATCCAGCAAACATAGTCGTTGGATCTTTATTTGCTGCGCTATATCTATGTCGTCGTAAAGCTCATACAGCTCATCGTTCCATCGCCGGCCAACGTGCAAAGGTCCAATAACACTAGTCTACAAGGAAAAGTATCCGAAATAATTTAAACTAATATCTGCTTCTCTGTCCATGCAAAATTCGGATTGATAACTAAAATTAATTTATTAGTTTGAGTTTTTACGATAATCGTATCTTTCGTGTTTAATGGAACTAGGCCGACAAAATTGAACCAACATTCAGACCCAGAAACCAGACTATATATTTCCGAAGGTTTATGATGCGCTGAATCCAAATCTGGCCTCAGAATTGCTCTATCAGCTCTGGTTTTCGCATAACCTCAAATATGGGCAAAAATGGGGTTTTTTGCACTTTTAGGTTAGGATATCTCGAAAACCAGAGCTGATAAAGCAATTCTGAGGCCAGATTTGGATTCAGCGCATCATAAACCTTCGGAAATATATAGTCTGGTTTCTGGGTCTGAATGTTGGTTAAATTTTGTCGGCCTGTGTAATCTTTCGCAGAATCTTTCTCTCAAACACTCCAAGGGACGCCTCATTGGATGTTTTTGTTATCATCCAAGCTTGTGCGACATACGATCGGACAGGCATGATGAGACAAGTGCTTCATATGGAATAAAGTTATCCACGTTGTATGAAAAAAAAAATCTATGCGAGTTTTGATCGACTTCAATCTTACACTTTCCGAAACTAAAATTTATTGATCTATAAAACTGCATACCCAGAAGTTTAGATATTCTGATTAAAAAGTTGGAAATTTTGCTTATAATTTTTTGAAATTTATTAAATTTTTGGAAGAATGATTTATAAGATTTTTAAAGTACACAACATTGACTGTATTTTTATGAAAAATACATTAAACAATTTTTATTTAGTTATATGGCACATTTGTATCACATACAAGTAAATTATTAGAAAACTTCTGTTTAAAGCTATAGCAGAACAATTTACTAAAAACTCTGTGCCTGGAACTTCGAAATCTCCATAAAACGTTTAAATTCGATCGATAAAATGAATTTTGTATTCGTTCATAAAATTACATCGCTTTAGCGCAGCTCTATTTTATATTTATTAAAATTATAGCAATATGCATTTATTTAAATGGCAAATTTACTTTCAGCTTTTTAATTATGATTTTATTATAATAATATTAAAACCGCCTTAACTTTTATGCGCAAACATACATCTGCATGTGATTAAAAAGCCACAATTTGCAAATTGCATGTACGAATATACATATATGTGTATGTGTATATGTATGTGTGTGGTAAGTGACAGTAATTTTTCATCATTATTTATTTATAAGCGTAATACTCTTACCTCTTCCCTTCCTCTTTGGTGGAATAGTTCGGAGTTTTCGTTTGAAAGCGTTTGGGTTTTCAATTAATTAAACCAATTTATAGAAATTTTAATCATTTTACTATGTGAACGATATTGCTTGTGAACAATTTTTTTTTTTTTTCATAAACAATAAATACATAGGTGTTTTTTTAACGTAAATTCATCTTCATCACCTTTCATTACACATTTACATTTATTGCCATTCAACAAACTTGGTGAGGAGGCAGTTTTGAAATGTGTTTATGAAGAAAGTTTTTTAAAATAAGGAAAAATCGTTTCTATAATTTTTTTTATTAAAATTGTGAAAGTTTGAGTAGAACTATTCAAAAATTTCGAAAGCTCTTTCATTTCAGCGTGTAGAGAAAACGTGTTTCTTCCAGGACCATGCTTCTCCGACATTAGAATTCAAACCCTCACACTTTGGCAGGCAGGATGGAACTCTGAGCAATACGGCAGATGGGCAGTGAGGGTGAGTAGAAAGAAAGCACGGAGAGGTTAACTATTACCTCGCGTAGTTTTTGTCCGGACATGGGTTCTTTCGCAAGTATTTGTTATGAATGGGAAAGGTGAACCACCAAACTGCATTTATGGAGATGCTGAGCATGATGATGCGGAGCACACTTTCTTTAAATGTGAGAGGTGGAACGGCTCTGCTACAAGCTATTGGTGTATTTACACCTAAAGAAATAATTGAGAAAATGATGATAGGCAAAGAAAAATGGAATGCCCTCTCAAATTTCGAAAAAATGTGCTGAAGAGCACATATGTTTTTCAAAACAGACGTCCCTGGGCGCAAAAAAAAAAACATAAGCTCAACTAGGCATTTAATGTATTCTTTAAGTCACGTCTAGCTGAATAACAATCAAGCATAATTTGGATTTTGAACCATTTTTTTATTGAATAAAAAAGAAAATAATTTTGAGCGATGGAAATTTTTATTTGACTTTTACATGTTCCATTGCTTGTCTATATACTACAGCTCTCTCGTTCATAAGTGTCAAATTTGATTGACGTACGATGCCATTAATTCTGAGTTTTCGCTAACGAGCTTCATGTGTTATTTTTTCTGTGAGTTAAAATTCAAATTCGTCCAAATTTAATGCTCGTGAAAATTGTCATGCGATGACTAATTAGCATTTTCAAGGCGAATTATCGAGACATGATTCCATTGATCAACTTACTTCGACTCTTGACGTTGAATTACCAAACTTAGCCATAGTGAAACACTGGTATACTATGAAACAATCGATGCTGGGCATCAATTGATAACGAAAGATCGTCCTTCGAAATATTGCGACATAGAAAAAACCTTGGACATTAGTGGGACCAGCATACATTCAATCTTCCACGAACATCTAGTAGTCAAGAAGATTTGTTCTCATTTGATATCGCATAGTTGGACAATTGGAAATATTGAAGAAATTCAGCCGCAGTGGTTCAAATCACGTCTGGGACATTGTAACGGGAAACGGACATTGGATCTATGCATATCCGCTGCAAACAAAAAGCAATTGACAATATGGGTGATCCCAGACGAGTTTAATGCAACAAAAGTTTTTCGAGGACGAAACACCTCAAAGTAAATGGTCCCTTATTTTTTCAGAAATTTTGATCGTGGCAAAACTGCACCAGTAAACAGTCGCACAACCATTTGTTTGCCAGAAGTTTTCGGATAATTAAGGGAAACCAATTCCCAAGGCGAGTCATCCTGGCGGTTTCGTGCATTTTCTCTGCATAACGGCATATTAGGTATTTTTTCTATGTGGACGGAAACATAAAGCAACTGTTTTTTCCTATAATTAAAAAAGAAAATATATATATGTAAAGTCTCTGTTTAAAATTGTAAGTCATTATTACTGAACAATCTTTAGAAGGTATTTGTTAGCCTTCTTTTACAATATTTTTTCTGCTTGGAAGTTGAATTTAGTTTGAGAAAATACTAAAGTTTTACTAAATCTCACCTTAGGCCTATTTTTGGGAACGCTGTAGTTTTCGCGACGTAAAAGTAAAATTCGTCTTTTATCACATTTGATCCGTTCTCATGGTTCGGTATTTTCCACTTTTTTCACAACTTATAACTTTGATCGGCTCAACGACTTAATTTCGAATTATTTCAGGTATTTTCAGGAATTTTTGCTTACAATAAAAAAATGAAAAATGATAATCAAATTTTTTAGGCAATTTTTTTAACTTCATTTACACACAAAAATTAAAAAAAAAAATAACGAGAAAATCTTTTCTTTAATTTTAATAATTTTAAAAATTGACCTGGACGGTTTATCTATCTGAAACACAAAAACCAAAAAATTATTAATCAGTATGACTGTAGCTATGTCCCGCTACTAGAATAACAAAAAAATTTTGCCTTTGAATTTGACACTCTAAAAATCGGTTTTTTCAGTTTTTTAATCAAAAAAATACGAAATAATTTAAATAATAATATGATTCTAGTACGGGCAATATCTATTAATGTTGGGAACAACGTATTCAAATTTCAGACGATTTGATTAAATAGTTTTTTTTTTGGTCAACACCAGGCTGGAAAAAGTTGTTTCGAGATAAATGAGTTTAAAGTTTGAGTTAATGGGCTATAGAAGCTATAATATTGGGAATTGGTGCTCATTCGTTGAAGAATAGGACTATTGTGAATTTCGATCGCTCGACGCATTTACAATAGATAATTTTTTCTCAGCTAATACAGCAAATCAAAATAAAAGAAAAATCGATTGTGTTGAAATTCTTTGCTAACAACATTTTTAAAAGTTAAAAAAAGTATTTTTTGTGAAAATGAGTGCAACGGAGTTGTGGTTCGACGATTCATCGGACGATGAAAGATTAGTGGAACTAGCCAGAAGTAGAAAACAGTGCAGTGTGCAGCTTTGCACAACATTTGCTTGTTTTATAATGTTCAACTTCCGGATGAAGAGTTATCCGATGAGACCCTCAACGATGATGCTGAAGATATTGAAGTGGAGTCAAATAACGGAGAAGCAGAAAACATAAGAAATTAAATTCTTAGAATATTATAAAAAAATCTAAAAAGTATTAAATAGAAACCTTTACGCCACAGTTTCTGTTTTATTTTTTTTATAAATTTTCTTTATTCAATTATTCGTCATTCGAAAAAAATATGTATTTCAGTTCCTCTACGTATTTCAGCCCATACCTGCCAAGGGAAAATAAATATGTATTTCTATAAACATCACAAAAAAAAGGCCATTATTAACCTTAATCCATTTTGCTGCCGTTCTAACTGGTGGTCCCAATTAATTCAGCTCTGTTGTAAATTTTCCCCAATTTTTTTGCTGGTGGAACTTTGGTGCAAATCCCTTTTGCGAATTGTGGATTCTCTTCCATTAATGCAACTAGCCTTTCTAATTGCTGTTTGGTACTCACGACTTTCGACCTGCATAAAATTAACAAAATTAGTATATATTTATTATTTGATTACTATAAAACAATAAATAATCGCAAACAACTTACATTTTAACAAGTTTTCCCACAATACGTTACACAATCGAAAGCAAAATTGCATTCGACTCTAAATTCGGTATACAACGAAATTTTTGACAGGGTTGCACCGCTCATAATACCAAATTGACATTCGATTTTCGATCTTCGACAACCAATGAATATCGAAGATCGAATCCAACTCATAATAGGGGCCAAAATTTGAGGTACATGCAAAGGCCAATAGAATATTCTTGTAAAATTTTAAGTTGATATCTTGATTACTTTTTGAGTTATATTTGACAGCGCGGAAGAAAAAGCATTTCGAGAAAAAGCGATTAAATTTTTCGTTCTTACTCATTTTTCACTTCACTGACTCTATAGGGACTTTTTAGACTTTCTATTAAACTCCATATATTGAAGAGATATTCTTTAGATTGTAAATCAATTTAAAGCAAAAAAGCAAAAAAAGTATGGAAAATTTTAAAGTGTTAGAGGAGCTGCCCCCTCAATTAAAATACTTATAAAAGAGTGATAAAAGTAGATAAATTTGTTACCACAATCATTTTTCTGTGGTTTTCACATATAAAGATATGCATTAAATATAGCAAAAAACAATTTATAGCGTTCTAAAAAGAATTGGCGTTAGAAGTCAAACTTTGGAGAAGAATTTCGGCATAAAATTGAAGGCTGCCTTTTCTAACCCCATCGCCTAACGGCTGCTGTTTTAAAAAAGAGTTTCACTCATTTTTGAAAACTCTATATTTGAAATTCAATGGAATGTAAAAGGGAATAGAGAAAATAGATGTTTTTAAGAAGCTTTTAACAGGACAACTGATCCGGTCAAATGCCATATTCCGCATTTTCTCAGCCATGCCGAGACGCATCACATACATATATTGTGCTTTCAAATGCATCTATTTGTTAGAATTTCATGAAATTTCAAGAGTGCAACCTTTTCGACGCAGTAACTACCAATAAATTTACTCAATAGAGACTTTTTGTAAAGAGTGCTGTTTGTTTTTAAATACACTTAAATACTCGTACATGAATAAATTAAATATTCATACGAAAACTTCGGATATGCCAAATTAGTAAACTTTATTGAATTATTCATACTTTATTTTGCGATTATATGCAAATTTTTATTCTAATTTATTACGAATGAATGATTGAATACTTTAATATCATTACATTTTCGCACAAAGTTGCCTACAGTTCTGTTGTACGTATTTTTCTACTCATGGGCTCACAGGAGTTTTGAATATAATTGTAGTTTGTACATATAAATAGGATATTATATGCGAGTATAGACGACCACTTCATATTGCAAATTTATTTGTGAAGCATTCATTTTGATTTGCCGGCATATTTGTGCGAATTACCAAATTTCACTCTGCACTGTCATTAGATTTGCCTGGTTGATTGTCAGTATGCCGTTGAGAGTCTTTGTTGTTTATATAAAATTCTATGACTTTAGCGTCATTTAATAATCACTCTGGGTATTTATTTGCGCTAGTTTGGCAACAATACATATGTGAATATCGGGTGTTTTTTTAAAAGCTTGAGAACTTAAAAGCATAATATACAACAGAACAATTTTTGGAATGAATTTTTTAAAATTATAATTTGGGACATAATTTCAAGGCTTTATTTTTTGAATATGATATCCGGCATACGTCCGTCGTGACTACAAGTTACATGGTCCTTTCGATCGGTCCAGTTTTTGAATGATTCTTCCAATAAATCTGGCCGCATGGCGTCAATGGTGGCTAGAATGTATGACAACTTGGCTGTCTTGTTGGAATGCCGTCGATGTTGAGCTGATTAATTTTTGGAAACAAAAATTTAGTCTTCATGGCTCAATAGTGCTGGCCATTCTCTGTAACGACTGCTCCTTACTTATTTCCAAAGAAAGAAGGACCGATGATGCCCCCGGCGTGTAAACCGTACGTAAAATTGACGAAGTATTCTATGAACTTCCGCGAATAGATTTATTTTTTTCAAAGTTTGGAAGCATTGTTCTGGCATAAAACAATTCATGATAACCAACCTTACTGAACATAAATGCCAACACAGTTTGTCATTCCCAGCTGTCAAACCATAGTTGTCGATATCGATAGTTCTCATGCAAGTGAGAAAATACCCGATACTAAAGTTGTTCATTCATTTTTAATTTGATAAAAAAAAGCATCATGTTCAATTTTTCCTTTTCTTGACGATATTTAGCTTCATTAAAATAATGCAACATTTGAACAATATTGTCCTAAATTTTTATTGAAAAATATTTGAAAATTGTGTAAGTGACAGATAATCTTCGGACGCACCACGCAACAAAATAATCTGAAACAAAAAATCATGCATTTTTTAAAAGATAGCTTTTCGAGGCATCCTTTGAGGTTTTTCCGATTTATCAAATACCGATTTTCGCTAAAAAATCAGCTTTTTTGTTATTGCAGGCCGCCGTAGGTGAATGGAAGAACGTCGTTTCGAACCTTCGTGAAACACCAAATTAAGAAAAACGTTTTTCTAATAGCGGTCGCCCCTCGGCAGGCAATGCAAACCTCCGAGTGTATATCTGCCATGAAAGAGCTCCTCATAAAAATATCTGCCGTTCGGAGTCGGCTTGAAACTGTAGGCCCCTCCATTTGTGGAACAACATCAAGACGCACACCACAAATAGGAGGTGGAGCTCGGCCAAACACCCAAAACAGGGTGTAAGCGCCAATTATATATAATATAAATATGCATAATTTCTTATTGCAAGGTTAGTAATTATTCAAAAAGCTCTCAGGGATGCCTGGTGAATTTTTTGATGAAGCAAAATTTCCCATCAGATTCAGTAGATTTTGGGTTGTGGCATACATATAATTCAAAAATAACAGGTATCAGAAAAATGCTTTTAGGTCGAGCTGGTACACATACAACCAACTCGTTTGCCATTCTCAGTTGTCAAACCACAGTTATCAATGTCAGTGTTCTTCTGCAGCTAACAACACACCCGATACTTTGACATTGTATTGGTGGCTTTGTTTGTCTAAATAAGTTTCAATTACTCAGTTGTTGGTAATTACGGTCAAAGTGTGCGTGGCATACTTAATTTAAATATTTCATTTTAATTTGAATATTATTTGTAAAAAAATTGTATTTATGTTTAGTTGGTCGTCGGTGGGACTAGTTTTGCAGTGTTGGTGGGTTGAGCAAAATAATTTAGTAAAAGTTTTGTCTAATAAATTATGAGCGGTAGATGTTATATTCAGATAGGTCTTTAGGGAAAATGTTGTTGTAATTTATTGTGATAGTATTTTTATGTTTCCTAGAAAATGTGTGCTATTTAATTAATTATGAAAATTTTTGGATTTTGTGAACTAATTTCAAATATTATGTGGTTGGCTAAAATCGATACATTTTGATATACAATTTCTGTGCATAGTTGCATTAATTAAAAGTATAACTTAATTATTTGCCTAATGAAAAGTGGTATGCACAGAAAGATAGCTAAGTTATAGTTAGTCATAGTTTAATTATAAATTATTTGCGTTTTAAAGAGTAAAAAAGTGAAAATAAAGGTCATCTACTCGTCTATTCCTTGTAGTTCAGGCCACAAAAAGCTTCTAGTCAGTTTTCTATAGTGAGAGTTAGTTAAGAGTAACAGTTCTTTCATTTTCATCTTCAAAAAACTACACCAAGCACTACATTTTAGTGGATGTAGTGATTTTTTTGAGATTAGAAAACCTTCAATTCTTTTACCCAGGTGCGGCAATTTTGTTTGTTGACAAATCTATTTAGTGTCAAATCTGCTTCATCTCTAAAGATGTTTTTGCGTGGAAAACCAGCAACATGTTGAAAGAATCAATTTATTAAAGTATTAAAAGTTTCGTAGCAGATTATGACACTCCCCCAAGTTTTGACTTCCTTTGTCAATAGTACAATAAATTTGCGGGCTCTCCATGTTTTTTTAAACAAATGATAAATTGTACTTAAAGACATATTTCTGCTGCTTCTAAAGTTGTATGGAGAACAATGCAAAGAATATAGAAATGTGACCAACATTTGATCGTTAATCGGCTCTCAGCGGTTTTGAAGGAATTAGCTGATTCGCTGACGTAACCGGGGTGACGACAGAACTGAGATTGGGGTGGTGATGACGAAAAAAACTCAAGTTACTTCGCTGCCGCTTGAATAACGACTGATTGGACGAGTGTGCGAATGCATGTGAAATGAGCGGGCAGGAATCTGCTGTCGAGTTCTCGATACGTAGCAGCAAAAGTTATAGGCCCGTCACAATAGGTTCGTTGCGGCAACGAATTTGACTGACAGCGAAATAAATTCTGTCTCAAGAATGATAGGGAAGAAGATTGCGCGAATTCACCGTGTCGCAAGAGTCTATCAACAAACAAACAAATGGAAGGGGAATTACTTCTTTGTGAAGAAGAAGAGTAGGCGAAAGCAATGAAAACAACAAAACAAAAGAAATTATACGCACACTCACATATTTTCTAGGCATAGCGTCTTCCGCATAAAAACGCCAAAAACTGCATTTGGAGGCTTTATATTCATTTGTGCTGTAATTTTGTTTCGCGCAAATTTTTAACGATTATGTTCTTTATTATATCTTATTAAATGCAGAAAAGAAATGGAATTTCAATTCAAATATACCTTTAACATTTCGACAAAAGCTTGAATGAGTAGGAAAATGCTAGTCTTTCTCTTGAAAAATGAATGTGCGTCTCGATTTCGAAGTTATAGTCGACTAATATAAGCCCTTTTTCGCTTCAAAAAGCTGTCAGTTCAGAATATATTTCACATCTGTTTACACATTTACCGTTTATAACGATACATTTAGCACGTCATGTCAGTCAAATGCGTTGCTGCAACGAACGCAACGGACCCATTTTGACAGCCTTATTACTCTAACAATTTAGCTTCCGATGACCAAACTGTGAGCTAGTTCGACAGAATCGGCTGATGGGTTGACGTCAGGTGAGATGTGTTTAACAAAATTTAGCTTATATTAGTCATATACGAATGCCATGGCATGAACATTGGCTTTGTAGATTTTTTTCGTATATCCCTAACATCAGCTAAATTTTCTGAAGCGACGTCAATCTATCAGCCGATTCATATACTAAAAGATGTGTCAACCAAAGTTCCTATCAAAATTTTGTTTTTTACCATAGTTCTCAAGCAAACCTTCAAATCTATAATCCATGTAATCTATCATACGTGATATTGAGATCGACATTTTTATCACAGTTCCAGGAAACACAACATCGAAGTTTAGATTTTTCGATATGCTTTGAGCGTTGCTATTTTCGCTCTTCTCGCAGCTCGTATTTCCCTTTCTGCCATTTGGGAAAATTTGCCGTCCAACGTCAACTCTGACAACTTGCAAAGATATTCATTATGAATTGTGCACATAATTATGAAAGTGGTCTAAGTCAAAACTAAAAAGAATTATATAAACATAACTTGAATATAGCGCATGACCCTCCTCTTTTATTATGAGCGAAATATGTCCGTTTATAACTTTGGCTTCCATAATTTCCATAATGACAATGTCAAGATGTATGTACGGGATGAAACTACAGCATCAAGAGGTGCACAGGAAGTAGTATCATGCATTTTAGCGCATTGCCGTGATTTCGGTTTGATAGAAATGAAAATAAAAAAAGCGACTTATTTACACAACTCTGAGCAGAATTGATCGTCGATCTTCTTTTCGACGATTTCAAAGCTGCATTCGACAGTACGGAAAGGAGTTACTTGTATGCCGCGATGTCTGAATTTGGTATCCCCACAAAACTAATACGGCTACGACAGGGGGACTCCCTGTCGTGTGACTTCTTTAACCTGATGTTGGAGAGCATCGTGCTAGCCGCAGAACTTAATCGCTCAGACACAATATTTTATAAGAGCGTACAATTGTTGGCGTATGCCGATGATATCGATATCATCGGCCTTAACAACCGCGCTGTTAGTTCTGTCTTCTCCAAACTGGATAAAGAGGCAAAGCGAATGGGTTTGGCGGTGAACGAGGACAAAACGAAGTACCTCCTGTCTTCAAACAAACAGTCGGCGCTCTCGCGTATCGGCACCCATGTCACTGTAGACAGTTATAATTTCGTAGTTGTAAAAGACTTCGTTTAATTAGGAACCAGCATTAACACCGATAACAATGTCAGCCTTGAAATCCAACGTAAAATCTCTCTTGCCAACAAGTGCTACTTTGGACTAAGTAGGCAACTGAGCAGTAAAGTCCTCTCTCGACGAACAAAACTAACACTCTACAAGACTCTCATCATGCCCGTCCTAACGTATGGCGCAGAAGCGTGGACGATGACAACATCCGATGAAGCGACGCTTGGAGTGTTCGAGAGAAGGATTCTGCGTAAGATTTTTGGACCTTTGCACGTTGGCAACGGCGAATATCGCAGACGATGGAACGATGAGCTGTATGAGCTTTACGACGACATAGACATAGCGCAGCGAATAAAGATCCAGCTCCGGCTTTGAAAGTATTCAATGCGGTACCAGCTGGTGGTAGCAGAGGAAGAGGAAGGCCTCCTCTGCGTTGGAAAGATCAGGTGGAGAAGGACTTGGATTCACTTCGTGTGTCCAATTGGCGCCGGTTAGCATGAGAAAGAAACGACTGGCATGCTTTCTTAAACTCGGCCAAAATCGCGTAAGCGGTTATCGCGCCAATTAAGAAGAGGAAGAAGAGCAGAATTGATAGAAAAGTGAAGAAGGGAAAAGCTATTTTATTTCGATGAAGTCACTGAAAGAATCAATAACAAAAATAATAAAAAATAACGCGGGCGAATTTATCTCTTGGCTGAAGTTTCAATAGGTGCCTTTCCTGAGAAATGATGATGTTCTACAAAATTTCCTTAGTTGATTCTAAATTCCACATCTTGAATCTTTCTCCTAATAGAGGAAAACCAAAAATACACTAAAATATTAAATTACTTCCATTATATACCGACCCTAGACCAGTAACGGAAGATAAACATAAAGATATTGGAAGTTTACTACCATACACCTCACCATGAACATTTTAAGAATCTTAAAAACTAGAAAAAATTATAAAAATGAATTAATTTTTAAAAATAATTAATATATGTTTATAAATTACTTCGTTAAAGTTATTGTTTCAAATAAAACGTATCGTTCTTTATTGCACTAAGTCATTTATAGGACCGTAGTAGCCGAATGGGTTGGTGCGTGACAGAGAAAACGTAGGTTCGAATCTCGGTGAAGCACCAAAACTAACTAAGGGGGTTGCCCCTCGGCAGGCAATGACAAGCCTCCGATTTTATTTCAGCCATGAAAAAGCTCCTCATAAAAATATATGCCGCTCGGAGTCGGCTTGAAACTGTAGGTCTCTCCATTTGTGGCAACATCAAGACGCACGCCACAAATAGGAAGAGGAGCTCGGCCAAACACCTAAAACAGGATGTACGCACCAATTATATATATATATATATATATATATATATATATATATATATATTTATAAGACCTTCAATTAATTTTCAAAAAGGTATAAGTCAATTAGAGCTTTTAAAACAACATTTTCGTATGCAATTCATACAAAATTTCATATTGATAATTAATTTTCATTAGTCAAAATTAAGAAAATTATAAATTAAAAGGTCGTATAATATAAAAATATTTTTTAACTCGTTCAAACGCAATTCATTAAATATCTCGGAACAAAAAATATATGACTTAGACCACTTTCATAAACATAGGCACAATTATTTCTATTCCTTTGAATATATTGATATATATTGTGCAATTAACTTCTATTTATTATTATATTATATATTTGTCAAATTTATATTATTTTTCAGTCATTAAGTAAATCCAAACCCTTCGTCTATTCCAACACCCTTCATTTAAAGTTCTATATTTTATATATTTTTAATTTTTTCATTTTTTTAATGTTCTACAATACTCAAACCGATTATATAAACTGAAATTGTCATCCAGCACTAGCATGAGCGGCTATCTGCTGCCATCTGAAGAAATTCCCTTGACTTACCTTCATTTTTCACGCCATTAAAACAACTCAATCAAAAGCGCAATGAAGAAAAGAAACTAAAAGTATTTTAATTGTTTGATTTTATTCAAGCAAATCAATAATTGCTTCTTTGATGCAACATTCAATTTATTAAACATAATGACAGCGCATTATTACGATTACACTTAAATTAGTTTCCATAATTTTCTCTTCTTCAATTATAAGCTAAATATTTTGCTTTGCATGACAACATTACTATAATAATTATAATAATCATTAATATTAATAGCAAAAGCAATTTTTTTTTGTAAACAATAACTTTTATTCTAAACTTTGCTTTCAATCATCATTAAACCAGTCATTTTTTGTGGAGCGAATCGTAGCAAAATGTTAGATAATTTATTCAGTTTTATTCTTTTTCAATTATTATGAGATTTTGTTGTTGCTGCTTTTATCTTTTTGAAACTGCATTTTTTCGTTTACTATTTATTTCTATTTCTATTTTTAGATTTATTTCAATTTTTAATTTCTTGCATTTTTTCCTTGAACTAAACTTTAACCCAGCCTTCTTCAATCCTTCTACTACCTTAATTCTTAAGCCTGAATTGTCATGTCTGCACAAGTGTCCTTCAGTTTGTTTGCATGTCCACTTAAAGCGCTATAAAACACTAATTAAGTAAATATTTATATAATATGCGAATTTGCCATTTTGTTTAAATTTATTTAAATATTCCTTTCCACTCTTTTAAATTTGTTTAATTTTAGTTTGTTATTTTATTATCGCTTCAACGTCACCTTCAGTTGCTGCTACATAAAAATCTCCATAAGTAAGCTAATTAAACTTTCAGTTTGATTTCGTCCAACATTGTTACTTTTACTGCTTAGCACTTCATTTACACATCTACTTATAAATACATATTTATCCGTTTGCCTGTGTGTCTCTGTGTCCGCAGCTACGCATTGGAATACGAAAATTTTCAATTAATATTTCAATACCAGCTGCAGGATTCCGCGCGAAAAAACCTCACAGCTTGAGAGACAACGCCAACAGCTACATGCGCTTGTAAGCAAAATTGTCGCTCCTTTGCTGATGCCGTCGCTTCATTGCTGCTGCTGTTATCTGCTTCAGTACGCTTGTTTCGTCGGGCAATTATGTACTATTTTCAATTACTATTATAATTATTTTGTAATTATTATCAGCGACATCTTTATAATCATCATCATTATTGTGATCATTACCAGCGATTGGCAATTAATAAGAATGCTTTGTAAATTTAACTAACCAGCTAGTGGGCATGTTGTTGTTGCTGCTGTTGGCACCTATGCCCTCAGCACCAAAATTCGGTCTTGCCGTCACCGTCGTCGACGCTGTCGCTGTCGCCGTCGCAGTCGTCACCGTCGCTCCTCTCTCACCAGCACGCATACCCACTATAGCTCTAATTCGCTCCTTGCCAACAACGCCCACCAGCGCACGCACTACAACTCTGCCCACAGCAGCAGCAGCAGCGGCAACAGTGTTGACGGCCACTACCCCCGCTGTGGCTCGATTTTCTCTGCCTCACTGTATCAAGGGTGAGTGCTGTGAATTCTCACTAAAATCAACTGTGTAATACATGTCATTCTCCAAATTCATCGCCAGATGCCGCTGAAACGGTCGCTCGTGCATTTGGCCGCCCAGCTGTTGCTGCTGCAACTGCTGTTGTCGCTGATGTGACTGATGACCACCACCGGTGTGCGCGGAGGGCAGGTGTCCGCGCGTCAGCGATGTCGTTGAGCCCGATGAGCGTAATGAACCTCCACCGGTGCCAACACCGCCGCCACCACCTCCCAGTCCCTTGCCGCTCAGCCAGTGCTTGTTCAGCTTGTTTTGGGATTTGCTGCGTCGCCCAAAGCCCAGAATGGGAAAGAATGTGGAGGAGCGCGTTGAAAATTTACGGTATGTCTGATTCACCTTGCAGTGACAGATGGCGACCTGTAAGGGGAGAAGAGGGATGAGTTGAGGATTGCAGTGTTGAGTGAATCATGCTGTGTTGGCAGTAAATTAGAAAATTAAGATAAATGAGTGAGCGAATGAGAGGAGTTGTGAAAGCTGCAAACGGGTGCAATAAAATGAGTTTTTTTTCAACTTAACTTAAAAATGCAAGAAATGTAATATAAAACTGCTTAAATATTAAATTAAAAATTTAAATTGTTAAAAGTACAAGATTTCAACTTGTAAATCTTAAAACTTAAAAATTTTAACTTTATTCCATTTGAATATCCAGTGTCATTCGATTGGTTTCGGGTTCATTGCACATTGTGGAAATGAAGCACAAATTGACCGAAAAAATTGTTCCTAGTAGATGCTGCTCCTCTCCGATCGTGAGCAAACGACGGAGTGCATTTCTGCCATGAAAAGGCTTCACATAAAAATACTATCATTCTGCTATTCGAACGTTTTGTAAAACAACGAAATTGTAAAACAAGGCGCACATAATTTCTCTCTTTCAAATAGGACAATTGCCTAGCTGCCGTGGCAGACATACCTGTATTTTGTTTCAATGTTTTAATAAGCGATACAGTAGCCCAAAGTTGAGCGAAAACAGCGACCCATATTTTTTAATATATTACGGCTATTCACTTGCATTTTTTTAAATCATTACGAAAGGAGTATAAGCGCGTTCATTTATAAAAAAAGTATAGCTGAAAGGAAGGAGCGCATTTGATTGGCTGGTACGTTGGGCGCTCGCTAAGGAGGTAATTTTCAGCGGATTTTATTTTGAAAAGGCTAATATCTATACAGAATCGCGAAATCGATTAAGAGATATTTGACATAGAATATGCGGGGTGCCACGCTCCTTCGGATAAAACACTGTTAAACCTGACTAACATTTTATAGATGTATTTACATATCAACAGGCGACCGCCCTAGCCGAGTGGGTTTGTGAGTGACTACCACTCGGGAGTGCATAGATTCAAATTTACGTGCATGAAACAGGCAAATAATAGAAACGCTTTTGCCCCGAGTGTATTTCTGCCATGAAAAAGATCTTCATAAAAAAAAAATCTGTCGTTCGGAGTCGGCTTAAGTTTGTAGAACAATGTCAAATAGGAGTAGGAGCTCGGCCAACACCTAACAGAAGTGTACGCGCCATTCATTTATTTATTTTTTTTATTTATTTATCAAGAGCTTTCTAATTTTAACAGCTACGAAAATATGGCAATTTGAAAGATACGGTTACATGGGACTTGGAAGCATTTTTTAGTGGGTTTTGTTTATATTATACAACCTATGGCTGTCTATTGTCCCACAAATTCACACATATACAGTCAAAGACAAAGTATTATTAACATCGAAGAAGTGGACGAATTATGCTATGCAAGCATCCGTAACAGAACTGGCGGGTGAGCAGCTGACATACGCAATCGAATAGCAAAAGGTCGCTTTGTATTTGGCATGTTAGACAAAGTTTGAAGATGTTCGTACAAATCAAGGTGTGCGAAATTAAGTATCTTCGAATCAAACGTGAAGTCTGTCGTTCTGTATAGCTGCGAAACGTGGAATACGACAATGTGCGACGTACAAGCGCTGCAAGCATTCATCAATTGTTGCCTCCAAAGGATTCGTACGAGCTATCTGGCCAAACACCACTTCCAACACAGACCTCTGGAGTTTGACGAATCATATTTCTGCTTATCTCCATATTCGGTGACGAAAATGGAAATGGATTGGGCATACTCATCTGATGTAGCCTTAGACTGGTAGCCACAAGAAAGCGCAGGCGCGGGAGGCCATCCAACACGTGTAGACGATTGGTTGAAACAGAAGCGGTTCAAACAGGTCGTTCATGGCGACAAATTAAATTTTTTGCATTGAATAAATCTGACTTTAACTTTTTTGTTCAGGCCCTATGTGTCTCCTAGTAATGACGGGCAAATATATAAGACCTTTTACCAATCCTAACCAGAGATGCTTATTGACCAAATTAGAAGCTTCTAGCTAAATGTTTACTATTTATTGCCAATTTTTATATGAAATGCTGACACTATGAGCGATTAGAGTTCATGTTGATGGATTACAGACTATGGTGGATAATTGCAATCGAAATATTCTCCTTAAGGGGGTATTCTAGTCTAGAAATTTGAAAAAATCGAAAAATTTTTTTTTTCAGAATTTGATAGTTTAACTATTCAAAAATATCTCCCTTAAAGGATTTTTCAAAATTCGAATTATTTTCGAAGCTACAACTATTTTAGTGACGCGACAGCTTGACTGGTTTGAGCGGACGCCGAACTTCAAAAGTGTTTTTCTCGAAACTACTTCGTTCGATACGGTCGGCACGATATCTCAAGTTCTAATCAACCGATTTGCTTGAAATTTGTCATGAATATTCCTTAAATATATCTCTATCGTATGAAGCTCGAAAAACTGGAAATTTCAATTTTTTAATATGTGTAAACAATTCGAGAAAGCTTAAAAATAAGAGAAAAATCGACCTCAATTTTTTGAGTAGCCGCCATTTTATGGAAAATTTGTTTTTTCCGTTTTTTCTGGTTCATACGATAATGACATTCGTATTAATTAAGAATTTGTATTTTTTTTTTTTTCAAATGACCACAAGGGTAGAAATCGTGACGACGGGAACACTGCCTTTTTTCCCCCCCTTCCACTTCAAGGACGCATAACTCGATGAAAAATTTTTTTTTTTTCAAATTTATTTTGTGTGCTCCTAATATATGAATAAATAAATGATAAAAAAATGTGTCGTAAAAATATCAATAGCTTTGTTTTTTATTCATCGTCAAAAAATGCTCGAAATTCGGGCCTCTAGACTAGAATACCCCCTTAATACTTTTTTAACTTTTGTTTGGACTACTTCTTTTCCAAAAAAAAAAAGTGTCATATATAAAAAAAAATATATATATATGTATATATATGTATATATTTTTTTTTGTAGAGATTCGCAAAGCCGAAAGTGAGAGTTAATTCGAGAGAATTTGCGGAAAGCGTTATTTTTTGCACTACATAAATTAAAAGTTCTGCCACACAAGCTATATTTCCTTATGAAGCCTGATTACGACATATTCGCCGTCCTTTGGCAAATAGGCAAGCAAAACTTTTCCAACCACTAACGAAACGAACCGCAATGATCTGAAGAAGTAATAAAATGTGGAAAGCAGAAATGTACGAGGAAATGTTCATGCATAGTCATGCGTAGTCAAATTATAAGTATGTATGCATGCTGATGATGGTGATGGTGATGGTGATGATTTGCAAAGTATCACATAATTTTGGTTTAAATGAGCCAACAAGACACAAACACGCACTCATACAACTGACAGCCAAGTAGAGATTTGAAGCAAACTTAATGTCGTTAGAGTGAGAAAATAACAATGGCGCTGACAGTCGAGTATAGACTATACTTTAGTACTTACCACTACAGCAACAATAAAAACAGCTGCCGCCAGCACACCCGCTCCAAAGTAGGCATTATGCAATTCAATGGGACTCTTCAGCACAACCGATGAACCGAAAGTTTTATCATTAAAATTTCTGGCGCTCGTATCATCAACCATAAACTCACTGGAACTAACGACGGTCTCCACCACAAATTCATCTGCCACCAAGTATGCGAAAAGTAGTAGGAAGTTGAAGTCAAAGCAGTAGTTTTGCAAGAACGAGCGCACATAAAAGAAAGAGAATGTAGGAAACCAGCAAAAAAAAAAGAGAAATTAATGTTATGCGTTTGTATATGTAGTTGTGATGCTAAGCAACAAATTGGAACGCTTAACGTCATATAAGACGGTATTTAAGTACTTAAAGAACACAATTAAGCGGGGAAATATATTTATAGTGCAAAAGTAATTTTACGCCACTAAATTTATAGTTATTAGAAACTTAAGTGAGGTAGCCGTACTCGCAACTGCATATTAAAATTTGCCTAATGACTTGCAGTAAATATTTCTATACTCATTTATTTTGGTTTAGCATATTTTCAGGCGAGCCGTCCATGTGCCCTCACTAGCAGTTGCATTAATTTCGTATATCAATTTTATGTTCTATGCGCGCTTT
The DNA here is from genome assembly GCA_037575425.1 of Anastrepha fraterculus. NCBI lineage: Eukaryota > Metazoa > Arthropoda > Insecta > Diptera > Tephritidae > Anastrepha > Anastrepha fraterculus. The sequence continues at coordinate 253,178 of JAYXIM010029679.1, forward strand.
AAAAATTTATTCGTTTAAATTTAATTAATTTCATAACCTGGCATAATGACTAAAATTATGTACGGCACGCGAGCATGTGCCAAGCGTCTACTTACACGTCTGCATGCACATACTCGTACATGCATGGAATGTACATATACATACATATATCTCACTTTTGTCATATGTGTGCAGTAAATATAACTGCGGCTTCTCGACTGCCGCCACTGACGGCATCTCTTAAATTATGCTTAGTTACACTTCGGAGCGCATAAAGCGCCGTGGACATACTCACTCACCTTCACACATATTCCCCGTATAGCCAGGTCGACAGGCACAGTAGAAGGAGGCGCCGCTGGTCCAGCAAGTGCCGCCATGCTTGCAGAGATTTTCGTTGCATTGCTGTGTATGCCGGGATGGCGGAGTGGGAGTTAGCGTTAATGTGAAAAAGTGAAAAGTAAAATTTAATTATGCCAGTAAATTTTCTAATGTATAAAATATGCATGTATAGGTAAGTGTGTAGGCTTGTATGCATACTAAAGTTCCGAAGTTCAGTTGTGCGGACGTTGTCATAATGAGGATATAATGTGAGGTTAGCATGGCGCAAATGATTATATATTTTCCTAATTATTTCAGTGTGAAAAAGTTGGAGAAATTATGGACTTTTTTGATAAATGATTGTGATAATTTACGCGATAAGTTATGCTTAATAATAAACGTGTATAGATTGTGCAAAGAGGGAATGCTGCATATTGTCTTTCCATAACTTGACAAGATTTGTGAAATGAATGACGTCACTGGTGGAGTCCAGTTTGTGAACTCATGGAAAATTTTCTACACAATTTGCATTTGAATAACCCTTAGGAGCATGGTGGGAAGCCAGGTTCCCACCTTCTTTTTTCTCAACTTTTCTCTACAGATTTGATATTTATGAAAATGGGACCGAGAAAATTTATTTATATGATAATCCATATATCAAAGAATGTAACTGAAACTAAGAAAATTGTTTTGCGTGAATTTATAAACAATTACAGATAAACAAATTGAAAAAATCGTCTATTTTCAAGAAAAAATTCATTTTTCAACAAAGTACATAATGTATAAAGATGGGACATGATACTATAAGGTTTTTGGGGTTGCTGATTACGAATCTGAGGTCAGATTTGAGAAATTCAATATGGCGGATACAAAATGGCGGTCATATTTTTTGAAAAATTGTTGGATACTCACCAAGTTTGATATTAGGGAGTTTTTGGGGTCGCTGATTACGAATTTTGGGTCAGATTTGAAAAATTCAAAATGGGGGATACAAAATGGCGGTGAGTATCCAACAAGTTTTAAAAAAATATGTCCGCCATTTTGTATCCGCCATTTTGAATTTTTCAAATCTGACCCAAAATTCGTAATCAGCGACCCCAAAAACCCCTAATATCAAATTTGGTGAGTATCCAACAAGTTTTCAAAAAATATGTCCGCCATTTTGTATCCGCCATATTGAATTTCTCAAATCTGACCTCAGATTCGTAATCAGCGACCCCTGAAACCCTTAAAATTACATGCAATCATAAAAGCGGTTGGTAAGTAAAATGTGTGCTTCAAAGGGATAAGAAACTTAGAACGGTTGTTTCCTGTTATTGTAATAGAAGCGCCTAATGATATTCTGAGTTTTGTGAAAACAAAAAAGTATTTAAAAATTATAAAGAAATATGAAAATAAAATAATTTGGAAAAAATAATACATAACTGACTGAATGTAAATCAAAAAATAAATGAAATAAAGTAAAATAAAAAAATTAATGTAAAACACGAAATAAATAATAAATATAAAATAAAATTAAAAAAAATTAACTAAAAACATTATATAAAATAAAATAAGCAAAATCAAAAAATAGAAATAAATTACATTGAAATGTAAAAAAGTAAGAAAAATATAACTAAAACCAAAATAAAATAAAATAATGGAGTTATGCTAAGCAGCAGCATAAATACGATACAAATGAGGAAAAATCTGATAGCAGAATTTAAAAGGCTGTCTGTAAAACCCAACTTAATGGGAAAAACCAAATCCACGCTATTAATTCATTTGTCATCCCGGTGGTATCGTATAGCTTCGAAATTGTAAAATGGTCATCTACTGAAATAGAAAGTCTACAACGAATAATACGTACAATTATGACTAAATACAAGTCACGTCATCCAAAAAGCACTGTCGCTCGAATGATGCTACCTAGAAAAGCGGGCGGCAGGGGACAGATTGATGTTGGAGCACTGCATGACAAACTTATCTTAAACATAAGAGCATACTTCCAACATAAGTGCTCCCAATCCGATCTGCACAAGGCTGCAATTGCTGCGGATGATAATTGCACCCCACTTCGTATGAATCAATCCTACGAAATCAGGAACGCAACCACAATAGATGAAAAAATCCAAAGATGGTCTGAAATGGCTGTCCACGGCGTATATCGAAAAGACTTGCTGAGCCCACATTTCGACCAAAAATTGTCGCACTTATGGCTTACCAACAGGTCGATATTTGCCGAAACGGAGGGTACCATTTTCGCCATACAAGATGGTGTGATTCCAACTAGAAATTACATTAAATATGTAATGAGAGATCCAAATGCCGCTGCTGACAGATGTCGAAGATGCAATAGTCGAAGTGAGACATTAGACCACGTGCTAGCGGGATGCACCACACTGGCAAACTCTATGTACCTGAAGCGACATAATGACATCGCGAAAATAATCCATCTAAAACTTACGCAGATGTACAACTTCAATCCAAGCAAAATACCGTACTTTAGATACTCCCCAGAACCTGTTCAAGAAGACTCCAACTACCTTCTATATTATGACCGAACAATCTTAACAAATGCCACAAGAGACCACAATAGGCCAGATATTTTCCTGATTGATAAATCTCAAGCGACTGGTTATATAGTTGATATTGCTTTTCCTCTAAACAAAAACATGCGAAAAACATATGCAGAAAAAATATCCAAATATTCTGACTTAGGCATTGATGTCAAACACCAGTGGAAACTAGGGAAGGTGCACATACTACCGATTATCATCTCAGCCCACGGACTAGTGCATAAAAACTTAGCAGACAACGTGAAAACTCTCCAACTCCCAGAATATTTAATTTTCGACATGCAGAAAGCAGCTTTACTCAATTCTTGTCATATAGTCCGAAACTTTTTACAGTAAACGTTTTTCTTGTTTGTAAAATTGTTAACTATTTTATATAATATTTATAGACATTAATTTAATTATAATCTTTGTGCCTGTTATAAAGTATTGGCTTGCAGCAAAGCTGTCGTCAATTAATGTAAATCACTCCTTTCTTGGGATGCAATAAAAAAAAAACAAAAATAAATAAAATAAAATAAAATAAAATAAAATAAAATAAAATAAAATAAAATAAAATAAGTGCAAAATAATACATTTGATTAGAGCTCAGCTTGATGAATCCGAAGAAAACTACGCAGTAGACCAAAATATTATTATAGACAACTTGCATGGCAGTGAATCTTATAAATATTTAGGATTTCTGCAACTTAAAGGAATCAACCACACGCTAGTAAAGCGAAGCCTCATGAACAAATTTGAGGCACGTTTGAAAGCAGTATTAAAAACGAGTTTGAACAGTGGAAACAAATGCAAAGCAACCAATACCTGGGCCATACCTCTTTTGACTTACTCGTTTGGAGTAATAAAATGGTCTCAGACAGACATCCTTCGGATTGAAACGCTGATACGCACCACTTTTACTAAGTTCCAAAGCTATTACCCTCAAAGCTCTGTGGAAAGAATATCGCTTCCTCGAAACGTTGGTGGGAGAGGAATCATTAATATAGCTCGTCTACACTTTTCGCAAACTTTAAAGCTACGTACATATTTTCTAAGCAGTGAGTCTCATCTATTTAAAGCTATCGCTAGGGCAGATAATGGCTTTACCCCGCTCAGTTTGATGGAACAGAATTTCCCAGTACCTGAGGGGGTTAAATCCCCCGCAGAAATGATCTCAGCATGGAAGGCAAAAACAATACACGGTGCCCATCCCCATGATCTCGAAATGGAATGGATAGACGCACAATTATCCAATTTATGGTTGAAAAAAGGAAAGCTATTTTCTGAAACAGAAGGTTTCGCAATCGCTATCCAAGACCGAGTTATTCCAACAAGGAATTTCCGAAGGTCGATACATGGCGAGGCAATAGAAGATAGATGCCGAAGGTGCGGCATTTACGGCGAAACAATCGACCATATAATTGCTGGATGTAGCGTACTTGCCCCCCGTGAATATGTCATGAGACATAACAATATAGCAAAGATCCTCCACCAACAACTTGCGATAAAACACGGTCTCTTACAAGCAGAAGTCTTGTATTTTAAATATGAACCAAAGCCAATATTGGAAAATGCAAATTTTAAACTGTACTGGGACAGATTTATATCCACAGATCAAACAGCAGCTGCCAACAAACCTGACATTATCTTGTTCGACAAGACAAATAAAACGATCGAAGTAATCGATATAGCGGTGCCCCTTAATCGCAACATCCAAAGCACATACTCCACCAAAGTATCGAAGTATGCAGCTTTGGCCATAGAACTGAAACAGATGTACAAAGCGAGGGAAGTGAATATAATTCCAATAATTATATCGTCCACTGGATTAGTGCCTAAGCATTTAATAAAAAACTTGAAGAAGCATGACTGCCAACACCTCTTAGAAGACATGCAGAAGTCGACCATACTGGACACATGTGCAATAGTTCGTAGATTTTTAAATATTTAAGCAATAGTAATCGAAAATAATAGTAATATAAATAATAATAATAATAATAGAAATAAATTAATTTAAAATGTACAAAATTAAAAAAACATTTAACTAAAAACATTATAAACTAAACTAGAGGAAAGTTTTGAAACAATTTAAATAAAATAAAATATATTTAAATTATTTTATTATAAGTAGAGATTCTAAAATATAAATAAATGAAATCAAAATATATAAAAACAAAAAAAAAAATATAACATAATATGAAATAAAATAAAATAAAATAAAATTAAAAAATAGAAAAAAATAAAATAAAATGATTTGAAGTAAAAGCAGAAAATAGAAATACATTAAATTTAAATATATACAATTAAAAAACAATATCAAATAATATAAATTTAAATGAAACAAAATTAAATTATTGGCTATGGGAATAAGTTTCCGCCCTTGTAAAAAAGGTGTTGCTGCTGATACTATTTTTGTGTTCGCTCTAGTAATACACTGAAGGTAATACAATTTGATGGTGTTTTCTAAATTCTAAACGAATTGCTCGTTAGTTAATAAAATTTTTCTTTGTAACTAGTCGCAATGCAAAATAATAAAAAAACAAAAAAAAAAAAGATGTGAGGTCCCTATCGCAGTAGTTGACATTCGTTCGAAGCGTAAAGATTCTTTTTTGTCTGACGTCAAAAATGTCTACGTTCGTCCCGCAGGAACAGCATTTGCGGGAAGTCATGCTTCATTATTACCTTTTAAAGAAAAGTAAAGTTCAAACGTGTCTTATATTGATCAATATTTACAGTAATCCCACTCCATCAAATACAACTTGTAAAGAGTAGTTTTGAGGCTTCCAAAGTGCCAATTTCGACGTGAGGGCAACGAAAAAATTCGAATCGTCGGTAAACGTTTGCACGTGATGGGAATGAGAATGGTCCAGAAAGCAGGTAACTGGCTGCCACATCAATTGAAGGAGAGGGATATCGAGAGACGTGTGGTGACTTGTGAGATGCTTCTTGAACAGCAAAAAAGAAAAGGTTTTCTGCATCGTACTGTCACTGGCGATGAAAAATGGATATACTATGATAACACTAAGCGTCGAATATGTTAGAGCCTGCCAGGTAAACCAGGTCCATTGACAACGAAAAAAAAATATCCATGCTTCAAAGTTTATGTTGTATATCTGGTGGATCAGAAGGGTGTCATCTATTATGAACTCCTTAAACCATCAGAAACCATCACTGGCGATTGTTATCGACTGCAGTTAATGTGTTTCAATCGAGCTCTCAAAGGAAAGCGGTCGCCGGAATGGGACGGTAGACATGATAAACTGATTTTGCTGCATGACAACGCCAGGCCACACGGTGCTAAATCGGTCTAGAAATATTTAGAGGGACTGAATTAGGAAATCTTGCCCAGACATTCTTCCATATATGTCATAATTGTTAGTCATAATAATGTAATATGTTAAAAATTAGGTAGTGAAACTCGCAAAAATTCTCCCAGTGATACCTCAAGAAACATGACCTTTACCAAATGCTTCTTAATTTGTTTGTTTTAATTTATCTGTTTTCGGTGTACGCCAAAAAGTAAGCCTTTTTTGAATATGCTATAAGTTTTTCGCTTGGTAAGAGAGATGGCGGGAATATAATTACTCTGAAAACGTTTGTATTTAAACTTTCAAAGATTCGATTGTGCTCTAAATTGTAACGACGATATACCATACTCTTTCTACAAGCATAAACTCAAGATTCGCCTCGAATCAGCGTGTAAATACTTTCGTGTAGGATCTTCAATTGTGATAGTTCAGTCGGATGAGATAAGATGGCTTTTAAACTGCTTCAGTATGACAAATTCAAAGATGGTGGACTTTGAATTAATTAACCAGAATTTTCCACTATAAATTCAATGAGCTCAGTAAAAAAGTTCAAGCACTGCTTAATTATTAGTAGGACTCTTTTAATAGTCAATTGCATCTGCTTTTACCTAATTCTTCGTCAAAGTAAACAAATTTCAGCTGCTTGGCTCATATGCTCTATTTCATTTTGAGCAAAGAGAAAAACTTTGTGATGGTAGTGGTGCAGCTAAAATGATGTGCAAAACTAATATTACCAGCATACATATCTATTTACGGACACACATACATACATACATACATATGTACATATCTAACTGACCATCTACAACTGCGATTTGCATATTATGGGTCAAAGAAATGACAGCAATAAGAAGAAAAAAAAGAAAATCAAATTTGAAATTGTGAAATGTACTACATACTCATACGTATCTGTGTAAATACACAGTGGCGTTCAAAATAATAGCAGTGCGACAAATTGCCAAATTTTGATTATTTATTTTTTCATACATTTTTGTTGTAAAAATATAGTTTATGGTACATCAATAACCATATAACAAATAGTTTTAAAGAAACTAAAAAATAAATTGTTTTTTAATTTTGACGAAAAATGCTAATGTCTTAATTAGAATTTTCCTTAAAGTTCTAGGCGTACAGTTTTGTAGCCCATTAAATGTTGGTCTAATATTGTGCACGTACAAAGTGGCAAATTTTTTTTTGTTTTGTTGCGTATTTTAGTATTTTATTTCCTACAAGGTGGCTTAAAACTAATCATCCTATCGGAAGATTTATAATTTGTGCAAATGTCATCGTACATACAATACATACGCATAAAGGTTAAAACAAAGATTGCCATCACTTAAAATTTTTTTATTTAGAAAAAAGCTATTCCAAAATAAATTTGGATGATTAATTTTGCGCCGCCTTGTATAGTAATTCTTCGAGCAAGAGCATGCCACGATTAAAAAAATATAAAAAATTAACGTGAATTTAAGATTTGCGATGTGCAACTGGTGCCTGATAATTTTCTAAAACAAGTAGGGAAATTTACTGGTTCTCAACTATGCAGTTCTTTTCTCAAAATTCAGAGGCATATTAATTATTTTCAAACCAAAAAATACACTGTTTCGAATTTACAGGTCAGCTAATAATCAAATGAGGCGATGACCACTACGTAGCCAATAGCAGCCACACGAACAAGAAGATCCCAACAACAAGCCGAAGCATAGAAGAAATTAAGGATGCAGTCACCAAATTAAACGTAAATGAAGCAGCGGATGAAGATGAAATTCAACCAGAGATTATGTCAGCAGACCCGCAAAGCTAAAATCCTACATCCACATATTTCTGCAGTGTGGATCAACGAGCAGCTGCCACCTTCATATAACAAAGGCATGATCATCAAACATTCGAAGAAAGGCGATTTACGCGATTGTGGTAATTGGAGAGGCATAACGCTCCTCAAAACCATCTACAAAATACTAGAGCCAATTTTTGAAGGAGTAAACACCCTATGCGTTATAGTAGAGCAAGCGGTCGAATGGCGCTGTCTGGTATACTTTCTGTTCATTGACTTCAGACAAGAAGATATTTGGAGCCGCAATTTGGCCAGCATTGAGTGCTGTGTGAGGGTTCTGAACTGGCAGTACTCCACAATGGTACCTTAAGGGGTCCCGAAGGTCTAGAATTTTCAAAAAAGTGATTTTTTTGTTTGATATCTCGAAAGTTAAGAAAATACTGTCACATTTTTGGAAAGATATTCCCAGTATTTCGGATTCTACAGCCATTTTAGCAGGTAGAGTCAGAATAATCACGTGATGGGAAAAAAAAGAAACTATTCAACCGAATCAACTGAAATTTTAATATGTTGTTCACAACATCAATGGCTATCGCCCATACTAGAATCATATTATTATTTAAATTTTTTTTATTATAAAACTGAAAAAAAAAACAACCAGATTTTTAGAGTATCAAATTCAAAACCGCGCATTTTTGTAAATTTTTTTTAGAAGAGCCAAAATGGACAACACCGTCCAAGTCCAATTTTTCGCCATTTTTTAAATTATTAAATAAAAAAAAAATCATTTTTTATGTAAAAGAAGTTAAATTAAAAGCCTAAGAAGTTTAAATATAGCTTTTCATTTTTTTTTATTGTAAATAAAGATTCCTGAAAATACTCTAAATTTTCGAGCTCTAGACCACCGGGATCCTTAAAACTGAGATAGACGAGCCTGACCCTTCTCACCGCTTCTTTTCGCCATCGTCGTGGATGAGGTCTTGTGCCAGCTCACAACGCGTCCCAGAGGTATGACATGACTTTTAACCGGGTAACTGGAAGATTCGGATTTTGATGACGATATTTTCTGCTGCCGCACAAGGTAACCGATATGCACGCCAAAGCGGACAAACTAGTAACGCTGGCACGAAAAGTCGGTCTTAGAATAAACGGCGCAAAAACCAGGCATTGTGAATCAACCACACCAACGAAAACCACATAATGATAGATGATAAATGCATGGCGTTTGTTAATAACTTCTGCTACCTAGGCTGCACCATAGCAGTGGACGGCGGCATTCGGGCGCTTATAGAAAACTTGGACAAACTCGCAATTTACCAGAAACATCAAGCTTATGTTATTCATGCATGTGTCAAGTGGACGCTGCTATATGGAAGTGAAAGGTGGCTTGTTTCGAAAAAAGTTCACGCAGAAGCTTCAATGCTTCACCAACAAATGCCGGAGGATAATATACAAAATACTCTGGCCTGACATAATACAGGGTCCGGCACTTGAAGTGTAACCAATTAAAAAGGCCATAAATTTAGTTTGAAAAATTACTTTTATTCAATTCAAAGTAAAAAATGTGTGAAAATAATAAAAAATTAAGAATCAATTTACTTTTGCTCGATATGACCTCCTTTTGCCTTCACTATGGCCTTGAGAAGCTCCAGAAATGAATCGCACGCTGCCCGAATGTGTCTTGCAGGTATTTTGGTTCACTCGCGGACAATGGGTTTTTTTAGCGCCTGAAGCATTGTGAGACGGTGCCAAATCCTGTTGAAAAATCCATGGTCTGCCTCCGAAATGTTTGTCTGCCCAAGGCTTCAAAGCAACCATCAGAATACTTTCCCGATAATATTTCGCATTTACCTTGACGCCAGGCTCGATGAAAACGATTGGAGAGCGCCCATCTGTGGTTACAGCGGCCCAAACCATTACCTGTGGCGGATCGATGACTTAGTGGCCAATCGATGACTCAAATTCTTGTATGCGCGGTTTGTAAAATAAATCTTATCGCCTTAGGAGTTTACGAATTGCTTAATTTGAAAAACTTTCTCGTCAGAAAACACAATGTTCGGAAATTGACCACTTGCGGCTTAACAAAGCAGCTCCTTCGCTCTCTCAACTCTGACTGGTTGCTGCTTTGGTGTGGGATCACGCGCCTTTTGGATCTTATAAGGCTTGACTTTGAGATCATTTCTCAATATGTGGCGGATTCTACGGTCAGATATTTTCAGTTCTTCACTTATTGAACCATTTCACGTACCGTTGCAGTCTTTTGATGACCACCTTCATAACGTTTCGAGATACTACCAGTATCATTGTAACGAGTAATGGAGCGATAAACAAAAACTTGATTAACTTTAAGGTGCTCGAGCTCACGAACAGTCGCTGGTTATGATTTTCCTGCCAAATATAATGCAATCACACTATTACGTTTGACATCCATTATTGATTTTCGTTTTTCGCGTTTGCTCTCGGCAAAGTGCTTCCGCGCTCTTATAAACAATACTATGGACTGTCATTTAGCCAACTAACAGACAGCGGATGCCCGTGCATCAGCTGCGCGAGCGGGCTGAAATTGGTTACACTTCGAGTGCCGGACCGTCTAAGTAAAGGAGAATCCTGGAGACAAATAAACGATCAGACCATCTTACACCAGCTAATAGAGTTGGATAAGCCACGCTTTCAGAAAATCGCCCCACATTATCACAAGAGTGGCTCTAGATTAGAATCCTCAGGGAAGCAGAAGTCGCAGCCGGCCACAGAACACCTGGAAAAGATTCATCTTGCATGTTGGATAAGCTTATACTCTTCAAAGGAGTAATAAGGTCCGCTTCCACGGACCTATGTGACTTGAAACAAAAAAAAAAAAAAAATTATCTCGAAAATATTAGTTTGCTTAAATATAAAATAATTATTAACAGTTAAAATAGGTAAACAAATTTATATGTGTTTTAATAAAAATATAATATTATCATTTTTTGGAGTAAGATTCGCATGCAGAAAAATCCATCTGCTTAAATAGACTTAATTGTATGCCCCGTTGACTGATTAACCCTTTCAGCACTGGTTCTGAAATAAACAGTTTGTATCAATTCCGATTCCCCTAAAATGTACCATCTACATGTGCGTATGTATGTGTGTGGCATATTGTGTTGGTAGTAAACAAATTCTTTTACATAAATCATGACTTACCGTTCGAGGCATTTGATTACAATCCAAACCATTGCGTCCTCCCGGGCATTCACAGCTAAAATCATTTCCATGATCAATGCAGCGATGGCCATCGGGGCAGGGCTTGTTGGCGCAAAAATCCACCTAAATAAGAAGCAATGGACATGCAGTCGAGTGCAGTGGTTCTATGATACATAGAGTATACACTTTTTTGTATACGTATACAAAATAATATATATGTATATGTGTATATGCATATGCATGTGAAAAATATATAATATTTATGGGAGGGCAACATTTTGAGTGCCGTGGCAGCAACGCTGCGGTAAATTATTAAATGAAGTATGGAGGAAAAGAAAATAGCAACAAAAATAATGGTGTTTTTTTTGCTTCAGTAGGGGAATCTCTTGATTGTGCGGGAATGTATCCTGTGTAGTCGAAAATGATTCAGAATTCATTAAATTGTTTACCAATGGTTGAGGATAAACTCAATTAGTATTTTCCATTTTTGCGTTAAGGGGGGAATATTAAGGCGATCCGGAAATTTATTGATTTTTTATACAATAAATCGTTAATGACACTCAAAACGTTTTCTCAAAACTGCTTTTTGTTATTTAGGTATACTCCACCTCAAAAATTGTTTAAAGTTTTTATTTGACTTATTTATACAGTAAAACCCGCTTCAGTAGCCAAAATTTTGTGCATTATGTATTTTTTAGGGGTGAGGGGTGCCTTTTATATTTCGGGATTTGGCAACCCTGGTGTTGCAATCTGGCAACTGACAGCTGTATCGCAAAGTTTGACATTTTTTGGCTTTTACGTACTCAGAACGTTTTGAAATACCAGCGCTATTTGTGTTGTTTACAGTAACTTAAAAGATTCATCTCGGTCCAAAAATGGAATTAAATCGTGAACATTTTCGTGTGATTATTTTTTACAACTTTCGACGTGGATTAACTCAGCAACATTGCAAGGATGAACTTAATTTATTTTTTGGCGATGAAGCTCCATCAAGGACCAGTGTTTATCGATGGTATGGTGAATTTAATCGTGGTCATAGTTCACTCCAAGACGAATTTCGTGAAGGTCGTCCGAAATCAGTTGTTGTTCCGAAAACCATTGATGCTGTGCGCGAACTGATATTGCAAGATCGTCATGTGACCTATCGTGAGATTGAGACAATCTTAGGCATAAGTGTGACCAGCATACATTCAATATTGCATAAACATTTGACTGTCAAAAAAAATTGTTCGCGTTGGATCCCACACAATTTGTCAATCGCTCAAAAAAAGGCTCGTGTCGATTGGTCGAAGGAAATGCTCAAAAAATACGATCGCGGGGCTTCGAAACACGTCTATGACACCGTGACAGGTGACGAATCATGGATTTACGCGTATGAGCCCGAAATAAACAGCAGTCGACTGTATGGGTGTTTCAAGATGAGCCAAATCCAACAAAAGTTGTTCGCGCACGAAGCACTTCCAAGCAAATGGTCACCTGTTTTTTCGGAAAAACTGGACATGTCGCAACCGTACCACTAGAACAACGCAGAACAGTAAATTCTGAGTGGTACACAACCATTTGTTTGCCAGTTGTCTTCCAAGAAATTAGGAAAACCAATCGCCAAAGACGGATCACTCTTCACCAGGACAATGCGAACTCTCACACATCGGCTCAAACAACTGCATTTTTGAGCACCCAAACCATCGAATTAATGGGTCATCCGCCGTATAGTCCTGACTTGGCACCGAATGACTTCTTTTTATTCCCGTACGTAAAAAACATACTGAGAGGTCAACGTTTTTCGACACCTGAAGAAGCGGTTGCGGCATTCAGAATGCATGTTTTGGAGAAATGTACCTCATTCAGAGTGGCAAAAGTGCTTCGACAATTGGTTCAAACGCATGCAAAAGTGTATAGATCTTCATTAAAATTTGTTTTTGTTCTCTAATCCCGTCATATAAAAGGCACCCCTCGTATTCACGCTATTTAGTATATGATTTTCAAGTAATATCTTTGTTTAAAGTTTTTACTAGGTTGTTCAAAAAGTTTTGCGGTTCGGTAAGTGGGAGTTTTTTAATCTGTCAATTCATTCCTTGTTTAGAAGCCATTTTGTATCGATGTGTCACAGTATTTTCTGCAATGGAAAAATCAAGTATTGTGCGGTGATTGAATTTTTATTTTTGAAAGGTTTAAAAGCAACGGAGATTTATGAACGAATGTTCTAAGTGTATAAGGCTTTTCGCCATTAATTAGTACAGTAGAAAGATGGGTTGCTGAATTAAAGCTTTGAAAACGATTCACGTTGAGGATGTCCAAAAAACGCAACAGCACCAGAAATCGTAGAAAACACACAAAATATCGTATTGGAAAATCAGCAAGTGACTAAGAGAGATTTAGTAGAAACCCTAGACCTCTCATTGGGTAGTGTAAGTAATATTTTGACTGAAGTAATGGGTTATTGGGTTTCTGAAAGCAGTGAGCACAATAGGTGCCGCAGTCGCTAACAATCGAACAAAAACCCATACTCAGCGACTTTTTCAGCAACATTTAGAGCACTTTCGAAAGGATAAAACGGATTTTGTGCGTTGATTCATCACTATGTATGAGATTTGGGTCTATCACCATGATTTTGAATCAAAACAAGAAGCTCAATAGTGGCGTGCACCTCGTTCTTCGGCTCCCAAACGAGTGGGTGTCAAGAAATCGGTCAAGAAGGTGTTAGCATTAGTTTTTTTGTATGCGGAAGGAATTTTGAGTGAAGATTACTTACAAACTGGTAAAACAATAAATTCTGAATATTATTGTAATCTTTTAGACCAGTTGAAGAAAAAACGTGTGAAAAAAGACCCAGTTCGCAAAAAAAAAATATTTTTCATCAGGACAATTCCCCCTTTCACAATAGCCAATAGCTAAAATCCATGAATTATAGCTCGAATTGTTGCAGCACTCACCGCATTCACTACATTTGGCCCCTAGCAACTTCCGTCTGTTTCCTAACCTAAAAAAATCTACGCGTTGAAAAAGTTTTTCATCAAATGTTGAGGCCAACAACTGTGGAAGCGTATTTTACAGCCGTTCCAGATTCCCACTTCAGAGCTGGAATTCATAAATTGTGATCTCGTTCGATGGTTCAAGGAGACATTATTTTAAACCATGAAACTTTGTTTTTCTTAATGAGCCGCGAAACTTAGTGAACAGTTTATTTACATATTGCAAAACAGTCATTAAATTTTGGAAAAAATGTTTACTTGCAAATTTCTTAAAAATTAGTTTTGAATTTTTTTTCTGAAAATTTGGCTAGGGAAGAGACCTTTATGCCCTAAAGATAATTTGGAATTTTTTTATTGAAGTCTTTAGTCTTTAGAACGTACGCAAATAGCTTTATCCGATGCTGTGATGTATGGCATCAGATATCAATAATATTTTCCGATGAAATACTACAAATATTTCATGTACTCACTTATATGAATACTTCATTGAGTCATACATAAGCGTCAATAAAATATATGCATTCCTTCTTTGATAAAAAATATACGAAAGTCAGTAAAAAAAACTTAACTCAAAACCTTTTTGCTCTTATATGTTTTCTTCACATATCTGCTACTTCTTTTGTGTCATTGCACTCGTTTGCTTGTTTGCGCCAGGACTAAGCGGCATAGCTGCCAATCATTCATTATAAATGTAGACAAGTCCTTCAGAACTTGTCTCTTCCCTTGCGAGTACTTTTGTTTTCGTTTTCGACCCACGGCTGTCGAACCGAAGGACACTTCTGATATGTCCAAGTCAAAACCGTCGTTGTGTTGAACAATTTTTTTGACAGAATGTACAAAGTTGAAAGTCAGCTTTTTGTTGTAGTATGTATTATATTTTTATAAAAAAATAATTGAAATTACAAAATAAATGAACAAATAGTCAAAATTTATCAGCATGTGGTGTTCATTTCCTTTATATATAAGCCAAAGAAGTACTAATACAAAGGCAGCAACAAATAAAATAAAACTTACACAAAGAAATATATAAACAAAAAGAGCACCACATTACGAGGAGTCATAGAAATTTCATTAGCAAACCGAAATTGCATGTAAAAAGTGAAAGACAAGCAGCAAAGCAATAAACTTTCGTAGTCAAAGATATCCTACAGACCAGCGTAGTTGAATGCAAATTAAGTTATTCGTATGCGAATCGCATACCATCTCTTTCATATCATTTAATTTACTATTACAACCAATGTACTTGCATACTTGTGTTGATCCACATTTAAAGAGTACACGAAAGAATAAAAATATTCAAATAAATTTACTTACACACAAATGCACTTAGCTCTTACCTTAATTTGACAACGCGCTCCAGTGTATCCCTTCGTGCAGCGGCATTCGAAATTACCAATGTGATCGATGCATTCACCATCATTCTGACATGGATTCGATTCACATTCATTATATTCGAAATTGCAAAGCTCACCAGCGAATCCTGTGAATCCACGGGTGGTTGAATGCAATCAGCGTGTTTGTGTATTTGCGAGCGTTGCAGTGATGAAGGCAACCAGCAGCAGCAGTAGCAGCCATTTCGGCCACACAAATACATGGATGAAATATAAGAGAAGAAATAAGAGAAAAACTTAGCGAAAGGAAGTATTCAGTATTGGCAAAATTGTGTAAAGAAATGAAACCTAATGGAAATGTTTTTAATGAGATTTATGCAGATGATATGTCACAAATGATTTATGAACTGGAAAATTTGTGCCCAAAATATAAAAGCAGTGGGAAAATAAACGTAGTAAAGTAAGTCAGTTGCATAAAACGAGTTGCATAAGGTATGCATTAATATTAGAAAAGCCGTTACACACACTCTATAAACATAGGTATTGAGTGTTTACTGATTTATCGCAACAAATCGCAGCCGTTTATCAGTAAGTAAAAACGACGTGGAGTAGTCCCATAAATTTTTTAAATATGAAATTGAAATTAAGCACTGGGTTAAATAACTACTGCACTAGAACTTATTGACTTGTTCTGGCAACTTATATGTTTATTATTTATTTTAATAATTTTCATAGAAAAATACGGCTTATTTTCCTAAAGATTCTGAGTTTCAAAAAGTGCCTAAGTGCATATTATTTTGAGCTAATCCCATGAAAGCGATAGTTTTTGGCGTAATTTTTTCAAAATTCAAAATATCAGTAATCAGCGACTTTACCATATTCAGATTTAATTTAATTTAATTTTTCACACTGCCACCGGATTTGTAATCAGCGACCCCAGAAACTGCGGTGTATCAATTTTTATGAGTTTAGCTGAATGCAGTTTAATAATTTGGTATTCGGTCGTCAAAAGGATCTTATTATGTTAGCCAAATTTTATTTAAAAATGTTTGCATTTTTTACATTTGCATATGTAATTATTATACTGTACATTTTGAAGCTTTAATCTGATTGCAAGTTGAGGTCTCTAGCATGGCCACTTTTTTTGGCCAGAATTTCTCAAAATCATGACATAACACATGGACTGAAAAATCCCAGAACTAACACATAGATGACAGCTGTTATATCATGATAGTATATTTATTAAAGGGTTTTTTAATAAGGGCGGGTAGATGTTGAAATGGAAATGGATGGCGTTTGCTGTGTAGCACGTAGCGCCGTCCTGCTGGAACCACATGTCGTCTAGGTCCATATGGTTCAATATGGGCCATAAGAAATTGGTTATCATCGTTGTGTAGCGCTCGCTGTTGACAGTGACCGCCTCACCAATGTCGTTTTCAAAAAAGTACGGACCAATGACGCCGCCGGCCCAAAATCTACACCAAACGGTAACTTTTTGAGGATGCATTATCACCTGGTGAACCTCGTGTGGATTGGTGTCCTCCCATATACGGCAATTTTGTTTGTTAACACAACCATTCATCCAAAAATGCGCCTCGTCACTAAAGATGATTTTTCACCCAAAACTGCGGTTCTCTTCCAAACGATTCCAAGCCCAGTCAGCGAACAAACGGCGTTGTCTATGGTCATCAACTTTGAGCTCCTGGGTCAGTTGGATCTTGTACGGGTGTAGGCCCAAGTACCGACGCAAAATTCGCCAAGTTGAAGTCTGCGAAAGGCCAAGTTCTTGTGCACGGCGAGGAATAGACTGCCTCGGGTTCTGCTGTACACTTTCACGGACTGCGGCAATGTTCTCGGCTGATCTTGCGTTCCTTGAACGTACGGGTGTTGGCTGATTGTTTACTGACCCGATCGTCTCAAATTTGGCCACCAAACGTTGAAGAGTCATCTTTGAAGGGCCACCACGTCTACCGAAAAATGGGCGCAACGTTTGCGTTAATGAACATTTATTTTGATAATTAAGTTTTATCATTTGAACGTGCTGTTCAATCGTGTAACTTGCCATGATGATTTGGCATAAACAACTGAATAATAAACAAAAGATTTGACAGATGCCACCAAAACAAAATGGCTGCCACATGGCGTCAAAATCGACCCGCGCCAATTGAAAAACCCTTTCGTTCGTGAGTTATTGTGCTAAGAATGAAGCTACGTTTGTTATTTTCAAAACAACGGCTCAAAACGAATTTTTGTTTTAATTTTACACTATTTTTGATGGGGAAAAATACAGTTTAATCAAAGCAATAGCTTGAAAAGTGTTATAGGGCCTCCGTTCTGTCAGAAACAACAATAAACCGATGGTTTGTTGGCTTCAAACGAGGTCGTAAAGACATCAATGATGCACAACAGCAATTACGGCGGTAACACCTGAAAACATACTCCACAAAATAGTTTTGAATAATCGAAGAGTAAAGTTGCGTGAGTTTGCTGACATCGTCAAGATATCAAAAGAATGGGTTGGCTTTATATTGCATGAGCATTTGAGCATGCCAATTTACATTTTTAGTTATTTCATTTTCATTTATTTCATTTTTTCATTTTATTTCGTTTTCAAAATCGATAAAGCTCAGATTTTGCTATTCCTCCAATATTTTCCGCTTACAAAAACTTCAAAACGGTTGACTCCAATAAACTTGCAGCATGTAAAATATGTATGTTATGTGAAAAACAAAATATGCCCCTCAGCAGGCTAATTCAAACCTCAGAGTGTATGTATGCCATGAAAAAGCTCCTCGCAAAAAACCTTACATTTTTGCACGGATTAGTAAAAAAATAGTGCGTACACGATCAATTACCTCAACTTATTGAACAACAACGTTCGAAAAGCAATGTAAAATTCAGCTGTGCTGTGCTGTTCGTGCACAACTTTGGCAGTTAATGCAACAGGACATGCGAAGCGCAATCAATATTGGAAACGGTGCTGTGACTGAACTATCTGTAATTTCAGCTGTGCAGCGAGTTAGCTGTAGATATGTATTATAGGTGCGCAACAAACCAAAGCCACAAAAGTTTCCAAACAAAGATTTGCTGTCCCAGCAAGGCAATGGCATATTTTTTTCGTGCTCTTGCTGCTATGCTGGCAGTTTTTCAAATACTGGAGAAATAGTCTGTCATTTCCGAGTATTTTCTTGAAAGCAGAAATATAATTACACAGATATTAGAAATATCTTACCGCCTATCAGATAGATATTTAGAGAAATTGTATCTGTAGGATGATTTTTGAAGATATTTTTGCAAGAAATTATTGAAATAGCTTAATCTCAACGCCACGTAACGGATCAATAAGAAACAAGAATAGCCTGGCTTGGACAACATTTCTGTTGATAGTGTGTATCTAAGAGTCCTCGAACAGTATGCCTTTAGTTTTGGATGAGAAAAATCCAACCATTGTTTTCAGGGAAATTTTCAAAATAACTACTTTTTTACTTGAAATTTTTTGAAGATTTTTTTTCTTGTTAGAAAACACCTATCTTCTAGTTATCCTTAATATATATAAAATATATAGATATATATGTACATTAGGGTGCCCCATGTCAAAATAAAAATGAAAAAAATCGGTACTATGTTTCCATTGGAATTATAAATTTGACTATATTTTAAGACTTTCGTCAAAATAGTTCTGAAAAATATTAGAATTTGTATGAGAAGGACATATTTGAAAGTACCTCCTTGAATGAAATTGGAGATACCTCACTGAACTGTGTATCTAATTTTGACTGAGTTTTTAGGTCTTCGTAAACTCAATTAAAAATTTGTGTCACTATAGCTGTAATATGCCAAAAAAGGATTGTGAGTGGATTTCGGGCTAAAGATAAATTATTTCCTTGCCCGATTCGCCATATTCACCTGATTTGGCGAGCCGTGAATATTATCCATACACAATTTGAAGCCATTTAGGACACTGTGACCACTTTATTAACAACATTCCTGAAAGGCTATAGGAGGCTTCGAGGTGGCACACAATTAATCACCCTAGAGGAAGATTTAGAATTTTTTGGAAATGTTAGTTATTAAACATAAAATTGGACTAGATATTTTGCACTACCCTGTAGATAGCTCGTATAATAACTTGGAAAAGTGTAAGCAATTTTGTGTTGAATCAGAAGGCGATTATAAATATTATCGGAAAAAATATTTGCCACAGAACACACACTGCATTTTTGTTTGCAAAATGTTCGGTATGTACGGGATGTACGGCGCACATTAGGATGACCCAAACAAATTATTTTCTTTGATGCTACGAGCAAATTTGTTCAATGGCTAAAAAATGAGACACCCATTATTACATATTGATTTTTTATTTAATATTGACTTAATTGCAAGCAATTTCTATAAGAACCCTGAAACCCTCAAAAATTTAGAAAAGTTGTGAAAATTAAAAATTTATATATTTTTTTTTTTTTTTAGTGGTATAATTGTTTTGGACATTTGGGAAGAGAAATTAAAGTAGGCGATAAACATTTTATACCAAATGTATGGAGATGTACATTTTGCTCGTGGGAGTTAAAAATTAATTTTTAAGGTCTTGGCGGTACGAGAAAATAAAGGGTGATTCAAAAGAAGATTAAAATAAACCGTGAAAAACTTTATATTCTTTCAGATTTCAATAATTGTATTTAACATACGGCTCTAAATAATTATATGTGAAAAATTACATCATTTATATGCCCCCCATCAGCACGTCTACAGGTAAAATCCGCCAAACCGAACTGTCGATTAATGAATGCTCAATTGTTGAGAAGGTCGAGATATCGATGTTGAAGGTTGTTCAGCAGCACTATGCGATGCAGTTTTAGGTCTGTCTGACTGGTTTCTATCTTCGACTGAACCAGATTCTTGAAATTTTTTCACCAATCTTTGAATGGTCGAATCATTCGGAGGATTATTTCCACCAAAAAAATAATCACGAATTTTGCGTTATGTTATTCTTCACGATCGTCCATTTTTATAATAAGTTTCAACAAGTTTAACACGTTGTTCTTTCGTGTAAAACTGTACATCTATATACAAAAATACAAACGTCAAAGAGTAACTACTTTCATCTAGATGTCGCTTTGTTAAAAAAAGTTTAAATAAAAATATAGTTAGTATATACGCCATCGAACAAATTTAACTTCAAAAACGTTTTTGGTTCATCCTAGTATATACTTATATAGCGGCCACCGTAGCCGAATGGGTTGGTGCGTGACTACCATTCGGAATTCACAGAGAGAACGTAGGTTCGAATCTCGGTGAAACACCAAAATTAAGAAAAACATTTTCCTAATAGCGGTCGCCTCTCGGCAGGCAATGGCAAACCTCCGAGTGTATTTCTGCCATGAAAAAGCTCCTCATAAAAAAATATCTGCCTTTCGGAGTCGGCTTGAAACTGTAGGTCCTTCCATTTGTGGAACAACATCAAGACGCACGCCACAAATCGGAGGAGGAGCTCGGCCAAACACCCAAAACAGGGTGTACGCGCGAATTATATATATATATATTAGACTGGGCCAAAAAAATCGACAATTTTTTTTTGCTTCACTATATCGAAAATCTTGTTCAAGGTGATAAAAAATAGTATAAATATATGTGCTTTATATATCGCACCCTAAATACAAAAGGGTCACAACTCAAAATGTACTTCTGCTCAAATATGAACGAGACGTTATCAATAAAACGGTCCGCGGATGACATATGGCAAAAATAAATTTTTTGTTTTTTGGTAGGACTGTTATAAGCTTACATGGCAAATTTCAGCGTGATACGTCACATAGTTTGTTTTCTGTGCTACTGTAAACAACTCAAGCTCGAGTGTGGAAAATTTTGAGTTGTGCCCCTTTTGTATTTAGGGTGCGATATATTTCGAAAGTGATAGATTACAAAGTTTGTCCATCTGAAGCAAAACTGTGAGAGTAATTTGATCTACTACGTCGTAGGGTAGTTGACAACACTTCTCACGCTCTTTCAATCAGTTGTTGTCCACACGGCAACGAAATAACATGGCGAGTGGCTACTTTGATTTTTTCTAATATCACCAATCCAATCTCAGTTTTTTCATAAGCAAACCGCGGTCATAATCCCGATTACGTCAGCAAAATAGCTGATTCCTCCAACTTCGCTAAGAGCCTGTTAACGATATGATGTTGGCCACGCCTTCTGAGTTCTTTTCACCCTGTACATGTCTTACATAGAGCCGGCTCATCGCTCTTTTAAATTTTCCTTCGAATTTTTGGATAACTACACTTTGTGTGCCGAATTTCTATTAAATTGTTTACTTATTATTCGTTCTCAATTTCTGAATAGCAGTAAGTAAATGTTTTCAGCATATTTCTATCCTGGTGTTTTTTCTGTTTTGGTAAATAACCCAAAGTACTCGTACTTATTGAATATTACGTAATAAAAAAATTTCATTAGCATAAGGCTTTTTTATTTGTCCTCTAATTTATGTGCATACGAAATTTCGGGTCAATCCAACGATACTTTGCTGATGGGGGTTAACAGCCCTTGGGACAGACGCGCACTACAAATTGAAAGTGGCGCCAGGAAAATCTACAATAAGTAGCCATTCGGTTGACAGTCTTTAGATGGTCTTTGAATATTTTTCCCCTAAATGTTGTTTACATTTTGCTTTCCTACTTCGTGCGATGTGTACGATTGTCAGCACGCATTTGCATTTCCATTTATTTCTTTGTTTGCCTTACTCTCCTATGAGACATTTGCATGTACATTTTTTTTTTATATTTTCTGTATTATTTGCTAGATTTATATTCGCACCTTTTTCTAGCTATCCGTGCACGCGTATAGTGTTGGTATTGTTTTTGTATTTTTATTTTGAAATTTTTGCTGTTTTGTCTGTTTACTCCCAAATGTCACTGTCACTTTGGTTATTGTATTTTCCCAGAGTGCCAATTTGAATATTGTGCATATTGATTTGTGTCACATTTTACTGTATTCTAATTGAATTTTTTATTTTACTTTCGTACAACAGTTGCCACTTAAAGTGCTCTTCCAGCACTCACCATTACCACTAACTAAATTTCGTTTGCCACTCCAAACAATTCCTGAATTTAATTTGTTTGTTTCGCGTGAATACTTGAATGGTAAGTGAAATGAATGTGATGCGTTTCCATTGTTATCAATTCGCGTTATACATATGAACATATACATATACATATACATATATGTATGGGTTTATCTACAACATATTGTGCATGCGAAGGCGACTGTGTATTGTGCGAAGCGGTGCATTAGTGGGGATTTCATTTGAAACGAATTCGCGTGCAAAATCCGCGATATTCAGTTTGCGCTCTTACACAAATATTTTGTACGTGCTTTCATACGTACGAGTGCATACCATTTTTTACATATACCGCACATTCATACTTATGCAGATTTGTAAATGGATATTGCAAGTGGAATTACTTGGCAAATAGAGGATAAATCAATGGAATTGAGTTTTCGAGTGAAGTGTAGGCGGAATTGGGTATTTAAATTTGAATTGTGTGGCTCTAAAAAATCTATTTGCATACTTTGAAATGTGATATTTCACAAAATATGCTTAGTTTACAGCAGAGACCGAAAATAATACATATTTTTAAATTTTCAATAATGAACTTTCAAATATCGTAGAACAGTTTCGGATATATCTGTGCATATTTTTTGATGCTCTTTGTGAATCTATTACGATTTCGAAATTGTTGAGAGACATCTATAAAAATTATTATTAAGAATCATAATCGATTTATAACTAATCGCTCACAGAATACAATCACACATCGAGCTATAAATTTTTGACCGAAAATAAAACTCATTTTTCGAGTGCAATTTTCCGCTCTGTAATAATAATTACTTTGTGAGTGGTATTTGTGTGATCAAAAATAATGATTATTTTTGAGTTAAATTTTTTTGGTCAATAATAAAACTCTCTCTTGAGAAGTACTTTTTCTTTCAAAAATAATGATTATTTTATGAGTTTTATTTTTTATCAAAAATAATATAATAATTATTTTTGAGTTAAAGTTTTTTGGTCAATAATAAAACTCATTCTTGAGCAGTACTTTTTCTCTCAGAAATAATGATTATTTTGTGAGTGGTATTTATTTGATCAGAACTAATTATTATTTTATCAGCTTTACGTTTTTTTTTTGTCAAAAATAGCGATTATTTTGTGTTTTTTTTATCGGAAATAAAATTCATTATTCGAGTTTAATTTTTTGCTCTGAAACACGATCATTTTGTGAGTAGTATTTGCTCGATAAAAAATAACCACTACTTCATGAGTTAAATTTTTTTTTCATTAAAAATAATGATTATTTTTTTTACTTAAATTTTTTTATCGAAAATAAAACTCATTTTTCGAGTGTGATTTTTTCTCACTGAAATACTGATCATTTTATGAGTGGTATTTGTTTGGTCAAAAATAATGATTATTTTATAAGTTTTATTTTTCTCATCAAAAATAGTGGCTATTTATCCAGTTTAATTTTTTTCGATCGCAAGTAAAACTTGTTTTTCGAGCGATATTTTTTCTTTCGGAAATAAAAATCAATTTTATAGTAGAAGATCGAAAAACTGAAAACGTCACACCTCACCTCTACAAACCGGAATTTACCTCAACTTTTAAACTCACCACACCTCAATTCACCTCACCTTGACCCACGCATCTCAGCTCAGAAGCAGATTAACACTAAAATCCTCATCGCTCATACAAATTGGTGTGAAACTTGACAAACTTCATTTGCATTCGAAATAGATTTTTAATTCTTATTATTTATTAATAAAAAAATTTCAATTGTCTACTAATTTTCTAACTTAATTCATTAATTCACTTAACGAAATAGGAATATATACCAGCTGCCGGAAAGTTTATCATACAATTTTTTTCGTGAATACCTTTTTTACTAAATAAAAATCAAAATTGATTTTGGGTAATGGAAATCTTTATTTTGACCTTTAAGCACTCTATTAAATATCTGTTTGTATATTCGTCCTTCTACTATGTTATCGCCTTCTGGTTTATCTTGCAAGCTTTAGGTAGCCCTTCCCAAATCTTTTTATTGCCCAGTTCAGTCTTGAAGCTTTTAACAAAACCAAACATCGGTAGCATTATTTCCCATAGCATAGAGCTCTCATCAAGAATATACAATTTTCTGCGATATTGATGAATGCCGATATTGCTGTTAGATTAGCCCTCCTCGCTTGGGATTAGATATGAACGTGAAGAGGTGTGAGTTCTAGAAGAACTTCCTTTGATGCCGAGGAATGTGTACGTACGGCTACTGTTATGCATACACACGCAAGTCTTTGTAACCTTGTTAGTGTTTTTATTACTGATTGCTTCACCGTGCGATTCTCCCAAACTACTGACCCATAGGTCGCTGTAATTTTGGTATATTATACATGCCTGCCTTTTCCATGAAGTCGATTTACACCCCATAACTACTCGAAGGACTTTTTTCCCCATCTCTTTTATGTGTGCCGTCCATAGTAATTTTTGATCAAGTGTTATATTTTAAAATTTTACGCCCTTTGCATTTTTACCTAAATTCCATATAAGCAAATTGGGTTAAAATATTTGAGCAGATAGTAAATCCTATGATGGACGTTTTGGCTGGATTTACTCATATGTTCTGCCTCATCTTAACACAACAACTTTAATTAGTTTTAGCACTCATTGAATTCTGTCAATTCTTTTTGAATTTCCCTCTACATATTATGACTTTGTCGTTAGCCTTGGAATAATAAATCGTCGCTGTCTAATTCCATTAAGAGTTTAGCTCCACATTACACCATCTTGCAGGGACCCTCTGGATGTATTTCATTTCTTAAGTCCATGGTTTCAAAACCTTCAAGAATAGACTACAAAATAACTTAGTTATAATATTTAAAGATAAGACCTAAAAGTCATTTTATTCTAGCTTAGATATAAATAGAGATGTACAAGTCGCGAGTACGAAATCGAAATCGGGTCTATTAAAATTCTATTAATTTCATTAAGAGCCCTAGTAATAGGTGCATTGTCTACAACAAATAATTGGAATTGGTTTGGACAAACAATGATACTATAGACAATGCCATAGGTAAACATCTTCTTCTTCTTCTTAATTGGCGCGATAACCGCTTACGCGATTTTGGCCGAGTTTAACAAAGCGCGCCAGTTGTTTCTTTCTCGTGCTAACCGGCGCCAATTGGACACACCAAGTGAAGCCAAGTCCTTCTCCACCTGATCTTTCCAACGCAGAGGAGGCCTTCCTCTTCCTCTACTACCACCAGCTGGTACCGCATCGAATACTTTCAGTGCCGGAGCGTTTGTATCCATTCGGACGACATGACCCAGCCAACGTAGCCGCTGGATCTTTATTCGCTGCGCTATGTCTATGTCGTCGTAAAGCTCATACAGCTCATCGTTCCATCGTCTGCGATATTCGCCGTTGCCAACATGCAAAGGTCCAAAAATCTTGCGCAGAATCTTTCTCTCGAACACTCCAAGCGTCGCTTCATCGGATGTTGTCATCGTCCACGCTTCTGCGTGGAGTGTATTTTACGCCTGGAGGAAAGTGGTTTACAATATATTTATATTATATACAACGGGCCGTACATGATGAACGTGGCTCGTTAAAATGAAGAAATTGTAGAGCAAACCGGACAAAGCTGCATTGAACTCCTTGCAATCCTTATCTTTAGGGAATAAATAGTACAAGTTGGACTGCAAGCTAATGAGGTATATTCCAACTTTGACCACACTAAAGAATTATTAAGAGTTTTCTAGTATAAGGATCCTTAAAGACACGCGCATAACGTCACAGAAAACCTAAGTAGGAATAGACCTTAGGAGTAATGGAACTAATGTAATAACAAAGAAGAATATTCAGTCAAAAATACCACCTAGATCCGAAAATTCATTTCAATTGAATTTACAGCTGGAAGAGGAGTATTCAAAATGCTATAAGTAGAGAGAGAGAATTTGTCTCTGTTAGACCATTCAGATGGGTAGTTTAAATCACTTTCTAATGCAGGTAATTCTGTCGAAAATTCTAAAAACTTTTATTTTCTTTGAGCAGAAAATTTGTTAAAAATAGCAGAAATTTGATTGAATCCGACACGAATGCCATGAATAAAAAGCACAAATGATAACGGATCAGAATGCTGCCCTGTGGTACAGTAGAAATGACAATGAAGTGGTATGTGCCATTATGCTAAATTTTCCCAAAACAAAGAACAAAAATTGGGAAATTATCTGAACTCCTTTTAAGGGATTCTTACTAAACAGCTTCGACACTTCAGCCTACGCAGATGGTTCAGAAAATGGATTGTGGTGTTAGAGATGGCATATATTCTAAAAGATTTATAACTGAAAAATCTGCGTGACCTCCTAGTACGTGCATTGTCTTCCAGGCGGAAGTATTGGCAATAGGGAAAACTTATAGGCTGCTAATCGCAGACTTCTCTTTTAAGTGCCACATCGCTATCCCTTCGTAGAGCCGATCTGCAATCCTGTAAATGATTCAGTTACAATAACCGTAAGTGTAAACCATAAAGTTATTTTAATCTGGGTCACAGGACATCGTAACATTGAAGGAAACGAAATAGCGGTCGAACCGACAAGAGGAAGGGAGGGGGATCTGTCCCGAAAAACTTTTTTGCAGAATCGGTATTCACACCACCGGGAACAATCAAGAAAGCGATTTCCTTCAAATATATACAAATCGCGGAATACAGATGGAGCGACCAGACAATATGTATGCAAAGTAAGCAGAACATTATGGCGCACCTACAACCACAAACAAACGCGAATACTGACAAATACGAAACGAAGGGATGCCTTCAGGCTCACAACGTTGATAAGTGGCTTCTGGTCTATCGGGGAACAAGCAACCAAAATGGGCATCCCACACAATACGCACTGTCACAGTTGTAAACAACCAGAGAAAAATGAAACGATTTTCCTGTTCCTTTGTAAATACCCTGCCTTATGGAAGAAACGAATATTAACCTTTGGCAAACCACTATTCGAGAGAATCAAACAACCGCATTGACTGGATATATAATTGCTGTAATTAACCATTAAACAAGTTGGTAGAGAGGATGTGGCAGCAAAATGGTGCGGAAGCGGTAGTTGGATTCTGGCTGGATAACCATTTTAACCAACCAACCAAGCAACTATACTGTATGAGAGCCTTTCTTTGAGCAAAGAAGGTAAATACATATAAAACCTTAACAAATGGGAAATCTCATATAAAAAAGAGAGCGGAAGGCTTGCGACCTGCCGTAGGTTTAATCAGAAGTATTTCTAGAACGGATTTCAGGTCCTGCCGTTACCAACGCACATTGCATATCTTTCAATTATAAATATTAATTTTTGGCTTACAATTTTCAAGATTATTTTCTAAATATTATAATATAAGAGCGCTTTTTTAGGAGTTTGAGAACTTAAAATGACAATACAGACCAGAAATATTGTTGGACTGATTTTTCTGCTTATTATTATAAATATAATCTGGTCGATAATTTCATGGGATTTATTTTTAAATATGATATCCGGCATATATCCGCTACGGCTACGAGTTAAATGGGCAATTTGATCAGTCCAATTTTTGACTATTTTTTTTCAATCAATCTGTATAAGAAATCTTAAATGAGCCCAATTAGCAAAAATGCGACGCAAACGATAGTCGCTTAGCTTTAATTCTTGAACGAGCTGTATTTCATAGGCACGCAAAGCAATATTCTTACGTTAAATTTTCCATGCATTCGAAAGACGAATCGTCATTTCAGAGTCTTCTTTAACACTTGGCGAACAGATTTATTTATTTTTTCAGCTTGGAATAATAAAGGATTCATAACGATCGTTTCCATCCTTACTGCCGCACATTAGTCCGCGCATTATTCGCATTGTGGCATTTGCGTATTACACAATGCATCAGTGGCTCCAGCAAGAGGAAGCGGGCGATCGCGGTAATAACGCAAATACACCAAATTTCACGAAGTCCTCAACCATCTGTGCGATCATTCTGCCAGAAAAATGTGAAACACAGATGGCGCGCTAAACAGTTAGAAGGCGTTGTTCCTAAATAACGGCAAGTGGGGATTTCCACTATTTAGGACTGGTAGCGGCAGGCTACTCACCACTCTGTCAGAAAGCAAAATAAAATTAACGAAACCAACGCAAGACTGAGTCTTGTCGAGGCCCTATGCTCCCGAGAGGAGTGAACAAGGAAACAAAAATATGCAGAACATTTAAAAATAAAAATAAAAGCTTAAAATTATTTTAATTGACTCTTTTGTATTAAATTTGGACATGGGTTCGATTTGTCGGTATTAATTCTCGTTTAAAGAGCAGTGATGCATAAGATGTAAGACTATGAAGGAGAATTCTATAATGAAGGAGAATTCTATGAATTAGTATGAAATTAGTACAAAATTAGTATAGTTTCTTGCTGTGGTACAACCGCAAAGAGTTAATACCCGAGGCTGATAGCCTCTATAGCTAGTTCTTTACTTATTAATAGATTTATTCACTGTATGGTTAGGTTTATATAGGCGCAAAATTAATCACCTTATAGTAGGATTTATAATACAGTATGTCAATCATATATAGGGTGGGCCATGTAAAATTTGCTTTTTGAATCGGATATAAAAAAAAACGAATCAATATTTTTTCAAAATTTTTTTTTATTTTGAAGATCGAACATTGTCATTTATGAATGAAAAATAATATCATTCAAGTGACTGCCACGACTGGCTTTACAGTAGGTCATTCGATCAACCCAATTTTTAAGCACATTTTCGATAGTTTGGGTTCCAATTTCATGAATGGCAACTTCGATTTCGTGTTTTAAAGCATCAATCGTCTCTGGATGGTTCGCATAGCATTTGCCCTTAACGGCTCCCCACAAAAAATAGTCGAACTGGCTTAAATCACAGCTCCGAGGCGGCCAATTGATATCGGAATTTCGGCTGATTATTCGGTTTTAAAAAACGGTAGCCAAAAGTTCGAGTGTAACTTTGGCAGTGTGACAAGTTGCACCGTCCTGTTGAAACGAAATGTCGTCCATGTTATCCTCTTCAATTTTTGGAAACAACTCGTTGAGTATGTCACGGTAGCGCTCACCATTTACTGTAACCGCGGCTCCTCGCTCATTTTCGAAAGAAAATGGCCCGATGATGCCGCCAGACCAAAAACCGCACCAAACAGTGACTCGTTGTGGGTGCATTTGCTTCTCTACAGTAACGTGTGGATTTTCTGAGCCCCAAATCCGACAATTTTGCTTATTGACGTAGCCACCGATTCGAAAATCAGAAAAGAAGAAGAAGACTCACCACTTTGGAAATAGGTTTTCAATATTTCCCAATTTTGTTCAAGCATATAGCGTCCCATTTCGTAAATGTCAAACCTTTAAGTAAATTATGAATGCATTTGACATGTCATTTGTGTTACCTTTCTCAGAAAAATAGGTGGTTCAAAAAGCAAACGCTATATGGTCCACCCTGTATAAAACTCGCAGAGGGCTGTGGTATGCAAACAATGCAGCGCGCAGAGATAAAACTAAATATTTTATTTAGTAAAAAATGTAATCAAAAACATTATATATCGCTTATTTCATTGAATTAATACCTTATGAAAACCTATTTGAATATCCGATTTTCTAATTTTATTCGAAATTCACCTGCACTACGCATTCATTTTCAATGGTACTAGCATGCAACCGTACATTCCTATATGAGTACTTCGTATGAATTTCTAAATACCAGCCAACTGTGGCAAAAGTCACTCTATTGCAGTGAGGGAATCCACATAAACCCAACCAAACAAACCAAAGTAAAACAACCGTATAGAGCAATGAAATTTTGTAAACAATATTGTATACTCACCGGGCTGACAGAAACAACGGAAACCATCCTCTTGATCCACACAAATGCCATGTACACATGGCGATGATTCGCATTCGTTGAGGCTATGTTGGCACAGTGGGCCGGCGTAGCCTGGAGTGCAGTCACATCTGGTTATGCGCACAAACAGTCAAATTCAGAATAAACAAAGGACAAAATACGAAAGTTTATATAAATGCATTTCTATGCAGGTGTACGAGTAGGTTAGTTAGTTAGTTGGTGGGAGGATGGGGGAAATGTGGCAGCGCTATTTGAGGTTGTGTTACATAGGCACACACACACACACACACACACATACGGACATAAGTACAAACGTGTTTGTTTGGAAATCCACCTAAAAGTTAGCAAATATGTATACTAGTTATTTTATTCGAAATTCGACTTTTGTTTATATGTATGTGTGCGTATGAAAACTTATTTATATGCAGATATTATGTAAATACATATGTATGTGTATTTATATATATATGTATGTAAATATACCTATACCCATACAAGTAAAAAGAAACGGGCTTTTTGCACAATTTAATGCCGCATAGCGAAATTTGTAGCCGTTGTTTTTGTGCTTCGTGGTTTTGATTGTTGCATTTGTTGTAGCTTTAATTGTCATTTTTGTCAAATTGTGTATATGTTGTGGTGGTTCTGTTGTGCATGTGCGGTTGGAAATTCACTCTCCTCCCTACTTTTAGCACTCTCGAAAACGAGCGCGCGTGTCTATTGCATTTAAGCGAGTGAATAAACGCTTTTTGTTGCGTTAACTTATTTCAACTGTGCCAACTTTTTCAGTGCTAAAAATCTTGGAAAACTTTGAAGATATCCTTCAAAATTTATCACATGCACAAAAATGTGTTTGCCTGTTTTTTTATCACATTTAAATATAAATAAAAAATAAAAAAAAATTAATAAAAAAATGTACATTTTTATGCCGAATTTAGTCGTTTCTTGCGCACACAGCATTGCCGTTTGAGAGCTAATCTGTTGGCCAATATTCCGAATGCTTGGTTTAAGCGATGTACATCCCGTTAGCGAACTGTTGCGATTTTCATGGAGACAGCTGGAAAATGCTGTGCCACCAAAAAGTGCCTTGGCTTCTAAGTTCCTGTCGCCATGTTTTTTTTGAAATGTAAATTTAACCACCAGCTACTAATTCATACCTCTACTATTTCTTCACAAACAAGGTGGCGCAAAATGAGTCCTCGTGCCATAAAGGCGTCGTACGTCAATCAGATTTGACACTTGTGAACTAGAGAGCTGACATATATTTACAAACAAGCAATGGGGCGTAAAGTCAGAGAAAAGATTTTCATCACTCAAAATAATTTTTTTATTTAGGGAAAAAAGTTATTCGAAAACAAAATTAGATTATTAATTTTACGCCCGCCTGTTACCAAATCATAAGCATACCACAATTTTTTTAAGTAAATAAGAATATAGTTCGTACTTCAACAAAAACTGTGACACGCAAAGTTTCACTCTTTGTTCAAAAGTATAAAAAAATTTCCAAAATTCCATCAAAATTTTCAACTTTTTAACCAGAATATTTGGAGTTTTTCTGGCTATGCAATTGTATTGTCAAATTGTATTATATTTCTGTTTATCTTTAAATATCTTTATTTATATTTTTATCTTGACCTTTATCCAATAATAAAGTTCAAGTTTCAAGTTATTATAAAATTTAGGTAATCTTTTTTTGTTATCACCACATTAGGTTTTTCCTTTCATAAAAAAAAATGCGGTGCTATAAAACTGCATAACCAGAAAAATTCAAAAAATCCTTAATAAAAAAGCTGCAATTTTGGATAAATATTTGAAACATTTTTAAATTTTTTTTAAATTTTCTACAAAGTTTGAAATTTAAAAAAAAATACTGGAGTGCGTATAATAAGGCAAAAGGGTATATAAGTGTATGAGAATAAATCGTAGAGTTACAAATTAATTCGACTTGCAACTGGAATTTCGCGCTCTCGTCATTTGCTGAATTCCGAAAATTCCTGAACTAACCAACTTAAGCACCCAAACTTCGAGTTCATTTCGCATATTTATATGGCAATGTAACCAAAATAATCTCTTGATTTCAAAAATAATTGATTTGAAGTGTCATTGGTGAAATAGGGTTGGGCATTATGCCAAAATTCCATTGAAAATTCTTTTGATCGAGCGAACGTGACGAGGTGACTAATTATCGTATATCGTCAAAGCGGATGTTCCTTAACCAGTAGCGTTCATGTCTATGCTCAAAAAAAAAAAAAAAATCAAGTAACGAATACCAACTTTTCACATTTCAGAACAGGTAGTCGGAATGGCACACTCTATGCACAGCACAATATATGCGCGAATTTTTATGTGTCATTACAGTTGCTACTTTTCACTGATATTATCACCACAGTTTGCACTCTCTTTCCGCAATAAATACTAAATCAAATATGACAAGTACTAATTAGCGCTTCACATTTCCAAAATTGTAACTAGAGAACTTACCTGAAATGCGTTGAATTGCCAACACAGCTGCCACCGTTCATACATTCAGCTGAATTGCATGGATCCGATTCGTATTGACAGTTTTTGCCCGTATAACCTGAAATTTAATGATGGCGGAAATTAGTGCGATTAATCTAAGTTATATACTCTTATATTATATATATTAATTATCCCTAACCACAAATTTATTTGCGTTTTTGTGTAGAATGTGAACAATTATTCAAGCGATTTAATTATACTTAGAATTTTTTTGTTTTAGAAGAGAATTTAGACCACAAAGCACGAAGGGTTATTACAACTGGTATCGCCGGCGGTCGAAAATTCGACCAATTCTATTGAGTAGATTTTATTCAATTTTAGTTTGCATTATACTCACATATATTTTTATCCTTTTCTTACCTACATATTTACCTTTGCCTCTGTGCTTATATTAAAACTTAACTTTAACTATCTTTATTTCTATTTTTGTTTTGATCTTAGTCCTCTTTTTTCATCTGCATATTAATTTTTACCTGCATCTATGTATTTACTTTTCCTGAATTCTATTCTAAGCCGCTACTTAAGGCCGGATTCACACTATGATGCCGATCACGGTCCGCTCTCGGTCCAGTCTCGGTCCGGTAAAATCTTTCGACATCTACATTTGTGTTCTTACATCGGTCCAGTCGCGATTCATCGTTCGTCGCACACACACACACTATCAGTACAAGTCGCGGCCAGTTCGATCACGCTCCAGCAAAATATTCTTCGAGCTTGATCGATGCTGGAGTGTGACTGTACCGAAACTTGAACAGCACGGATAGTGTGAATACAGTCATTGTTTTTCGTTTGTGAATATTTTACCGGACCGAGACTGGACCGAGAGCGAACCGTGATCGGCATCATAGTGTGAATCCGGCCTAATACGTTTATCTAATTCAGTACCAATACTAAAGCATACATTTAGGATGCATATAAGTAATAGTACGGGTGGTTGCCTTTTATGTGTCGGGATTAGAGAACAAAAACAAATTTTAATCATCGAAAATCACTTTATTGTTTTTCAAAATATTCTCCATGAAGATCTATACACTTTTGCATGCGTTTGAACCAATTGTCGAAACACTTTTGCCACTCTGAATGAGGTACCTCCAAAACATGCATTCTGAATGCCGCAACCGCTTCTTCGGGTGTCGAAAAACGTTGACCTCTCAGTTTGTTTTTTACGTACGGGAATAAAAAGAAGTAATTCGGTGCCAAGTCAGGACTATACGGCGGATGACCCATTAATTCGATGGTTTGGGTGCTCAAAAATGCAGTTGTTTGAGCCGATGTGTGAGAGCTCGCATTGCCCTGGTGAAGAGTGATCCGTCTTTGGCGATTGGTTTTCCTAATTTCTTGGAAGACAACTGGCAAACAAATGAGTGTGTACCACTCAAAATTTACTGTTCTGCGATGTTCTAGTGGTAAGGTTGCGGCATGTCCAGTTTTTCGGAAAAAACAGGTGACCATTTGCTTGGAAGTGCTTCGTGCGCGAGCAACTTTTGTTGGATTTGGCTCATCTTGAAACGCCCATACAGTCGACTGCTGTTTACTTTCGGGCTCATACGCGTAAATCCATGTCATAGATGTCATAGACGTGTTTCGAAGCCCCGCAATCGTATTTTTTGAGCATTTCCTTTGACCAATCCACACAAGCCTTTTATTGAGCGATTGACAAATTGTGTGGGATCCAACGCGCACAAATTTTTTTGACAGTCAAATGTTTATGCAATATTGAACGTATGCTGGTCCCACTAATGCCTAAGATTGTCTCAATCTCACGATAGGTCACATGACGATCTTGCAATATCAGTTCGCGCACAGCATCAATGGTTTTCGGATCAACAACTGACTTTGGACGACCTTCACGAAATTCGTCTTGGAGTGAACTATGACCACGATTGAATTCACCATACTATCGATAAACACTAGTCCTTGATGGAGCTTCATCGCCAAAAAATGAATTAAGTTCATCCATGCAATGTTGCTGAGTTAATCCACGTCGAAAGTTGTAATAAATAATCGCACGAAAATGTTCACGATTTAATTCCATTTTTGGACCGAGATGAATCTTTTAAGTTACTGTAAACAACACAAATAGCTTTGGTATTTCAAAACGTTCTGAGTACGTAAAAGCCAAAAAATATCAAACTTTGCGGTACAGCTGTCAGTTGCCAGATTGCAACATCAGGGTTGCCAAATCCCGACATATACAAGGCACCCCTCGTATATAGTATGTTGTATTAGGCGCATTCGATGTGCTACTTCTCTGCTTTGCTATGCATGGGCCCTGATCGCTTCACAACAAATTTGCATGTGAAAGCAACAACAAAGTTATCGGGCAATACTCGCTGCTGGCTAATTCTTTTATCAAAATATAATACATTTTCATATAGTTTAGGTTAGGTTGAACTGGTTGACTTGCAGTCACTCATGGACCGGTTCGGGCCATAGCGACTTCATATAAATACTATTATATATAAAGCCATGATTCAAACTTTGTCGAAGTTCCAAAAAAAAAAAGAAAGTCAACAACTTTTCATTAAAATTTTACACTTTTTAATTAGACTGACTGAATGTGACTCAAAAATCTAGTTGATTTTCGAATTTTGTTTGCTGACGGTGTTGGGTGTTTTATTCTATAGGGTATCACAAGCATAACTCTTCATTGCAACTTTCTCGTGGCGTCTGTCATAGAAAACACTTAAGCCGATTGCCCATATATGTGGACATTATTTTGATTAACAGATTTAACCTAATAAACTTAGCACAAAGATAATATTTCACACTTTTATTTATTCGAACCCCTATACTTCCATATAAAAAAATTTACAACATTCGTTATACAAGGTGAAGTCCAAAATAAACAAGACTGAGCTAAAATAGAAATGACAGGAGCTTTGTTCTGATAACTTCGAGTTTTCTTATTCAAAAAAGCCCCCCTGGCCTCGATACACTGTTTTGCGCGATATAAAAGCTTTTCGAAAGAGCGTTTCAGGTCATTGACCGGAATGCCTGTCAGGATGTCGGTACAAGCCTTTTGGATGGCCTCTACGGACGCAAAATGTTTTCCTTTCATGGCCAAATGCAATTTTCCCAATAGATAGAAGTCACACGGAGCCATTTCAGGCGAATACGATGAGTGGTTGATGGTTAAAATGCGATTCTAGTTAAAAACTTAGTCACAAGAGTGGATCGATGAGATGGTGCATTATCATGCAATAAGCGCCAGTTTCCTCATTCGCGGTATTTAAAGCGAATTCGACGAATGCCATGCAACAAACGCTTCAAAATCCCAAGGTGGAAACTTGTATTGATGGTTGGACCCATTGGCATGAACTCCTTGTGGACAATTCTCATGGAATCGTAAAAACAAATGAGCATCGATTTGATTTTTGATTTTTCCAGGTGGATTTTTTGGGTGGTGGTTCGTCTGGGGCCTTCCATTCGGCACTTTCAAGTTCATGTTGGAAACACCACGTTTCGTCCATCCCCAGTTACAATGTTGTGAAGGAAGTTCTCGTATTTTCTTGCCTCTTTAATGAGGTCTTTCGAATGTTGAATTCTGAGCAGTTGTTGGTCCTCAGTTAACTTGTGGGGAATGAAACGTGCACAGACCTTTCATAAGCCCAAATGTTCAGTTGAAATGCGATGAATTGACGATTTGGATATATTCAACACCGATTCCATGAATTCCAATGTTGATTTTGGTTAATTTTTGATAAATTTACGAACAATTTCGATGGAGTTTTCGGTAATTCGCTAATTTTGGGCGGCCCGTATGTTCATTGTTATTTAAGTCCTCACAACCATCTCTGAAATGTATAAACCACTCATGAGCTCTGGGACGAGATAGAAAATCATCGCCATAAACTTTTTTCATTAAATCAAATGTTTCGGTAAACGTTTTACCGATTTTAAAACCAAATTTGATATTAGCTCTTTGTTGAAAACTCGTTTTTATACCGATGACACAAACATACCGACACTTTAGACGCAATAACTTCACTCCCACTGAACGGAATGTCACCAAGCTTTCATTGGAAGTCAGCTAGGGATGTAACTTCCAACGCAGTAACTTACTAAAAAGATGGCGCCATCAGAAATATTTGTATGACGCCAGCCTTGTTTATTTTGGACTTCACCTTGTATATATATACACTGGCCTTCAAACGATTAGGCCATACAGCTAAAGATTTTTTGAGACTATCCAAATTCTGTGAGATCTTTGTCAGACCACATACTCAGATCAGGACTTCCAGAGGAACAATTTTCTGCAGTTATGAACCCAGGTATATTGTTTTTAGCCAATGCTAGGTGATTTCTGCCTTATGGACTGGAGCGGAAGCTTGCTGAAAGATCCAACGCTGTCCATTGAAGAGAGTACTGCTCAACTACTTCCCCACCTTCTAAGATATCCTTAACCCCTTTCTAGCAGAAAGGAAAATACACTCTCGCCAAACAATTACGGAGGGTAGATGGTAGTCACGCTGTTCGGAGTTAAGTTTAAGTTAAGTTTTAGTATAGATTTTTTCGTTTTGCGTATTAAATACTTCTTCATGAAAATGTTTATGGCCGTTGACCGCGTGCCACCGAAGAAGCTGCTGGCATCTGGCGAGGCAAATTTTTCTAACGTGTTGTCAAAAGATGACCACTTGCGAGGCAGGAGGCTTTCATGAGTAGATCATCTCTAATTAGTCTGCACATGGATCTGGGCGATACATTCATTTCCCTGGGCATGATTTTCTTCTTTCTAATGAGATTTCTGCGAATTCTTTGTCGAACGGCTTTTATGGCAGCACTGGTTTGAGCCGTGCGAGGACGACCTCTTCTTTTTCTGAGAAAGACGATTGATTGTGCGCTAAACAAAAATTCTCTAAAATTAAGTTTTTGTAACAATTCGTGAATCTCATTTGTACTTTTACTACACTTTTGTAATGCAATCGTTGCGATGCGATTTTCTTTGGCTCCCGACTCCATTGTTAATTTGTTATTGCCGTATGCATTGTAAATTTGTCACAAAATTTATTTACTTTATTTTGCCCTCGGGTGAGCTTATTTTCCTTTGTAGCGTGCGTCTTAACCTCTTCCACAATTTTATTTCCGAAGGCTTGCCATTGCTTATCGAGACGCGACCGACCTAATGATATTCACTAACAAACCTACTCGGCTACGGCGACCGCTAACAACATTGGCACTGAAAACAAACCTGCCATAATCATAGTAAAAGTTATTAAGGATCAGGCATTCCATAGCGTGTGATCTCAAAACAGAAAACAATGATCTCAAACAAGAACAAAGGAAGGAGTTAGTAATAGTTCTGCTTGAATGCTGTGAATATTTTGCGTGGGTACGTGCGGTTACATGCTTTATAATTGAATTTAAATGTTCAAATTTGTTGCTTTATTGTTGAAAAAAAAAACTGAAGAAAAGTTATGTTTTTAAGCAACAATTTTACTATATCATAAATTCCTATTGAACCATAATTACTAAAGTGCATTGTCAAACTAAACTTCGCTTGGGGCACTACAATTAACTCAACAATCAATTTCACCGTCATACGCGCCGACTTTCGTACATAAAATGCAATTAGTACAGCCTGCGAAATAAATATAATACATGGCCACAGCATTTCATTGTTTTATCTCTTCTGCAAACTTCGCCTTGTCAAATTTAGTTAAAAAAAGAGTCGTTCTGAATCTCATTTGTGCTCCAGGAAGGTATCAGATGCCATTGGTGATTTGTTCTTTGTGCAGATGATGTTTTCGGCATGAGACGGGTTAAGGGATATCACGCGCCGAGTGTGCTCTTAAAAAAAATTACAGCAAGTGGAACAAAATCAAGTTTTTGTATACACATTCCTTCGCCAGACCAAGCAGTAAATAGTGTGAGGGAGTTCTACCTGAGCATCAGGGTGAGCTAGTTTAAGGGCTTATTTACTCGAGCTTGATAGCTCGTAAGATTTACTAGCGCGCATAAGTGGGACGCGGCATTTTATCTTAAATTAATTAAGTCTTGTGGCAGCGTACGCTGGAAATTTATTATTTCGTAAGCCCTTCTCTGACTTTTTAGCTAGGATGGCCAACTTCTTTGGGCCGGAGTCCGTTCTGCAGCCATCAAAGTTACGGTTAGCAAACGGGTTACTTCAACCCACAAGCGAGCCTGAAGACTGAGAGTGGCTACAGATGGACAAAACTGATGTTACCTGTCCTGCCCGACCGACTGTGGCCGATTCTACTGCACTGTAGGCAGCTGGTTAGACTGATAACGGTCCACCTACTATGGGCGAAGCACATAGAGAATGTAGGCATCTCAGACAGTGCACTCTGTCCAGCATGTGGAGAGGAGGATGATACGACGGAAAACTTTCTGTGCGTCTGCCCGGCTTTCGCTCGAATCAGGCTTGAGGTCTTTGGGGCTGATGTGTTAAAAAACGACCACCTTGACTTTTTGGCACCACAAGATCTACTCAGATTTCTTCTGAGGTGTACCATACTTTTTTAAAGGTTTTTGCCTGAACGCATATGTGGAATCAGAACTGTTCTGGTGTTTCAGATGTTTGCGATATTTTAACGAGAAACATGATTTTGGCCTGTATTTGATGCCATGTAACAATGCGAGGTATTAATTTTTCTGAAAATCCTTACACAGTATCTTAAAGAGCAACTATTCCTCTTTTGAATTTGCTCCATTATCTTCTTTTTTTCCAAGGTATTGAATTTAAAAATTTCTGAGCACAAGATTTTTTTTTAAATTGGAGCAAACTGAAGGGTGATCGAAACAAAAAACTCCGAGTGAAAGACGCCGAAAATCTTGAAAAAAGTATGCTCTGGTTTCTGGCAAAATACTTTCGCTTAATGTTGTCGTTTATTGACCAAATTGGGTTACCTTTGAACAAATGATAAATCTAAAAATGCATATCCATTTAATACGTAGTGGCAGACCGTCGACATCGAAACTGACGAAATATCAATAAAGTGAAAGAAAAGTTGATCAATAAACGCAAATTAACCATCAGAGAGCTGAGAGAGGACTTGCACATTTCTTATGGATCCGTTCAAGATTTTGTAGTTAATAAATTGGGTTACTTTTGGTGCTTCAAATTTAGACCCAAGAAATCCTGAACTTGATGCAAAGAAGGGACCACGTTGATATCGCCCAACATTCATCAAACGCATCATTTCTGAAGACCAGACGTTGATTCATGAGTACGACACGCAATCCAGACAACAGGCGAGTTTGCGGAGAGCTCCGAATGAACCAAGATAAAAAAAAAGATCACCAATTTAGTCAAAAGAAAGCGACGCTTACAGTTTTTATATATTATAATTGAACGTTACTGTAAGCCCCGAATTTTTGCCCGAAGGCCAAGAACGAAACGATGAAATCAAATTCTCCTGAAATGGCTTTCTGCGAATTTTTTCTGTTTGATCGAGTTAAAAAATCACTACGGGAAATGCATTTTAATAACAAAAAGAAAGTAATGGGAAAATCGAAAACGGCTCTAATGGCTTTACCAAAAATAGAGTACCAGAAATATTTCTAGAGCTGGATCAAACGCTGGCATAAGCTCGTCATAGTTGATGGGCAGTGCATCCGCTACTTCGTTTCCAGTTATACCCCTATGCACTGGGAAGCAAATGTGCCGGGTGCGATTGTGCTGACTAATGTGAACTTTTTTTTTTTATTTCTTCCATAAAATATTAAACCTGTCGTTAGACAATAAGTAATTTGATTTACAAAAAGATGGAATGAGAGTGATATTGAAGGGCCAATGCCCCCAAGCTCATATAGAAGAAATATACATATTATTTAAAAACAAGTGGTTAACAAACAATGACATATACGATTATTTGACAATTGATTACATGGATTTTGCAAGATCTGTTGGTGTTTGACGGTTAAGCCGACTTTGGGTAGATTTTTCTTTATTTGGTAGTCTTCTCATCATAGGATTTGTGTGCGTTAATAATCTATTTATGTGTCTTCTGCTAGCGCTTTGTATTGTTTCATCAATTGTAACGATATCAAGGTCGCGATGAATATCTGCGTTAGGTATGTACCAAGGTGCATTAGTTAAGGTCCTGAGTATTTTAGACTGGACTCGTTCAAGTATACTTAGATTACTTTTTGCAGCAGTGCCCCAAATCTCAATTCTATCGGAGCAATTATCGTTCGATAAATAAGTACTTTATTTTGCAATGATAGATTGGACTGAGGTCCAAGTAGCCAGTACAATTTCTTAAAACTATTTTTAACTTCATTTCGCTTTTTCTTTACATGCTCCTGCCAGTTTAATTTCGAATCGATCGTAATACCAAGGTATTTCGCTTTGGAGTCAATATGCACGTCAGAATTACCAACGCTAACTGGTTCAATGGTTGTCCTTCGGTTTGTGTAGTTTACTTGTATTGTTTTGTCAGCGTTAATTTCGATGTTCCACTTAACCTCAGAAGATGACAACGCCTGGAGTTCTATGGTACTACACTTATTTCATGTGCTGTAATATCAAAACAATAACTAATAAGAAAAAATACCATCGAAATAAATGGGATTATATTCGCTCTTGCTTTTACCGTTCCCAACTGCTTGAGAGAATGCGTTCCTATGGCTTTCTACATGTACAAGTATGCTTATACACACACACACACATACATATATATGTATATATATATATGTACATATGAAGATATGTATGATCTATTAACAGATAATTGGTAAATGCAGGATGGCAACCCACAGTTATTGCCATGGGGTAAATAAACTCGCTGTCATGACAAAAAAGCGTTGGTTATTCAATTCTTTGTTAGGCATTTCCTTCGCTTTACCACTGCTTGCAGTTGTATACACGTATACATAGTTATATAATAAGACTCAAGCGCGCGAATCCTTTTAAAACCCAACATAACTGGGGTGGCCAGCAACGAAATAATGAAAAAAATCTCATCGCTCGAAGTCAACTTAATTTTTGTTTGTTTTTTTTCTCTTTGGTAAAACTTTTCATTTTTCTGCTTCCCTCTTCTATTCAAGCACAATTTTTATTATTTCTGTGGTTTTTTTTGCAAATTTTATATTGTTTGCGCAGATTTTCTTCTTCTTTCCACCGCAATATACTCATAAATGTGGCTCAGGTACGCGTTGTTGGCAGGTACATAAAGGGTGACTTTTTAAGAGCTATAGGAAAGCTTTCCAGAAAAACACACGCAAAATTCAGAAAAATGCATGAAATTTTATTTAAACCGATAGTACAGTCCATATAATTTAATCTTTGAAGATTATTTCATGCAAATGTTGACCGCGACTGCGCCTCAAATGGTCCATCCGCTTAGTCCAATTTTGGCATACTCTTTCCAATGTTTCCGCCGGTATCTCACATATAAATGCTTTAATGTTGTCTTTCAATGCGCTAATTAAAGCAGGCTTGTCTGAATAGATATGAGCGTTAACATAGCCCCACAAAAAATAGTCTAAAGGCGTAGTAAAATGCTCACCAAACTCGCCTCTCAACAGGTCTATTGTTACGTGTGCTGTGTGGCATGTGACACCGTCTTGCTGAAACCACATGTCATGCAAGTCAAGCTCTTGCATTTTGGGCAAACAAAAGTTGGATATCATTTCACGGTAGCGCTCACCACTCACAGTTACGTTACGATTCGTAGCATCTTTGAAGAAGTACGGTCCAATGATACCTCCAGCCCATAAACCGCACCAAACTGTGACCTTTTCTGGATACATTGGTAGCTCTTGCAATTCTTCTGCCTGATCTTCACTCCAAAATCGACAATTCTGCTTATTTACGTACCCATTGATCCAAAAATGAGCTTCGTCGCTGAATAAAAAAAGTGGATCTTCGGCCAACTTTCCAAGAGCCCATTCACCAAAAATTCTGCGTTGCAGTAGGTCGTTCGGCTTCAATTCTTGCACCAGCTGTATTTTGAAAGGTTTCACACCTAAATCCTTTCTCAACATTTTCCACGTTGTTGAGTAACAGAGACCCAATTGCTGCGAACGGCGACGAATCGATAATTGATGGTCATCATTAACACTGGCCGATACAGCTGCGATATTTTCTTCAGTTCGCGATCTACGTAAGCGCGTTGGTGGTTTGATGTCCAATAATGTAAATTTGGTTCTAGTGGGTCGTTAAACAGATTATAAAATGGAAGAAGCGCGCGATAAACTTTCTTAACAGAACACGCATTTTTATAATAAAATTCAATGATTTGCAAGCGTTGTTCGTTTGTAAGACGATTCATGGTTAAATTATAGACCAAACTGAAGATGTTTGACAGTGAAACAAAACACGAAACGTGCGTCAGCTATTTAAACTGTTTAAAAAGATAATAGCTAAAAAATCACCCTTTAGTTACCGAAAGGTCAATTGTGCTCGTCCCATACATAGAGACGTTTTTATGTATATACATATATAGGATGGGTGTAGGTGCATTTTTGGTAGGAGTGAGATTTTTCATTTAATTTCATAATTTTTCGTTTGCAATAAAATCCTTTTCCCAGCAATATCCTGCAAACAAACAACCTTCAATTTGTTAAATCCTCCTTTGGCCAAGCGTATGTTTACAAAGTGCGCTTCACGGTTGCGTTCGCTCCGTCGGTTGGTTGCGTGTCCTTTCGTCGTTCATCCGTCTATTCATTCATGGTTTTAGTTTCCCTTTTTCCCCTTATTCTTCTTCTACTTCTTGTGTTGCTTGGCTTGTAAAAGTATATTGTTCTGCAAATTTTAACTTTTTTTTCCAGTGACCCTAATTGAGTTTAATTAGTACGAGTGACCAGCAGTGGCAGCTTACAATGTTGGTGGCCTGTTTAGTTCGTCAACGTACAGTGTCAAATTTTGCCAGACTTTGGGGGATTTAATACACAAAAAAAAAAAAAATAGAAGTAGAAATACTACGAAAATAAACACAAAACAAAGTGAAAAAGTGGTGAGTGTTTAGTTTTCTAAACCTCAATCGTATAGTTGTCGCTTAGATTAGATTGCGGTGGTTGACATTCTCCATGAGTTTGTAAAGAGACCTACTTAGGCCTTGAGTCCCATTGTGATCGCAATTGTGTGAAATTCCCGGTGTCCGCCGTAGCCGAATGGATAGGTGCGGGACGACCATTCGTTAGTGCCCTGGTTCGAATTTTGCATTTGCAAAATTAATCAGCCATCAATCATCAATCGAAATATTTATGATTTTTCCAAATGGCGTCATACGTCAATCATATTTGACACTTGTGAACTAGTCAGCTCAATTATACGAATAGATAAGCAATGAAGCGCGAAAAGTAAAGATTTATTTACATTACTCGAAAAAAATTTTTTTATTTTGCAAAAAGGCTGCTCAAAAATGGAGTTTTTTCATTTTTATCTCATTGATTAGTAAATGCAAACAATAATTACTTTGAAAACATATTATTAAAGAAGAAAAGTTTTATTAACCTTAAAACTAGAAAAAAGGGATATTTGTACACG
The DNA here is from genome assembly GCA_037575425.1 of Anastrepha fraterculus. Lineage (NCBI taxonomy): Eukaryota > Metazoa > Arthropoda > Insecta > Diptera > Tephritidae > Anastrepha > Anastrepha fraterculus. The sequence continues at coordinate 297,477 of JAYXIM010029679.1, forward strand.
AGGATGAGTAGTTTTTATTGGATGGCATATTAAACCTTACATACATAACAAATTTTAAATCAATTTCTCTCAATCTGCGTCGGAAATTCAATTAAGTTCCCTCGCATTGGCAAAATCATTCACTGTGCATCGGCTGGGTTGGGTAGAGTCGGGTAAAATTGAATTGAATGGTTGATGGGTTGGGTAGGCTTGCCTTTAGCTGGTTGGCTAAATTGTAATGCTCACTGAGTGAGTGTGGTCAGGGCAGATGGAGAATGATAAAATAGTAATAATAAAGCTTGTTATTATAAAACCACATTAAATTTGAGCTGGCTGAGTACCTCAACGGATGGAAGTGAGTTTAGTGTAATTGACTTTCTCTGCTTATATAATATTGCTTTTTGGCTATGGAAGCTTTGCTAGAAAAAGTAAAAATGGTGGACTATTTTAGCTGATAATTGTGATTTTTCCATCCACTTCAGTCTACTTCACATCAAGACTAGCAGTTTGCATTTATAAAATTTTGTAGAGCAAAATTAGATGGGATTAATGAAAAAACTGAGTAAATGATGAAGCAAAAAAGTAATTTCGAACACTTTATCGTGAAATTAGTAAGTCGATGGATATGTGAATTAGCGAATAATTAAGCTGTAGAGTTTGCAAATATACTTAGATTTAGTTAATGGTGATAGATTAGTGAAATTATCACATAAGCTGCACGCAAAGAGGTGGAATGAAACTGGAAGATTTTTCGTTTGTGGAAAATTAAAAATTAAACTGACTATCATAAAAATACTTATTACTAGGCGTAAATCTATTTGATATATTTATTCCTGCCATAAGTTGTGTTACAAGTTAAGTCCGTTATAGATATGAAATTATCATACTTTCTTGAATGAAGTTAGTTTTATTTAATAATGTCAATAAATAAAAAAAAAAAATTAAAATTTTCATTCGAAATGGTCACCATTTTTTTATACAAGCCTTCAAACGATTAGGCCGTTCAGTTATTGCAGCACGCATGGTTTCCATGGTTATTGACGTCGCTGCTCGAACCAAAGATTTTTTGAGACTCTCCAAATTTCTGTGAGTGCTGCGACAGGTCATGTTCTCCAATTTTCACTACAAACTGTAATGCAATGGATTCAGATCTGGACTTCCAGACGGTCAATCTTCTGCGGTTATGAACCCAGGAATATTGTTTTTTAGCCCCTTCTGTGTGGGTTTTGTCTTAAGGGCGGGAGCAGAATCTTGCTGGAAGACTCAACTCTCTCCATTGAAGGGAGTTCTGCTCAATAGCTTCACCACGTCTTCTAAGAAATCTTCCTGGTACACTTTCGCCCCGGTCTCAAGCACTTTCTCGCAGAAATGAAAAGATATAACGCCGTTACAGGACACTCCCCACCAAACCATTACGGAGGCTGGATGGTGGCCACGCTGAGCACTTGTAACAGCATATTTTGCGTCTTTAGAAGTTTTAGCATAGATTTTGGTGTTTTGCTTAGTAGAAACTTCTTCAACAGTGAAAATTTTCTCATCTGTAAAAATAATGTTTTCATGGCCATTGGCCAGGTGCCACCGAAGAAGCTGCTTGCATCTGTCGAGTCTAATTTTCTTCAAGCGCATTGTCAAAAGGTGACCATTTGATCGACGGAAGGCTTTGTTGTGGGGAACATTTCTAATTAGTCTTGATATAGATGTGGTCGATACACTCGTTTCCTCTTTTCTACTTTCTAAGAGGATTTCTACGAATTATTTCTCAAACGGCTTTATGGCTTCACTGGTTCGAACCAAGCGAGGACGACCACGCCTTTGTTGTCACAGAATTGTGGCAATACTAAGTCTATGGTATGCCTTATTTTCGTGGATATTATTGTCGGTAGAAGTATGAACGCGAGTCCAGTACCCACTTTGGATATTAACCATTTTTGTAGTTTTATTAGCAGTCGCTTCTCTTTAGTTGATGTGAATTTTCTGGGCGCATTTCTGCCAAGAAAAATCTTTCCATGGAAACTATCTCTCTCGTGCAGACGGCATAGCACTCCAGGTCTCTCTGTTTTTTTATTTTTTATTTATTTAATCTAGAAAATTTAAACTTTCTTACAGCCTAATTGGAAAGCCAGTATAATTAATAAAGCGCTTCAACAATTCATTCAATAAAAGTTTAAAGTTAGATTTCAATAAAGATATGTCGTTTGCAGAAGAGTTTGAAAGTGAATTAAATTCTTTCAAGGTTCTTAGAATTCTAGAATTATAATGTAGTTACTCCAGATGTAAACTTAACTTAAGTTACGTAAGAACTTAAAAATATTATATTTACCCAAACTATCAAATTAGCGTACGTCTACCGCCTCATTGGAAATAAGTAAGAGCACAAAATTTGTTCATATATTTTTATTATCAGTTTCGTTGAACTCGTTAAATAGTCTCTAATTCAAATAACTCGATATAAACTCTAGACTTAGCCTTTTGCTCTCCCTCAGCTGAACAAACTTTTAAAAGGTGCACATTTCGTTGATAACTAATTAATATTGGTTAAATATTTTTGAAGGTTTATTGAATTAAAAGGTAGTTAATCAGTTAACGTGGTTATCTTACCGCTCTTAAATTACCTAATTTAAGTAACTTTAGTATTCAGTCTACTCTCTAAGTTCTTTACGGCTGGAGAAACCTATTATACATGTTTCCCGTTTCGCAGGCTGCTTTTATATTTAAGTCAAGTTACGCTTAAGCTGAGTCAAATTAAGTTAAATTGCTTTCAAGTTAAGTTAAGTTACGTTTAAGTTAAGTTACGTCCAAGTTAAGTTAAGTTACGTTAAAGTTAAGCTAAGTTAAGTTGCGTTCAAGTCAAGTTAAATTACGTTTAAGTTAAACTAAGTTAAGTTACGTTCAAGTTGAGTTAGGTTACGTTTAAGTTGAGTGAAGTTACGTTCAAGTTAAGTTAAGTTATGTTCAATTCAAGTGAAGTTACGTTTAAATTGAGTTAAGTTAGGTTTAAGTTACTGTAAATGAAGTTACGTTCAAGTTAAATTAAGTTATGTTTAAGTTAAGCTAAATTATATATACTCGTATAACAAAATAAAACAAAAAAAATTCTACATTTTTCCTTTCCATATCAATACATTCTATAAAATACATCGAATAGTAACTGATATTTCTAGGAGCAATACGAGTAAGAATTGAAAGAATTGGATTTTTAAAGTTACCCGTTAAATTTGTAGCGAAAGGGTTAATAGCTTAACACCCACCAGGATCACCTGTGAATTCGTTCACAGTAGTACCCATATTTGTCTGGCCGGAAATAACTATAAACGAGCTCCCAGCAGGTTTTAGAGAATAACAAAAAAAAATCAACTTTTATATAATATATGAACAGTTTAAATTCTTCTCAGCAACAATGCTTCTTCTATTATACGAAAAATGATCTTAGTTCTAATTGACTTGATTATCTGCATGAGCGCACTCCCTCATACGAGTATTTGTATGGAAGTGCAACTGTGTTTGTATAAGAAATAGTAAAAGTGTTGCAGTACTTACCATACGGACATAAACATTGATATGAATTTCCCTCATGCCCCTGTGAGAGGTCCACGCAGATACCATTATTTGTGCACGGGCTCGGTGTGCAAGCATCAATTTCCTCACAGTGGGGACCAGCAAAACCGCTGCAACACTGACACTCATACTCCTCCATGGCGGGATTGGAGTAACATACACCTTTGCCAGAGCATTCAGCACTTTCGCCACAATTGTCGGTTTTTGTGGTAACCTTCAGACGAACGCACTGAGAGCCCCACAACTCGGAAACCACTAAATAACGAAATAAGAGTATAGCAAATGGATATGGTAAGCAAGCTTTGCAATAGAATGCTTGTTAGAAAATGTGCGAGTACTTAAAAGTGAGTAAAAAGTGGGGTAACTGAGGTAAATGTTTGCAAGCAAATTAAAAAAAAAGTGTGCAAAACGAACAAATAAAAGAATTGAAATGTGCGTTGCAGTGGTGAAAACATTCGTTGCTATGTTATTAAAAAATAATAATAATTTCACATTTTAGCACATGCATATACATATGTACATATGTTGCTTCAAATCTGCTAGTTAAGCATGCATTTATCTGGCAATAAGGGTTTTCTAATAGGGATGGGTTAATGTTCAAAGGCTGAGACAGCCATGTTGCTCTTGCGGTTGTTTTCTGTTCAGGCATTAATGCGAAATCACTATGGCAAGTTACACATTTGAGCAGCGTGTCGAATGATAAAACCTTATTACATATAATATATATATATATATACAGTCAGTCAGAAAAGTTTTGTCACAGTGACCCTTTTTTTCAATACTCCCAGCATTTTTCATGGAACAATTGATAAAGTTTTGGGAATATTGAACAATACGGAAAAGTTTTTTCTAATAGCGGTCGCTTCTCGGCAGGTAATGACCTCCAAGTGTATTTATGCCATGGAAAAGCTCCTCAAAAAAATATCTGGCGTTCGGAGTTGGTTTGATACTGTAGCTCCCTCCATTTGTAGAACAAGATCAAGATCAAACCAAAGTGTCGCATTATTAAAAAAAAAAAAGAAAAACAAATTTAAAAAAATTATAAAAAAATGCATTACATTTTCTGAGAATTTCAATATTTTTTGGTATGCATTTAATTCAAATACATATAACAAATCTCATGTTCGAAAGTTCCAGTTTACGGATAGAGAGATCTGTCCGAAGTTCGGAGAAAATACTACCATGCCCCTTGAGAAATTGCCTTCAGAGGTCAACCTCCTTTAACCTGATTGCAGTTTGAACTGCGATGGAAATAACGTAAAAGTCGATGGGAAGTAAGTGCAAAACGATATTCAGGGCAGTTGTGGGGCAAGTTTTACATGCTCCGGTTGTTTAATTTGGGAAGTCCAAAGTGTGGAGGTTTATATTTTCTGCTAATTAGCACCAGCTCCGTTTTATCAGAGTTGACTCGGAGGCTGCAATTGGCAGCCCAGCGACTGAGTACCTTTTCAAAATCTCAGCTATGAATGAGGGAAACGGTCCAACCAACAGAACTAAGTCATTGGCGTATTCTACTGCCTTTTAAAATATGATACTTCCATAACCCATTCTGAATACCAGAAAAAAATTGAAAATTCTGAGAAAAAATTCAAAATTTTGTTGAAAATGTGATTAACCATTTTGTGGAAAACATTAAGACCCACAATACAAATGGGAGCAAGAGCTCAGCGAAGCGCCCAATAAAGGGTGAAAGCGCGAATTGTATATTACCTATATATACATATATATACAATGGAAAACCCTATATGCATTATAATATTGCACATATATAAAGAAATTTTGCCATGACAACTTCATTAAGATTTTCTGCGCCATATGTGAACGAGGTGCATGAAATTAGAGTGCTCGCCTAATGCATAGATACAACTGTAAATATGTATGTTGATTTTGTTAGTGTCTTTAAGTGTTCGTTTGCAAGTATAGAGTTCATAGTAGCTACGCGGTAAATATGCGCAAAAATTGCTAGGTTGTTGGTGGCTTTGCAGCTGCTAATCAAATATGTAGACTGCCACGTGAGCCAAACGACAGGTTCTGCCTGCCGCTGATTCGGATTGTTATTAACCTATCAACGGGACATAGTTTTAAAGAGAAATTTTTGTAGTTGTTGTAGGAAATTGTGAAAATTACTATTTTGAGGTTTAATGGAAGTTCGATCTGAAAGTGAATAAAAACATCCACCTTCATGAAAGAAATAGTCCGATAAATCGGTTTTTGAAGTATTTCATAGAAATGTTTTACGGCAGATTCATGGCAGATATACGCTAGTGATGGCAAAACTGCAGTTTGGACTTTCGAGCCTAAACCTAGGTAAGTTATGACAATCGATTACGACTAAAGCTCCAGCCCTGAAAAGATACGATATAGTTTCTGCTGATTTTGTTTTTATTAAGTGACTCATATAATAATAAGGCCTCCATATATTGAAAAGTTTTGACTATATTTTATTTATCAAATTATTTTAATTTTAATCACGTTTTTTTTATAAAAATATATACATACACATCATTCTATAATAGAAACCAAAAAACCCAAGCTTCTAACTTTGAGCAAAACTTTTAAGTATTCATCAAATTTCCATCAAAATAACGAATCTATAAAGTATTTTTAGAAAATTGCTTGTGATTCAGTTTTATGGTCCATTAAATTTTAGTACAAGGTGGCTAAAAATGAATAAGTCCTTTTAATTTTTACTAACTTTTTACTAAAAAAAAAGAACAATATTTCGGGAGATGCAAATCTCTATTTGCAGCTTCTCAATTTTTTCTGTCAAGTGGAAAAGATGATATCAGTCAACTGGCTACCGTAGGTGTTGATACACATACCGGCCATCCATCGAATTATCAACATTTCCGGTGATAACTGTTCTCATTTCTGTCGAATATTCTCCCTAAAGCTGAGATTTCCTGAGCCAGTGACTTCAAGTAGGCCCAGAGAAGAAAGTCTTGGATGGTTAAATTGGACAATCTTGTTAGTCATGCCAAATCCCCGAAACGGGAGCCTACGCGAACAGCAAGCACTTCCTTCATAATATCCTTGTGCTGTGTGTGCGATTGCATCGTCTTGTTCAAACCAGGTATTTAGTAAGTCTCGCTCATCCAATTTCGGCAGTAAGAAGTCGTTTATCACGGCCTTTGGCGTTCGTCAGTAATAGTGAACGGACGACGTTCTGAAAAAATACGGTCCAATCACTCCTTTCATACTGGTGAACGCTGCATTACATACTGGCTTTGAGTAGATGTAATGGCTCTTCGTGTATCACACACGGAGCTTCAGTGCCCCAAAAATGAAGAGTTTCCTTATTGACGTAACCGTTTAAGTGGAAATGCGCCTCGGTGTTCATACTGTTTTTCGTCACAAAATCGTTCTCTTCTTTGTGGAGATTGAGAATATCTTGACAGTAATTCATACGCGCCTGACGGTCAGCAGGCAATAACTGATGCACTATTTGCACTTTGTTCGGGAACATTGCGACAAAATTCGCTGTAGGTGTAGGGGTCCGACTGGCGATGCCCAATTGAGTGACTTTCGTCTGGTTGATGCTTCTTCGTTCCCACCGACATCGGCAGGCACAGCAGTGATATTTTCTACCGAACGACTAGTCCGGTGGCGGACACGATTACGAAATCGACATCGATATTCACGCTGCGGCCGATCATTGGTCACCACCGGCCGATCATTGATCAAAAATTATTCCACGCTTTTGCGGAGTATAGCGCTCCGTTGCTTGTCTTTTTGTATACTGCAGCTGTCTAGTTCACAAGTGCCAAATATGGTTGATGTACGATAACATTTGCAAAAATTATAACGTATTCCGATAAATAATTTTGCGCCACCTTTTATAGTTTTATGGAAGTCTAAAGTAGCTTCAAATTCGCAATAGTTTTTGAAAATTTTTGTTTTTTGCTGATGGTGGTATGCATTTTCTTTCATGTAATGGATAAACGAAGCTTTGTTTTATGTAGGAAAATACGAAATACGTCAGGAAAAAAATTATAAATAATCAAAAACAATTTGAACTTTTTTCATTAAAGTTTTGTGGACTGCAAAACTGCGTAACCATTTTTCTTATTCGGATTAAAAATTTTAAAGTTGTGATTGAAATTCGTCGACTTTCTGTAAATCTTGTGCAATATTTGAGACTGGGAGTATTAAGGACTCCGTTATAGAATAAACTATAATATATTTATATACATAAAAAAAAAAATAGAAATCAAAACATAAATAAATACATAAATATTTAAAACTGATCAATCCGTGGCGCTTTTATAATTATGCTACTTAGTGTATAAGTATATCGAGGATGCGTTGTTGCTCGAAGACCCAAATGGCTAAGTTGTTCTAATTGGAGTTTCTAACTGATACAACTCAGCCACGAACGCTTTGCCAGCTACAGATTGAACGAGGATGAGTGCCACACGACTTCACAAACCCGCGTTTTGCTCGTTGGGCTTAGACTGGCTTGATATTTGTGCCAACAAGGCAGCAACCAGGCAGCCTGCATGTGTGCACAAATACGCATTAATTGCACGAGCACTACAAAAAGCAACATAAAAGCGTTTTAGCTTTTAAAACTGTATAATGGCCAACAAGCGCATATACATCCATATGTATGTAGCTAACTTAATATTAGCCTCGGCGTACAACTGATGGTTCGACTAATAAACAGTCAAACACGCATATCAGCATATGCGTACATTAAGCCTTTTATATATACGAGTGTGTGCGTGTGTGCCAACGTAGCAACATACTATACGTTTGCTGTCAGCACTCGATCATGCGAAGCACTCACCGCCACTAATATCCCCTTGACGAATGAGGCAGAGGTGTCGCTCTTAGTTTGATTCGACCGGAAACACGCCAGTTTGCTGTATGAGCGATTTCCGCACAGCGACCCCAACGGTATTGCAAAGCATGCAAGCAGCTAATGACAACAACAGCAACAACTAAGTGTAGTAATACAAGCAAAAATAAGTAGATATAAGAAACTGTAAAACACAGCAAATAACAGTAAAGCCACCAGCTCAACGCAACTCAACGGCGTACAGAATAGCATGGGACAATAAATACAAGCATTTGGTACATACATACATACATGCATGCATTTGATATATCCGTAGTGGTACTCACCAATTAGCAAGTTGACTCCCTCGGTGAGGTCCTTATCATAGAGTGTCACCAGCTTTCTGCCATCGACAAATAGCGGCGTTATATCCAATAGTATACCCTCTGTAACGTCGCAATGCTCATGGCCCGAACGTGTCACCTGATAGACCTGGGTGTTGTGGGCACTGTGTGTTTGTTAGCATACAATTTGTTTGCATTTATGTGCGAATATATGAATGTATGTGTGCATTGGTGTGTGGTGTGCGAATCAGTTGAAATAGATGTAGAAAAGAGTAGAAATTTTTAGTTGGTTAGTTGTTTGGCGTTTGCTTCGAGAAAAATAAATAGGGTTGTCAGGGAAAAGTTCGAGGTGCACTTATGCACACACTTGTTTAAAAATGAATATTTCTAAAGGGTCTTTCGGATTCGAGTTTTTGTATTTTAAATCGATTTAAATACGTATGAGTTTTGAATGGGAATTCATTGTTTCTTTAAAAATATATGGCATGTGAGTTTATGCCAATTTATGAATGATAAATATTAATTTCCAAATAAGCGAGTTCATGTTAAGTGATATAAGCAGCTTGGACATTGTCGTTAATACTTCTAAAAATAGCTTTATTTATAGGCATGAGTATAACAAGAAGTAAAAGGGGTAATTTTGAAAAAAATTTAACAAGTTTTTAGATTTATTCATCTTGAAAATTTTGGTATAGCGTTTATACATCAAAATATCTTCGGTGCTGTTTAATGCTTTTATATATTTTTTTTAGCTTCTTAGGGCAAAATATACCTTCTGCTCAAATATGAACGAGACGGTATCAATAAAACGGTCCGCGGATGACATATGGCAAAAATAAGTTTTTTGTTTTTTGGTAGGACTGTTATAAGCTTACATGGCAAATTTCAGCGAGATATGTCACATGGTTTGTTTTCTGTGCTACTGTAAACAAGTCAAGCTCGAGTGTGTTCTTCGAATTCTCTTTTATGACTTCAATTGTCTCAAAATGTTTTCCACGGAGCGGCAACTTGAGCTTGGGAAGCAGGAAAAAGTCACATGGAGCCATATCAGGCGAATACGGTGCTTGCGGAACGATATTAACATTCTTTTTGTTCAAATAATCGCGAACAAGACGTGATGTGTGAGTTGGTGCATTATCGTGATGCAAGAACCATGACTTGTTGTCCCACAATTCCTTCCTTTTAAGACGAATGTTCTCGCGCAAACGCTTTAAAACGTCTAAATAATATTCAGCGTTAACCGATTTTGCGATTTGTGCGATTTTCAAGCACAATTTTCTTTACTTTTCCGATGTTTTCGTCGTTTACTGATGTTGCTGGACGACGTTCATGAGATAAGTTTTCAAACGATGTACGGCCCTCTTTGAACGATTTGTAGCACTGGAAAACACGTGCACGCGATAGAGCAGAGTCCCCATAGGTTGTCTGCAACATTTTTGAGGCGTCTGAAGCCGAAATTTTGTTTGCCATATGTCATCCGCGGACCGTTTTATTGATAACGTCTCGTTCATATTTAAGCAGAAGATATATAACAGGTTTTTTGTGTTATTCTCATGAAACTTTTATTTGTAATTTTTCTATTACGTTATGTCTTTGTAATTTTTGCAAATTTCAATTTTTATTTTTATAATTTTTCTTTGTTTTCTACGATAAAATATGCAAGTATTTTTTAGAAAAGACTTTTTGTTGAAAAAAGGGGACACCCCTTAAATTATGGAGCAGAGTTTTTTAGAGAGAAATATCTTTGGTTCCTTTTAATGGTTTTATAACTTTGTTTTAGTTTTAAAATAAATTATACTTTTCAAAAAAAAAAACAAAAAAAAAATGTTTTCTGAAAAATTTTTGAAAATTTTTTGGTCACTTTTTAAGTACAAGTATTATGAATGTTCATCTAAAAATTAACTAAAAAAAAAATTCAAAAAAATTTAAGATTTTGGGATTTATTGGGTATTGAAAATTTTCGCATAGAGTTCTTCAAAGTGAAATATCTTCGAATATTGTTAACATTTTTATCATTCTTTCTCGTTTTAGGATACAACTTATATTAAAAAATATTTTTTTTTGATATTTTTGTCTACAAAATTTTTATGAAAATATTTTATTTTTTCATATTATTTTAAAAACACCCTCCCAATTAAGGTTGAAGAATTTTGTGTAGGTTACTTAAAGCGAAATATCTGCGGTTATTTTGATCGTTTTCACAACCTTGTTTTATTTCTTGAAAATATTTTTGAAACAATTTTTTAGTTCTTTTTTAGTTTTTAAATACAAGTATTTTGAATATAGTAGTGAATTCGTCTAAAAAACTGTTTATTTGTAGGCTTGGGTACTGCTTCTTAATGTAAACTGAAAAAGTTTTGAAAAAAAAAATTTAGATTTCGAGATTAAGTTTTGAAGTGAAATATTTTCGATTCTTGTTTTTTTAGAGCTTTAGAGTAGGAAGTGACTTAAAAATTATTTTTTTGGATTTTTTTGTTACTAAATTCTTATAAAAACATTTTTTTATAATTTTTGAAAAACAATCTCCTGGAATGAAAACGAAAATTTTGGTATAGAATTTTTTGAAATCTCTTCGGTTCTTTTTAACATTTTTATAATAATTTTTTTGCGTTTTAGGAGACTATATATTTTTAAAAATATATTATTTTCGATGTTTTTTGTGCAAAATTTTTATGAAAACATTCCTTTCGTAATGTTTGAAGGACACCCCCGTTTCAAGGTTGAAAATTTTGGTGTCGAGTTACTTAAAAAAAATTTCTTTGGTGCATTTTAACGTTTTTATAATCTCTTTTCATTTTTAAAATAAAATTTACAATCTTAAAAAAACATTTTCTGAAAATATTTTTTGAATTTTGTTCTTCAAACAAGTATTTTAACTATTGTAGTCAGTTCTTCTCAAAACTTGTTATTTGGTAGGCTTGAGTATAATAAGAAATAAGCTGAAAAAATTTTCCAAAAAGGTTTAGATTTTGAGATTTATTCAATGTTGACACAAAGTTCTTTAAAGAGAAATACTTTCGATTCTTGTCAACATTTTTATAATGCACTCTTTTTTAGTGTTCTAGGATGAAAAATTTTTTTTAAAAAAGATTTTTTTGAATATTTTTTCCACAATATTTTTGAAAACCATTCCCCTCCAATGAAAATGGAAGTTTTAGCTTACAATTTTTTAAGTGAAATCTTTTCCTTTTTTACCTCTTTTATATATCGAGGATAAAATATAATTAAAGACATTTTTTTTTATTGGAAAAATTATATATATTTTGTAAAACATTTTTTGGGAAATTATTATTTTTTGTTTGCTTTTCAAAAACACAAATTTTTGTCTTATTTAATATTAATAGCTGGGACTATGCTCGGTAATTCCAGTAAGTTTCATAATAGGATCGCCATAACTTTTCGAGCTACATTCAAATAGGTGCAGAAAATTAGTATAAAATGCGGCTCTAGCGATTCGCTAGCATACAGCTGTAAGTGAATTAGTGAAAAGGTCTAATCTACAGTTGGAAAATTCACATATGCCTATACTATTATTAAGCTTAGTCCTTTCCTTGAGATACTCTCTCTGAAAAAAGCCGAGCGAAATTCAAGCTAAATCGAGCTATTCAGTTAAAAAATTTGATATTTGACCTTGAACCTTTTATGACGATCTTGTGTCGAAACAGTCCACTTTTTCATTTAAGTTTAAATTGGATGCGCTCTTGGAAAATTTGAAAGGCGAAAAAGGTCAAAAACTCTTTAAAATTGCGAATTTTCTCCCATCTACATATTCTATAGTAGGCTCTAATTATTTTTAATTATTTTATTTTTTATTATTTATATTTTTATTTTATAATCTTAATTACTTTAGTAAATTCTAGACTTTCTAGTAACATATGTCGCCATTGACCTGTGACCGCGGCCAAAACAAAGTACCGGTAATATATACCCTCGAACGTGAAAGACCCTATAGATATATATTTATAATCAGGTAGGAACATTTACATACACACACACACATTGATATGCAAAAGGAAATCCATTTGACATCACAGCAGAAACTGATGCTTTGATGCATTAAGTGGAGAGAAAAATAAGTTGAATTTTATTGCAACACCAGAGTAGCTCTCTCATTGAGGGGACTTAAAAAAAAGAAGCAAATAGAAAATAAAAGCAAAGAAGAACTGTATCTTTGTGCGCTTCAATGGCCCGCAACCAACGAGCACTCAATTAGTATTGAGAGTGCTAAGCAAATTGGGAATGCATTGAGGACAGAGTTTGCCAGTGTTAGATGTTTTTTCGAAACTAATTTGGTGTTGGTTAAGAGCTGCTTAATTCGTATGTACGTGCGTATTTAGATTTTTTATTTAATTTAAATATTTTTATTTCGAAAGGGAAATGAAGGAATTTGCAAATACAATAAAATACAATTCTTTAAAATTAGACGAAATGAAAGGTTCTGAGTATTTTCTAGTTATTTCCGATGAGGAAAATAGCATTTGGCATTTTACAGGATAAATTAAAAGTTTTGAAATTAAATTGAAAATAAATTTTGTAACTATGGGACAATTTAAATTTAATTTATAAATTACAAAAATGGCTTAATCTAATTTGAATAAAGTTTCACTGAATTTGGAAATGGTTTAGTTTAACTTGAAAATTTGGTCCTTAAAACTTAACCACCCTTTATATATATATATATAGAATAAGTGCTCACATGTCTGTAAAACTCAACTATTTTAACCCTCTATCCAGTAAGACCGTCTACAGATTTCAATAATGAGCTCCACAAATCGGTAGCAATCCCATATGCCACATATTTGGACACTCTGGATAGAAGGCAATATGAGCTTGTCTCATTTGCAGACTCTCGATGACCTCCAGTTAATACAGAGCGAAATATTGCCCCAATTACGGATGGTGACTTCAATGACTAAAAGTGTTTTAACAAGGCTATGGAAGCCTGATCAAAGCCTTCTGTGACAGGTGGCCAGATGTTTTATTTGCAGGTTATTCTATAATATAAGCACTCTACATATATTTACGAGTAGAGTAATACAGCGGTCAGAAAATTACTGCCTCTGCGTGCAACTTAGCTTGGAAGAAAAAATGAAAGCGAAATGTATTCTTAACATTTCTTTCAACACATACTTAAGGTACCAGAGTAAGTTTCGCAGTTCTGGATAAAGATTCTACAGTGGTATAGCCTACGAATACCTCACTACTGAGTTAATAGCTATAAAATAGGCTGTGTTATGGTGAGGGCTTGACTTGTTTACAGTAGCATAGAAAACAAACTATGTGACATATCACGCTGAAATTTGCCATGTAAGCTTATAACAGTCCTACCAAAAAACAAAAAATTTATTTTTGCTATATGTCATCCGCGGACCGTTTTATTGATAACGTCTCGTTCATATTTGAGCAGAAGGTATATCCCGTCCTCTGTGGGCAATGCCAGTAATCCACCTTATATAACTTTAGACTAACGAGGGAATAGAATAATTAACATATATTGTTTTTTGAAAAAAAACTCATGTTTTCTCCATATCTACAATATATTTTACACATTTTTTGTGGGAACTAATTCTCCGCAAGTAATTATTTTGTACATAGTTAGTGCACATCTCGTCCGTAATAACAACCAAATAGTATTTACATATACCGTAGATATATTCGTATATACAACAACATTTTACGTTGCACACATTTTCCTAAGTTTACTTGTTTGTATACTAAAATAACCCTGCCAACTAGTTGTGCACAGGTAACCCCCGCAACATTAAACTGATATAACTTAGACTCACTCTGACAAGGCGCGAGATGTGGTTGAAGCTCTCATAAAACATGAAATATGTAGATATAGGTATTTGAGGTCAAAATGTCTGTTTTAAAAAAATTTACGAAGATAAATGGTTTTTAGAAAAATATAAAATATTATATAAATTAAAAGTTTGAACGCTACAGTGCAGAAAATTACGAATCGAATTACTGTTGGAAAAATAAATTGGTGAATTAGGTTTGGCAGCAGCGATAACTGCAATTGCATGGCTTAACTCAAAACGTAGAATTTACTGGTAAAAAATGACTGTACAAAATATGAGAATGACAGAGGATTGACCAAATAGTATTTTTTTATTTATTTTACTTACTTATTTACTTGGAATAAAATTATAAGTAATCATATTACAAAGTCAAGGCAACTAGCAGCAGAGACAATCAGTTCAACCATTTTTTAAATGAAGATTCTCAAAGTGGTTGGTTGGGTTGGTTAGTTTAAGTGGTGGTTCTCTAAGAATCCAATTAACGCTTCTGCACCATTTTGTTGCCACATCCTTGCTACCGACAAGTTGTACGGGTTATTTCTACACCTCTTCTAGGTTCTCAAAAAGTGGTTTGCCAAGGGTTAACATCCTTGCCTTCCATAGGGTAGGGCATGACATTCACAACTATGACTATGAGAGTATGAATTGTAAGGATATCCATTTTCAGAAGCCAGTTATTACAGCCGATTCATATATATCAATGCACACCTTCTAAACATGACGAACGAAGTAATCGCCCATATAATAAACAAACGTTTAGCTACGGAGGTAAATATAAAGAAAGAACAGGCAGGTTTCAGACGGCACAAATCATGCTTGGATCATATAAATAGTATACGAATATTTCTTGAGCAAGCAAATGAATGGCGATTCCCACTCTACCTTATTTTTATTGATCTCGAAAAAGCATTTGACCGCGTAAAATGCAGTGCGATTTGGGAAGCGATGAGATGCGTGCTATCAAAACTAATAAGGTTAGTAAAGGCACTCTATGCAGATGCCAGCTGCAAAGTTATTCCCGAACGGATGGTCAATGAACGAATCCTAACTGAAAAAGGCGTACACCAGAGATGCATACTTTTCCCCCTACTCTTTAACATAGTTCCGATACTGACGTCGGCCCTCAAAATGAAAAGAGGTATTCGCTGAGGCTTAACAGATCGTCTAGAAGTCTTAGATTTTGCAGACGATATCTGGCGCATAATCATACTGACATGCAAGCGAATCTGGACGCAGTCACTCAATATCACTGGCCGAACGAGGACTCATATAGAAATGCTCAAAATTGTATAAAATTTGGTTTTTATTTATTTACATAAATTAAAAACATAACATTTTTTTATTGGTGTTTTATAGTGTTTTTGGTTAAATAAAAAAATATCTTTTTATAGTTTATTTATTTATTTATTAATTTATTAAAAAACAATAATTATAGTTAAATAATTATTCTACTTGTGGATATGAAGCACTGACCACCAAAGCCTTTTTTAATTGCAACTTTTTCAATGTTGATGTTCTCATTTTCTAAGATGAAATGAATTGAATACAGCAACATATATTTCTGTTGTAAACAGGAAGAAAATTTCGGTACTGTTTGAACGTAGAGTCTCCTCACGAGGACGGCATTAATTTCTAATAAAATAAAATAGATTTTTAATGATTTTTCGTTCCATCAAATTGGTTTTAGAAAGTAATAACGAAATTTTGATATTTCTTCTGCGAAATTTTGTCTTGGTTCAGATAGGTTTTCCCCAGAAAGTGTTGATAAAAATTCTTAACTTCACATACTTTGAACATAAGCAAACTTTTAAAGAAATTATTTCCAAGTACCAGGAACCTTCACTATGAAAAATTATTAATCAAAAAACCTTACTAAAATCATTTTTTCTAATTTTTAGAAACTAGCCACTCCCGTTTCGTACTAGTAAGATCTCTCCTTCGTTTTTGAAATGCAACTCCCCTTTTATATGAGGGTCACCTGTATGTGTTTACAAAGAGCATATATATAAGTATATGCATGAGCTTTTTTCCATTTTGAATTTTCTCAAAGGCAATGCCACATGCCGAGTGCGAGGAGCAACTACCAAAAACCAACTAACGGAAGTTGCAATGGCGGAAGTTGTGTACGGTAAATTTTGCTTAATTAGTACTACTCGTTTTACCAGTTTTAATAGTTCGTATCGTACAAAATATGGTGCACACTGTTTGTGCGCTCAGCGTTAAGCTTTATTTAGAATTGTTTTACTAATTTTATGAGATTATATGTGGGTAGATGGTGGTTAGATGTGAGTGTGTGCGTGAGCGTGTGAATGAATGTATAAAGATTTGTTCGTATATGGACGTTGGAAAATGTGAGAATGATATCAGGGGCGGTAGTATTTACTAAAAGTTTTGTGTGTTTCGAAATTTTATGTAATGAAGTTTTTATTTTGCTCGAGTTATGGCGATTTGTGATAGCTACCTATGTATGTGTGAAGGTTGTGCTACCCTTCTGACCTTGCTTTTGCGTGGAGATTAAATAAAATTATACAAAATATTTGGACTCAATTCGGTATCGTAAACTGATTGGAGGAAAACTTTTCGCAAAGCATTTCAAGTTATGAGTTAATAGATGCAGAAAACAAATTTATGTTTTTTACTTTCTCATTATTATTATTCTCATCATTAAAAGTGTAATTTTGGATGAGTTGAAAACGAGGCTAAGTCAATAAATGGGAAATAACAGACAATAAATAATAAATAGTAAATAGAAAAGAATATTTTTCAATAAAAAATAGTAAATAATAAGTAATAAATTTTAAATAATAAATAATAAATGGTAAATAATTAATTATAATTCATAAATTAAAAACAAAAATAATAATAATAAATTTTAAAATAAACAATAAATAGTAAATAGGAAATAATAAATTATAAATAATAAATAAAAAATAAAAAATGCAAATTAATAAATTTTAAATAATAAATAGGAAATAGTAAATAATTTATTTTAATTAATAAATTAAAAACAAAAATAATAACAATAAATTTTAAACTAAAGAATAAAAAAAAATGCGAATTAATAAATTTTAAATAATAAATAATATATGAAAAATAAGAAATGGAAAGAATAAATAGGAAAAAATATATAATAAAAAATAAATAAATAATCACATATGTATTGCGTTGAATAATTACACAAATAGATTTATTGCCAAATTTTGACAATTAATTTTTTTCTTATTTAATTTTCATAATTTTTTAATGAAAATATAGTTCATTTCCTCAAATCCAAGTTTAAAACTTCGTACAAATTTAGAAAAAAATGTAACACATTTTCATACTTTTTAATGAGAATTTTTAGAAAAACTTCAGATATGCAGTTTTACAACCCATTGAATTGCAGTTTTTTTTCAATACACTTGGCACCGGCAGAAAAAAACCAAAGAACGCTTTGATGCTTAGCTGAATAATCTTTGGATTGTGTTCATTCCAATAAAGGTAATTTCGCCTGTTGAAATAGTCGCTGAGCCAAAAATGGGTCTCGCTGGAGAGGATTATTTTTTACCAAAACCTGGAATTTCTGCCCCTTTTTCCAGCACAATCGTGTACGATTGTGGGCCCAAATCCAACAGCAACATAAGCCGCGTTAACTCTCTAGCGATGTTCAATTTAGATGATTGGCGCTGAGGCCACATTTCTGGGCACGCTTTGCTATTCACCCCAACGGCGGCTATACTATTCCACTGTGCAAGAATTGCCTGCGCACTGATGAAATGGCAATGACCGACTTCAAGGCCAAATTCCCGTTTAGTTTTTATAACTGAGGCAGAATGTCGATAATATTTTTGAAAATTTTCCACTCGTTCGGCAAAAATTACTGAATACTTTTACAGCTGGATGCTAGTGCCATTTTCCACAATCCGTAATATATTTGTACTATTATAAAATAAAAAAAAATAAATAATTGGCGCGTACACTTCTGTTAGGTGTTTGGCTGAGCTCCTCCTCCTATTTATGGTGTGCGTCTTGATGTTGTTCCACAAATGGAGGGACCTACAGTTTCAAGGCGACTTCGAACGGCAAATATTTTTATGAGAAGCTTTTTCATGGCAGAAATACACTCGGAGGTTTGCCATTGCCTGCCGAGGGGCGACCGCTATTAGAAAAATGTTTTTATAAATTTTGCTTTCACCGAGATTCGAACCAACGACCTCTCTGTGAATTCCGAATAGTGCCACGCACCAACCCATTCGGCTACGGCGGCCACCAATTTGTACTATTATGCTGGATTTTTTTTTAAGATTGTAATGAAGTTGTTTATAATGCAGCTGGGAGTTGCCACAAGGCCACATTACTTTATTGCTTCCTCTGATATGCTCAAGCACCAAAGCATTTTAATTTATTCAATTTGTACGGCTGGAAATACAAGGTTTCTTGCAGACAATAAGTCAACATCATTACTTGGTTACAAGCTTTTACTTTACTATAGGATTGACGTGGCAGAGTACTTTCTAAACAGAAAAATTAAGTATCGTGCAGTGATTGCATTTTTATTTTTGGAAGGTTTAAAAGCAAAGGAAATCTATGAACGACTGCTCAAAGCGTATAAGGACTTCTCGCCATCAATTAGTACAGTGGAAAGATGAGTTGCTGGATTTAAACGTAGTCGTACAAGCCTTGAAAACGATCCACGTCAAGGACGTCCAAAAACAGCAACAACACCAGAAATCCTTGAAAAAAGACAGGAAATCGTATTGGAAAATCGTCGAGTGACTGATTAAGGTTTAGTAGAGGCATCTCAGTGGACAGTGAAAGCAATATTTTGACTGAAGTATTGGGTTATTGGGCTTCAGAAAGCTGTGTGCACAATAGGTGCCGCATTCGCTAACAATGGAACAAAACACATAAGGAAGTGACTTTTTCAGTAGCATTTAGAGCATTTTCGAAAGGTTAAACCGGATTTTGTGCGTTGATTTATCACAATGAATGAGATTAGGGTCTATCACCATGATTTTGAATCAAAACAAGAGGCTAAAGAGTGGTGTGAACCTGGTTCTTCGGCTCCGAAACGAGTTCGTGTCCAGAAATCGACCAAGAAGGTGTAAGTAAGCATCAGTTGTTTGGGTTGGGGAAGGAATTTTGTTAGTGGATTACTGCAAACTGGTAAAACAATAAATATTTGCAACCTTTTAGACCAGTTGAAGGAAAAAATTCGTGAAAAAGACCTATTTCGCAAAAGAAAAAAATGTAGCATCCACCGCATTCACCAGATTTGGGCACTAGTGACTTCTATCTGTTTCCACACCAAAAAAAATGCATGCGGGGAAAGCATTTTTCATCAAATGATGAGCTCATAACAGCTGTGGAAGCATATTTTACAGCCCTTCCAGATTCTCACTTCTGAGATGGGGTACATAAAATGGAATCTCGTTGAATCAAGTGTGCCGATGTTCAGGGAGAATAATAAAGTGTATTTCAAACCATAAAATTATGTTTTTTATCGATCGTATTGAACCACCTGGTATGTATTGTGCATATTTCGCTACTATTCAAAAGATTCATTGAGTAATAATTTTAAATTATATAATAGATAGCGGTAAAAGTCAAATAACTTGAAATATGTGTATGGTTAAATTCGTGCAATGTTTTATTCAAAGGTACCTTCGAGGTATAACACGTTTCTAACCGATTAAGCAAGAAGAAATCATTACTTAGAAATTTTTTTTGAGGTATGTGAAAGTGAATGCGCTATAATTGGCAACTGGCTCGGTTATAATATGGAATTAAAACAGAGTGAAAGTATATTTCTTCTGCTTGGTAACGATTTTAAATTTAGTAATGCACACTTTGCATTATATGAAGTAATCGAATCAGTGGATTTCACAGATCTGAGTGCAAAGCGAAGAAATTTCTTTTGAATGTGTTCAAGTCTTTTGATGTGGCACTGATGACATGGCCTCCAAATACAGACGGCATACTCTAGCTTAGACCATACGAGCAAAGTATATAGTGACTTTAAAGAGCATGGATCGGAAACAAAACGCCGAATGAAGACAAGAGTAGAATACGATTCGGCCACGACCAAATTTAAACAACTAAGAAACTGAAAAGTGGAATCAAAGATTACTTCCAAATCAGTAACTTCCCTGAGAGTATTTAGAAGCGAGTTCTTTATGAAATCGGAGGTAGAGATTAAAAGATGTGAATATTTAGTGGAAGTTCCTACCACATCATGCTCGTCGTTGTTGAAGTCTGAGTGAAGGTTGCGAGACTGGCTTTGTACAGTTTTACAAATTTTTAAGTCGTCTGTATATAAAAGAAACTCAGAGAAATGGAAGCATTCAGGTACGTCATTAAGGGAAACGGTGGTCTAGAAATTTCAAAAAATCGATTTTTTATTTTTTCGATATTTTGAAAGCATAGTATCTTAAGAATATACTGTGAGATTTTCATGCTCCAACTCTCAGTATTATAGCTGCTACAGCCTACTAACTGGGTAGAGAGTGGTCCGCGCGCTCCTGTACCTCCAACTTTAAACTCATTTATCTCGAAACGACTTTTTTCGGCACGGCGGGGATGAAAACAAAAAAACTTTTCAACCGAATCACTTGAAATTTGGATATGTTGTTCACAACATATATCACTATCGTCGGAACTAGAATTATAATTTTATTTAAATAATTTCCTATTTTTGAAACTAAAAAACTAGTGAAAAAACCCGATTGTACGAACTTTTTTTTCAAAAGTGCGCCATTTTGTCAATTTTCATTTTTTCGATTTGTTCTAGTTCCAACTATAACTGCACTCTTTCTGATTAAGAATCTTATTGAATTTTGTGTTTCAGATGAGTAGAAGTCTCGAAATCATCTACGCCGTCCGGGTTTGATTTTTCGAGAGGGTTATCTTCAGCTGCATTTTTATAATAATAAATATTGTTTAAAAAGTAAAAAAAAATTCTTTTTTGTATGATCTATAAACATAATAATAAGCCCGAAAAGTTGAAACATTGTTCTTCAAATTTTTAATGGCAAAAAAAAAATCGTTAAAAAAGATGAAATTTCCGTGCTCTAGACCACCGGGTACCCTTAATAAAAATCAAAAATAAGAAACGGCTCAAATGCTGACCTGAGGGATATTAGAAGAGGCAATAAAAAATAGGAAGATACGCTGTCGATAACGATTAGTACGACTTTATTCCTTTAAGGAAAATAGAGGCAAACTCAAAACTTATTAGACTTGAGTGGCAGTCTTTATCGAAAGCCTTGAATAGCATCACCTTGAAAACTTTATAGAAAGCCGACACACAAAAATCTAGAAAAAGCAGCACGATTAGTTACAGTTGACCTACCAGCTAAGTCTGTCTATCGCGGTCTCGTTTTTATTCCCAGCTTTGAATATAGGCGTGATAGAAGTAACTTTCCAAGCATCTATGAATTTTAGAACAGCTTTATATAAATTGGGGTAGACCTTCGATGTTTACTAGAATCCAACCAACATAGATAAGCAAGGCCGATACAATTACATTTTAATATATAAATGATTATAATTTTTTTAACTGAATACGGATCTACAATTCCCATCAAGCTCATCAAATACTTAATAGAGGATTGCAGAAAGCAACTTCACTTAATATTGCCCTACAATTGAGGCAACTCTCGGCTGTTATT
This sequence comes from Anastrepha fraterculus, assembly GCA_037575425.1. Classification (NCBI taxonomy): domain Eukaryota; kingdom Metazoa; phylum Arthropoda; class Insecta; order Diptera; family Tephritidae; genus Anastrepha; species Anastrepha fraterculus. Next base: position 319,588 of record JAYXIM010029679.1, read on the forward strand.
TGTAATGCTCTTTTTTCTTAAAAAAAAGAAGAAAATATTAAAAATTAATTAGCCCTGATATATTTTCCGAACTTTATTTAAAACTTTGTTCATATCAAACTCTTAATGACATACTACAGCATAATCATATTTGTATGTCCAACATATGCGCTCGATTTTAATTTCCTGTCCATCCGTCAAATCACAGCATACTCGTAATGTGTTTTATATCATCTCCGTCATTTGCGGCCATTTGTACGCTTCAAGTACCCATCAATTACAACGGAGAAGAAAAAAAACGAAAATCCTGGCAACAGCTTACTGCTCGTACTTATTGGTGTACATTTAATCGATAATAAAAAGTTTTCTACCTTATCATTCCGACATTGTGAAAAGTTTTGAATTTTTTATTTTGCCCTCAAAAAGGCTCTCTCATCCTACTTGCCACCGATTCAATATTCCGCGAGCGACTTTTTACTTTCCAACACAAGTGGCCACATTGACTTTTCACATTTACAAGATCAAAAGTTAGTAGCTCCACATTTTTTTCTCCTCCTCACACTTTTCACTTTCAATCTTTTCCTGCTTGGAAACAAATTCATCCTTAATTTGGTTTGTGCTTTTTGCTTTCTTATTTTACATATTCTTTTCAGTTGTGTGCAAACTTTCATATTACACATCATTTGTTCCTTTCATTACTTTTTTCTAAAAATAAATCATTGAGCTCGGTTTGATTGCGGCTGTTTGAATGGGGGATGCTTACGAAGGTAAGAGCTCTTAAAAAGTGCAATACTTGTGTTACAATACTTGAATATATTTATATATGTATGTGTAAGGCCATACAATCAAATTGATATGTTAAGTTGAAAAAAAAAAAAAATTAAAAAGTTTTATTAAAAGTTTCTTAGAAGACTTCTTGTTGGCGCATTTATAAATTTTTCTTTTTCAATAGAATTTTGTATTAATAATGAAAAATGTGTTGCTATAGAAGAAAAGTAATTTATACACATTAGGGTGCATCCATTTGCATGAGAAAAAAAGAATCGGTACTAATTTTCCATCAGAATTATAAAAAGTAGTAGACATTCTCCAGAATATTTGTAAAAATTTGAAGATCTTGAGAGGGAAAAAGTAATTTATGTACGTTAGGCTACATCATTCCTTATGTAGGGTAGGTTTGTTAGGTTAGGTTTGGCAGCCGCATCGCACAAAGAGATAACGATGCCACTTAGACCACAAAATGGGTCCGTTGTGAGCAGCAGGGGCTGGGCTACACTTCTTTATGTAAACACAAAAAAAAATCCGTACTCATTTTCTATCCGAATAATAAAATTTGGCATATTTTAAAAACTAAAATTTCAAAAAAAGCAAAAAATCCGTCGGAGTTATAAAATTTATTATATTTTAAAAGTCCGCCAAAATATTTTGGAAAAATTTTAAGATTTCAACAGGAAAAATTAATTTATGTACATTAGGGTGCACCACTTTTCATAAAACAACAAAAAAGTCGGTACTAGTTTTCCATCCAAGTTATAAAATTTACTATGCTTTAAGACATCCGCCAAAATATTTTGCACTATTTTACAAAAAAGAGCGCATTACAAAAAAAACAAAATAGATACTCGTACTTCTCTTCCGGTTTCCATTTCAAAGAATTATTTTTTAGTTTTTAAGGCAAAATTTAAAGATTCAAGAGAAAAACTTAATTTATGCGCTTTAGGGTGTATCACTTTTCATTATAAAACAGTACAAAAATTTTGTACTTATTGAAAGAATTTTCCAGTCATTTTTATACTTTAAGGTGCATCACTTTTCACAAAAAAAACTAAAAAAAAAATTGGTAGCCATTTTCACTATGTATTAGAAAATTTGCCAAATTTGAATTCTTCCGCCTTAATATTTCGGAAAAATATTACGATTTAAGTGATCGGAACTGATTTGAAAGTACTTCCAAAAATATCAGTTTTTTTTATTCGCTGATGAAAAATTTGCAAACGTTTTTATGCAAAGCTTTGAATCTTAAATTCTTCTCGCATCGCTATTTAAAAAAATTTATTTTATTTATAAAACACCCGATATTTGATGATATTTTCAAAGCGGTTAATTCTTAATATTTTTTCCATTTTTATATACAGTAAAGATTATAATTCCAATGCAAAAACTTTACCGATGTGTTTTGTATGGAGAGTGACGCACCCTAATGCACATAAATTACCTTTTAATTCTATAACATATTTTCTAATATTAAAATAAAATTCTTTCGAAAAACATAAGAGCGCTTGTACCTTAATGAACAATTTATTGGCAAATACATATATGTATGTGTGTGTCCATGTGAAGTACATACATATACTTTTATTATGATTTTACATTTGAAAGCGTTTTCATTTCTTTAAAAATACTTTCAAATATCCACACTTCACACGTCAGCAGTCAAATAAATTCAAATAGCAACCATCCTGTAATTAATTTTACATAAAAATAAATGCGAATATGTACCGGGATAAAAGGGAAGGGAAAAAAAGATTTTATATTGAAAAGTTGAACCAGGTAATCAAATATTTGAGCAGCTGTATTTAGGTAAGCAAAAACCGAAAAATAGAGAAATCGCCATGGTAAGTACATGGAAAGAGTTCCTAATTGCTTAAATGTAAATGTTTCTCTTACTTGGTATTTTGTTTTTGTTATAAACTAAATTGAATGGCTGTTAATATCTATTATTTAAATTTTAGTTTTAATTTCAATTTTAAAATTAACTATTTGGATTTAAGTTTATCACAATTATTTGCTTTATGTTAGACTTCAGAATTTAATTTTTAATTTTTAAATTTAAAGCCGATGTGCTACAAGAAATTTACTTTTACAGATTCAACCTCAAATAAATTTGTTTCATAATCAAAAATGCCAAAAATAGTTTCATAATTTTCGTCGCAGTGAATTTGGGGCACGAGCAACGTTTGGAAATTTTAAGAAATTACTACCCAACTTGTGAATCGCTGATCGCAATTTCAAAAGCGCATACTCCGTTCTGTTAAGTGCTTGACCGCCAAAAATGGAGGGATCTTTAGTTTTAAGCTGACTCCGAACGGCAAATGGCTTTTATGAGAAGCTGATTCATGCCGAAGGGCGGCCGATATTAGAAAATACTTTTTTTTCTTGATTTTGCTGTTTTATGCACGGAAATTTGAACTTACGCACTCCTGAATGCGTCCCTTCACGCACCAACCCATGCGGCTACCGCCCTAACCATAGTGAACAGCAAATTTACAATTAGCTTTTGCTTCTGACGCCTGATCTCGAGTTAGTGACACGGTGCAAAGCATGGTTTGAGTAATTGGAATACTCTGATCTAAGCCAAATTAATTTCAGTCTCTAATATTGAGACCTTGTAGGTTGCCAGATGGCAGTTCCATCTAAGCTGACACCATTGAAGCTGATTTCGAACGGCAAATGGTTTTTTGTGAGGAGCTTTTTAATGACAGAAATACACTCAGAGGCTTGACATGGCCTGTCGAGGAGCGATTGCTATTAGAAGAAACTTTTTTTAACACACTGGCATCCTAATAATATTCTATTTTATTTCAAGTAACGAATCATGGTTTGGACTTGATTTGTGAAAGCAGCGAAGATTAAAGAAAAAATTATTACATGGATGGACCTTTGAGAGTTTGTGCCCTTGTGAGATCATATCCTACCTTTTCGTTCACGTTATTAATGCAGTCTCTTTGCTGAAATTGCATTTGCTATGGATGTTAGTGATACACTCTGAGTTGTATTTCAATATGAGAAGTCTTCATCTTCTTCATCTTTAGAGAAAGTCAGGCTTCTAAGTTCACGTTAGACTGTCACGGATTTCAACAGCAGATGGATAAACAGAACCGACACTACCTTAATGGTGAGAATATCCAGCAAGATACGATTAAGCGATTATTATTCTCATTTTAACGAATTTATTGAGCTTCAATTGTTTTATTCCCTTTTTCAAATCATTAAATAGCCCAGAAGAATATCACTAGGTATTCTAAATTGGTATCTGCTATCTGATTTATATATCAGATTCTAAATTATACATTTGTTGCAGCTTTGAAAATTGTTAAAATCTTCCTAGCCCCCTTTTTAACTATCGAAGGAGAATGGGTGCATCAATTACATTCACTCACACAAATAGGGTATTGATCAGAAATTTCCGGCATAAAATACTTCAGCCTCTTTCATCAGTAGCTGCTCTTGTTGCTATTTAAAAGGTTTCGTCTGCACATTGAAGCCAAAATCTAAGTCGAGCTTTATGCAAATATATCAGTCGTTTTGAAATCCTTTTTATTTGCTAATTTAGCAAATTTGTGTTTATTATGCGGCGAGTCATATTTCACATAAGTAAAAGCTGCTTGAATGAAATGGTCTATTGTTTGGAGTCACAATTTGGCTTTCTTTAATTTACTTCTCGGTTCATTACAAACCAACGTAAGGGTAAATTTTCCACAGCACCAAATATACCACGTTTTACCTCAAATCTCCTCAAATCATGACTTTTTGACAGTTGCAATTGCTGTTAAGGTCTTAATTTCATATTTAAATTATATAAATTTTATTCTTTAAATATTTGAACGAATCCACTTGGCAATAATTCCATTTATTTCTTCTCTACATAAACTTTATTTCAAAAACTTTTTTAAGATGTATTCAAATACATTTACAGCTTCTTTGATCTCAAATCATACTAAGGCTTTCTGCAAAAGTTTCTAAAGCAACACTTCAAGCACTTTTCGACGCCAAAAGTAGGTACACTGCTGTTCATTGCACGAGTACTATGTCATTTACTTAGTTCCGAAACACATAGGTATGTATCATAAGCGAAAATTTTGGGCTATAAATTTGCGAAACACGAAACTTTAACAAAACAATAAATACAGTAGAGCGTATTTATGTTGCTGGGAACGTATATTATACATATGTGTGTGTGGCGTTGGCTTAGACACCTAAGTGGGTATACTCAAGATGCCGCTACTTGTTCCACTTATGGCGAAAATGTTCCATTTACGATCCACTTAAAAGTGCTGAGACGTGTGCTGATGATGTGCACAATTAACGAGGTGCGCGGAGATGCCAGAGCAACAGAGAAGGCGGGGTGCCTGCTGAGAGCAAGAACGAGAGAGAGGGGAATAATGGTGGACGGAGCGAAAGTACAGTAAGTGCGTATAACCACGACGAATACACCAGCGAATAATAGGTAAAATACATATATATGCACGTAAGTACCTCCACACTCACATCAGATACACTAGGCCAATTGTATTACTGCCGTAACATATCGTCGCGTACATATGAGTAAATACTAATGTGCGTACAAGTGCACCTGTACCAAAACACCGGTGAATTCTTGCATGTGTAAATGTCGCATGCAGAATTCTTCTATACACACCGACACCTGGAGCGAGCAGAAGTTGTATATTTACATGTATAGATGTGTGTATGCATGTATGAGCTAGCAAAAGAAGAAAACAAAGAAGAAGAAAAAAAAACGGCGAACAAATATCACATAAAATGAAATTTATGCGCACAGTTGGAAAAGATTTCCCTTGGCCGGATCCACCAGCATTGCAGTAGAATTGCTGCAGTGGCAGAAAACGGGCAAACAATAATAAAAATGGCAGGGAAAACAATTGTACGTCTGAAATGTGAGCGGCACATATACGTGGAATAAAAAATACAATAAAAAAAATTTAACAGACTGTTGAAAGCATGGCGAGTAGAAAAGTAAGAATTGGGGGAAATAGTGATATTGCAGCGTGAAAAGCTGAGCCAGTACCTAAATGTTGTCGATAGCTGTTGAGCCACTTGAGGCAGTTAAGAAGTAACGACGAAAATACTACATAGCCGAACACAAGCAAAAACAATTGAAGGGGGCCACTACTGGGAGACGTGCGCAATCGCTACCTTCACTACTTTTTCCTTGTGGTCATAACACGAGAATTTTTGCACACTTCTGCTCGAATGCGTCTATTTCTTGCCTTACTCAGGCTGTCCCAAGAGCTTCAACCTTAATGCGCTTTTCTGTGGGAGTATGAAACCGGTGTGATGCTGGCAATCGCATTATAGGAGTAAGAAATCAATAAACATACTAAATGGATGTTGTAATGCGATTAGCAGACAAGTGCTAACAAACAAGAAACTGTCGTTCTGTCGAGTTACGATGAGTAGGCTGTCACAAGAATGGTTCTAATGGCATTGTATGTGGAGAATAACTGGTTGATGATTGCGATCTGCTGACACTAAGGGTATTCACAAATATGAGGAAATAAGTATGTATTGTCACTCCTAGATTTCAATTCTAGTATTCTCTTTTTTATGGAATAAGGTGAAGAAGCCTGGTAGATATTATGCTTGAGTTATATATATGCTTGAGTTACATATATATATAAATATATGAAATTGGCGCGAATTTGGCCGAACTCCTTTTCCTATTTGTGGTGTGCGTCTTGATGTTGTTCCACAAATGGAGGAGCCCACAGTTTTAAGCCGATTCCGAACGGCAGATATTTTTTATGAGGAGCTTTTTCATGGCAGAAATACACTCGGAGGTTTGCCATTGCCTGCCGAGGGGCGACCGCTATTAGAAAAATGTATTTTTTTTTCTTAACTTTGGTGTTTCACCGAGATTCGAACCTACGTTCTCTCTGTGAATTCCGAATGGTAGTCACGCACCAACCCATTCGGCTACGGCGGCCGCCTTTGCAATATAGCAAATAAAATCATCCCAAAGTGGCTTTGCGCGGGGCGTCTCCGCAAATGTTCGTAGAAAGAAAATATGCCTTTCCCCGCCACAAAGTAATACCTAACGGTAGTTCCACGGACAAATGGGAATGCAGAAGGGGCTGGCTTTTAGTACGGCGAGCCACAAGGCAAATCTCACGCTTCGGGTTTCAATGCTTTGTGCCACCCCAACAGCAAAAAAACAAAAAATTATTATAATAAACACCAGCTTTATAACTTATTCAAATTACGCTGGAGAATGAATGAGTCTGCTGGAAATTTAATTAATTTCATAAAAAATTTTCATATCATCGAATTTTTTTTTTGAAATTTGAAAAGTTTGATCCAAGGAGCACCAGGAGATTTGGTGGCTCCTAAAACACTCAGGCTAAAGAGCCCATTGTATTTATAGCTCTGGAAAGGGGGGTAGATAGTCAAGGAGGGAAGGAGAAAAGTATCAGAGAAAGAGATAGGAAAGAATAAGGACAGAGATAGAGTTAGTTAGTCCTGTGAGAATTTTCCAGATTCTTTGGCAAATCTGTATATATCCTCCAGTTTTAGAGAACGAATAGGTATAGAAGAAAATTCCACTAGTAAATAATCTAAAATAGATAAACGAAATTTAAATTACCGATAAATTTGTAGGATGCCTGAAGGAAAACTGTTAAGTGCAACATACAATTTTCGAAAATATTTCAGGTGTGCAACTATACAATTTCAAGCTAGCTTTGTTGCGCTTCGTCAAAGCTTGTGAACACCCAAAACGTGTAAGCACCTACACACATATTTGCTTATGCATTGTAGAGTGTCCACTGCTAGCCGGTAGGATGGAAGTAGAATAATACAAAATTCTGAAGAAAAAAGTTGTGCACAGAATTAGAGCAAACATAATGTGACACAGTGCAAAAGTTGCTTGTAAGAGCTGTAGCTTGAAAAACAAAAGTTCCATTTTGCTCTAATGGCCATCAAGGTACGCTCGAAGCACTAGACAGGTTGCTAAGCAAAATAGCTATTTGATCGCAGGTATACAGAGAAGGAGTGATGATTTTTCCTAGAGAAATGAGTCCCTATGTACTTATATGTTTGTGCATCAGAAAACATATTCCCATTTTCATACAGGAACATGTACATACGTGCATATGCTCATATCAGCAAGCACTCCTCCTTGTTAGGGGGCCAACCCAGCCAGCGCCTTACATTCCTCAAAACAATGTTGTCAAGTGTTGTCGTAAATATAATGGGGCATTCTGCCCTTGCCACGGCCTCTGAAGCATTCAATATTTATCAATAGAATAGGCGCACACTCATTTAATATCTACTTAATATCTTTCGTAAAATGCCATTTTATTTTATGCCTCTCGCATGTTGCGTACTCTCCAATACTTACAGACTTGTGTGTGTGTTGTTATGCTCATTCAAATTCAATAAAGCATCATTTATTTCCACTATTAAAATATCGCCCGACTGTATTTCAGCTTCACCTTCCCAGGAGACCAATAATGGTGAACAGTCTGTACCGCCATATGGGCAATTCTCGGAGGTCTGAAATGAAAAATTGTTGGGTTGGCAAGAATTAATTAATTAAAATGTGAGAGTAAAAATATCTATTGAATTTAATTGACAATAGATGTTTACATGTTTTATTTACTTGGCGTATAGAACAAAATGCTTAAATGTATATGTTGCATGCAATAACAGTGTGCGATAATTTTATGACAACTCAAAGCAGCACAGACTTTTGTAATATTTTCTGAAAGTATACCTGGCCAGTAACAAAGCACTCGATGAATTTGCAAAAGTTAGATTTGTGATTTCAAAGTCGATGTTTTTCAACTACCAGGAGAGGACTTAGAATATATGGCTTAGCGAAGTGGAAGCTTAAGATGTTTGCAGTAAAATTTCACAGAAAATATTTTCGTAGAGCATTTTAACCCTATTAGCTTCTAACTAATTGTGTTGTTCTAACTTTTATTTCAAGAAATATGCAAACAAAAAAAAAAAAACACAATTGGGAAGTCATTAGAAAAGTAAAATGTTCTAGAAAGTATTTGCTATGAAAATTTTAGAAGTAACTTTTTGAACCTTACTTTAATAAACACAAAAAAAAAAATACTTGGAAAGTTGTTAGAGGACTTAAGGGGGAATACAACTGTGATTTTTCAAAAAAATCGATTTTTTTTTCATTTTGTTCAATTTCAAGAGAAGAAGAATATTCTTGTTTTAGGGCAAAGATTTTACTTCTAGGCGCGCTCATGGTGACAGTTAAGGGAGAACACCACTGTGATTTGTTTTTTTTTTTTAATTTTTTAAAGTAGATATATTCAAAGATATGTAAACAAATTTTAAATTACAATCTTGAAAATTGACGAAGGTATAACCAATACAATAAGAGCAGGCATAGTATTTACACTGGTGCAAAACTACATAGAAAACTATAGAATTTTTTCTTTTTACAATTCTTATGCATATTTTATGTTATTAGATTTAATTTTTTTACTCGAAAATTGTATAACTTACTTCATGTATAACTTATATTAGAATTTTAAAATTTAATGGAGCATTTTAACAATTTCATATTTCGCTTTTTTTTATTTTTTTTTTTTTTTTTTTTTTTATTATTATTATTAAATTGACAAATTTAAAGGAATGGCAAGTCTAACACATGATTGCGCTTTAATCGTCAAATTTCATTGGTTGTATCTAACAAGCAAATAGCATTTGTGTTTACATGATTTGACAATCTTTCAATGTATCTCTTAGAATATACTGAGATTTCTCTCTTAACAAATGGAATACCACGTTTGTGATAAACCAAGATGCATTAACAAGTGTTCGCAAGGTCTTTGACTGGTAGCGTTGCAAAATCTCCACATTGGACTTACTAGCAGTTCCCCAAAGCTGTATACCGTAGGTCCATATAGGCTTCAATATAGCTTTATACAATCTAACCTTGTTTTCTAGACTAAGTTGAGATTTGCCACCAAGTAGCCAGTACATTCTTTTGGTTTTATTTTTAAGCTGTTGATGCTTAGCTTTAATATGATTTTTCCATGTGAGGCGTCGATCAAGATGCATTCCCAAGTACTTGACTGTGTCGCTAGTAGGAATTTGATGACCATTTAAATACACTGGAGGACATTGTTCTCTTCTTAATGTAAATGTAACATGAATAGACTTTTCATGATTAATATTAATTTTCCATTTATTGAGCCAAGTTTCCAAAGGGTGGAAGTGAGTTTGTAGCAGGGAGGAGGCCTCTGCAGGGGACTCACTAGATGCGATGAAGGCTGTATCATCAGCAAAAGTCGCCACTTCTACCTTTTCTGTTGTCGGCATGTCGTAAGTAAATATCGTATACAAGACTGGGCTTAAAACGCTACCCTGAGGCACACCTGCGTTGATACTATATATTTCAGATGACGTATCTTGGTGCCTTACATAAAAGTGCCTGTCGCTTAGATAAGATTTAAGCACTAAGTAAAAATGTGCTGGTAAAAGTTTTTTAATTTTAAAGAGTAGTCCCATATGCCAAACTCTGTCGAATGCTTGTTGTACGTCAAGAAAGGTTGCAGAAAAGTATTCTTTTCTTTCAATCGCATCTGTAATAACATTCACAATTCTGTGGCATTGTTCTGGTGTGCCATGCCCAACTCTAAACCCAAACTGATGTTCAGAAATGATATTTTGATCCTCAATTACAGGTAACATTCTTTTCAAAAATATTCTTTCGAATATCTTCGAGAATGTTACGAGCAAACTAATGGGGCGGTAGGACTTGACGTTATTTTCAGGTTTGTTTGGTTTTGTTACCATTACTACGACAGCACACTTCCACTGTGTGGGGTAATGATTTACATTCAAGATACCATTATATATTTGAGTGAGTAACTTTATAACGGCCAATGAAAACTTTAAACGCGTTTTTCTCGAAGCGACTTTTCTGAACACGGTGACCTTGATTTCTCGAAGAATTTTGGACCGATTTTATTTTTTTATTTTAAATGTTTGTACATGTATTGGCTACAGTCGTACATAGCCGTTTTTAAAAATTCCAAAAATTAATAATAAACAAAAAAAGGGTAAAAACACAAACTCATTTTCCAAACCTGCACCCTTTTCTCAAAAAAAAAAATAAAATAAAATAAAAAAAACCGCCACGTATGACGGTAGCCATTGATGTATAGATTAAGAATTTTTTTTGGTTTTTTACTTACTGGCTACCAGGGTGCATCAGTTTTTTATGACGTCATTGCATTAATATTAATAACAATTGTAATTTTTAATATTTTTTAATAAAAATTTGTGTCAGTATAGTTAATTATATATTAAATAAATTATAAGTTGTCCGATCCTGAAATAATCATCCCTACTTATAAAAGACAAATTTTTGAAAATCACTTAATTTTCACACGTAAACAACAAGCGGCAATTAACATCAAATCAGTGTGGGAGCAACTTAAGCGAGATCCGAAGGAATTTTGCGTTGAGTTGCCACCGTTGATGAAACCTGGATTCATCATTACACACCAGAAACCAAGTAACAATCAAAACAATTTCTCAAGGTGAATCTGCTCAAAATAAGGCGAAAACAGTCTCATCGTCCGGAAAGGTCATGGCGACGACTTTTTCGGATGCGAACGACGTCATTCTCATGGATTGTTTAGAAAAAGGAAGAACGATCATCGACGAACACTACAGTAAGTTATTGGACCGCTTTCGCAAAAAGTTGAAGGAGACACGACAGCATTTGGCGAAGAAGAAGCTGCTGTTTCACCACAATAACGCACCAGCACATTCACTCGGAGTTGTTGCTGCCAAACTGCAGGAATTAATCCCGATTCGGCTCCTTACGACTTTTGTTTGGTCCCTAATAAGAAGAAATGGATTGAGGGGAAAAAATTTAGTTCAAACGAGAAAGTCATCGTCGAGACAGAGACGTATTTTGGAATGCTCGACAAGTTCTATTTTTGGAGAGGTTAAAAAAATGGCTCCAACCTTTGAATTGCCAACACATTCGGGCGATTATTTCCCTCAAACAAATTGCGATATGTTGTTTTGGAAGATCGACCATTTTCATAATAAGTTTCAATAATGTTAACGCGTTGTTCTATTGGGTAAAACTGTACATCTGTCTACCTCACAAATGTCAAAGATTAAAATGAATAACCGCACCGTCTAAGAAATATTCACTATTGACATCTAGGCGCACACCTTTATTTATGTATTTTCCATAGAGTTTAAGAACACACATCGCGCCATTTTGCTGAAAATACTTTTCAATTACGAGTTTTTCATAATGAGAATCGGGTTAAAAGATTTAGTGTAGAATACTTTTAGATTCAATTATCTAAATTCTTATTTCTTTAGTAGACAAATAAATATATTTAATTTCGAAAAATGGAAGCAAATTTACTTATAGAAATAAGTCTAATAAAGGCTATAAGTTTGAAAGATTAAGGTGGTGAGCGTAAATTGTAAATCGTGGGCTTATAACTGTAAACTTCTAATGAATTCGCGCACATCCTGAAGTTTTTTGTTCAACATAATCAAAGAATTTAGAATCACATCACCTAGGAGTAAGAGTTCTCGACTTGCGAGACTTGCACACTTTCAGAGGATGTGCCCTCGCTCTTCATCGAGTAGGTCGAGAAAACCGACAGACTCTTATTTCTATGATTCTTAGTCTCCTGAAATGGTAACGTAGACTATAGTGTCCCGTTTATTATTCAGTGAGAAATGCATAAAGAGTTGAAAGGAGCTGCAGACAGCGTTGGTTTCAGCATGAACGTGCAAAAAACACAATTTATGACAAATTTAGTAACAGGCGAAGGTGAAGGTGTTGAAGTGGAGCAGGTTTTGCATATAAATATCTCGGATATGAAATCACAATCGGCAAAGATAACCAAGCTCAGAAAATATCATAAAGAATTGGTCTAGGATGTGAGCTGTTTCGAAAGCTCAAATATAATTTTAAAAGTAATTTTCCTATACGAGCTCGTATGCCTTTAAAGAGCTCTGCTCGCTATACCCTATGGCTGCGAAGTGTCTACCCTTACGGAAAGTACTGTTCAGGAATTGCGTGTTGCTCAAGGAGCAATGGAAATATCGATACTGGGAGTAAACAGCCACATGGGCTGGCGACATAGCGCGTTTTGCGGATACCAGATAGAGAAGACAAGAGGGAAATTGGAAGACCGCCAACAAGATGGAGAGCTGACATCATAAGAATAACGACAAATTGGATATAAACAGAAAACAAGATAGAGAATATTGGAAATCAATGACGAGGCCTATGTTCAACTCAAACGGCTAAATGGTAATAAGGATGATAATGATTTTTGATTACAGATCAAGTGATCCAAGTATTTTGAAGTATAATAAATTTTAAAATATAATAAGAAGTAAGCTGAAAAAATTAAGATATACTTTTACATTAAAAAATTTTCCGAACGACATTTTTGTTTTGTTAAAAATGTTAACGAAAAAAATGTGTATTCTCACGTTCGAAAAACATATCTTCTCTGAATTTTTTTCTTATTTTTTCATTAATAGCTCAGACTAGCCCAGTATTCTCTGAAAATTTGTTAGCACGATTTTCACACCTTTCGACTTATATTCAAATAAGTACAGCGAGCCCGTGAAAAATCTGGCCAAATACTGTCCTAGGCTAGCTTACGTGCGCGGGTGTGAGCACTACGCCCGTTTGCAGATCAAGCGAAGCGTCGCCAAATACTACTGTGGGCAAAAAGTAAGGTGAATTTGATTGTAAAATGAAAAATCTTTATTTATTCTTGTAAATCAATTTCAGCTCCTTCAAAATAATCCCCTCTCGATGAAATACACTTATGCCAACGATTTTTCCAATCCCCGAAACATGCCAAATAGTCCATTTCCGGTATAGCCATCAGCCACCTTCTTCGATTCAGCTTTTATCTCCTCAATCGACTCGAAACGCGTTCCCCGGAGTGGTCTCTTGAGTTTTGGGAATAGCCAGAAGTTACACGGAGCCAAATCAGGTGCATACGGTGGTTGCGGAACGATATGCGTGGAATTTTTGGCGAAATGGTCACGAAGAACGAGTGCAGTGTGAGACGGTGCATTATCGTGATGCAAAAACCAAGAATTTTTGGCCCATAATTCTGGTCTTTTTAGACGAATTGCCTCACGTAAACGACGCATAATGCTCAAATAATATTCCTTATTAACAGTTTGGCCATGTGGAAGGAATTCATAGTGCACCACACCACGAAAATCGAAAAAAACTGTCATCATGACCTTTATTTTTGAACGACTTTGACGTGCTCTTTTCGGTCTGGCCTCGCCTTTAGCACGATATTCGCTTGATTGGTCGGTTGTTTCAGGGTCGTAACCATAAATCCAAGTCTCATCTCCCGTAATGATGCATTTGAGCTTATCCTGATAGTCTGAAAGCATTGTTTCACACACATCAACGCGACGACTTTTTTCCAAGAAATTGAGAGTTTTCGGTACCAAACGAGATTTGACTTTTCGTAGGCCCAAATGGTCTTTCAAAATGGTTTTCACAGATCCTTCTGATATTCCGATCATATCAGTAAGGTCTTTAACAGTCAACCGACGATTTTTGAGCACTAACTCCTTCACTTTATTGACGTGTTGGTCATCTGTTGACGTCGATGGTCGTCCGGAGCGCTCCAAGTCATCAACACGTTCTCGACCCTCTTTGACGTCTTTGTACCACTTATAAACATTTTTCTGGGACATGGTCGAATCTCCAAATGCCTTCTGCAACATGCTAAACGTTTCCGCAGCCGAAATTTCATCCCGCTCCAAAACTATAGTAAATGGAAGCTTTGCAACACACAAAAAAAAACAAAGTTAATTTGAAATCCCAAAAATTATGATCTAAATTATTTAATATAATTATTTTTATTGCAAGTAAATAGAACCTAAAAGCTTATAAATTTGCCAGACTCTTATTGGATTTCGCAAAGATTGTCTGTGTTTTTGCCTGTCCTTTACGTGCGCCTGCTAATCCCAAATTAGAGAAATCTCGTAAAGGAAGAAAAGTGAATAAAAATTGCATGCTCACTCGCATATGCTAATGTGTAAGCGATAAATTTTGTGGTTAAGGCTCAAGTTTGGCCGACTAACGCATTACCTCCCCACCGTTTGAGTGGACACACAATGGACTCCACATCCGAAGTTTGCTAGAATATTTATGCGAAAATCTGTTGACCTTTTTGTGAGGATATGCAAATTTTGGGTTAACTAGAGAAATATGTGCGACTACAAAAAAAAAAAAAAATTCTTATAAAAAATAAAGCACTGGAAAAGGGAAAAGTATGCATGTAAATACGAGAATGTACAAACATATGGGCGAATAGGAAATTGGGTTTATTTTTTGTATGTAAATGTGTACGCCCGCTCATGTTGGGTATATCCTTTTATGACCTACATATTGAGTTGGCAAATTCTAATCTACGCATATTTACTTTGTTCGCCACAATATGATTCTTATTCTTTCCCGTTTAGTGGCAAATGAAAAGCATATTTGAGGTGCCCAGAAACTGTGACATGAGATTGTACTTCCTTGCCTTTTTCGCTTTTGTATGGAAACCTTGTTTCGGTAGCCTAAAACAAATTATATAAGTTTGTAATTTGGTTATAAGCGAAGGCAAAACATCCGAAAACTTGGAAAATAGTGTCAAAACTAATTTATTATTTTTCCTGTGAAATCAGTATTTACCAACTTAAAAGATGTCGCATGAAGATGATGTTTCATGACAGGAAATATAATAAACTTATAACGAGATTTTTACTAATGAAAGGTGTGAGTTGCAGGTGGCAAGATAATGAGAAACTGTGTTACCCAATAAAGAGTGAGGCATCTGACATTGACAAAACAAAATAAGTGAGTAATAAAATAAAGGAAATCTGAAAAATTTCATACCTATATGACCCTTTCATTGGCTTAATAGTTACGCCATTTTTGAATATATTTTTTTAAGAAATTGTAAGATAAATTAACCAATAAGCAATAACGTTCCAGGATAGAGGCAGGCAAAACAGTTTATAGTACAGTATAGAACATCATTAAATAAACTCCTTAACCTGGATAGAGAGGACTTAGGAACTCTGACTCAATAATAAACGGGACATTATAGTCTACGTTACCATTTCAGAGAACTAGCGTTTCGTTGAGAAAAGAGCTGATGTAGCGCAAAGTACTGCTGAACATCCTTCAACATCGATATATGCAAAATCTCAACAATTTCATGAATCGACTGTTTGACAGATTTTATTTGTAGGCGCGCTTTGGGTGACATATTAATGATGTAATGTTTCACATATAATTGTTAAGAGCCGTACTTTGACTAAAAATAGTAAAACATGAGTAATTCATTTTTACCTGTTTTACTTCTATATCTAGTCATGTCTTTTGAAAGACCTTTTACAAAAACAAATCAGTTGCCTTCAACGGCGAACAGAGGTCAACTTCGGTAGACATGATGAGGAGATAGAAAATATTATATATTCTCCAATCGTCAACAGATGAGCGGAAATTCGTTGATGATATGAGTAGTCATATCACGGTAATAAAAGATTAATTTCCATTGAATTCCATGCACTGAAAATATCTATGTTTTGCTTCAATGTATATAAAAGTTTCTACTCGATGCACGATGTTTTTAGAAGACAGCCATCTTGAATACATTGAACAAAAAAACAACAAAATTATCAAAAATCAATGAGAACTTTGAGCCACTGAAAACTTACACTTTCCTATATAAAATTTATTGGTTAATTTTAGAAGCGGTTGCTCCCCGATAAGCAATTGCAAAAATCCGATAGTATTTTTGCCAAAGGAGACGCCAGACGATGGAATACTGAAGGTACTATGCAGGGTCTGGAATTCGAAATGTAAAAATTACTTTTATTTAATTAAAAAAAAATACAAAATTAAGCATTAATTTACTTTTGCTCGATATGACTATCTTTAGCCCTGACTAGAAATGAGTCGCAAGCTGCCCGAATGTGAGTTGCAGGTATTTTGGCCCACTCGCCGACAATGGCTTTTTTTGGCGCCTTGAGACTGGTGAATCTGTTAGTTTGGTCCTTGCTCTCCAAAATGGCACAAAGAGAATAATCCATCGGATTCGCGTCTGGTGAATTTGAGAGCTATTGTGCGGACTTTAGGAAGTTCGGAACGTTGTTTTTTAGCCACAAATGCCAAATTTGATTGACGTATGACGGCATTTGCAAAGATTATAAATCTTCCGATAGGGTGATTAATTTTGAGCGTGGTCAGTTGTGTTTTAGTTATGATTAAAGTATTGGAAATATTGAAATTATGGTGAATATTTTTTGTAATTTGTTTTTTTGAATTTGAATTAAAGTTTGAAACTTTCATTTATATGATGTTTGTTGTATTATTATATATACTTTTATATAACATTTATGAATATATAAAGAAACTGAAAAAGGTAGTCAAAACTTTTCAAAAATTTGTGGTAGTATAGATTTTTCGCGTACTGTATTTCTCACTTTCGTACAACATTCCACTGCGTAAATTTGAATGATGTAAAAAAAAAAAATTAGTCGCAACCAAAGTTAGCGTTAACCAAACTCCAGAGTTTCTTTCAAAATATAAAATGAACTTATTTATTAAAAAAATTGATTGCTGCGCCCACAGGGGTTAAACAGTGCAGTATTGTGAAAAATTCATCTAATTTCACCCTTTGCCGCAATTATTGCAAAAACCACATCTACTGTTTATTTGCTCACTTTGGTTTTTTTTTATTGGTTTTATTTATTTATGTTTTTTTTTTGTGCTACCAGATCTTCGCTTTCAGTTAAAGTTTTCCTCCAGATTTCCCAGCTTATTTAATATTTTTTTGTCGGCGTAGCACTCTTTCGGTTTGTTTGTTTTTGTGTGTTTTGCCAACGATATGGTGGTTAAAGTTGAATTTTTTCTTCAAAACTCCCAGCTTATTTAATACTTTTTCGACGCCGAGCCTTGTTTCTGACTTTTACTTTTCCTACTTGTTTGATTTGTTCCCTTTCTTGATCTCTTGTCCTCAGTTTCTCCCCGCATACTTTCAAAAAACTTTGCTGTTTAAATAAGTTATTCAAAGGGGTAATTCAGTTTTTATTTAAATTCAAACACAATTTCACTTGAGAAAGTTATTGAAACTCGTCTTCGTATACATATAAACGTTTTTGCAATTTCACCGCCCACCGATTGCACCCTTTTTCGGCGCTACCTGTACTGCTGCTGCTGCTACTCATACTTTTGTTGTGCAATTATTATGCTGATTTTCTGCACACCGTCAGCGTAAGCAGGGCAAACTTTTTAAAAGACTTACTACTACGTTTCTTATGCTTATTTGCAATACACACACACTACATATATGCTTTTAGGGCATTATTTCTAGTTTACTTTTCATTCTTATTTCCATTTTTTCCAATTTTATTTTCTGCGTGCAAATTTACAAATCGCACAAGCATGGAAATTTCACTGTAATAGAAAATAAACTGACCGGAAATTTGTAGAGTCTTCGTTCATATAGTACATGCATGAACGCACACACGTACATACATACATACATACATACGTATATGAGCGTGCATATGGCTGTACCTCTACAACGACGTTGTTTTCCATATTCTTTAGTATTCTTCAGTTTCCACACCATTTTCAATTTAATTTGCATGTATCCAGTGCATTGGTAAGTAACTCTTCGTATTCACTCCACATTTCGATCTAGATTTTTATTTTCCATTTTTTTTTATTATGCATTGTTCCCGGTTTTCAATGCCCAGCTATCCTCTAGCGTGCTTGTGTGTGTGAATTCTTTTGTGTTAAAGTGGCGTCTGTGCCACTATATGGTTCGGTACACCTGTGTTCGAAACAATAGGAGCGCGACGAATTAGCAAATTTTTGGTATTTGCATAAAAGGTCATTCTACAATAAAAATCATTTAACTCAAAACATTGTACAAAATTCACAAAAATTTAAGAAATTTTCATCGACGTTTCGAGAGGTGCAAACTTTGTACAAAATATTCAAAAATGTAACAAATTAAAAAGAAAAAGTTCTGAAAATTTCCAACTTTTTAAATTAAAAAGAAAAATTTATGAAAATTTCCAACTTTTTAATCAGCAACTTTAGAAAACTTTGAGGAATATATTGGGTAGTCGAAAAAGTCTTTTCGTATTTCTAATCAAACTTCAACTCATTTTTTTTTTATATTTATAATGAACTTTATTAAACCAAATATGTACCATTTTGGTCGACCACCTTTTGCCATTTTTCTTCTAGAGACATTATTCCATCAGTGTAAAACTTTTGTGGTTTCTCGGCGAAAAACTGCGACAAGTAATTTTCACAGGCTTCTCTTGAAGCGAACTTTACTCCATTAAGGGAGTTCTGCATTGACCGAAACAAATGGTAGTCCGATGGTGCAAAGTCAGGGCTATATGGTGGATGCATCAAAACTTCCCAGCCAAGCTCTCCCAGTTTTTGCCGAGTCATCAAAGATGTGTGTGGCCTAGCGTTGTCCTGATGGGAGACGACGCCCTTTCTGCTGACCAGTTCTGGCCGTTTTTTTTCGATTACTTGCTTCAATCTCATCAGTTGTTGACAGTAAAGTATAGAATCAATCGTTCGAGCAGGCTGGAGCAGCTCATAGTGGATGATTCCTTTCCAATCCCACCTAACACACAGCATAACCTTTCGAGGCGTCAATCCTGGCTTTGCGACCATTTGTTGAGCTTCACCACCCTTGCTCAATGATCTTTTCCGCCTATTATTGTCGTATTTGATCCACTTTTCGTCTCCTGTTACGATTCGCTTCAGAAATGGTTCGATTTCATTTCGTTTCAGCAAAGAATCGCAGATGTTAATTCGGTCCATTAAACTTTTCACAGACAATTCATGTGGTACCCAAACATCGAGTTTCTTTTTGTAACCAGCCTTTTTTAAATGGTTCAAAACCGTTTGATGATGAATGTTTAGTGCTTTGACGATGTCATGGCAGCTTATGTGACGGTCCTGGTCAATCTTTTCCATAATTTCATCGACTTTTTCAACGATAGGTCGACCGGAGCGAGGTGCATCTTTCACATCGAAATTTCCAGAACAGAAGCGAGCGAACCATTGTTGTGCTACACGAACTGATACAGCATCGTCTCCGTAAACTTCACAAATTTCATTGGTGGCTTGCGTGGCATTCTTCCCTTTTTTATATAGCAAATTTCTTCATTATTTTCACTCATTTTTGAACAGCTATAACTTTTTTTCAACTTCTCCGAATTTAATTTTTTTTTGGATAAATGAAGCCTAAGATGTCACTTTTCTAACACCATATGATATGACTCAATGTGATTGGTAGCACTGGAGTTAGATGACTCCAACCACATCTATTGACAAAATACGAAAAGACTTTTTCGACTACCCAATAGATAGCTCCATGGCCCATTCAGTTTTAGTATAAGAAAGTGTAAATATGAATTCACTCAATTTTTTTCAGACGATGTGACAGGTTTACTCCATATAAATCGCATGTTCGGAAGTCTTTTATATGAAAAAAAGTGCTGAGCATCTCAGCGAAGAAAAATTGGCAAAAATCAAAGAGAACTTTGAGCCACTTGAAACTTGTACTTTGTTATACTAAAATTTAATGGGCTATGACACTGCATACCCTACACTTTTCTAAAAACTCTGAATAAAAGGTTGGTTGATTTAGAATGTTTTTATTGTAGAATGCGTTATAATTTTATAAAATCACAAAAAAAATTAAGTACAAAATGTAGAATATACTATACTTTTAATGAAATTTAAAAATAAATTAGAAAACGAAAATAGTTGAAACCTCGTAATTCTTCACGTTTCTATTATTTTGCACTCCGGTGTAGGTACTTATAATTTCGCCTCTTGGGCAAGCGTGTGTTGTGAACAAAAACGGATTTAATATTCTTAACAAATATCTACCGCATAATGCTACTACTTATTGGAAACGTTCTCACACTCACACATACATATGTGCGCTCAGTGAAATTCACTCATCTGTGAGTGGCCGCTTTATGAAAGCCCGGTAAACTGAGCTGTAGCATGGCTTAAATCGGCTGTGGTGTGGATATAATTGCTCTATGGACTTATTGAAAATACACAGATATTTTATGAGATTGGTTGCGAGAAGATGAAAAATGTATTCCTTGGCGGAAAACTTCCACTGACTCATATGTATGTGTGGATTGAATAAAGTTTGGTAGTGAAACGAAAGGTACCCCATTCTATGCTATTAGTATCATACTTTGACTAGTCATATTTTGATATGCTCAAAAGTGGGATACTAAATAGACCACTCTCTAGTAGAGGTAGCATACCTAAAATCCTAAAATCTCTACTTTTACTAACCAAAGTCAGTGTCTTTTATGGGTTAATAAAAACCTAAATATATTCATATATATTCATTCAATTATTGTATTAGAAAGTGCCCTTACACGAAGTGAAGTTTATTGAAAAAGTTGTATGACTCACTATATATGCAATTTTAGTACTAGAATGTTTCTGAGGGCAGTGTATATTTAAAGTTGACAATAAAGCAGTTTGGGTGGTCAAAATAGTTGCTTGGCCGTGAATAGATCAGAGCTTTGGGGGGAAGCTAAAGAGACACAGAATGCAACTAGACATGAAAGGAGAGAAAAAATGAAAGTAGTACCATAGACGAGATCAATGATAATATTTGGAAGTAATATCGAGGCCTGATAGTTCCGCAGGCGTAATTGTAACAGGATAGTCAAGTCGAAAGTTAGATGAGGATTAGATGCTGAGATGACTCTACCACAACAAACAACTACCGCAGTAGAAATGAAATTATAGCGAGTCTTGTCGCATCGGAGGGTGTCCGGTTAAGACTTTCACCACTAAGGACAGTGGCGAGTTTAATAGCTTTAGAAGCTCCCTAGATCATCTTCGTGTCAGCTGTGGCAAAAAGAGCCTTGCAACGTTGCATCTCAGTTTTATTGCTCACGCGTTTTCTGAGCTGACAAGAGATCCACATATCCCAGAAACACTACTTTGATTGTTCTGCGCCTAGCTTATCAGCTTGGAATACCGAAAGGTAAGTCAGTAATTTCTCGACTAATTCCGAATGCATCGCTTAACAACCCTGCCGTTCGCTTCGCTTTTTCTGGGGCTGAAACTGGTGGTGATCGAGGACAAGACGAAACAGTCACCAAATACCCACGTCACTTTTGACAGCCCTTCATCATGCCTGTTCTATTAAATGGCGTAGAAGCTTGCATGATAAAAACATTACAAAACAGCCGGTTTATCGGCTCTTGGATGCACCAATGAGTAACAGTGCAGCGAGTAAAGATCCAGCGACTCCACTGCTTAATATATGTGATCCAAATAGATGCAAACGTACGAGCCGCAGAACTTAATCGCTCAGGCACAATATTCTATAAGAGCGTACAATTGTTGGCGTATGCCGATGATATTGATATCATCGGCCTTAACAACCGCGCTGTTAGTTCTGCCTTCTCCAAACTGGATAAAGAGGCAAAGCGAATGGGTTTGGTGGTGAACGAGGACAAAACGAAGTACCTCCTGTCTTCAAAGAAACAGTCGGCGCACTCGCGTATCGGCACCCACGTCACTGTAGACAGTTATAATTTCGAGGTTGCAAAAGACTTCGTTTATTTAGGAACCAGCATTAACACCGATAACAATGTCAGCCTTGAAATCCAACGTAAAATCTCTCTTGCCAACAAGTGCTACTTTGGACTAAGTAGGCAACTGAGCAGTAAAGTCCTCTCTCGACGAACAAAACTAACACTCTACAAGACTCTCATCATGCCCGTCCTAACGTATGGCGCAGAAGCTTGGACGATGACAACATCCGATGAAGCGACGCTTGGAGTGTTCGAGAGAAAGATTCTGCGTAAGGTTTTTGGACCTTTGCACGTTGGCAACGGCGAATATCGCAGGCGATGGAACGATGAGCTGTATGAGCTTTACGGCGTAATAGACATAGCGCAGCGAATAAAGATCCAGCGGCTTCGTTGGCTGGGTCATGTCGTCCGAATGGATACAAACGCTCCGGCTTTGAAAGTATTCGATGCGGTACCAGCTGGTGGTAGCAGAGGAAGAGGAAGGCCTCCTCTGCGTTGGAAAGATCAGGTGGAGAAGGACTTGGCTTCACTTGGTGTGTCCAATTGGCGCCGTTTAGCACGAGAAAGAAACGACTGGCGCGCTTTGTTAAACTCGGCCAAAATCGCGTAAGCGGTTATCGCGCCAATTAAGAAGAAGAAATAGATGCAAACGTTCCAGATAGAACATTCGATAGAACGGCCTTTGGAGTGTTCGAGAAAATATTGTACGGACAGATTTTGGACCATTGCGCGTAGAAGATCCAACAATGAGCTCTACCACAGTATGTAAAGATCCAGCGGCTCCGCTGCTTAAGATATGTCGTACAAATAGATGCAAAGGCTCCAGCTGTGAAGGCATGCAATGAAGTACCAGCGGGGGCGGGGTAGCAGAAGAAGATGAAGTCCTCCTTTGTGTTGGAAATTTCAGGTGGGGAAGAACGTGGAACAAACAACTTGCGCGCCTTGATAAACTCGGTGCAAATCGCTTAGGCGGTTATCGCGCAGAACAAGTCGGGGGAAATGCATCTTGATTGTCGCACAAGAGAGTAAATGTTTACCGCCATAACAGTTTTTGCGATGTTCATAAAATATTTTTAAATTGTAATACTACTTCTTTGATAACAACTTAGAAAAACTTCAGCGATACTGAAATATAAATTAATGTTTCAGGCCGGGAGGCGTGTGTCGGCAAGTTAGTTTCTCTCAGTGGACTCCTACCAAAACATTTAAGCCTGTTTTCGAATCATTCGTGAAAAAATTCACTGGGCTTTGTTTTTAAATGTTGTATCCCATTCAGTGCTCACTTGAGGGGCTGAGGATGGACAAGGATCTATTTGCACCCAATATAGTGAAAATAGAGGAGCCACCGTTTTCCTAACAATTTTTTATTATTCTTACCACCGTAGTAGGTACGAGAGAAAAAGTTCAATTAATTGCAAGTAAAGGCTGTAATTACTTTTTAATAAGTGCTTTGTTCAGTAAGCCTGATATACATAAAAAAAAATTGAAAAAAAATATTTTGTA
The DNA here is from genome assembly GCA_037575425.1 of Anastrepha fraterculus. Classification (NCBI taxonomy): domain Eukaryota; kingdom Metazoa; phylum Arthropoda; class Insecta; order Diptera; family Tephritidae; genus Anastrepha; species Anastrepha fraterculus. The sequence goes on from JAYXIM010029679.1 coordinate 343,483, forward strand.
TACCTTGTCTTTCTAGTTTTTGTGAGACAAAATTATCAAAAAATCAAAAAAAAAAAGCTCACAATTTCCTAAAGGGCATACTCACACGTATCCGTTTGTGCTCTCAGTGTCTGCGCTTATCTTTGCTTCCTTAAGTGCTTGGGAATGCATATGCAAACGTACGTTTGATTGTGTGTTCTGTGTGCACAAAATGTCCAGCTGTTCCAATTTTATATTGTGTTTATTTTCGTGTAAATCAAGTAATTCCGTTCTCAAACAATTCAAGAATGAAAGTTTTATTTGAAAATTCTTCTGCTTTTACCGATTTTTATTTTATGGGCAGGGTGCACAAATTGGTGTGAATATAATTTGTTTATAGTACTTGGATGCAGAATTCTTATATAACTATATATTCAGTGCAGTAAATAACTTAGCTCGGGGACTTATTTAAATCAGTTTTTCAGTTCAGCCTCAGTAATCTCTGAAAGTCTGATTGAACGATTTTCACACCTTTTCGTCTTATATTCAAATACGGACAGCGAGGTCATGAAAAGCTCTGACAATTGATTTGTTTCATATTTATTTTTTATCAAAATATAGTTTATTCTCCCGTAAAAACCATATAAATATTGGGCTGGCAACTAAGTTAATGCGGATTTCACTCATAGATGGCTTCAGTTGAATTTTTAGGTTTGCAGACGTAGTACAAATGTAAAATACATTTTGTTATTTAATAGTTCGCAATTCGGCTGTTAATCAGTAAAAAAAACATTTTTTTATCGGTTGCGTAGTTTTCGGTTGGTTTGCGTTGAAATCACGGAAAATCAAAAGGAACATTTTCGTCAAATTGCCTAATTTCGTTCTGGTAATTTTTCACTCAAAGATGAAAAACGCTCTGGTTCTCCAGTTGAAGTTGATAACACCTTAATCAAAGCAATAATCGATTCGGATTGTCACAGTACAACACGTGAGATTGCAGAGAAGCTTCATGTATCACATACATGCATTGAAAATTTCTTAAGACAACTTGGATATGTTAAAAAGCTCGATACATGGGTTCCTCACGCACTGAAATAAACGCATTTAACGTAACGCATTAACAACTGCGTTTTGCTAAAGAAACGTAATGAAAATTATCCCTTTTTAAAACGACTGATAATTGGCGATGGATAGAGGATGGTTCCATGTATAGAAGTCCACGCAAGTGGGGAAAGTTACTGATCGCCATTCACTTGGGAGTGGCCAGGACGATTCTTCTACATATGGTTCAAGCAGCTCACAACGTCCGGGATTAGCCCACGTATCCTCTGGGTAGCTTCCGAACACCCGTTCGGGAGTGAGAAGGCGAAGCATTCCAGGATAGCTGGTTGTGCGCTGGGTTTGGGACCAGCCACTTAAAAATCCCCCTCAATGAAAAGAACTGCAAAGCCTCGGATGAGAACTGCCTTTACTGATGACGACCCCTGCAAACGAAATAAGGAATATGATTTTAGGCCATGCACCTGGAATGTCCGGTCCCTTAACGGGGAAGGTTCCTCTGCCCGGCTGGTTGATGTCCTCGTGAGAGTAAAGGCTGACATCACTGCCATCCAAGAGATGCGATGGACGGGGCAAGGTAAGAAAACCATAGGACCTTACGTCTACTACAGCTGTCATGTAAAGGAGCGCAAATTCGGTGTCAGATTTGTTGTGGGAGAGAGACTTCGTCGCCAAGTACTGTCGTTCACTCCGGTGGACGAGCGTCTCGCAATAATTTGCATCAAAGCCCGTTTTTTTAACGTATCGCTAATTTGCGCCCACACCCCGATGGCAGAGAAGGACGATGCGACCAAAGATTCCTTCTATGAGCGCTTGGAACGTTCCTATGAGCGCTGCTCCCGCCACGACATAAAAATAGTGCTTGGCGACTTCAACCACCCTGGCGGGCAAGGAGGGAATTTTCGGTCCCACAGTCGGAAAATTCAGCCTGCACAACGAAACATCCGGTATCGGACAGAGGCTGATCGACTTCGCTGGGGCCCGAAACATGCTAGTCTGCAGCACCAGATTCCAGCATAAAAAGATACACCAAGCTACCTGGCTGTCTCCTGATTGAAAAACGCGGAACCAGATCGATCATCTTGTGACAGATGGAAGACACGCTTCTAGTGTATTAGATGTACGTACGATACGAGGACCCCATCGACTCGGATCACTACCTTGTTGCAGCCAAACTGCGCACCCGTCTCTGTGCAGCAAAAAACGTACATCTACCTACGCAAGGAATGTTCAACATCGAAATGCTGCAATCACAACAGACAGCCAGAAGATTCGCCACACGACTCTCACTCCTGCTCTCAGAGACCACTGCCCAACAAACCGGCATGCACGAGCAATGGAGCAACATTTCTCGTTCCCTACGTACCACCGCCGAAGAAGAAATCGGATACCGGCGAGCCCGAAAAAACAATTGGTACGACGAGGAATGTCATGCTGCCGCTGAAAGAAAGGCCGATATTATCGGCCTTAACAACCGCGCTGTTAGTTCTGCCTTTTCCAAACTGGATAAAAAGGCAAAGCGAATGGGTTTGGTGGTGAACGAGGACAAAACGAAGTACCTCATGTCTTCAAACAAATAGTCGGCGCACTCGCATATCGGCACCCACGTCACTGTAGACAGTTATAATTTCGAGGTTGTAAAAGACTTAATTTATTTAGGAACCAGTATTAACACCCATAACAATGTCAGCCTTGAAATCCAACGTAGAATCTCCCTTACCAACAAGTGCTACTTTGGACTAAATAGACAACTGAGCAGTAAAGTCCTCTCTCGACGAACAAAACTAACACTCTACAAGACTCTCATCATGCCCGTCCTAACGTATGGCGCAGAAGCGTGAACGATGACAACATCCAATGACGCGACGCTTGGAGTGTTCAAGAGAAAGATTCTGCGTAAGATTTTTGGACCTTTGCACGTTGGCAACGGCAAATATCGCAGACGATGGAATGATGAGCTGTATGAGCTTTACGACGACAGAGACATAGCGCAGCGAATAAAGATCCAGCGGCTACGTTGGCTGGTTCATGTCGTCCGAATGGATACAAACGCTCCGGCTTTGAAAGTATTCGATGCGGTACCAGCTGGTGGTAGCAGAGGAAGAGGAAGGCCTCCTCTGCGTTGGAAAGGTCAGGTGAAGAAGGACTTGGCTTCACTTGGTGTGTCCAATTGGCGCCGGTTAGCACGAGAAAGAAAGGACTGGCGCGCTTTGTTAAGCTCGGCCAAAATCGCGTAAGCGGTTATCGCGCCAATTAAGAAGAGAAGTAGAGATAATTGGCAATGAAAAATGGGTTGTTTTCAACAATATCAAGCGGGGAAGATCGTAGAGCAGGCCAGGCGAACCAACTCAAACTACATCAGAAGCTGATATTCATCTTAAGAAGGTTTTGTTATCAGTTTGGTGGGATTAAAGAGGAATTATCTACTTTGAACTCTTACCACCCAACCGAACGATCAATTCTGATCTCTACACTGAACAGCTAACGAAACTAAACAATGCAATTGAAGAAAAGCGGCGCCAAATCGAAACACTATTGTATTCCATCATGACAATGCAATGCCACACACATCTTTGGCCACTCGGCAAAAATTATTGGTGCTTGGTTGCGATGTTTTGCCACATCCCCCGTATACTCCTGACCTTGCACCATCTAATTACTTTTTGTTTCGATCTTTACAAAACTCCTGGAACCATAAAAAATTTAATGATGATGATGATGTCAAATAGTATCTGATTCAGTTTTTTGCTAATAAAAAACGAGAAGTTTTATGAACGTGGGATTATGATGCTGACTGCTAAGTGGCTAAAGGTTATTGATCAAAATGGGCAATACATTACAGAATAAAGTTATTTAGTTCCATGGAAAAATGGTCTTTGATTTTCTAAAAAAACATCCACAATTACTTAGTTGCCAACCCAATACAAGCTCTAGATTTTGTGCAAATTTCAAAAAGATTCATATCACTGCCTTAGCTGAATGGGTTGGTGCGTGACTACCATTCGGAATTCACAGAGAGAACGTAGGTTTGAATCTCGTTGAAACACTAAAATTAAGAAAAACATTTTTCTAATAGCCCCTCGGCAGGCAAACTTCCGATTGTATTTCTGCCATGAAAAAGCTCCTCATAAAAATATCTGCCGTTCGGAGTCAGCTTGAAACTGTAGGTAATTTGTGGAACAACATCAAGACGCACACCACAAATAGGAGGAGGAGCTCGGCCAAACAACCAAAAGGGGTGTACACGCCAATTGTATATATATATATATATACATATTTTCCCGTGGTTCCTAGGTGGAACAAAGGGCCTCAATAAACAAGTTAAAGTTAAATCTATTAGAAGCTAGGAATTTTATTTGCCGCCAGGAGCGGCCTGCTTGTTGCACTTCTGTTTCTACTAGTCGCCTCCACGTGTTAGATGGTCTGCCAGGTCTGCGGCTGCCTTGGGGGTTCCAATCCAGGGCTGCTCTAGTGATATCATCATATGGCTTTCGAAGTGTGTGACCGATCCATTTCCATTTGCGGCGTCGAATTTCGAGATAGACTGGTATCTGTTTCGTTATAGTCCACAGATCTGAGTTTGATATGACGTTAGGCCAAAAAATGCGCATGATCTTGCGAAGGCTGCGGTTGATGAATACTTGCATTGCTTGTATGTCACGTGTTGACGCGTTCCACGTTTCGCATGCATACAAGAGGACAGATTTCACATTGGACTCGAAGATTCTCAGTTTCGTGCGCCTCGTTATATGCGTTGCTCTCCAAACTTTATCAAGCATGCCAAACACTACGCGAGCTTTCGATATCCGGTTACGTATGTCAGCCGCTGAACCGCCGTTTTTATTTATTACACTGCCTAGGTAGCAGAATTCATCTACAGCTTCGATGTTAGTGCCGCGTATCTGGAAGATATGTGAATCGGTGGTGTTGATGCGCATTATCTTTGTCTTCGCAATGTTTATTTTCAGTCCAGCCCTCGCTGCGAATTCGCTCACCGCCTCTATTTTTGCTTGCATATGTGAGTGTTTGTGTGATAGCAGGCAAATATCGTCAGCGTAGTCTAAGTCCTCAAGGTTGCCGCTCAGGCCCCAGGATATGCCTCTGTTCGCCGCTGAGGCTTGTCGCATCACTAAGTCCAGTACCAGATTAAATAAGAGCGGAGATAGCACGCATCCCTGTCTTACTCCTGTTCGAACTGGAATAGCGTTGCTCAGGATGCCCTCATGTCTCACACGGCAGCTTGCTTCACTGTACAGTTCTTTGACAAGTGAAATGATTTTTTCAGGTACTCCTTTGCAGTAAAGTGCTCCCCAGATTGCCTCGTGGTTGAGAGTATCAACAGCTTTTTCAAAGTCGATGAAGCAGAGATAAAGTGGCGAACGCCACTCGACCGATTGCTCGACAATCACTCTCAGGGTGTTGATTTGATCGACGCAAGAACAGCGTGGTCGGAATCCCGCTTGTTCATTCCGTAGGCCACTTTGCAGTGCGTCGGAAAGCCTTTTATTAATTATATGCGCTATTACTTTATTGACCATGCTTAATAGTGTTATGCCTCTCCAATTCTTGCAGTCGGATAAATTGCCCTTTTTCGGTATGAGCGTGATGACACCCTCCTTAATGTCATTCGGGATCTTCCCGGACATCCAAATGTTTTGCAGTAGAGGGAGCAGCCTTCGGGCGCTCACCTGAGGGTCAGCCTTAAGTAGTTCAGGATTGATGTTGTCTGGTCCTGGCGCTTTATTGGCCTTTAGGGCTTTAATTGAGTTCATAACTTCGATCTTATCAGGCAAGGTGGTGGAGATATCGCGTCTTACCAAGTGACGTGGACATTCACATGGCTGTATTGCTACGGATGGTGTTGGCGCAAGGAGCTTCTCGTAGTATTTTTCCTAAATGCGTACTTGTTTAGTTTTGGACGTCGTCATTTCGCCATGCTCATCCTTAAGCGGCTTACTGGACTTCTGTGACTTGTTGGTTAAATTGCGTATGGCGAGGAAAAGATCACGGGTGCGATGCGTCTCCGCCGCGGACTGCGCGTTGCTGGCTATGTTGTCGTTCCAGATCCTTTTGTCCGTTCTTGCACTCTTCTTAACCTGCTTGTCCATGTCGCTGTATCGCTGCTGCAGGACTGTCTTAGATAGCCTTGTTTTAGCACAGTTTAGTTGGTTTTTGATGTTTCTGCGATCATTAATTAGGTTCCAGGTTCTGTCTGATATCCAGCACTTGCGCTTGATTGCCTTAAAGCCTAAATGGGTCTCTGTATATATATGTATATATAATTTTTAGGAAAATTTTGTGTACGCAATTTTAAAGCTCATTCAATTTCAAAGCAATTGTACCTAGTTTGAAGTAGCTCAAAAATTGCTTTGATTTTTGATATTTTTTTTTCGCTCATAATACTCGTATTGCGCAGTTTCTCCATATTGTGAATGCTCGAAACTTTTTCGAAAGAAAATGCCCAACCCATTAGCAAAAATTCTCAATAGCCACTTGAACTTTGAGACACTTAAAATTTGCACTTTATTGATCAAAATTCAAGGGACTATAAAATTGCAACTACAGAATTTACCTTAAAATTCTCATTAAAAGTAGTGAATTAGTCCAGAATTTTTCTAAAAATCCCATTAAAAGGTGTGTATTTCTTCTAATTTGCACAAAATTAAAAACTAAAATTTATATAAATTTTGTAGGAGAACGAACTACCATGTATAATATTTTGATGAAAAAAAGACTAATAGAATTTAATATGAAACACGTAAATTGTGAAAAGTTTTAGTACTTTAGTTATTTAAGCAATGCATATGCATACTAAGGGCACATATGTGAACATGTAGGTACCTATGTACATATACGAGTATAAATAAATCTATGCGTGTATGTGTAACACACTGAATCACATGTGCATGCATTGAGTTCGGCAGGAACGCTTGTTCGTCCTTTTACATCTTTCAACAAAATCGAGCTAGATTTTCTTCTTTTACATCTTTTGATCGCTCACATATAAATTTCTCTTTCACTTACTTCTAGTTCATAGCGTGTCTTAACTAGCAACAACAATTTTCCAATAGTACTGACCTCTTTCATATTTCATTTTAGATACGTGCTACGCAGTTGCTGCTCAAAATATATACGAGTATGTACGTGTGAGTTACTATCTGTGCATTCTTGTTGCTGCGGGCAGTTTGTTTGATTGCTGAAGCGTTGAATGCTTTTTAATTAACAGCAATCTTTTGCTGACCTCCACCCTTTGTGTGTGAGAGCAGTTCTGTCGAGTAGCACCACAGCTGCTGCTTATTTACTTATACTACACACTTATATTGACCCTTGTACGAGTCAATAGGAACGGTACTTGTATGGACGTTAGTATAAAAGTAATACAGTATTGTTCTATTGAGAATGTATACATGCAAGTGACTTCTGCAGTTATATTTTGTTAACTTTTGGTATCACAACCCTTTTCAGTAGTTTTTGGAATTTTCCCTAACAATTAACATCCACTATTATCCAGTGAAGTTGTATATTACACATTGCATATTTCGCCACATAAAATTTTCAGCTTGTAGGGAGGGTTTTTTGTCGGGACAGACTAGCAAGTACAGCACTCAGACACAGTTAAGTCCATTGTATTGCACTCGGGTTCCCATTATAATTTTCTTTAAATCTACCCGACCTTCAAAGAGATCTGAGTAGATCTTGAGGTACCAAGGAGCCAAGGTGGTCGCTTCTTAACATATCAATGCTAAATACCTCAAGCTTTAAATTGGTCCGCCGTCTCAACCTACTCCCCACATGTTGGGCAGAGTGCACTGTGCCTCGTCCACAGAAAATAGGCCGTCATCAGCTCAACCAGCTGGCTACAGTCGCTTCTGTCGGTCGGACATGACAGGTAACATCAGTTTTGTCTAGGGAGGGTTACTAAATACTTTGATTAGGTAAGGATAAATGCCTGCCCATGCGAGGGCCCACTTGTACAAAGCCTAAAATTCATCCATCGTGGTGCTATACAAAGGAAAAGAGATGGGGAAAAACAGTAGCCGAAGAAGGAAGAAAGGTCTTTATACTAGAGGATGATGACCAAATAGTGACTTCTAACTTTGCGTTAACCGTTTCAAGCTACTAATGAAATTCAGCCGGTGTGTAATGCATAAACTTGCTATTCCCAGGTGTAGCAAAAAAGTGATAGCCCAGATGTCTGAATCTTAAACCGATTAGAGCAGTACAGCTGAGCAGTAGGTGCAGAGATGATATCACCTAATCATCCATATAGCTTTTGCAGACATGATTGGAGGAAATCCCAAGTCTCACGGCATGGATACCTAACGGACAATGCCCGGATAATGCAAGAGTTGCGGCTTTGTTAGCTGAAGCTCAATACATTGTTAGGTGAAGCCGAAGACGAAGAAGGGAATGAAAAAATTACGTGCTACGCATGCCCGACAATAGGTTGGCTAAATCAGTAATGACAGGAAAGCCGATGACTATGAGGCCACTCGTACTACCTCCTAACGGGGGACCCAAATGAGCCTAATATCGAAGTTTTCGGATGCAGTCGTGAGAAATATGAGGCATTCCCCGACTAAATTCGAACGCATAAACAACGAGTTCACAGCCCTAATTGCCTCCTGGCTATCAGAGTAAATATTTAACTCCCTTGTAGTAATTGCAGAGGTAAGCAACCAATTCACTGCTGCCTCAGCTTTGAAAACAATACAGCAATCCGGTAGCCTTACTAAATACTTACGTTTTGAGATAGATAACCAGTTAGGCCGATAATAGTTGACCAGGCATGGCCAAGACTTCCTGAAGATGACTTCAAATCGAGCTCCAAATATAAACAAATAAATAAAGGCAATTACTTAATTTGTTTTTTGAGCTCGTAATTAAAGCACAAAAATTGTGGATAAGTGAAAATAAATAATTTAAAAAATTTGTATTCAGCTGAATCACAATTGTTCCCGAGGAGTTGTATTCTCAATGATATTTTTTTTTTCTTTGTCGGGACAACTAGCAAGTTCAGCACTCAGACATTAATTAAGTCCATTGTACCCTTTAATTTTCTTTAAATCTTCCCGATCTCCGAAGAAATCTGAGTAGATATTGTGGTGCCAAGGAGCCAAGATGGTCGCTTCTTAACACATCAGTGCCAAAGACCTCAAAACTGATTCGAGTGAAGGCGGGGCAGACACACAGGAAGTGGTCCGCCGTCTCATTCTCCTCTTCACAAGCTGGGCAGAATACACTGTCTGATATGCCCAACCTTTCCATGTGCTTTGTCCACAGAAAGTGGCCCGTCATCGGTCCAACCAGCCGTCTGCACTCCCCTCTACTTAATGACAGAAGGGTTTGCGACAGTGGATCGGACATGACAGGTAACATCAGTTTAGTCCATCTGCAGCCTCTCTCAGCCTCTCTCAGCTTGCCAAAGTCGCTTATGGTTATGTCAATGATATAGTTTTTCTACCAACTAAAACATTTTAACCCGAAATATTGAAGCAAATTAGGACATTCGAACTTCGAAGCATAATTCTGTATTTTGGGCAGTCCTTAGTGGATTGAATTGTGCGAAAAGTGTACGTTGTTTCAAGATTTCTAGAAATTTCAATATATATGCTACAAGTAAGCAGATCAGGTGCACTGGAAGACAGGTAGTCTATACATTCAGCCTATTTCGAAAACTTGGTATACAGACGTGTTGATGCTTTTGGGTGGAGGAACTGGCGTGAGGGTCTTTGCGCTCAAACAATGGACGGCGAATAACTATGAAGACATAGTACTCCGAAGCTCTTCTATATATTGCCAGACAGCTGTATTGTACAGAGGCTACACCGCAATCTCATTTCATAATATCCCAACTCCTTGGTGAATACTTCAAGGCCGTCAATATCATGGGAGTAGGCAACACCCTCAACCAACCAAGCAACCAACTGGTGGACTGCGTGTTGAAATCAATTGCTACATCCAAATTCCGTGCACCATAACCTTTCTGCGGGCTTACCAAATACGACATAAAGGCAACTATAAACGGCTGGGAGAACACCTTATTCATATGATGCTGGACGGAATGTCCGCTACAGAGAAAGCCAAAACAATTTATCCATCTTCTAGAGGAGCGTCCGGAGTGAGGATTTACGAGTTCTCACGGGATACTATGCGGGACTTTGTAGTATTTGAATACTAGGATGAAAAGTACTAAGCATTCAGCTTTGATTGCGGCACCGGAACCCACAATTACTAAAGTTGTTCACAAGATATTGACCGAAGTTCTCCAGCGAGTCATTGATAATTGGTGTTTACAGATAAGCGAATTACCGTGCAGTTGCGGCCAACATTTGAATTATCTTTACAGAAATGTCGTGAATGATTCCACAAAAAATGATTTGAATTTTTGTTGTTTTTTGTATTTCAATTTCAATCCTAAATTGATCACTCTTTAATATCAAAAAAATCCTTATCGAATTCCGAATTGTTGCTGCTGTTCCAAGGATGTCAGAGAAAGGTTAAATTCTTGTAAACTTAACTTGTCTTTTACTTTGTTATTTATGAAATAATTTTCCGGGATTATATAATGAGATCCCAAAAATCTTGGGGTCATATAATTCGAAAAAGTTGACGTCTCTAGCAGTCACCCTACCATCAAGCAAGAAAGCTTATGACGCCCAATATCCCACTTATGCATACAATCACAGTTCTGTTCCTATTTGTGTGCTCGTGTCCGGCCAGGATGATTTATAGTATTTTTCATTAAATTTTGGCATTGCCGCAATATAAAAAACTATTGCAATTCAGCCTAAATGAGATTTTAAGCCGAGGCATAATATTTGTCATAAATTTTAATATAAATAAACACATTTTATACACGTAAAACTCTCGTGAATTGCTTACGTAAGCCTATTTATATTTATTTATGTATCTACACTAACAAAAACCAAAAACAAAATCGCTAAAGTATTTGTTTGCAAATATAAATTCATTTCCGTAAGCTTATGTCGGATTCAGCAAATAAAATAAATACAAAAATGCATCAAGGCTATTGCCATACTTACCATAATGGGCAGCAGAAGTTCATGCGTCTCATTGCCACGCCACAAATGCGAATCGCTCGGCACGTTTTGCAGTTCACATTCTAGAGAGTTGATTTTCTCCTGCAAGGGGCTGAGTATGCGTGGTCGCACAATTGGCTTTGAGGGAGATTTAGAGAGGTTTGTGGTGGTGGTAGTGGAGGAGGTTGGATACGTTGTGCTGGTGGTGCTGCTGAGTGCGGCAGTGGTGTCATGCGGTTGGCTTAAATGCGTCGCCTGTTGACGGTGTTGCTGTGGATATGGGTAGATCAACGGCGAAGGAGTTGTTGTGTGGTCATCTAGGGGTGCAACGGTCGAAGTCAGTTTTGTAGTTGTAGCTGCAACTGCTGCTGTCTCTGTGCTTCTGCTGTTTATGGTTATTGTAGCTGGTGCTTTGGTTGTTCTAGTTTGTGCTGGCTTAGCACGCTTCACATGCACTATGTCAGCGCCAACGAAATTAACCTGTTTTGCTTGAACTGCACTCGCACGGCCCTTTGTCATTGCGCCATCATCGTTGCTGTCAATATTGCCAACAGCTGCGCTCGCAGTTGATGTGGGAGTGACAACATTGCTTTTATGTCGTAGCGACATAATGTCAAAAGTTTTGGCAGTTGCAACCAAATTAACTTTGCCAGCAGCAATTCCGCTAAATGCACTAAGCTGTTCAGCTGATGCGTCACTGACAGTGGGTGGCGCATGCAAGTTGGATTGCTGGCTGTTCGCTGTACTAGTTGTAGTTGCTGTGTGTGCGGCAGTTGTGTTTGCATTGCTCGTTCCAGCGCCTTTGTCGTTTGTCTGCAGGAGAATTGACTTGAGTAGCAATTTAGCGCGTTGTAATTCTTTTTGGTATTTCTTAGTTGGTTTGTCATCACCGAGTTTTGAAAAGTCGGCTGTACTATCGTTGGCAGCTAGAGTCAACGCTGGGTAGACATGCGTTGCACTTTGCTTTTGTAGCTGAAAGTTATGTGGAGCACTTTGCTGTTGCTTGCGTATCCATTCCTGATTCTGTAGCGGCTCCGCCGCCTCCCCTTGCGTGCTTTCTGTTTGCTTTCCCGCACTTTTGACTTTTACGCTACTTTGTGCCTCGCCGCTTGTAACGACTGTAGCGTCAATCTTGTCCGCACTCTCGCCTACCATTTCACCATTGACTCTGCGCTGCGAGTTCATGTTCACTTCACCCATAATTGGTTTGCTCGGTTCGGCGACTGGCGCATATTTTGAAGTTTTCAACTTTGCGCTTTGACGCAATGCAAATCTGCTTGCCGCAGTCTCTGCACTGGTGTTGCTACTTCTTGCTGCTGCAGTGCCTAGCATAGAGGTAGCAGCAGTTGGTGTTGCTGTTGCGGTTGCGGTTACTGCACTTGGCATTGACTGCACCATCTTCGATTTCACCTTCAGTCGCTTTCGATTGTGTTGCATCATTTCATTGTAGAGTTCTTTGCTGTTGTAGAATTTTGTCGTTGAAAATTCCGGATGCGTGCCAAGTGCAGCCCTCATTGCGCCACCACCACCCTCAGCGCCACTAACTGAGGTTTCGCTTAGAGCTTGTGTGGCGCCACTGCCTGTGTTGAACTTTGTGTTGGCAAAATCGACATGTGGCATTGTCAATGTATCACTGGCGCTGGCTGCGCGGTGCATAGGAAAATCAAAACTTTTCTTCACGCGTCGCTCAATGAAGTCGTGTTGCGGCAAGCGCTGCGGTGCATTGCCATCATTTTTATTGCCATTGCTTGGATATTTATTTTTCATGTTTTTGGGTGGTTGAATTTTATGGTTGACACTATAGGTCGATTTACCGTTCGCCAGCTGCCGATCCATGCCTGTTGTAGTGTCAGACGGAGTAGCTGTACTTGCAGTCACTAGCAGCGTTGTTGTTGTGGTTGTCACTGTGTCTGCTGTCGCTGTCGCCGCAAACTCGTTCAAGCGAAACTTTTGCTCGATTTCCGTAATGACACCATCCTGTTCGGCCAGCACTTTTCCGGTGAAATCACTGATGGCATCTGGTTGGCTCAGATCTTGCTGTTGGCTAATAGGTGCCGCTACTCTGCCGACAGTATTTGCTGCTGTTATTGCTGTCGCGATTGGCCTACGATTGACGGTGTGGCGCGCGGCCAGATTATTGATGTTGTCGTAGCGCTGTATAATATTGTTCGCTGCATCCACTTCATTTGGCAATAAATTCTCCTGCTGCTGCTCCTCTATTTCACCGTCAACCATTGGCAACTGTTCTACTTTCCCCATTTGTTTTGTGTGACCATACCACCCTGCAGCTGGTACAACCGGCGGCCCTTCATCGCTTTCCGCGGGCTTAAAGATTGTACGCACTTTTAACAACTTCGCATTGGAGTCACGTATAATTGGATTGAAATCCTCCATTTTCATGGGATATAGATCAACTATATTGAGGGCGGGTGGTGTGGAGTGCAGAGTCGGCAACGACCCAACTGTAGTGGATTCTGGCGTTGTATAGCCCACATGGTCACTATGCTTCGCTTTATTGTTATTTGTATGCTTTTTGTTCATGTTTCTCCTATTGTCACTGCTATCCGCATATATCTCGCTTGCGGTATGCGCATTGTGTCGCTGTACCTGTCCGTTTTCCATGTCTTTGTTCGCTTGCTGTTCGCGGCGTAATTGGATTGGTTGATGTTGCTCAAGTTCTTCTTCTTTACTTTGTTGTTGTTCGTTTTGTTTGACTAGTGTTGTATGTCGCTGTTGTTGTAGCTGTAGAGCGCCTGTTTGTTGCACAAGTTGGCCTAGTTGCTTACCATCTTGTTGTTGTTTTAGTGTAGGCTCCATTGTTGCCTTCTTCACGGTGCTTTCCCCGCCGCGTTTTGCCTGCTCTGACTTCGCTTCCTTATTCACTGGCTTGGTGGATATTGTGTCAGCTGCTACTTTATACTCTTCAGTTACAATTTCAGCCAATTTAATGCCATTCTTTAGTTTCCGTTCAGTATCCATCGAATCCTGGGTTGCTTGTGTGTTTGCCGTGAGTTCGCTGGCGTCTAGTACTGCGGTTGCCTCCGTAGTTGGTGACTTTGCGACCGTTTCCACGTTATCGATATGCTTTGAAAATAATACTCCACTTTTGTCTATCACAGCCTCCTGCTGATTTGTATTCCCCGCCTGCGTTGGCCACCCTCCTATTTGCCCCCCTTGTGGATTCTTCGATGTAACTGTTTCACTTTTTTGCTGTCCCTTCAGCTGACTTAGAAAACTTTCACCTACGCTTTCACCAATGATCGCTTCTAGCTCAACAACAAATACTTCTTTTTCAACTCCGCGCCCGCTATTAGCAACATCTGTTTCAGTTTTCTTCCTGCTCAATTCAGCGCGCTCGTCCTGCTCATCTTCGTGCACATCCGCCCGCTCATCCAAGCGTTTTGGAGCCAGCTCTTTTGCATTTTTGATGATTTGTGTTTTCGCTTCATTTCCGCCAGCCTTCGGCACGGCCACTCCTCTGTAGCTGCTCGCTGCACCATTGCCTGACGGAAGTGTATTCGCACGTGATTTACTCTCAAAATTCACAGCTGGCACTTCCGTAATTTCGCTTGCCGGACTGCCTGCTGTTGCACTGGTAGTTGATGTGGCGGGTGTGCGTGGAATAGCGCCTTTCTCTACCACCGCTGCATTAATTTTGGTTGGCATTGTTGTTGTTGGCTCTTCCGTAGCATTATTTGCGATAAAAGGGACCACTTGCTTTTTTGCGACAATTCCTCCACCCTTTTGCGCTTGTTGGTGCCGTTGTTTTTCTTCTATTTGCTGCTGCTTTGCTCGTTCATCCGTGGCTACTAACGCGGCTGCTGCTATTGTTGGTGTTGCGGTGCTCAAAACCAGTTCGTCCTCGTCGTTTGTTGTAGTTAATGTTGCAGGCGCATTCGAAGATGCTAATGTCACGGTTGTAGCGATTGTTGCTGTTGTGGTGGCTGCCAGTGTTTGGGTTACCGCCGCCGCTGCCACCATTCGCTGTTGCGCAGTTTTTGCTTCAACGCTTTGCCGCATGTCCTCCATCGCCTGCGCGGCAACACTCATCGTCGCTCCCACCATCGCTGGTGTCGTCGTTGGCCCTGTCGCATGCAGTGACTCTGGCTCCACGAAACCATTTGCATCAGCAAACACCAACACTGGCGCAATTAGAAATGCTAAAATGCAAAATTTTTGCATTTTTGTAAACATTTCCGGTGAATTTCGGTTGTATTTTTATTTCTTATTTTCGGGTTTCTATTGCTGCTGCTTTTGCTATTTCAGCGTTTCCTGTTTTCCTCACACTTCCTGTTATTCCTCTGTTTCCGCTAGACGTTGCGTAGTTGGCGTCCAATGCACCTCACTCACCCGGAGTGTCCTTTAGCCTCTACCAAATGCAATAACGTTTTCGTTGTTCTTTGCTTCGCCAAATATTAAAGCGCTTTTTGTTGCATCAGTTATTTGTAAAAGTTTTGTTGTTGTGCTGAATTTAAATACTGTATTTACTACCTGTACTTGTGCACCATACCTTTTTGCTATTAAATTTTGGCATGACATTGCTTTATAGCTGGCCGATGCTGGTAATAAAAAGAAAAAAGAGTAAAATAAATTATTGCTAAAACGGCAGGGGTGCATTTGTATTGGTATTTTGTAATATAATTTATTGAATCTAGCGCCGTGAGCAGTAAATCTAAACATATGAAAAAAATTAGGTTTTGTGGCTTTTGAAAACTTTTCCATTTCTCTTTAAAAATAAAGTTGGTTTATTTAGAAATTCAAGCAATAAACATTGGCTCTTTTCCAACACACCAGTTAACTAAGTAAGTGTATATTAGGATGGGAGTTTTTCTTAAATTAGAATTAAATTTTTGTTAATTATAATCAACTTTCTTTAAATTATAATAATTTCTTTTTTTTTCAGTTAAATTTATTGTGTGGCCTAGAAGAGTAGGAAACTTCGAAAATTACAATTTCATATGTGAAAAATGCATTTTTCAATTTTTACACATCGATATTATTTAATCTCCTCACTTGATTACCCTATACTAGTATCAAGAAATTATGCAATTAAACAAATTATGTAAGTACAGCCATTACAACGGGCAAATCGAGGCTGCTAAGAATCCACGGAGGTAAAACAAACAAACAATGTCCGCAGTCTCTACGATTAAACGAGACATCCTTGGAATAAGCGAAACATAGTCACCGGACTGAGGTGAACCCAAATCAGAGAATACAAAAAATTTCTATACGGGAAATCAAAATACGAACCATATAAGAGGCGTTGGCATCATAGCTAAGAAAGAAAAATCTAAATGTGTTATAGGGTTCATTCCTAATTATTCGCTATTATAAAAATTAATGCGAGGTCACTCATTGTTAACAAAACTCACGTATATGTGCCCACGGCAGATAAAAAGGAAGAAGAAATAAAGAATTTTATTGGTGAGATTGCTGAATTAATGAAACTTACAAATCATGTGAAATTGTTATTGCTCAAGGAGACTTCAACGCTAGAATCGGTGAAGATTCTGTGGATGGTACTGTTGGAAATTTTGGCCAAGGCAAAAAAACGAAAGAGTCAAGAGACTTTTTCAATTTTGTCAATGAAAACAGGATTTTGTCATATGAAAACAATAAAAAAGGGTAATCAGATTGGAGGTACTTTTTCCAGTAGGGTTCTTTTGACAGATCACGCGTGACTATTGTCAAATTAAATACATAATTTTTTCAGAATTCATTGACATTTTATCATGGAAAGACTTACGTCTCAGCAACGCTTACAAATAGTACAATTGTAGTACGAAATTCGACACTCTGTGAAAAGTGTTCGTCGGGCACTCAGGCCAACTTTTGGTGTACAGCGAAGAGGCCCATTTTTGGCTTAATGGACACATTAAAAAGCAAAACTGCCATATTTGGGCTAAAGAGCAACCCGAAACTATTCAAGAACAGTCATTACATCCATTGAAAACAACCGTTTGGTGCAGCCTATGGCCTGGAGGAATCTGCGGCCCATATTTCCTTAAAGACGGGACTGGCGCCAATGTAACAGTGAAGCGCCATGATAAACGACTTTTTTATACCGGAAATTGAAGCCACTTACTGCGTCGACATTTCGGTGAGCAATTTATCTCTTGGAAACTATGGAAACCAACATTACTCAAGTTATTCACGAGATGCCGACCGAAGTCCTCCAGCGAGACATTCAAAATTGGTGTTTACGAATGGACGAATAAAGGTGCGATTGCGGGCAACACTTAAAAGTGATTTTTTTTTTAAATAGTAAATGTCATAAATGGTTCTACAAAATAATAAAGATTGCCCAATCCATTTGAATTTTCGTTATTTTATTTCAATTTAAAGTCCTATAGCTCTATATTGATCACAATTTATACAAATTTGAAACCGATTTTGCAAATGGAGAAGAAGTTTTTTTCTACATGCCTAGGCCTACAGTTTAATGTATATCTTGAAGAAAATATATTTTCACAGTGTTACTGCTGTAAATCTCGGCAAAGTCATGAGTAGTTTTATGGCCATAAATGGTGAAATTTCCACCACGATAATTCGCTTCGTGATTTATTCAGCTTTGAGCGTTAATTTAAGTCATAGTTCGTCTCGTTCGCCACCAACAAAATTTGGTCTTTTACTTTACTGAAAGTGGGTGAATTAAATTGATTTAATGGCCTCCAAATATTAAGTTCTCCTATTTTTATTTAGCGAACTCAAGGCCAGGTGAAGTGAAAATATCGACAAATAAATAAAATTGAAAATACTTCAGTTTGTTATTCTATTGTGGGAACGGGCTTAAGCCCATAAAATAAAAATACGAAAACATAAAATGGGTGATATCCACGTAGTCTGAAGCCCGATGTGGGATCTGAATCAAAATAAAGCTTATTTTTCTGAAAAAACACTAAGTGTTTAGGGAGATGGTTGCCGCATCTTAGGTAAGTATGTAGGTAGGTGAAATGGTTGAAATACCAGTCTGGCACTCCCTAAGTAGCACTAAAGCGCCGTTTTGATACCATTTTGAGACCTACAACAGTCAGATATCTACAGCCAACCAGAGCTGTCGACGTAACGGAGTAGGGCGATGGAATTAAGTTGGAGCACTGCCACAGTCTGTCGAAAAAAGGTGTACCCAGTGACCTTGGTCGTGTAGCTGGCAAACCCGAACATTTACAGAGAAAGTGCTCAGAAGTCATTTCCTCTGAAAGATTCTCACAGCTTTTGCGATGAGGATTAAATGGCAATATTCGCTTAAATGTTTATTTTTTTTGCGTTTATTCATTTAAAATTTCGGTTTTGTAATGAATATCGTGCAGAAATTTTTGGTCTAAGCCTCAATAATTTTCCACTCAAAAATATATAAAAAAATGTTTGTTTCAAAAACTATAAGTAAATTCTCACTTCGCTCGCAAACTATTTACACAAACTTTTGTTTTATTCCCCATAAGTTGCCAGAGATGTTCTTATACTTTTATCTATTTCTGCCACTTATAGTCCCAGTCGAGGGACTCACACTATCGAGCTATTAACTATGCAAATACGGATAATTGAGTTATAACATATTACCCAGTTGCGTATGTATGTAGCAATAAATATGTGGCTGCGAGAAGCAAAAACAAAAAAACGAGAGCAAACATCAAGACATTCAAGCACACATATGTATGCATCACATGTGTGTCCCCGTACGTAAGTCTTTAAGCGCATATTCTTTATTGTCCTAAGCAGCTGGTTGCTGCTCTCAAAAATGAAGGGAGATAGCACTCTGTTGGTTAGAAAGAGTTTGTATAGAAAGTGGATTAGTAAGAGTGCAGACATTAGGGGTGAGCGATTGTGGAATGACTAAAAAGTCAAATTTTCTGAAAAATTTTATTAAAAAGTTGAAACTTTGATTTATAGGGTTTTTGTAGTAGTATGAACTATATTTTTGTAAAAAAATAATTTAAATTGAAAATATGGTGTAAACTATCTTCTGACGCTGACAGTATATTCGAATACACACGATGCGTTTAGGTATATAACAATTAATTTATATTTTATAATTTCAAAATAATTTGAAGTTTATATTAAAAAGGAAACAGTAAAAAAGTAAAAAAAATTTTTTTTATATATGACGTTTCAAAGAAATACGATTGACATTTTTTACTTTTATAATTTCACTATTTCAAAAATATATTTGAGATCAATTAACTACATAGGTAGTTCCATTGGAGTTCAAGTAGAGAACTAATTTTTTTTCTCAACTTGAGGAATAACTCCATTTTCAGCAAAAAAAAAAAGGAAATGCCATTTTTGTTGAGAACGTTATGATTCTCTACTGGAGGTACTGTTGAGAAACAACAAGTAGAGCTCAAACGTGAATATTTCTGGAGCTGAAAGAGTTATTTAATTATTTCTCCCAGATATCTTTTGAGAAATCGGGTTATAAATAACAAAAGGCCACTTCTTTTCGCGAAGAGTTAACAGGTGGCGAATAGATGAAGCAACTGGTATAAATGACCAACAAATTGGCAACGCTGGAACAAAACTGCCTTAAATTTTATGTGATGGTAAAAATTGAGTTATACTAAATAGTTTAATGAGGTATAGCCATTCTCGCTAGCGTCGAATCTTACTCGGTAACTTTGTTGTTGCTTTCGCATGGAAATTTTTCGTCAAGTTAATCGAGCATAGGAGTAGCGAGCGGGGAAATGGTGAATAGAAGAGACATAAAGTTATGCAAAAAACACGATTTTGGCAGGTTTCAGTGCGTATCTAGAGCGAGATTTTTATGATGCTAAAATTTTTTCGAAGTAATCTTTCAACATTTTGTTGTTGTAAAATTTTCGTTACCATTTATAAAGGGTGTTTAAATTTCAAGGGCCGATGTTGAATGTCAACATCTAAACGTCAACGACACCGTTGGACTTCTTTTTTGGAGTTATTTGAAAGAAAAGGTGTGCATCGATAAGCCAGCAACAATTCAAGAGCTAAAGGATGAGGTAATTCGGCACATTAACGGCATAGAACCTCAATTATGCCTCAGCGTCATCGAAAATTTGGACCATCCAATGGAGGTGTGCCGCCGAGGCCGCGGCGGCCATTTGGCCAATATTTTGTTTTATACGTAATTGAGCCATACCAGTATTATCATAATGAAGAGAAATGACAATAATTTACTAAAAAAATTGTATTTTATTCAAAATCAACACCGGCCCTTAAAACTTAACCACCTTTTATATATGAATGAACGTAGTCTAATGCATATATACAAGCTGACACAAAATTAATCACCCTATTGGTAGATTTATATTTTTTAAAATGGTTTTAAAATATGATTGACATACGCGATATTTGACACTTGTGAACTATGCAGCTGCAGTATACAACTAGATGAGCAATAGGGCGCGCAAAATCGAAATAAAGATTTCCATCATTGAAAAAGTATTTATTATTAGTAAAGAAGTTATTCATGTATTTGTATATTAGGATCCCTCATCAAAAAAGTTATGATTTGTCTATGAATTTACGTCGGCTAAGCCAATTTGAAAATATATTCAAAAATCTATGTTTTATAAATAAAAATGGTTTTAAAAATATTGTTTCAAAAAATTTTTTCTTTATTCAAAAATATAACCCAAATAATAGAATAGTTGATCCGTAAAATGTCTGCATAAAATGATATTTTTTCTATTTCTGGCTTTTGTTTTGGAAAATAAGTTTAAAAGAAAATCTCAGAAGTATCTCAGTAAACTCATCTTAACTGGTTTACACTTCGATAGTATCATTGGTATTTATTTTTGTTTTATTGGTATTGTATTTTCGAACTCTTTTTTTCTTCGGAAATGGACTCATTCACACTTCTTTCTTATGCAGATCATTTAAGCTTAAATTCTTCTATCATTTGAGCTTATTTTGTTAAAGAAAAAAAACCTTTTTTAAACAAATTTTCTTCATAAAAAAGGCTGATTTTCGAAGGTTTTTTCAAATCGGTGCAACTTAATTAATCCGAAATATTCTGCTGAATTTTTGCTAAATGTATTAGCTTAATTCCGATTTAAAAACAGTACGATTTTATATGTGTTTTTAGGATGAAGTCTGATGCATAAATATAAAATATATTACCTTTCTGAATTACACTTTTCTCTTGAAATCTTCAAATTCTTGCAAAATATTCTGGCGGATGACCTAAAATATATAGTACATTTTATGATTCCGATTGAAAAGCTGTACCAATTTCTTTTTTTTCGCACGAAGAGTGATGCACCCTAATGTACATACAAGCAGCACCGCACAACGTTATCTTCCAACTCATTATTTTTAACATCATTCAATATCATTCCGCCTTAATTGATTTTACTCAATATATCTTTGGCAACACAAATCCTCGAGCTAAGATAAATGCGTATGACAGTGTGCATGTGAGTATGTGTGTGTGCGTAATGCATTAATACCAACACGACATGAGACAAGCATTTGCCGCATCATTCAGACTTAATCCCAGTACTTTTGGGTAGTTTGTCACAAGCGAACGCAAACAAACAGCGGTATTTGCAGCTTTACGTGTGCATAAGTGTAAAGCTCACATCCGTGTGTGTGTGTGTGAGAAGTACTTCAAACACATGAAGCTTCTATTGGCATATTGAATATTCACACTGAAGCATGCACACAGAAGCTCGGTCTCTCTTAGGCTACAGATTGCGAATTAGCCGAGTTTGTCTGTAGCCGGCAATACTGATGTATGCTGAGATATTGGACACAGAAATTTATATAGTCATCTTGTAAGCAGACACTCTCTCATAAACATACATACCTATGTACATACCTATCCCTGTTAGTGTTTTTATGGATATGTCTTTCTTCGTCTTAAGATAAATCGATGAACGCTTGAGTAGGTTCAATGAATATGTGTATATATGCGATTATATGAGTTTCTCTTATGTGCATTATTCCATGCATTTGCTGGCACATTTGGCAAATCTCACTTAGAACTACTTGTTGTATACCATATACTCGTGGCTAAAGTATCAGATACAAGGCGCTTCTCTGCATGACTAAGTCACGTATACGTCCTGCGGGCTGCCACTTGCTGGCACAAGTTCTTCTCTAGCTCAATTAATGACAGCGTAATCGATATGTGCAACGAACCTTGCACACAACACAACCGCTTCCCATGCTAAGCCATGAACTCTGCTCATCCAGCATTCAACGGCACTAATACTCATGCATATGCATACGAGCTCTCATACAGTGCCTTTAGTGGCGGCGTGTCGCGGCATTCACTTTAATTGCTGTTTATATTGTATGCGGAAAAGTCGTAAAACCTTAGCACATTTACGCTGACGCCTAGACTATCTATAGATGATAACATCTGAAGTGTTGCAAATAAATATGAAGGATAAACATTTATTTGTTTTTGTTTTTAGTGCAAGCTGTTGCACCTCTAATCGCTAATGCAAAGTAGCAAAAAACGGGTAAATATCACAACAGAGTGAAGTGCCTATAACATTTTAACTATACTGTTGTTATATGTAAAGCGTAATTGCTGCGCATAGTTTAATATATTTACATATACAAACATAGATACATGCACACATCTACATAGGTATAAGAAGTAGTTTACTGCTGCCTACTCGAAAATTATTTGCTCTTAATTGGAGCATAATATGCAGATTGGCATGCATAAGTATATAAACATGCATGTATGCATGCACAAGGCTTACAATTTATATATCTGGCTTTTCTCCCTTTTACTGCTGCTCGGCGTCATCTGCCGTTTGACATATTGTATCAGGTCAGTCCATAAGTTCGTGCGTATTTTACCCATAATTTCCCTCTTGTACGATTTTTGTATACAAAAAATTATTCGCGGAATATAACGGAACTATTTGTATTTTCTTTGATATATTGTGCATTCAACAAGTGATTTTAATCGCGGATAGAAGCACGTGTTGTTAAAAAATAAAATGGAATCTTCGAACGCGTACAAGAGGCATATTTTGAATTCTTTTTATAAAAGTGGTAAAAATACAACAACTGCTGCTGCAGAAATAATCACTGTACTCGGAGAGGATACCGTGAGTGTAAGGACTGCGCAAAAGTGGTTTTCAAAATTCCGAAGTGGTAACTGCAACGTGGAGGGTGCGCCGCGCGCTGGTCGTCCTGAAGTCTTTAACTCCGACGCTTTGCTCGAACTCGTGGAAGCTGAGCCACTTTTCAATATAATTATATACCAGATTTCAGAAGGCTAACAAAATATCTTTAGGCAAAGAAAACTCAAGCTCGATAAGGGATGAGGTCTGGTTGAATTCATTGAGGAATATAATCCCAAATCACGAATTTGGTTTTGCGAAAAAACACAGTACGCGTACCATCGAATAAGTCCATAGACTCATAAGCAGCATACGCAAAGCATGTGAACACAAAAAATATTGCGCAACGGCTTTTCTAGATATATATCAAGCCTTTCGCTGCATTTGGCATGATCGCATACTATATAAAATAAAAGACACTATACCAATAAATTATTGCATATCGGTATTTTTTTTGTTAAACAAGTCGAAGAACAGTTTGAACTATGTGAAAGCTCAGCAGATGTACCGCAATGCAGTATTATGGGCTCCATCCTATACTTGCCAAACACATACGGTCTACCAGCTTCTAAAGAAACAATATTCGAATGACACGGCCTCCCAAAAATTCCGGCAATGACTTGATAAAACAACTCATTCGTTGAAAAAAAGGCGCATACATCCAAATGAGACAAAATCTTTCCAAGTCACTTTTACATAAAATCCAAAAACTTCCTACGAAAGTCGACACTCCCTGAAAAGTGCTTACCGCGCGCTTAGACCAACTTCTGGTATTTAGCAACGAGGCCCATTTTTGGCTTAACGGCTACGTGAGTAAGCAAAATTACTGTAATTAGGCTGAAGAACAACCAGGAGCTATTCAAGAACAGCCATTACATCCATTGAAAACAACCGTTTCGTGTGGCCTATGAGCTGGAGGAATCATCGGCACATATTTCTTTAAAGAGTGGCGAGACTGGCGCCAATGTAACAGTGCATGACGAATATTATCACGCCATGATAACCAACTTTTTGGTTAGAAAATAGAAGTCCATAATCTCCATAACATTTGGCTCCAATAAGTCGGCGCTACTTACCATACAGCCCGTGAAACAATGGATTTACTGTGTCGTCGTTTTGGTGAGTAATTTGTCTCTCATCTCGGACCAGTGGATTGACCACCAAGATTATGTGATATCACATTTTTGGACTTTTATTTATGAGAGTATGTAAAGTTTGAATGTTTTGTGGAAGCCAACATTTCAAAGCGATTTTCTTTAAAAAATAAATGTCATGAATGGTTCTAAACAAAAATAATAAAGATTGCCCAATCTATTTGAATTTTTGTTGTTTTGTTTCAATTTAAAGTCCCATAGCTCTATATTGATTACCCTTTATAATCATCCCCCAAGCTAATGGCGCAAAATATCTCGGCATGCATCTTGGTAGCAAACTTGCATGGAAAAGCCATATTTTCACCAAACGGAGGGCTCTAGGAATAAAACTCAGAAGCCCTTATAGGTTACTACATCGAATTTCTCATGATTCGAAGGACATGTTTAGTAATTCCATAGAAGCTTTCAGTAATAAAACGTGATTTTCAGTAAGTGGCATGCAATCATTTTGTAATATTTAAGCAAAGAAGATATCAAGCGCAACACAAATAAAGATTTTAATCTCAGCTTAAAGATTCCACATATCATCTGCAGAATTTACTAATGAATAAAGTTTTAACTCATCAGCATACAACGGAAACTTAGCATATGAGAAGCAAGAGCTTATGTCATTAGCGGACATTACGAAAGGGACCTAGTATACTGCTTTGACGGACCTAGAATACTGCTTTGATGGACGCTGGACATTACACGAAAGGGTTCAGATGATACGCCGGCAATAAAGAAAACACACCACCTAATACTTAAATACGAATTAGTTTAGCCATTACAAAAAATAGGTTAAAGCTTAGGCAAGCTATTTTATGAATCAGTTTCTTACGAAAGATTTTTTAATGAATTCTTTGGGGAAATCTGTGTAGACGCAGTCGATTTCAAATCAAGAAGAAAACGTTGAGATACAGAATTCAGTAAAAACTGCAAGCTTCGAAACTATAGAATGCTCCGTGACAAAACCATGTTGGTTGGATCAAATTGAGCTTCTAATGGGGAAGAAATATAATGCTTAACTATGCATTCGAGTAGCTTAGAAATATTAGAAAGTTTTGATACAGGCCTGTAATTGCATACATCCCTCTTGTTTCCACATTTGTAATTAGGAGTTATAGAAGCAACTTTTCAGACATCAATAAAGACACCATAGTGAAGTGATATATTTAATAGTATTTTTAGAGGCACAAGTAACGCATGACAGCCTTTTAACAACATGGTTAATATTACCGCCAATGCCTGCCGTAGTGCTGTTTACAGTTGCTTTAACTCTTTTATGCTTAACGGATTCATATGCCCCCACATAATTTCATTTGTCCCCTAAATTAATTGCATTGTTGTTGTAATACGGGCGAAGTAAAACATCTTTTATATTTATATATTCAAGCTTCAAAAATTTCAAAATTCTTAAAAACAAACTCCGAAATATTATCACATTAATTTCATACTAAAATATACCAAAAGAAATATACACCATCTAAAAAAAATCCTTTTTTGCATCTTGAAATAGTTGTAAACGAGTTAAGGTTAAAAATTCATCTCGGAAAAAAATGGAACTATGTTATTCGTCGGATTATTTTCCACAATTTTTCACGTGGCTTAACAAGCTGCTTTGTTGCAGACTTTTTTTTTCGACATATCTACTCTTTCATTTGAGCTCACACATTTTTAATTGGATTTGTATCCGGACTTTGCAGAGGTCAATCAAGTTCTTGTATGCCTCTGTCTACTCTCCAAGATGTGCGAAGTCGACTCCGATGGTTTAGGGCATTGTCTTCTTGAATAATCAAATTTGCTGCATTCGGTCCAAAAACCTTTTTCGCAAACTTTAAAGATCATTTTTCATAAAGTTTAACCATTAATTTTGCGTGGAAATTTTGCGTAAAGACAGACAAAATAACTTCGTGGTTATGTAATTATTTCTCCAAAATATTTCAACATTAGTAGATTTAGATAAGATTCGATTTGTAGGGGGTTGGACAAGTCCAAGCACTCAGTCAGTAGACCATTGTACTACACCTGGATAGATATCAGTAGAAATAATTAATATAGGAAAGATAAAAAGTGGATGGTACGACGGATAAATTAGTTTGATAGAAGTATCATCAGTATGACCCAAAGTTCAGGCAAGAGTCCAACGGTGGTCATTTTCTAAGATAGCGAAAAAGATTTATTAACAAATTAATTTCATAAAAGAAGGTAAATGGTTAATACTGCGGCGGCAGAAAAGCTTAAAAAATATTTTTTTCTTCTCGTCACCTTTAAAACTCCTGCAACATCTTCGAAAATATATCCCCAGCCTTCTGCATGTTTACCAGTAGACAGTAAACTGAAAGCACTATAATGACTGTACATTAGGCCGGGTCGATTTGTGGGGAGGCAAAAAAATCGCCCATTGCTCTATGAAAATCATTTCTAGGGATCAAAATAAGAAACTTTGCCGAAGGAACCATACCTCTAAAACAAATTCTGATGTCCCCCAATTTGGGTCGAACTTTTTAGTTTCTTTTCTCATGTAAAGGCCAAAAATGGTGATATTTTGGAATGATTGTATGGGGAACCCCCCAGGGGAGTGCCAGGTGGTGTGCCACTGGCATGGGTGGATCGGCCGTCCAAAGTTAGTGGGGGTCGTCATACATTTGGACTCGATTGGAGCACTCTAAATGGGTCAAAGTGGGATTTTTCGTTCTACCCAAATTGGGCGACATCTGAATTCGTTTTAGAGGTATGGTTCCTTCGGCAAAGTTTCTTATTTTGATCCCTAGAATACGATTTTCACAGAGTAATGACCGATTTTTAAATCGACCCGCCCTACTGTACATTTATCATTTTGCCTTATGTAGTACATATCTCGCGTCTATGTATTATCACTACCGTTTTGGTAAGCACAGACAGAGATTCGATAAACTCTGTTTTGGTTCGATTTCTGAATAGCTTAGGTAAAAGTAAATTTCACGTTTCCTTCCTAGGTAATAAACAATTTTTAAAT
This sequence comes from Anastrepha fraterculus, assembly GCA_037575425.1. NCBI lineage: Eukaryota > Metazoa > Arthropoda > Insecta > Diptera > Tephritidae > Anastrepha > Anastrepha fraterculus. The sequence goes on from JAYXIM010029679.1 coordinate 370,739, forward strand.
TACCACGTGTGACTGCAGTCTTGGTAGATGAAAAATTCCACGGCAGAAGGACGGCTCCGGGTGCGCATATCAAAACTTCTAAAAGATTCGATCCATGGAGGGGAAATTTTTTTTTGTTCAAATTAAGTTTTCTGTTGGTAACCAAGGCTGCTGCGAAAATTTTAAAATAACGTTTAAAGTAGCAGCCTGAGCTAAATATGTTATTTGGGCTTAAGAAATACAATTTTTGTTGCAATTAGTTTTTGTTAAATATTATAACCCATTATTGTCTCCCTTAGATAGTCTTTCTGATTTTTATTGGCATATGCTTAAAATGTCTTATTAAAAAGGGAGTTCGAGGGTTAAACAAATATATTCCTTGGAAAATTTCCTCTATCGACTTTCTCTCACAAAAATTAATAAAAATTCGTTAGAAATTAAAAAAGAAATTTATTAGTGGGGTAAAGATGAAAACATGGAATCAAAAATGATGAAAATTGTTGGAGTATGTGCAGGGGTTTATTGAGCAGAGTTGGACATCAGGTGGCCCATTAAGCTTCCTGACCGATGCAGCATTTTTCAAGTAGAAGTCTTTGCGGTAGGAAAGGCTGCAGAAATAGCACTAGCAAGGCCATCGAGCAACTCCAACATAAATATATACGTTGATAATGAAGCGGCAATAAAGGCAATAAACTTATATGAAATTTCATCTAAAAAAGTTCTTAGGACCAGGGAAGCCATAGAGAGACTAGCCGCAGACAGACGGTTGCACATCGAAATTGTAGATGAGATTGCCAAAAGCGCTGTTTACATTCAATTTGAACAGGAAAACGACATACTGAAACCTTTAACTGCGGTATACAACGGCATCGCTGCGGATATGAAAATACGGATAGACAGGAGATGGAATAATCTAGCCACTTGTAAAACTGCGAAAATCATGTGTACACAGAACGCATATAAATACGCCAAATTCATACCAAAAGAGAGAGAAAATCTTGAACACCTTCTATGTTCTTGCCTTGCATTAGCTAGAACGCGAATGAAATGCTTAAGAGCTGTACAATATGAGAGGTTAGAATGTGTCTCGGGGTTAACGCTTCAGAGCTTACTAAGATTCGAAATACGCAGGCTTATTACAAAAAGGCTAATAAAAGGAAACGTAAGGGTGAAGCTCCATCTGGGACCACTAAGGACCAATAGGTCTATGTGATTTCTTTCAGCCACCCAGGAGTATGATTGCGTCATATTTGAAAACAAAAAATCGTTTTGAGAAATAAGCGTTTAAGTTTTGAAGTAGTCGCTTAGTGAGTAACCCAAAGGGCTTTTTCATGCAATAAATCTTTCAGAGCATTTATTCAACAAACTTAATTAAAGAAATATGTTTTACACCTTAATTAGAAAATAATAATAATTTGCCTCGCTCTTACAAAAGTGTAAAATATCTTTCAAAGATATTTATTTAACTCAGAGCACATACTTCAATGATGCTCTTATTACACAAACCCTCCTTATTATGCTACAATATGCATGTTTTGCACGAAAAAAAAATACAGCACTTTATGAAAATTTAAAAATATATATTTTTTTTAATCACATAATATCGCTCGGTGCCATGAACTCAGACACAAAGGTAATAAAACATTAGGCGCCATTGAAATGTATACATTTGCATCGGCAATTTAAATGGAAAGGACATCAAACGTTTCCATGGCAAGTCAGCAGCAAAGCTGCACTAAATCGTCGAAAAGTAATCACGTTTTCCTCAGATGAACAGTAAATAAGAGAAAAGTAAAAATAAATGAATAAAAGCGCCAGAGTAAGCCAATACAAAAAAGTTATTTTCAAAACTTTGTATTTTTCAGCTGCAATATAAATCATCTAAATGACAGCGAGCAAAATTGGGCGAATATTTCGAAACCGAGCGACCTTGCTCTTGTTTTTATTGCGCCTTGGAATGTATCCAATTTATATAAAATGTGAAAATCTGGTACATCGACGCTAAAATCATGTACGTGTGTATGTTTGCGTGTGCGCGACTGTGCACAGATAAATTCTTTGGTGCTTGAAAGCTTTGCACTTAGCCAAATTAGTAATCAATCTTTTGTGTGCAGTAAATATGTATGTATGTGTGTATGCGCACGAAGTTGTGAAAACGTGAAAAGTTGGCGAGTTAGTTAGTGACTGGTTGTGCAAATAAACAAATGCATATACATATATATAAAAAAATAATATACATATGTACCTATATCGGGGGTTGAGCGCAGCTGCAAACAGAGACGAAAATTTAAAATTTAAACCACGTCGTCGCGGATTACAATTCGTCTGGCAAATTTGTGTTGAAGCAGCAACTTTTTGCAGCGAAATGGTCTTGTGAAGGTGGGCCTGCTTATTAAGAAATAAAACCTATTTTTATTTTTGTTGCTAAGCTGAAGCAGATCGTACGGCTCTAATTTTTTAGTAATCCTATGATTGTTTTTTTGTTTTGGTATTGAATTCAATTTAACGAGTCTAAAAATTTCGAATAAAAACAAAAATGCGATTTTATATCTTCATAAAAATAAATCCTTATCGTACTTAGGAGGAGGAAGTTTCAAAGAACTTAATTCCGCAAAAAACTTTCTACAATTTTTCGCCGTACCGTAAAATACAGCTTTGGGAGGCAGTAAAAGCAATACACTTGTTTCTTTATCGTCGAATTTAATGCGTATTTACAACTACAGGGTGTTCCATCTATGCTCGACACATGAGAATTATAAATAATTTAGTGAAAAATTCAACAATTTCAATTTAAAAGTTTCCAGTTAAAATTTTATTTGTTACTACGACCATGCAAAATATCGAGAAGTTGGCTACCATTTCCAGTGACACATATAAGGTTGTCAAAAAAGTCTTGCGGTATTTCCGCAAGCTTGTCTTTGCAAGCGCGTAGTTCTAGTTGTATTCGTTGGCATCGGTTCACGCTAGAGCTTTTTGGAAAGCTCTTTTCACGTGCTGACACGTGTTTGATTAATTGTTGTTTGCTTTTAGTCGTTCGTGAGTTATAGCGTCGCAAACATGGAGCAAAATAAAGAGAAAATACGGGATATTTTACAGTACTACTACGATAAAGGCAAAAATGCATCTCATGCTGCCAATAAAATTTGTGCAGTTTATGGACCCGATACAGTTTCCATTTCCATCGCACAACGATGGTTTCAACGTTTTCGTTTTGGTGCAGAGGTGATCGAAGATGCGCCACGGTCCGGAAGGCCTGTCGTCGAAAATTGCGATAAAATCGCTGAATTGATCGAAAGAGACCGGCATAGTAGCAGCCGTAGCATCGGCCAAGAGCTGGGCATGAGTCATCAAACCGTTATAAACCATTTGAAGAAGCTTGGATTCAAAAAGAAGCTCGATGTATGGGTGCCACACGACTTGACGCAAAGAAACATTTTTGCCCGTATGGATGCATGCGAATCGCTTCTGAATCGCAACAAAATCGACCCGTTTTTGAAGCGGATGGTGACTGCCGATAAAAAGTTGGTCACTTACGACAACGTGAAGCGCAAACGGTCGTGGTCGAAAAGCGGTGAAGCTGCCCAGACGGTGGCCAAGCCTGGATTGACGGCCAGGAAGGTTCCTCTGTGTGTTTGGTGGGATTGGCAGGGAATCATCCACTATGAGCTGCTCCCCTATGGCTAAACGCTCAATTCGGACCTGTACTGCCAACAACTGGACCGCTTGAATGCAGCACTCATGCAGAAGAGGCCATCTTTGATCAACAGAGGCCGAATTGTCTTCCATCAGGACAACGCCAGGCCACACACATCTTTGGTGACGCGCCAGAAGCTCCGGGAGCTCGGATGGGAGGTTCTTTTGCATCCACCGTATAGTCCGGATCTCGCACCAAGTGATTACCACCTATTTCTGTCCATGGCGAACGAGCTTGGTAGTCGGAAGTTGTCCACAAGAGAGTCCTGTGAAAATTGGCTCTCCGAGTTTTTTGACAATAGGGAAGCGAGCTTCTATAAAAGGGGCATTATGAAGTTGGCATCTCGTTGGGAACTCGTCATCGAACAAAACGGCGCATATTTGACTTAAATCGCATTATTATAACCAATTTTATGAACAATTGAAAATTCAATAAAAATACCGCAAGACTTTTTTGACCGTCGACTTTCTCGCGAATATTGGCTTACAGCGCGTCGAATGATTGACTTTTATTAGTGTACCACAAACTTCTGCAACAGTTTATTCATTTCACGTTCCGACATACTCACATAAAACTCCGCTACATAGTCTACACAACGCTCACTCGGCATCTGAGAAGAGCTTGTGAATAAAGAGAGAGAGAGAGAGCGCACTTCCCTACACAGCACTAAAGACAAGGATGATATCTACAAGCCTTTGCCATCCGAAGTAAAATTTTGAGAGTAACTTCGGTTGCCACGTCATCGGGGATCCGTCAACGACTATAGATTATAAAACTACGGTTGCCACGTTAATAGAAATTCGGCAGCAGAACTCTGCCCGCGCATTTCATACCTATTTACCTACATACCTACACTCGTAAAATCAGTAGCAGTTCAGAAGCAACGAAGTAACACAAGCGTAGACTTTTTTTGTATACCACCTACAGAATCACAGTTTTTTCGTAAGCAAACCGCTTCCATAACGCCTGTGACGTAAGCGAATCAGTTGATTTCTTCAAAATCAATGAGAGCTAGTTAAGTGTCTAATGTTGACTACACCTTCTAAGTTATTTTTACTATGACCAAAAATAGAGAGAGATGTTTGCGTTTGCAGTTCATTGTACTTATAACTCAAAAATCAATTGATTCGAAAGGCATCGAATACAACAATAACTTTACATCTAAAGGGTTCAACAGCTTACAAAAATAACCTATTCAATTAAAAGAAGCCGAGTTTACTTTACTTAAAGATTTTTTGTATTTTGTTTTATTCTGACTCTTCGTCCTGAAATATGTGCCCTATGTAAAGAAGTATTTCTTATGTATGTTTGTGAATATTTTTTGTTAAGTGCATAATTTATGAAGTTCTGCAAATTTCAACTTTATCTCTGTCGAATGAATGCGGCCAAGTATTACCGAAGGCAACATTTACACTGAATATGAATACAGAGCATTTATGTGAGTATTTGAGAAATGTTAGTACTCAAACGGAATATATAAAAAACAAAGGTATCATTAGATTTTAAAGCCAAAAGTATGCCCTTTTAAGAGAGCTATAGGAAAAAATTATTGAAAATACTTGAAATGCCCCTTTTATTGCATATTTGGTATTCTTTACTTACAATTTTCGATTTTATTTCTGAAGAATTTATTCCTACTCCATATTTTTGCCATCACCCAGTCGTATTGAGTTATTGGTAAATGGTATGGACATTTTAACCTAAAACTACTGTTTCGATCAAAAAATAAATTTACGTCTTCTTTCAGTGTTGCGCCGTTCGATTTCCCATTATTTGAAAAGTATAAAAGAAAACACAAAAGGCACTGAAACCATAATTCAATTGAATGCATCGTATTGCTCAAAGCAGTTTTACGTGTTTTTACTGTTACCTCATTCTGTACACAGAGTATTGAGTACAGAGAGTAAGGAGAGAAGAGAGATCTTCATTAACTTTTAACTCTTGCCAAACACTTGTTATCGAGTGAATGTTGATCGTCCAAATAACAGTGAACCTACTTTACACAAAGTACTTGAGCACAATGAACCACACTTGATGCCAAGCAGCAGAGGGATATCCGAATTGGCTAAAAATATTCATAATTTCAGATCAGCAAGGCAGTCATTAAAAACACCTAAAAAAAACTAGGAAGCAAGAAACCTTGCGAAGAAGCTAATGTCATCCCTGGTGCATTGCTTACCGTAATAGTCCCGAAGAGGCATCCTTCGTCATTGCAGGACTAATCCCGGTGGGCATTTTGGCAAAATATAATAAATGAAGAGAGTATATTGAAGACTATCCGAACAATATACGTAAAGAAGTTGCACCAGAAGAAAGTCGTCGTTCGATCGACAGCTGGAAAAACCGGCGGCTGATGGCCGCATGAGTGAGTGAACCGTGAAGAAACGAACTACTGACTAACGAAATTCCTTTGAGAGCACTGGATATTTCGAAAATTCTTCCATAGATTTGGCTATGAGAGTTCACCAAACTGCTCAATCTGCACTAGAGGGAAGAAGGTGTTGATCACGTCTTTTTCCTATGACTCACACTGGGCTCCCGAAACCTTTAACATCTTGAACGTAGAAAATATTGTAGATTTTATGCTGAAATAAGGTGATAACTGAAAGGAAATCCAAGCGCATGAAACAAAATTTTACAATAATTTAAGGAGATCGGAGATTCATAGACGTCAACAATAACTAGCAGTCTATGAGCTGGTAGTTCTGTGGCGAGACTGGTAAATAGTGGAGAGATGTTAGTACGAAGTTATAACTGCGAAGCTATAAGTCGTAAATATAGATGTGCCGGTATAGCATAACTCATGAGAGTTTCTTCTACACGGGTGTCATCCCAGAAAAAAAACCTTCCTTTTTATCATATATATTTACGCCGACATCCACACTGAGTTACGATATTTTCAAAATAAATTTTGATGCTTTCTTCGCGCTCTGCAGCTGTTTACCGCTCCATTGTTAAAATTGTACTGTACACACTTTTCTTAAACACTATAGAAAAAGCAAGACAAGCTACAACTGTCAAAGTTATTCAAAATTCTATGTGGCAAATGTAAATGGAACACCCTGTATTTACCATTGCCTTGGTGTTCAATACTTACCACTTCAGTTGAGTTTATCACTCTTACACACCACCCCTTGGCGATGATTATTTGTCGCTTATTTTTTAAGAAGAGTTTACTTTGTTGCCAAGTACTTATGCAGGCTTCAGTGTAAACATGATGGAAACGAGCTTATTAGTGAAATACCTTTGTTTTCTTTTGGGAGTAAGTCGACTTAAAAGAACATTTAATTACAATTATTATTTAAATTGGCATTATTATCAAATCGCTTGGAGCTACAATCGCGATAATTCAATTCAGATAGTGTGATTCTAACTTACATATATTATATAATATTATATAATATAACTGTCACAAGCCTTCGCAAAAGCAGTGTACACAGTACCCACTTGATGCCCTAATTTGAACGCTTTATAGCAATCATTGAGGAATGAAGCAAATTTAGTGACTGTGTGCTCATATCTAATGAAACAACTTAGTCTTGGGCATATAAAGAAGAACAAAAGATAATTTGTCGTTTTATAAAAAAACTCAATTAGTCCTTGCACATCGGTTTTCATATAGACTAAAGAGGATTTTTTTCGCTCTTCCCTGTCTAAGAAAAATTTTTTTTTGTTCATGAGGATGACACATGATACACTGTATACATCCTGTTTGGAGGATGCGTAGAGTAAAGGCATTTCTTTCGATGTTGTTTGGCCTTCGCAGACTTAGATGGTACACTTGTGGGTCAGATGTATTAAGAATGGACAAACCACATTCTCGTTTCTGCAACAAACAGCTAAGATAAATAAAGTCTGAAAAATTTGCAAATGTGGAATGAAAAATAAGCTTTCATTTGCCTCGAATTTCTCTCTCTAAGTCGTAAGTACAATAGAAAATATTGCCCGTTTGAGTGTTTGGAAAATTTCCGGCCATCCACAATTTCTTCCCATCCACTCCTGACTTACTAATATTCGAACGAATGGAACAGCATGAAATAGCCATCTCGGCGGGAATTATAAACCCAATTCTGTAATTTAGGGAGAAAAATTGCTGACACATTCCCTGTAGCTTAACACGTAAAGAAATGATAAAAGTTACTTATGAATTAATATTAGATTATCTGGCTTAGTGCTGACATATCTCTAAATGTGTTCATGCTACTTATAGGTACTTCATTTTGAGAAAGATAATTCCGAAGTGGGGGCACATGCACCAAGAACAGTCTTTCTGTCGATAGTGTTTTCTATCTAGCAGCGAGAAGTTAAGAGTTTCTCACGGACTCCGTGGCAGTTATTCTGAGAGCGAAATAGCCAGGTACTTTCGAGTAGTAGTAGATTTTATGCAAAAGTAAGAGGGAAGTCACTCTCGGTCATCCAACAACACAAAACTACAATTTATTGGGTTCTCGGCCACGGCGGAGTGTAGGAAAATGAAAGGGCGGATGAGTGTGCAAGGATAGGCTCTGAGCTGGACCTTCAGCGAGTGGTAGAGGCCATAAGCATACCTCTAAATGAACTCTGCACTGCAGTTGACTTCAGCGCAATCGCGGAAATCAATAGAAGGTGGTCTCTGACTACTAACTGTAGGGTCTCCGAAGCGCTCTGACCAAAACTGATTCCTAAAGCACGAAATGTCTGATTGGATTCAACAGGCTAACTCACAGGTGTTATAACGGGTCACTGCACTATAGATAGTAGAATTGGTGTACCTCACAATGACTTCTGCAGGAGTTGTCGAGATGAAGAAGAAATTGAGTCGGCTCAATACCTCTCTTCAAAGAAACCGTGCTAAACATCTTGGTGATTATTTCTTTGAGGACCTGAGGAAATGTGCAAAATGTCTCACTGGAGGGACTAATTATAATATACATGTGTATATATAATTGAGCAAAATCTCCGACAAAGTGTCAATCAAATGGCGAAAGAACTGAAAATGTACCGTAGCATCCGCCGCATGCTCAAAAATCATCTCAAAGTCAAACCTTACAAGAACCAAAAGGCGCATTATCTCACACCAAAACAGCAACAAGTCATACTTGAGAGAGCGAGAGAGTTGCTTCGCTTGGTCGAAAGCGGTCAATTACCGAACATTGTGTTTTCTAACGAGAATTTTTGGAAAATTTTTCAAATTGAGCAATTCACAAGCTCCAAAAACCGTAGGATTTCTTTGACCCAACGTGCATACGAGAATTTGAGTCATTGATTGGCCACCAGGAGGCAGTACCTCCAACCACGTAATGGTTTGGGCCGCTATAAGATGATCAGATGAGCGTTCTCCAATCGTTTTCATCGAGCCTGGGGTCAAGGTAAATGCGAAACATTATCGGGAAGTATTCTGGAGGTTGCTTTGAAGCCGTGGGAAGACAAACATTTCCGTGACAGACCATGGACGTTTCAACAGGACTTGCCACGTTCGGGCAGCTTGTGATTCGTTTCTGGAGCGTCATAGTCAAGGAAAAAAGTGGTCATGGTTGGTTGGTTGGTTAGAGTGGTGATTCATCCAGAATCCAACTAGCGCTTCCGCACCATTTTGTTGCCACATCCTCGTTACCAAATTGTTTAACAGTTATTTGCAGCAGGACTATATCCAGTCTGTGCGGTTTAGGAACCTTATTAGGTTGTTGACGTCTAAGCCAGACAGTTGCTCGAGACTCTCGAACAGCGGTTTGCCTAGGGTTAACATTCTGTCCTTCCATAGGGCAGGGCATTCACAGAGGAAATGGAAGATTGCTTCTTTTTCCTCCGGTTGTTTACAACTATGACAGTATGTGTTGTGAGGGATGCCCATTTTGGCGGCTTGTTCTCCGATAGACCAGAAGCCAGTTATGACTGCCGTAAGTCTGCAGGTGTCCCGTCGTTTCATGTTTATTAATGTCAACGATTGCTTGAGGTTGTAGGTGGGCCATAACGTTCTGCTCATTTTGCATTTCGTCTGGTCTCTCCATCTACAATCTGCAATTCGAAGGTATTTTAGGGAAATTGCATTCTTGACCGCACCTAGTGGAGTGAATACTGGTACTACAAGAGCGCTATTCATGGCAGATCCCCCTCTTGCCAGTTCATCAGCTTTTTCGTTACCTTTTGGTCATATCGAGCAAAAATAAATTGCTTCTTAATTTTGTATTATTTTCACACATTTTTTACTTTAACTTGAATAAGAGTAATTTTCCAAACTAAATTTATGTCCTTTTTTATTGGTTACACTTCGAGTGCCGGACCCTGTTATGATAAAAAGGAAGCATATCTCGGCAGCTTTTGAGTAAAAATACACGCGCTGACTTCACAATATAATAAATTTTATAAACCAATCCGGTGGGCTTTAACACACTCTCTTGTTTTGGGTATTAATTTATTTCATTGCCTAGCTAATACTAGGTCCATCCTTATCTCTTTGGGTGCTAACTTATAAAGATGCAAATCACTAGATAATATTGCGAGACAACTCGCACTCTCAATCGCTAATCATACTTTTAAAGTTAAATTTGCCTTCAAATTTTGCCTCATTTTCTTCTACAAAATCAAGATAACAGTAATACTAAATCTTCACAATTTAAAAGGGAAACGCTGCATAAAATAAAATCCAAACTTGGCCAATAAGGGACGCAGAGCAAGAAGAAAAGCAAAAAAAGGATAATAGAACATAATTTAAAATGCGGCGAAGCAAAGCGACAGCGACAAAGACAGCTTCAGCGAAGACAATATTAAAACAGAAAAATACAATAAAAACAAGCAACAAAGTGCCGACGTTCGCATGAATTTGCCTGCAATCACGGCGACGCTACAGCAACAGTGGAAGTAGTGAAATTGTTTTTAAAAAGGAAATGTAGCTGAAAACGTAGGCAACACAAAACCAAAGGGGGATGTGGTTGTGATTCTAGAGCACGAGCAAAACAACCACAACTGTAACAGTAGCGCAATACATACCTATAAATGAAGGGAATACAGGCCGGCGGCGGGAGAAACAATAATAATAATAACAACAAACCGTAACACCAACCGTCCCAGTTATGCATCAGCATTAACAACGGCATCAGTAGGAAAAAGCAGAAAAAATTATGTAAAAAAAAAATGGACTGCGCTAACCAAAGCAAAAACGCTAACGAAAAGAAAAGCGACAAAACAAAATAAAAAGGAGGAAAGTGTGTAAAGGACACGGCAAATAAGCACAAACCCGGCTGCACAAAAAAAAAAACAGCAACAACAATGCACACACATCGGCGGTATACGAACTGTAGTACCATAGCACACCCAAAATAAAAAAATAATCATGACACATCTTCACGCTCTCTTATGCAGATACATTTATCTACATATGCCCGGCTACAGCTACATAAATTTACCAAAAAACTCCGGCAGCAAGTATCAAAAGTGTAACAAAAAGTACACTTTGGCAGCAAAAACGCTGGTAATGAAAGTATATGGCTGCGGAGTAGTTGCAAAGTGCGCTGCATGAACTCTCATTTATCTTGATTTGCAGGCAGGCGCCAGACGCCACCGATGATTATTATAAACACTGGAATATGACTATCCTGGTAGCGAGCATCAGTGAGTGAATCTCTATTACTTATAAAAAATCTGTACTAATTTTCTTTAGTAAGAGGGAACTTAGTGGTGATATTTATAATTATAGGAAGAGTAACTCTTTGCAGGATGCGGGAATAGTGACACATCTCAGATGCTTTCTCATTTCATATCACCAAAATTTGTTTAAGTTTTGGTTACGCAAAGCGATTTAATTCTTATATGTAATAATTCTATTAAAATATTGCGCACTGATTGCTTTGCAGTACTGAGTTAGGAATTCCTCCAAAAATTTATGCGCTTCTATATTTATTTATTTGTTTATAATTTTAGCTAAAATTAAAAATTCTAAGCTAATTGTTTTGAACTTTGGCAGCGCAGCCCTTCAGCTTATTTGAAGTGTAGGTTATTTGTTTTTGCTGATGTTGTTGTCATAAGTTTGTGTATTTTTAGAAATTTTATTATTTTCTCTTTATTGTTGGGGTTGGAAAAGGATATGCTGGTTATGGGGTCGGCGTTTTGGGAATGTTGTACTCTAAAGGATTGAAATTTAGGGCAAATGGTAATCAAATATTTTATTTAGCGCGTAGGTTGCAGGAAGGACAGTTGGGGTGTGTAATATTGTTCATTAAATGTTCGTGCGCAATTTTTGTATGTCCAAGTCGTAAATGCTTGAGCTTTATGATGTTGAGTCTGACTAGCTATTCAGTTATTTGTGCCTTTACCAGAATTTTTGCTTGTACAAGGTGGCGCAAAGTTCATTACAATCAGTTTTGTTTTTGGCCTTATGTTCCACCTAGGAACCAAAGGAAAATATAAATATACATATATATGATTTTGTTTTGGAATAACTTTTACTAAATAAAACATAATAATTTTATTTGATAGAAATCGTTCTTTCAAATTTTACGTGCTCCATTGCTTCTCCTGTACAACGTACGTGGCACGTCTGATACATTTTGGGTAGTACTCATTGTTTTCAGTGTTTTCATCGTATCCAGAGCATATAATGAATCTGTGCCGATAATGAAATTTGAATTTTGTTCGATGGCACATTTGATTGCTTCTTGGATTGCAGAAATCCGCTGTGCGGTAGTGGAACTAAAACAAGGTAAACTAGAGATTTCAATTATTTATTTCCATGTGGTTGAGCTGAAGACGGTTTTGTTGCCTGATTCAGAATCATCGGTGCATATAATACAAATTTAATTTGGGTATTTTTCGGAATAGTGAATTGTTTACTGGGAGCTAAGTTTCATGCGAAGAATTTCGCCAACATAAATATTTACTGCTGACCTGATTTTATTGGTATGGGCAGGGTGGGTACATATCGTTCAATGGTAAAATTAAGAGTTATGTAGTTGTTTTGTTTTATTCCTTTTTAAACTCCATCCAATAACTGATACGAGGTGCGTTCAAAAAGTATCGCAAACTTTCAATTTTCGCAGGTTAAGAATATTCGAATTTCGATTTTTTTGTGGCGATATGTTGGTACTCATGTCTCTCACTAATGCCGACGAGCTCGGCCATTTTGAATGTTCAGTTAATTGTTGACAGCTGCTTTGCTTGCACGTGTTTCGGGTCGTCTTCGATGTTTACCTATTCAAAAAGATGGGTCAAAGAACCTGTATCAAATTTTGTGTGAAAAACGAAATGAAGTGCGCGTATGCATTCCGAATGTTGACTGTGTCATACGGAGAAGCTACTTTGGACCGAAGCAACGTTTATCGGTGGTACAAAATTTGCATGCTGGACGCCCGAGCATTTCAATAACAGACGAAAAAATTGATGAAGTGAAAAAAATGGCATTGGCCAATCGTCGAATCACCGTTAGAGAAGTTGCTGAGAAAAATAAAAATAAAAAAAGCTACTGAGAATTAAAGACATAAAAAAAATCTGGGAATAAGTTAGGCCAGAGCTGCATAATAACGTTTTAATATAAAATTAAACCAACTAAAAGCTAAGTGTGTAACAAAGATACCTATATCGTTTCGAAAATTATCAAAATAGAAATACGAAAAAAAATTATCAAAACAAAATATCAAAAACTGTATCGTATCGTTAGTTATAACAAAAATATTATCAAAAAAATATCAAAAAAAAAAAAAACTAATTATGAAAAAATGTGTCGTTAGAAAAAGTTATCGCTTCTTTAGTTATCAAAGAATATTTTCAAAATAATGTTAAAAAATTTGGTTTCAACTGAAAACAGAAATTCGAATTTTAAAACGAAAGTACTAATAAAAAATATTTGTGAGTATTAGAAGCATTATGGAAATTTTGTAGTATTAAATTTTCAGGGGATCATTTGGGCAATTATTATATTTATTTGTTTATTTATTTATACAGCAGCAATCTAGTTTGACAAATTATTTATTTATTATAAACTCACACTAAACTTAACATCTTTTGAACTCACGGCTCTTGAAATAGGAACTTTGGAAGCATAGAGAGTGCCGATATAGTCTATGTGAAAAATATCAAATCCTAGGCCCTGATTAGTATATGGAAACAAATGTGCTCGCGATATGCAGCAACAATTACAGCCTTAAAATCTTAAAAACGAAGGTGAGCGAAAGAAAATTTCCTCTGGTTTGAAGCAAATTTGTGCACGCTTAGCTTTGTATCAAGGAATCGGCATGGCAAAATTCAACGAACAAAGAGCAAAACTCTAGCAATATCAGGGTTTCTTAAATTCGTTCGAGCCTAGTAATATGACATTCGTGACAGGTCTCCATATAAAAGAAGCATGTTAAAGCTTGGAGCATACGTGCGACTAAAGAATATAAGGATTTGTGAAAAAAGTCAGAAAAAATTACTAGGTTTGTGACAATGGATATTCTGGACGTAAAAACGTGCTAAGTGGCGAGAATCAAAAGCTCAACTGTAAAATAAAATTTCCGTTTAACTACTTAGTCGGACAACTTTTGAAATTGCTGATAGATTGGTGATCGATTTGAAGTTGACAACATTGTTTTTGTTAAAACTATTAAAAGTAAGCGTAAGAAAAGTTATCTTCCAGGCACCGGTAAGCACTCCAAAACGAGTGATTTATTAAAAATAAGGAAAAGAGGGAATGCAAATGCCAAAGAGTTGTTAAATAATCAAAGCGCAAAACCGTCGACATCTGTCTGCAAAGGTATATTTGCGTGCAAAATAGCATTAAGGCCCGTATCGCCAGCGACGTATCTTTTTTTGTAAAACCATTTTTTGAAGGCTGACAATTTTTTGAACGAACTTTATATGGCAAAAACAAGTTTTTATTTTTTGACAATAGTTCGTTTCCATTTTACACGCTTTTAAAGAAACACCCAAAAACTCCATTTCAGATGAGGGAGGGCCTTAACTACATCATTCAGGCATACAGAGAACATCCCAAGATTAATTGCGGAAAGAAACCCGCAAAGGCTTCCTATTGTGCCTGAAATTTTTAGAGAAAGAAACCAGCATAAAAGATTGCGACCTCACAAGATGTACTCCATTATACAAAATTTTAGAGGATATACTAGAGCATAATTTTTTAGATTTTACGTAGTTCCGAAAATGTTGTACATGGAATTCACTTTAATATCAAATTAAAAATTTCAAATGGTTCTGTTTTGAAAGCTTTTATATAACAGTTTAAACTCTCTTCAATAGCGAAGGTACTTTTTCTGTAGATAGTGGGTTTAGTATATTTTAATTTTTTATGCAACTTGTTTCACAAATTCATTAGCGTCTTTAGTTACTAAAATTCATATTTTCATTAATATATGTGTGTTGTGTATAAAGCACTGGTTTGCTTTTGAAATACTCTTATAGCAAGAGAAGTTGCAGCAGTTACTCCAACGAGGAAATAACGACAACAGTGGGTGGTGCCAACAGAAAGTTAAATTATCCTTAGTATTAAGCGGGAACGACATGCGAAGGTATTGAAACGGCAAATCTTCATATTAAATTTTAAAATACGTGTTTACAATTCCGTATTACGTTTAAAAAATGTATACAAAAAACATATTGAATATGAGAGGCTGGGTATATTTTCTCAAACAAATGAAACGAGGTTTTTAAAGTTAATATTTTTTGATTATTGAAGCGAAATGATTTAAATTTTTGTATACCAAATAATCACCAAAATAACAAGACAAGTTTTATATAATTATTTCACTTAATTATTGAATCAATTATGTATTGTTTACTTTATTATGCAGCCCCGTTTTAGACTAACGTGCCGTTTTCAATTGCCATACAAAATTTAGTCAAGTATGTTTTCGGTAGGTTTAGAAATGGAATTTAAATGAAAATACTTTATGATTTGTGTTTCTTTTTGTTCGTTTGGCAAAACTAACATTCTTAATGACTTTCCCAAGCCAATTTGATATTAGAAACGGCGGCTTAGTCGCATTGGTTTTAGAAACTTCATATCCGTTTTGCAACCAAAGTGGCAAATCTTATAATACCATCAACTAATTTTTTTAAATTACAAAATGCGACCACCGTAGCCGAATGAATAGGTGCGCGACTACCATTTGGAAGTTTTCGGGTTCGTATCTCCGGGCATGAAATTAAATGGTAGAAAAAATTGATTCTAATAGCGGTCGACCGCCGGCAAGCATTGGCGAACCTCCGAGCGTATTTTTGCCATGAAAAAAACTCCTCATGAAATCCATCTGCCGTTCGGAGGCGGCATAAAACTGCAGGTCCTTCCCAGGAAAAGCATAAAGACGAACTCCACAAATAGGAGAAGAAGCTCGGCCAAACACCCAATAAAGGGTGTTACCGCCACATATTTTTATTTTATTTTTATTTTTTTAACTAGTAATTCTATTTTAACTACTATCTATGCTTTTTTCATTGAAACGATGTTTCTTTAATAATTGCGGTGTGCTCGAATTTTCAACTTTTTTTTGAGCAAAAGTTTTGATCACTGATGTTACTTAATTGGGGCTTTCTTTGTTCAATGGTGCCCTCCCTTTTGCCAGATTGGCTTCAGCTCTGAAGATAACAATATTTGCGTCATGAAGCGTTGATCGCTTATTTAGAAACAACCTTGCAACCTACATATCGCACCCTAAATACAAAAGGGGCACAACTCAAAATTTTCCACGCTCGAGCTTGACTTGTTTACAGTAGCACAGAAAACAAACTATGTGACATATCACGCTGAAATTTGCCATGTAAGCTTATAACAGTCCCACCATAAAACAAAAAATTTTTTTTGCCATATGTCATCCGCGGACCGTTTTATTGATAACGTCTCGTTCATATTTGAGCAGAAGTACATTTTGAGTTGTGACCCTTTTGTATTTAGGGTGCGATATGTTAAAATGATAGTAATGATTTTCAAAAATAACGGATGCTATATTCAAAATCATGTGTAAAATTTTAGCCGAAATATCTTTACAACTGAGACAATTATCTATTTAGAAAAAAGATAAAATTTAAGCAAATTTGCTATAAAAAACTAAACAAAAATAAAAAAAATTAATTCAATAAAAAATAGTATACAAAAAAAAAAAAATTAAATAAATGAAAAAATATTTCAATAAAAATATAAAATAAAATATATATAAAATGTTCTTGCATCCCATATTATTTTAAATGTTAAACTTTAATTAGTTTTTATTCGAAACCTGATGGCTTAAAATTAGTTCTAAATCAGTGGGAAGTTTTCAAATAAAATAAATTTAATACAAAAAAAATAACATTAAAAAAATTAAAAAATTAAAAGTTTTCGGAAAAATTTAAATAAATAAAAGTTAAATTAAACAATAAAACAAAAAATAGAATAAAGCAAAAACATTAAAATGTATTGAAAATGGTTTTGCATCACATATAACATAAATGTTAAGATTTCATTGGTCTCCATTCCAAACCTTATGGTGTAGGGTCGTTTATAAATCAGTGGGAAGTCTTCATCTACCGTTATCGCGCAAGTTGGAGCCAGTCTATCAAAGCTCATAACGTTATTGAATTTAGGGGCCTCAATTAAGTAAGACCACCATTAAAAACCTTTGCTCAAATTTTGCAATTGCACAGTGCTATGAGAGAGAACATTGCCCCCAGTAAAAAAAAAATTTATTCACATAATTTATTTTAATATATTTTATTTAAACACATTTTATTAAAAACAAAAAAATTAACTATAAATGAGAAAACTTGTTAAACAAAAGTATTTGGTATATTCCACATTTAAGCCTGCCCAATTCATTTCTCACCTTTCACCACTCCACCGTATCATCTCGTACTACACGTTTTGGCCCTCTACGTACTCTGTTTTTTTATCATTTACACAAATGTTTTTAAATATTCAATAGCAACACGCACCGGTTCATGATTTATGTAAAGCTGCTTGATGTTTGACGTAAACGCTCGCTTTCAATGCTTTCACAATAGCGTTCACTTTAATCTGCTTTGTCTTCACTTTACACTTTGCCACCCACTCACTTACTTGTGCTTTATGCTTAACGCTTTGTACTTCAAAGCGTCTACTGTGATTTATGCACTATCACATACATACGCGTGCATGTGTAAGGCGTAGTTCGAAGGATGTCTGCATGCACTCAACTAGCTACTTATATAAGTATGTATATGTACCCGTACATATTTGTTTGTATGCGTACACATAGGCATTTATTACTTGGCTCACTGCTCCATATCATACAAGCACTTGCGTATGTATGTGTGTGCGTTCAATTGGCGTCCGTCTACTTAACAGCTATGAGCGCATGAATAAGTAAAAAGAAGTTGCGCAACGGTAAAACTAAAGTTGTCGGTAATGCGTCTGCGGACGTGCACAATGACAGTTATCCAAATAATTTCACTTTATTTTTCTTATATTTAAATAAATTTCCTTTCTTACACTTTTTTACACTTTAGTAAAATCCTTTAAGAAAATCACTTGTATTGTTTTAAACATTTTAAATAGGGTAAAATTCATTCACAGCAAAATCACACGTTTATCATACGACGTGTAGTACCCGCTGTAACACGACTGCTCCGTTTGATAGTTACTCCGCTACTAGCTAGCACAGCAGGGATGCTGTGTGATTTCATAGTAGTGAAATCGAGATTTTGCCAGATTGATATGAAGATGCAAGAGCGCCAGCAAGTAAGAGAAAGAGAGAAGAAAATACTGGGAATTTTGCAGCGGCAAGGACAATAATAAGCCAAGGAGTGGCAGGCAAAAATATACCAAAACATTCAGTCTGCAACATTGTTTACACCAAAAACAGCTGATTGCTGCTGGCTGAAAAGTCTAAAATTAGGTGCGTGTGTGCATTTGTGTAAGGCTTTGTTATTCAATGCGGCGTGTGTTACCGTTGTTGTTATTGTTGTATGCTGTTACTCGCACGTGCGCAACCCAAAGCTTTTATTCATTGATTTTCAGTGTTTTAGTAGGTATATTTTGTATGTGTTAAGGTTTTGCGTAGCTCAAGCGGTGTATGCTTTACCTTTTACGCCAAAATTGGTTTACTCGCCTCCAGCCACATACGTGGATCTATCCTGACAGTGGTTTCTGGTTACTGTCCGCCACTTATGAATTAAATTTACTTACATGCAACGTTGAGTTATTGAGTAATAATGGCATTGCTGGAGTGGGGGAGTGGATGGACAAGGTATAAACAACAGTCGATGAGTTGAGATGAGTGATGGGCCGGTTACGCTTATTTGCAAGTCACTAATTATGTTTATGAAGGGTAAATTCAGATGTGTATGCAGGAGATGTTAGAGGAAAGCTGTAGCATGATTTTGGTAGTGGTAGGAGTTATGCTCATCCATTTAGGCAGATTTAGGCATGTCGTGAATTGCTTGTGGCCTCAACTACGTATTAGTCAATGCTACGGACGCTGGTGGAGAGCTCGCGTAAGTGAGTCGCACTAGGCGGTTTTCGAAGCTCCAATAATCGTATTTTGTGTTTGCTTCATTATCGATTTTATCCTATATTACCAAATTTGTTAACGTATGATTCGCACACAGCCGAGAAGCCGCTGCATCGGTGAGCAATTCACATACACTTGGCAAGCTCAAAGAGCACTTCGAAGCATGTGATTTAAACAATTTTGTCCAATTTAAGTGCTACAACTAAAAAAAGTTTTAAATTTAGATTTAAAAAAATCACACATCTACAATTTTAGGATCCGCAATTTTAAGATTCAACTATGTCTGTTGGGCATATACTATGTTCTTTGTGGACCCTGATGCATCAACTGTATATGCTGGTTGGATTCGTTCTATGGTATATTTCAATAGTGAAAGTAAATTTATTTTATTAATATATTGATCCATTTATGCCTGTATAGAACATAGGGCCTCAAGAAATTGTTTCCACTGGCCCCATTTCACGCCAGTATTTTAACTTCACTCCATGTTTTATTCGCCTTTTTTGCCTCTGCGCCTCAATAATCCTTCTCCTTTTGTTAGACGGTCTTTCTCTGCGGCGGCTGCCCTGTTGACGATATTTTTAGGTCGGCATAGTGTGCGGCCAGGGCAGTTCCATTTTCGTTTGGAAATTTATTTTACAATGTGGTTATGCTTTGCGGCTTGCCAAAACAAAGTGTTTGAATGACATTCGGAAAGAATATGCACATGATTTTACGCCGACAGCAGCTTACAAAAATTTGAAGTGCTCGCGTATCTTTTTGCAACAGATTCCACCTTTCACGCAACCAAAGACAACTTAGACTCAAATATCCGTAGTTTCGTATTTCTAGATATCTGTTGTAAGCGTCATATGAAGCGGAACTTGCCGAATGCAATCTGTGCTTTTTTTATTCGTTCCTTTATTTTTGCACCAGATCCTCTATTCGCTAAGGCAATACTGGCAAAGTAAGTAAAAGAGTTCCTCAATCGGAGATCGTAAATGGAGTGTTTAATCCTCAAAGTACCCGTACTTAAACTAGTTTTGTCATTATATTAGTCATCTTGTTGCTTGTGAAAATGAGACACTGAAGTAAAGTGAAGTATTAAAAAAAATTTTAAATTTGCACCAAATAAGGGGCGCTAGCTCACAACGGACCCATTTCGTGGTCTAAGTGGTATCGCTGTCTCTATGTGCGATGCGGCTGCCAAACCTAAGTGTCACTTAGGAGGTGATGTATTGCAAATATGATATCACACTTTAATTTTCGGGAGAAGAGTGAAGTTTTGTGCGAATTTTTATTCAGTTAGTCAATTTTTCTGGTTATAGTAACTAATGAAGACTTATTATTTATTTATTACAAAATTCATTTCGCCTAAATGTTTCAAAATGCTGCACTGACTACGAGGCCTATACCCGGCTAAGTTTTAGATTCATTAAAAGATAATTTTATTGTCAAAAAATTGTCCAATTTTCACAATTATTTCAACTAAGGTTCTGAAAGTGATATGTCGTATTAATGAGGTCAAATCTGTGTACTGAGGGTAGCTCACCGTCAATCTCTCATCAAGTGAGCCCCGTTTCAACTTAATATTCCATCCAGAATTCTTCGTCATTTCATATTTTTTGAATTTACTTTTTCTGGAAGTAGTTATGGTGTCAATGCTCCCATATCTAGAACCTGTGTCCATCAAAATTAGCGTTCAATGCTTAAGGTTTTGACTTCACGCAACCAAGTTCGTCTTTAGTTAAATAGTAGTTGGGCCCCATCAGCAATGTTTTATCTTAGCTCATGTATTTCTTATTTGCCATAATTTTTAAATTTATCCACAATTAGACCGCAAAGCTACTGTAAGATTAATTTGTATTCGAAGACTTGAAATAAATATAAGTAGATATTTGTGTCTATTCTGATAGGTTCTTGTAATCATAGACTTAAATAAAATAAAAAAATATTAGAAAGAAGACTTATTACACTTTAGTCAGTTTTCTTAGATACAGTAACCAAGTAAGTTACCTCAATTTTATTTCAACTTTTCCATCGATTGAGAGGAGATATGTAACTTTAACTGAAATAATTTAGTAAAATATTTAATGCTGCTTATAATATTTGAGCTATCGATATGTTTGTAAGGTAGAAAGAATGTCATTTTCAGCAAAGAATATAGTGCTTATTTGTCTATTTTTCTCGCATTTATTACTTTTGGATTTATTATTCAATGAATTTCATCTAATATAGGCTGGGTCATGTAAAATTTGCTTTTTGAATCGGCTATAAAAAAAAACGAATCAATATTTTTTCAAATTTTTTTTTTATTTTGAAGATTAAACATTGCCATTTATGAATGAAAAATAATATCGTTCAAATGACTGCCACGACTAGCTTTACTGTAGGCCATTCGATCAACCCAATTTTTAAGCACATTTTCGATTGTTTGGGCTCCAATTTCATGAATTGCAACTTCGATTTCGTGTTTTAAAGCATCAATCGTCTCTGGATGGTTCGCATAGCATTTGTCTTTAACGGTTCCCCACAAAAAATAGTCCAACGGTCTGAAATCACAGCTCCGAGGCGACCAATTGATATCGGAATTCAAAAACGGGCTACCGTTCGAGTTCGAGTGTAACCAAATGTCGTCCATGACATCCTCTTCAATTTTTGGAAACAAAAACTCGTTGAGCATGTCACGGTAACGCTCGCCATTTCCTGTAACCGCGGCAGAAGAAGAAGACTCACCACTTTGCTTTTAAATTTTTCCCAATTTTGTTCAAGCGTATAGCGTCCCATTTCGTAAATGTCAAACCTTTAAGTAAATTATGAACACATTTGACATGTCACTTGCGTTACCATTCTCAAAGAAATAGGTGGTTCAAAAAGCAAACGCTACATGGCCCCCCCGCATTTCTTCTTTAGGGATAGTAAAGTGTGTGTGAATAAAGGAAAACATTTTGCGAAGAGTTCTCCATTATGCTGTTATAATTATTGATTTCTAAATTTATTGAATGACTCTTTCATGTATTCTAATTTCTCGGTTAGGGAATTCTGAGCTGAGTGTTGTGAGTTACTTGAAAGACTGTTAATTTGCTGGTGACACAGTACATCAGCAACAACGATTTGCTGTCCTGATTTATAAATTAATTTAGCGGCGTATTCTTATATGAAGTTTTACCATCGTTTAGGTTTTTTGCTTGGATTTTTATTTCTAATCGACTAGTGACTGGTGATCTGTGTAAATTGTTAAATTGGCTATACGAGTATAGTCGATTTTGGACTGCGTTTTTATACCGTTAAATTCTTGACTTGTGGTTTTGCTTTCATGATTAGCGAAAGCGAACGTCAGCTAGTGCACCCGCGGTGGGTGAGATTGTGGGAGGGTACGAAACGTGTCGAAAAAAAAATTTCTACCAACTCATTTTATACCGGCTGAAATTTTTTCCATGTATTGTTGACATCTAGTGGAATAAAAAAAAAAATAGTCAGCTGCGCGGTAGAGGGGGCAAAACACGTCAGCTGAACAGGTGAACTTGTAAAAAAATTGAAGAGAAAAACTACTTTATGCCGATTGAAATTTTTTTAACAGAGAGAGAGCGGAGTTCCTATTGACAAATTACTTTAATCAGTCGTTAGTTCAAAAGGTTTGTTAAAGTATGGTCGAAATAAATTAATTTGGGATTGTAATGTGTGTTTTATTTTTTGTTAAAGCTTTGTGCTTTTGTATTATAATTTTTATTTATACATACTACTATTATGTTCGCGTAAAAATGTGGGGAGGAGTTTCACTACTGAAGCAAAAATTGATATGAATTTTCTATAATTGTTTGCTAGACCTAAACATGATCGCAATTATTTTAGGTTTTTTTGGAGTTGTATAATTCTTTATCGTTTGAATTTTAACTTTTTTGCTACTGTATGCAGCTTAAGCACTCCACACTAAACTTTCAGAAGCAGAAGTAAATTCCAATACATGAGTTACGAATACGAACGAGATACAGAAGCATCTCAGTTTTAAACCGATTGCGGATGAAACGCACAAAATAACTGAATGAACTGGAGTTTTTTTGTATCGGAATCGCTCGGTAGCGCTCGTCATGTGCCGTAACGGCAGCTACTTCCTCATTTTGAAAGAAATAAGGACCGATGACGTCGCCAGTGCTCTACGAACTTCGGGAAACCGATTTTTTTTTAAATAAGGTTCCACAATTCTGGCATTAAATAATTCTTGATGACTTGACAAGCTTTACTAAACAGAAATGTCAAACAATTCAAACATGGTTCCCATGCAGCAAAAAAAACACGATAACAACACCAACCGATTATCAAAAATCAACAAAAATTTTGGGTGACTTCTGACTTATTGCACTAACTTTATCTGGCTTAAAAATTACAAAAAAAATTTTAGTTTCTCAACAAAATTTTCATACAAATTTCTCGAATTCTTATAAATCTTGTACAAAGTGTGAAATTTGGGCTAACATTTGTTATATAAAAAAAGAAATAAATCAAGATAAATTAAATTTAAAAAATTTAATACACAAAAAAAAAAATAAATAAAATAAGAAAAATAATACACAAAAAAAAAAATTTAAATAAACAGTAAGTAAATTACTGTTCAATAAAAAACAAAAATACATTAAGAACAATATAAATAAGAAAATAAATAAAAAGACAAAAATAAAGTAGAAAGAAAGCACAACTAATAAAAAAATTATAAAAACCTATATAAATACGGTATACAAAAAAAACTAAATAGAAATAAAAAATAAATAAGAAGACAAAAAATCCGTAGAAAGAAAAAAAACCATAAATAAAAAAATTATAAAATACTATATAAGTAAAATAAAAGTAAATAAAAATTAAATAGAAATAAAAAAACAAAAACAAAAAAAATAAAAAAATTGCATGCGAAGAAATATATATGTATATAAATAAATAAGTGAACAAAACTAATGCACAAAAGAATCAAAAATAAAGAGTAAATAAACAACTGTTCAATAAAAACAAAAATTAATAAAAGTAAAAATTTGAAAAATGTTACAGAAACTAAAAATAAATTTAAAAAAACTATGTATAAAAAAAAATTTTAGTAGAACAAAAAAAACAACAATTAAAAATATAATTAAAAAACTCTATAAATAAAAATAAATTAAAATTAAATAAAAAAAAAGACATCAAAGTGGGTTTTGGAATCTTTTCCAATTCCCCTCACATCAATCTATCATTTAGTTGCCCGACTACTGTAGCGTATTCCAAGCGGAAGTATGCGTTATCTGATATGCTGCGAAAACTCTCTTAGAAAATAGAATATCAGTAGAGGATATCCGCTTTTTCACCGACAGTCAAGCGGCCGTTCGAGCACTCAGCTCCTCTTATACCCACTCAGATGTGGTTCAATCCTGTCTCTGATCTCTTAACGAGATAAGTGTTCAGAATTCTGTCCAAGTTATCTGGATACCTGGTCACAGTGGATTCGAAGGTAACTGCAAAGCTGATGAGCTCGCAAGAGCTGGAGTTGCGCAATCAAATGTACCCACAATCCACATTCCGCTCTCAACATGTAAAATGCTCATTGATCGAGAATTTCACAGCATTGCTGAGCGGAGGCGGCGAGTGGTAACTACTTGCGTTACGACCAGACAAATCTGGCCATCCTACAATCTGAAACAGACAGAAACCCTTATAAGTCTTTCGACACACGAACTAAGGCATATAATATCTCTTATCACCGGCCACTGCCTTTTGGGCATTTACGCACGTCGGCTCGGGGTTCCTCAAAACGACCTGTGCAGATACTGCGAGGACGAAGATGAGGAAGTATCGAGCAGACATTTGCTGTGCAGTTGTCCCGGTCTAGCCAGAAGTCGACTCGCTCTTCTAGGCTCTCCAACAATTGACAATCTGTCAGTACTCTCGAACCTGAAAATCGAATCTCTCATCAAATTCTCGAAACGAATTAATATCTTTGACCAAAATCTCGGTTAGGTGGGGAAATCATATCACATAATGAGCTCTAGGGCAACACAACGGACCCAACTTGCGGTCTATGTGGCACTCCGATGCGGGATCACCCTTAAACCAACCAACCAATATAATAAAATAAAATCAATAAAAGTAAATAAAAAAATACAAATTAAAAACTTAATAGGTAGAAAAAAATATATACAAAAAACCGTAGAGATAAAAAAAAAAAAAAAAATAAAAATTAATAAAAAATAAATAAAAGTAATAAAGAATAAAAAAAAAAGTAAGTAAACAAGTAGCCCAACTTGTCAAAATTGAATTTCTTATTTAAAATTTTAATTACTAAATAAATTAACAGCCTTAAAAACAACGCTGCTGCCTTAACGACATTTCCTGAATTTAACTTGTGCCGGTGTTGAGCTTTTTTATTTCCCAATGTGCCTTCCACCCTCATTACGAACAATATTATGCTGCGCACTCCCCATATCATGAAATGATTATCAACTCATTTTGATGCGCTCATTCGTAATTGCTTTTACATTTTCAATGTAAACACTAATACACGCAACCAAACAGTTGTACTCGCATATGTATGCGTATTTGTAGTATTTAATTGTCGCAAGGACATCGGAGCTAGAGCTGCGCAATGGCTTATTTTTGTTGTTTGTTGCCGCTGTCATCGGTTTGAACTCCTCGTACATTGTGGCACTTGTGTTTGTGTTTTTGTTATTTTTTTTGTTGCTTTTTTTGTATTTTTGGTTTCATATGTACCAATTTCATTTCCTTGTGTTTTGCTTTGCGTTCACGTCGTTTCTCCCATTTTATGGGTTACGTGTATGCATCGATTTTTGATTTTCACTTGAACTCGCCTATATTTATTTTTGTTGTTTATTTTTATTTTTTCTTTTCAACCGCTCCCTCACTTCCCATGGTAACCTCAAGAACTGGCTTGCTTGTTAGTGAAGTTGGTTGTAAAAAATTTCTGTCGCATCGTATTTCAGAGCAGCCTGCAATAAATGTTGCATGAGTCATGTAGGTACATACCAATATATCAACTCATGCGCAAATATGAACGTGCATTTGTATGTATGTATATATGCAATGAATGAATAGTTGAGTGTAGCGAACCACACATGAACATTACATCTTGTTTTGAGGTCGAATTTAAACATTAAACAATAAATTGCATTAATACTTGAAAATGTGCAGAGGAAAGTTCATATATTTTATTGTAATGGCTTAAATAAAATCAAATTTATAGTCAGGATGTTGTTAGATGGCAGAATTGGAAAGACAATAGTTTGTGTACCTAGAAATTCGTGTGCTCTTATTTTTAAAAATGTACAGGCTGGATATAAATGCTTTACTGCATATTTATGGAGCATTAAATTTAGATTGCATTCAAAAAACCAAAAAAAAACGCATTTTTGTTTTTCTCTCCTATCTTGTACTTGATTTATATACAGGGTATTTCAAAAGTGATGCCTTGATATTAGTGGTGAATAATTCCTGTGGAGTAGATTAGTTAGATGAGCCAGTGTATATGATAAAACAACACGTTAGAATTATTGAAACTTATTTGCATACTTTAAATTAACTTCTTCTCCTCTTCGAGTTTAACAAAGTGCGCCAGTCGTTTCTTTCTCGTTCTAACCGGCGCTAGTTGGACACACCAAGTGACTTCTATTTGACTTTCTAACGCAGAGGAGGCCTTCCTCTTCCTCTGCTACCACCAGCTGGTACCGCATCGAATACTTTCAGAGCCGGAGCGTTTGTATTCATTCGGACGACATGACGCTCCCAACGGAACTGCTGAATCTCTACTCGCTGCGCAAAGTCTATGTCGTCATAAAGCTCATACAACTCATAGTTTCATCGCCTGCGATATTCGCCGCTGCCAATGTGCAAAGGTTCAAAAATCGTTGGCAGATTTTTTCTCTCAAATACTCCCAGCGTCGCTGCATCGGATATTGTGATCGCCCACCCTTCTGCGCCAAATGTTAGGGCAGCAGCACTTGTTGGTACGAGAGATTCTCCGTTGGATTTTAAGACTGACATTGTTATTCTGGTTCCATGATAAACGAAGTCTCTTACAACCTCGAAATCATAAATGTCAACAGGAGGTGCTTCGTTTTGATCTCGTTCGACCCCAGACCCATTCGCTTTGCTTCTTTATTTAGTTTGGAAAAGGCAGAGCCATTTCCAATATCAGATTAAAGAAGTTACACGAAAGCAAACTACGCTGCCTGAAATTTCGTTTGCTATCAACCGGCTTGGAGAGGTCCTTCTTAATTTTGAGGCGCTGCTGATATTGAACAACGTCATATTGCATAACCATATTAGTATTGCGGGGAGACAAAATTTAGAAATCGCACAATGTAGGCAACTATTTTTTGTGCTGTCGCAGCCAGCTTTAACATAGACGAAAAGATGGTGTGCGTCGATTCTCGTTTCATGGGTGTTTTCCAAGATTTGGCGTATTGTGAATATTTGGTCGATGGTAGACTTTCCAGGTCTAAAGCCGCACTGATAAGGTCCAATCAATTGGTTGACGGTGGGCTTCAGCCTTTCACTAAATTACGCTTGCTAGAACCTTATACGTGATAGTTAGGAGACACATGCTTATAAGGCCAGTTTTACATTATCAACAGTCCCAAATAATTTCGAAATTGTTGTGAGCTTCGTAATAGGTCTATAGTTTCTGAAGTTTATTTTTTTAAATATAAATATAAGCCCTTTTCTGTTTATTTATATAGTTTAGTAGATGAATAATTATTAAAAATTCACGTGTTTGCCTTTGTCAGCGAGAAGCAATTTTTGAGCTGACCAGGTAATATACCATCAGCATCGGTTGTTGGGTGAGGATTTCAGAGTTGCGATTGCTTTTTTAACGATTCACCTTCCATCATCAATAATGCGCCCAAGCAGAAAGAGAAATCTTTAAAACCTTAATAGCTTACAAAATTAGCACTCAATTCAGATAGTTATTTAAACAAGCAGCATAAAATATTTATATTCGTAATACCCACACACAGATGAGTTTATGTAAAATTTTTTGATTTAACATTTTCTCTCACTTACACTTACTTTCACAATACCAGGTAATACATTGAGCCAGCAATCAAATCAATATTCTGTCATGCCGGTCGACATTTTTAAGCAGCTAAGTAAAAAAATGTCGACCCGAGACCGCAAGGATTGCTGCCAGTTCGTAACGCATGTGTGCGCAAAATGCTCGCTCATTTCAGTTGGCTACTTTGTGCACATTTAATTCAATTCGATTTCAGTCCATTTCAGTTGCTACGCATGTGAGTCCAGCAATTGCAATTACTAAATTAAATGACAGTGAAAGCCTGGAATTGCTGCCGGCAACAAGCTATGCATTATGGTTGCGCTCGCTGTTGGCATGCTTGTATTTATCGCTAGTGATATTTTTATTACTCTGCTTTCCCCAGTTTGGTAGTACAGGCTCTTTCAAGTTCATGCTTTTTTAAATTTACTACTTAAGTAGTTATAAAATTAAGATTTGTCAATGATTCTTTATATTTACCAAGTGATCTCCATGTGATGTCGTTTTTTTGGCCAAATTATCTCGTAAAATCGTAAAATTATTATTTCCGAAAACTATGCTTGAAAAAGTTTATTTTAATTTTTTGTTTGCCTGTGTGACATACCACACTGACTTGTGGAAATCCCATATTGTCAGCATCCATGAAAGTTTGCTTACTTAGTTTCGATTTTTGAAACTCCCTTATAAACTCCCTGAATTACTCTATCATGTTTTGCCTTAAGCGATATGTCAGGATGTGTTCCATATCATACTAGCCGTGGACATACCGATACGAACTCTGGAGCGAGTTGTCGCTCGTTTTCTAAAATTTTACCCCTCCTTAATTTTTACTCTAAATTTCTATAGCTAGCAGAAAATTTTCGCATGGGTTTTTTAAAGTTGTAGTATGATTATAAGTTGAACATGCCTAATGTAGAATACTCAGTTGTTTTTAATTTAATTAATGCATGCTTCATATTTCAAAGGTTCATTGCATGAGCTGCACAAGCTGACACAAGCATTTTTCAGTATGTGCCTAAATTGTTTGTCCGCACACTCAGTGGAATAAAATTACATTTCTCTTTGTTGCTAAAATTTGTTAATTAACGTTAAGTAAACATGTGTTATAGAATATGTAGAAATAAGTAAAATAAGTATAAAAGCTCGACCATATCTTAATGATAAATCAATAAATATTTGACAATACAACCTGCCGGTGATCCGGCATTGGTTATCAAATAGAAAATCGGCTTTTATTTATTACAAAGTAAAGTATTTTTTAAAGATATTTTTTATTAATTTTTTTAGTTGTTTGAAATAAAATGTATTTAAGGGGTTAGGCGTAGCCAGAGGCCCGAAAATTCTGACTTTCAATAATTTGTTTCCTAGTCAACTGCTTTACATCAAATGGTTGCATTTTTCAAAAGAAAATTTTAGTTTTATTTGTTTGATAGATATTTTGTATGGATATAGAGAAGGAGGTAAGTGGAATCGCAATGGAATTGATCAATCGTGAAAAATCAGACGTTAATAAGTTAACAACACTAAGAGGCACCATCACCATTTGACTCTTTCAAGACACATTACACTCGAAACACTCCCTTTCATTTCCTACTTTTCCTTTCACCATCCTACTTTCAACAGAGAAATGGTTCATTACCATGCACACAGGAAGAAGGCATATGCAAATACAAGTATGTGAATTTATATACCTATATATGCGCATATACATACATATATGCGCACTCAAGTAGGAGAGAGCCAGATGTCGAACGTTGGCGAACGCGGTGGCCGATTGTGCCTCTTTGTCGTTCGTTCCGCGCTCTCGCAGTTCAAGCAAGGTAACGACATATGAGCATGATAACGTCGAATGAGCAGCATAACGGCGCATTTTTTGGTGCGTGCAGCCGGCTACATCGAATTATAAGACGTTATCACGTCAATAATAATTGTAAAATTTATTTTCCAGATTTTCAAGAAAAAAACCGACCATAAATTGTTAAAAAAAAATCTAAATATTTGACAAAAAAACATCTTTCGATCAAGCACGAGTTTTGATGTTTTTCAATAGCAGTATATATTTTATTGAAACCTACCAAGCGGGCTTGCTATCGATGTATCGCGCGCCCGAGCGCCCTTTGTTAATTGTTGAATAACTCGAAAAGTATTTGTCGGATTCACTTCAAATTTCCACACAATATTTTTCCGATATTATAGTTTAAGAAAATGCAAGAAAATCCATTTTTTTGAAAATTCTGGCTACCCCTAACCCTTTAAAAAAATAGTTATCGGCAAGTTCCTCATAAAAATCCACCTGCCGTTCGAAGGCGGTTAAAACAGTGGGACCTTCCATACGTCAAAAATATCAAGAAGCATACAACAAAGAGGATTACAAACTCGGTAAAACACCCAGTACATGATGTAAATGGCAATTATGTACATATATAAGTCCCGTACTTGGATGTGCCACTCGAAACTTTGGCTTTTATTTGAAAATTTAAAAAAGCTTTTGCTAATGAGTTGTGGGACTCTGTCCGCGACTACCCAAATATGCTCCAGTGGGTCATAGCTGGTGACGAATCGTGCGTTTATGGTTATGACGTAGAAACCAAAGCTCAATCATCTCAATGGAAGCTCCCGCACGAACCAAGACCGAAAAAAGCGCGCCACGTTCGGTCGAATGTAAAAGTTTTGATTGCAGGCGCGTTGTGCATCATGAGTTCTTGCCACGGGGTAAAGTGGTTAATAAGTAATATTACCTGCAAGTTATGCGCAATTCGCGCTAAGCAATCCGCCAGAAATGCCCAGATTTGTGGAAGAACAAAAATTGGCTCTTGCATCACGATAACGCCCCTGCTCACACATTGTTGCCCGAAACTGAAGAGGCCTATGAAAGGACGACGCTACGCTACGATTGACGAGATAAAGACGGCATCGAAGGAGGAGCTGAACAAGATAAAAAAAAATGATTTTTGGAAGTGCCTCGAAGATTGGAAAAAACTTTGGCACAAGTGCATAATATCTCATGGCGAACACGAATAAATAAATAGTTTTTGAAAATACACAAAATTCGCGATACTTTCTGGACAAACCTCGTACTTCTTTTCAGACATAGCTAAATACAGGTTTATCCATTGGTATATCGAAATTTTTGCCCTTCGCCTCCCTCCGCAAGAAACCGTAAAACAGAAGGTAAGCGGCGAACTGAAGTTATGGAGGACGGCCTTGCTGAGCTTACGGTGCCTTCAATAAAACTTAAGAACGAATGTAGGTAAATGAAGCTTTATTTTAACGGTAACTTTTCATGCTTTTCTTTTAAATTGTATTTTAGTCAATTTTTTTTAACGAAAAGCCAGGTTCGTCCATATTGAGCGGATTGCTTGCTTCTCTTAATATTTTTCGTTCAATTCTGAGAGTCCCTTTGCTTTTTTCACTTTCCTCCTTCATCAACGTAATCGCCATGTCAGCGCTTGCATTTTTTTTGAGTTCACATGGAACAAGCGATTGTATTTTTTTCGTATTCGTAGTAGACGTTCGTCTTCAAAGATTTTCTACGTTGAATTCTATGGTAGAGCTGATTATAATGACCGAACTTGCTTTTCACTAATTCACCATTTTCATGGAGGGTAAAATACATTTATCTAGAATATTTGTATACGATTTTTTAGCGAAATCAAAAATTAGTGTAAAATTTTTATATTTATAACAAATAGTGAATATGCTACGACTTTGCCATCCTTTTCCCTCCCTTCCTGCTAAAAGAGGCGTCATTAAGCATGAAAGACCCTGTATTTTCACAAACGACATTGACCATGCCACCAAAGTCAGTGGTCGCGGCGATGCAGCGTCTGTGCAGTTTGTGGCAGTTCGACTGAAAAGATGTGACACATCTCCTCACTGTTGTACATATCAATTTGTTGCATGCCTATTTGTCAGTTTGGGTGTGTGTGCGTGCTTGCGCGCGTACGCTATGAATGACTCAATGCCTCTGACAGTTCCGTTTATGTTCACGGAACGCGCCACGGAAATGCTGATTGCATAAGCCGACTATGTTGTACACTTCCTTGCACTGCTACACTACGAGGACTTTTCGCTAATGTTGTTAGTAGTGTTGTATGTGCGGAACAGCATAAGTCAAAAGCGAGACTTGCCATATATGTATGTATAATTATTTCTGCAACAATAGACAGTTCCAGTACCAGTTCAGCAAACCAGTTCCAGCCACCATCTTATTGAATGGCGAGAAATTGCGCCTTATTGTTCTGATGATTAAATTCTTGGTTTCTTTGCTTTGCGGAAAATCGCTACAGGCCATAGACATAGTTAATTATGAAGTGTAGCACAAGTTGGGTAATTGATGTTAAGCTCGCTATGATAACTTCTATTGCTTGTGTGCGCAAATATACATTTCTTAATACGCATAAAAATATGCAGGGTTACCAAGAAAGTGATCCTAGGTAATTAAGGAAATTATTATTTGGTAATTTCTGATTAATTTGGTTATATGACTTGTTCCAACGAGATTCCAATTTGTGAATTCCATTCTGAAATGAGTATCTGCAAGGGCTGCAAATACACTTCTACAGGTGGTATGACCTCACCATTTGATGAAAAACGCTTTTCAAGCATGCATTTTTTACATCTGGAAACAGATTGAAGTCACTAGTGGCCAAAACTGGTGAATACGGTGGATGCCTCACCAATTCGAACTTTAAGTCATGGAATTCAGCGCTTTGCAAAAGGCATAGTCCTCTTGGAAAATATCTTTTTTCGTTTGCACATTTGTATCTTTTTTCATGAGTTTTTTCTTCATCTGGTCCAAAAGATTACAATAATATTCAGAATTTACTCCCTTACAAGTTTGCAAGTAATCCACAAAAAAATTCCTTTCGCATACCGAAAAACTGTTGCTAACACTGTTGGCGGATTTCCGAACCCGTTTCGGAGCCGAAGAACCAGGTTCATACCACTATTTAGCTCCTTGTTTTGATTAAGGATCTCTGTGGCATACCCAAGTCCATCCATAGTGATGAATCGACGCACAAAATAAACTTTATCCTTAAATGTTGCTGAGAAAGTCGCATTGTTAGCGAATGCGGCGCCCATTGTGCACACAGCTTTCAGAAACCCAATAACCCAAAATATTGCTTACACTGCCCACTCAATCGCTCGGATTAATTTCTATGCCCAACTCCCAATTCGCACCATTGCCGTTTTATTTGCTTACATAGTTTTCTTTACAATTAGGCCTTCATCTTTTCATTTATTACACGCCTGAAGCGTACAAGTAAATAAGAGTAAACAAAATAATCGCATTTTTTTTTTAAATGCAACTCACACAAAAAAAAAGAAGAAACACGATCCAAATTAGTCCCCTTAATAGAAACTTGCAATATCCGAAAGTCAAATGACAAGGACATATAAGAATAATGATTTATGCATGACGGCTGTAAAAGCGAAAAACCCGAGTTGGCTATAACAGAAAGTTGCTGCATGACTAAATAAGTACACAACGACAAAGAAAGGAACATCGCTGTGAAATAAGTTTATGTGCAAGTAAAGGTGAGTGAAAGATGTAAGGAGCATTAAAGAGTGAGTGCACACACTCTATTCAAAAAACAAACAAAAAAAAACAATACACCATTTTGTAAATAACAAGAAACTTTTGTAGTTGATATTCTCGTCCCTGACATTTGAATATAAAGAACTTTAGTTATATGTTGCAGGAAAATGAGTCTCAAATGAGAAGCCGCGATTGAATTCGCGTTAAGCTCGGAATCTCTTTTAACGCAATACCCCAAATTCTGCAAAAAGCATATTTAGTTTATCTTATTCACTAATACTTATAAAAGTAAAATTAACCGATACCAAACGCTTAGCAGTAATTAAAGATCAGCTCTTCCATAGAATGGAGTATCACCCAAAAAAGTTATTAAAAATGTAAGTAAGAAATCGTCTATGAAAACCAGTGAAATGGAGCAAGTGATTAATGATACAACTGCATGGTACAATTTTGACCGCGTATACAATATATTAGGTCTGCATATCGAGAAATCTGCAGCTGGTCACTTTTACACGATAACGCACCATTTCATCGGAGAAGAGTTGTGAGCGAATTTCTAACAAAACGGCAAATTATTTCATTCATCTGATTTTGCTCTCTGCCATCAATATCTATTCCCAAGCGAAAAAAGCGTCATGAGTCGATTAAAGTCACTCAAATCGCTCCTCTATCGACGAAAGCTCAGCAGCGCTAAATATTTACAGAAATGAGAGGCAAATATTTACTGAAATTGGTTAAATGGACGAGACTGTCTTATATATAAGTATTATAGATAGTATACATAAGAATAAGGCGGCAGCCATAGCCGAATGAGTTGGTGCGTGACTACTAGTCGGAAATCGTAGGTTCGAAACCCCGTGAAACACCAAAATGAAGAAAAACTTTTTCTAAAAGCGGTCGCCCTCGGCAGGCAATCGCAAGCCTCCGAATGTATTTCTGCCATGAAAAAGCCCCTCACAAAAAATATTTGCCGTTCGGAGTCGGCTTAAAACTCCATTCCACTTTGGGAACAACATCAATACGCATGCCACACAGGAGGAGGACCCCAAAAAAGGGGTACTCGCATATTAAGTCCAAGTTTCTAGTGAATTTATTAAGTGTTTCATTGCTGGTAAATACTCAAACTTTAAGTTTATTGGAAATCACATTCCGGGCCTTTTTTTCTGTTTGTTAATTATTAGTATTATAAAAATTAGAATAGTGAAAATACTTATATGTCACTCTCACTTTTATGCACTCTTATTTCAAAAGGATGCCAATTTGATTGCTACCTTGAACATATATTATATATATATTTGATCCGTATATCCTTTGTTGTGTGTTTGAGCACAGAGCACCAAATCCAGTTTATAGCAGGCGACTTGCTGTTGCCCTGGCATAGCCGACTTCGAACGATAGTTAGTTTGTGTGAAACGTTCTTTATATTTTTATTTAGGTCTTATTATTTCTACACTTGACGCTTCTCTAAATGGCCATTAACCTCCACTAACCATGATATAGCCCATTTTGATCCTTGGGGTATGTAAGGAATTCATGCCACCATTTGCTTCTTTTTAGATTTCCAACCAAAATTATGTCTGTAACATTTTTTGTTTCCTGTGGTAATTAAACGTATCAGTCAGTTTCTCTAGTTTTATAACGCATGAGGTCCACCAACAACAAATGTGCTTCCCAGGGTCTATCACGTGCAGGCTTCAGTAATATTTTTGGACTACTTTTTAATTCTTGAAAAATAAAAAATTTTTTAAACATAATTTTTAATTTTTGTAATTGTTTATAAAGTTTTTTTTATAGTTTTTTTTATAAATTTTTAGCTAAAAAAAAATTTTATAAAGTTTTAACTAACTCTTTTTTTTTAATCTTTTTTCTACTTTTTGTTGAAATATATTTGTTTTACATTTTTTAAATTTATTTGGTAAATTTTCAAGTTCAAGAAATTTTTTTATACGTTTTTTTAAATTTTAACTTTAAATTAATTTTTTAAAATATTTTTTCAGTTTTTTTAATTGTTTATATAGGGTTATTCAATAGGTGCGCTTCAACTTTTTCCGATAGGGAGGGCGAACGACGCAATATTTTTTATTTTTCGCTTGTCATTTGTAAACTTCATTAGTATACATTTCATCATGGAACGCTACACACTTGAGCAACGATTGCAAATCGTGCAAATTTTTTATGAAAATAATCGTTCTGTTGCTGCTACTGTAAGAGCATTACGGCCATTTTACGGTCCATTTAACAAGCCGTCCCGTTTTGGGGTTATGTGAAGTCATTGGTCTACAGTAACAATCCGGCGACGATTTGTAAGCTCAGAGCCAATATTGAACGCGAAATTGCTGGAATTTTGGCCGATTTATGCAAAAGAGTGGTCGAAAATTGGGTTCAACGATTGGACTTCGTAAAACGTGCACACGGTGGTCAAGCAAAAGAAATCGAATTTCATACTTAAATGTATATGTTCAAACTCGATAATAAAAAAAAAATTAGTTAAAAAAGTCAAACCGTTTGTGTTTTATTCAAAAAAGTTCAAAAGTTGAAGCGCTCTTACTGAAAAACCCTATACATTGAAAAAATTTTAGCTTATAAATTTTTAACTCAAAAAAGTGTTTGTATGACCTTTTAACTAAAAAAAATGTTTGTATAAACTTTTAACTAAAAAAACTTGTGGTATGAACTTTTAACTAAACAAGTTGTTAGAAATGTTTTAGAAACTTGTTTAATTGGTTTGTGTCATATTTTTTTCTATTTCTACATTTTCTATTTCATATTTTTTTCTATAAAGAGATTTTATATTTGTTTTTACGTTTTAAACATTTTTTTGTAAATTTTCCATTTAAAGAAATTTGTTTATATTTATTTTTTTATTTTTTTATTATAAAAATTTTTTTAAATACATTTTTTAATTTTTTTTTATTAATTATTATTTCTTTAATCAATTGTTTCTTTTCATTTGATTAATTTTGTTTTATAAAGTTTACAAAGTCTTTTTATAAAATGTGTAAAATTTTATTTTTTTTTTAATTTTTTTAATTTCTTTTAACACTTGATAAATTTTTTTTATAAATATTTTTGCTTTGTTTCTTCTTTCTCTAATATTTTTGTAATTTTTATTTTATTGTTTTTAATTAAAAAAAGTCTATATTCAATTTAATATATTTTTTCTTAAGAACCTTTTCATTTTGTTATACATTTGTAATTAAAAAATGTAATTTTAAATTAAATCCTTTAAATTTGTTTTAAATTTTTTATTAAAAACGTGTTTTTAAATGCATTTATTATTATTTAATTTTTTGTATTGCATATTTTTACGGTTTTTTTGTGGCTATGTTCCCTATGTAGTCATGCTCAAATTAACTGAATTTATTTTCTATTTGTATTTAGAATCAGAAAATTATAATATTTGTAATGCGTTCTTTTTTTATGTAAGCAAATAATTAGAAAAAAATGAATAATTGGCGCGTACACTTTTGTTAGATATTTGATCGAGCCCCTACTCCTATTTGTGGGGTGTGTCTTGATGTTGTTCCATAAATGGTGACCTACTTACCGATAAATATTCGACGAAAATCAACTGCTTCCTCTAGCCGAACTATT
The DNA here is from genome assembly GCA_037575425.1 of Anastrepha fraterculus. Classification (NCBI taxonomy): domain Eukaryota; kingdom Metazoa; phylum Arthropoda; class Insecta; order Diptera; family Tephritidae; genus Anastrepha; species Anastrepha fraterculus. Next base: position 407,980 of record JAYXIM010029679.1, read on the forward strand.
ATCTCCATTTAGCCTACACTATTCGAAAGTTTAATTTAAATCGGATGATTATTTTTAAAAGTCGTTCTCCATTTTGAATTTTTTAGAAACTAATTTCAGGTTCATAATCAGCGACCCCAAAAACCACTTTATGCGAAGTTTCATTAAAATCTACCAAGGGCTTGTTATTTTCACTTTCTTTGAGGAGCTTTATGACCCATACTACTGGCTCTGTCTATAATCCTAAACAACATTTCTAAAAACGGACGTTTGACAACTTGAAAAAGTGTGCAAAAAAAAAAATATGATTAACAATATTAGTCACAAAAACTATAAAAAAATCGTTTATAAAAATTTCGTTTTTTTGGTATAGAGGGTGAACATATTTACAAATGTGCATAAAGGGGGATAAAAGACATTTTGCATGAAACAATTTCCAACAGAAATACAAAGCTGAAGTGCAACAAGAACGCCGCATAAAAACTACTTTTGATCTACGTTAGCAAGTTTGGCAAGTGTGAAAGTTTTTGGTATCCGCTGAGTTTCTCCTTCCTCCCTTTTTTTGGATATGAAAATAACTAGATTATAATTTTCTAAAACAACGCCAGTTTAGAAGAGACACAACGGCAACGAAATATAATACCAGAGTGCGCTAGTATGTAAAGGATTTGAAGGAAGAATATGGGAGCAAAAGTGATGGTAAGCATAGTTTGTAGCAGAACAACAAAGCAACAAAAAGTGGAAATTACAAAAGTTTTGCAACAGTTGGCGAGCAGGCTTTAAGACATCTTTTCGTTGTTGCATCCATTGGCTACAATGTTTCTTATGACAGAGTTAACTACACCTAACGCCACGCACAGCACACAGACACACAAATACATGTACGATTTCCTAGAAAATTGTGGTGGAATTTGTTTGCCGTTGAATGCGGCAAAATATGTTTACACGACGGAGGTTGCCCAATAGCGGCTGCTCAAAACTGTTTGCTTGTGTGCGTGCATAAGTAGTGCGAAGTGCACCTTATTTCTCTTGTTTAGTTGCTGCTGAGTGTGTATTTAGCACTGTGGTCATCCTGTGGGTTTTAACCACAACTATTACAACCTGAAAGAATAGTAATCCTAATACCACCAAGTTCCGACAATAGAATAAAGTATACAATTTGTTAAAGTGCTCGAAGTATAGCAAAGAAGTTACTGCTACAAGTACGGCTTGCTGGAAATATTCTTATCTGCAGTAAATATGTGTTACTTTTTGGTAATCAATATTCTTCCTTGTCTACATATTTACATATTTACAAATTTAGTAATTGCGGGATTCCATGCCAAGTGATGCAAATATTTTTCACATTTTTAATATGGTCAACAAGAAGATTTCTGCGCGATGGGTCCCGAGAATGTTACCCGGAGGACATAAGGATAAGCCTCTTCGCTTTTCAAGACCGAGCTATGAAAGACCATGCTATGGAGATGGAGATGAGCCGAAAGGATTTCATTTTTGATTTTTAACCATCTATGCACAACACTGCTATAACTTTATAAGGCTAGACAACAGTTCATGGCCTAGAAGAAGCCTTCAAGTTCGATGATTCCAAGCCCTGTGCCGAAAAGTATGGTGTCTGTTTTTTGAGATTGTTTCTTGACTGATTATTTGCAAAAAGGAGCTGGTGTTATCAACACGTATTACAGAAACCTAGAAAAACATTAAAGAACACAAACAAAAAAAAAAACAACAGAGGCGAAGCAAGCTGTGCACAAAAGACTTATTTCACCAAACTAAATATGAGTTGTGAGCTGCCCTACAAGAAGCGAACTTCGAATTGCTCAAACACACTCCGTATTCTCAATATATTTCTATCTCTTTTTCTCGCCTCAAGGAGCGTCTTCATGATCATCATTGTTAGCTCAACAAACCGGTCTGGGTCTTAGCTTCTTGTTGTAACATTTGTCTCCAGTTCGATGTATCCCTCGCATGAGTTCTCCAACAACGTATACCAATTAGCTCAGCGTACCGATCTATGCCATCAAACCATGAGAGTTTTGGTGTTCCCTTGCTTCTGTTTCTTCTACACGTATTCAGTAGGATTTTTGTTGCTTCGTCTGGCCTTATAATGTGACCGGCCAATCATAGATGGTTAAGCTTTAATGTCGTGACAATATCCGGGTGGTTATACAGTCTTTAAAGCTTGTGATTGAATCGCATTCTCCAAATGCTGTTTTCGCAAGCAGCACCAAAAATGTTGAGTTTTTCTTCATCGGCCTTGTTTAGTGTATAGGTTTCAATAGCAGCTTAGGGATAGAAAATTTGACGTCGACAGCGAGGTGTTAGCTAGCGTAACTAATAGCGGATTTCCAGTACCAAGAGAAAGAACTTTTTTTTGGGCATCCAAAAGCTTTAGCAAAGAGCCAGACCAAATCTATCGACATTTTCGTAAGTAGATAATAAAATTTAATTTGAAGAAATATTTGTTGCATAAAAAAGAGTATTTCAAAAGAACCAAAATAAAACATGTACAAATTTTGACTCTTTCAGGTTTCACTATTTTTATTCAAAATATGGCTCCTAACAATTATATGTGAAAAATGACATCATTTAAATATCCACCTTTAGCCGTCAACACGAAAAATCTGACAAACAGCCGAATCATGAATGCCTATTTGTTGAGAACGTCGAGGTATCGATGTTTACGGTTGTTCAGTGTTCTGCACGGAACGCCCAGTTTTTGGTCTGCCAGTCCTTTATCCCGTTTCGACTGAATCTTAACCCGGCGAGAGGAAGATAGCGGAAGAGAAAGTGCTGAGTTAATTCCAGCTACAGAAATCCTGCTGTGGCAATCCCAAGTCTCTCCGCGAGGATACTTAATGGACAATATCCTGTAAGGACTCCCGCATAATTCGAGAGCTGTGGCTTTGTTAGCTTCAGAAGGTTACTCGAGCGCTTTCCTAACAATGCAGAGTCGATTCAACAGTTCAAACGTGAAATCTAACTTGCTATTAGGGATGCAAGTGTAAACCGAATGAAAAAATTTTGTAATATGTGTATTGGAGTAAATAAATAATTATTTTTTTATGTAATAAAATTACGTTTTGTTTTTAACCCTTTCGCGATATTGTTGTCATATGGCAACAGTAAACTTTAAAAGGCCGTCAACACTCTCTTGTAAAAAATATCAACTTTTTTGTAACATATTTTCATAAATTGAAGTTTAATGGTTAAACAGAAATAAAATAAATAATAACCGCCCATTATATATCGGTAATACAACATTTTTAAAGAAAGCCTTCTGGCATATAGCACTTCACTCTGAAATTTGTATTTTGAATTTTTAGATTTTTGAGGCATTTTGGGAAAATGTTTTCAACAATTTTTAAATAAAGTATATAGAAAAATGTTCAATCTGTCATTTGGCATATAAATATTGTTTTGATAGCAGCTTTAAAAGCTGTGCTAATTTTTAAAACTAAGCTTGTTGCCATATGGCAACAAATTTCTCGTAAGGTGTTAACTTGCATTAGATTGCAGAAGAAGTTTATTTGCGATTGAAACGATTACACAACATTTGTTGCCATATGGCAACATTAAAAAAAAATCACTTAACAAACAAAAAAAAAAAAAAAATTATTTGTATTGTTATTGGTCCTAAAATAAATACTCAGACAAAAATTTGGATTTTTTGGATGGCGCAATAAAAAGATGTACCGAAAGGGTTAATAGCATTATCACGTTCATTTAAAAATATTCATATGTCTTTTTTTTTTAAGTAGAATTCAAAAATTCCAAGCTCTGGATGGGATACTTTGCATATCCATGCATATTTCCTCAGAAATAAAATTGAATACACGTGCAATCCTGATATTCAATTATAAGGCAATTGTACTGACATATGTTCAAGTATGTATGTATTTACATTGAGAAAAGTATGTTTGCACAACTACAGATAAATAAGTAAATACCAAAATCTGTATAGGTATGCACGTGTTACAGCTCAAACTTACTACCGCAAATGTTTACAAAATTTCCCATATTGCGGTTGCTTCACTCACATCATTCACTTGGCTGTGCTGTGCTGTAGTAGTACGAATATATCTGCAGCAGCCACAAAAGAATAACTTGCAGCTGCGGTAATAACTTTTTCACATTTCCACGTTGCCACTTTTGCCGTTTGCAACAATCAGCCAGCCGACCTAGCAAAAGTGCAACAACTTAATGTAACCGTGTAACAAATTGCGCTACCGCTTGGCATTTCCGCTCTTCGAGTGGAAGTTAATGAACTTTGGAAAATAATAAATTCCCACCATCAACACAGCTGCGAAGACATAGCTGTATGTATTTATTGTAACTGTAGTAAACTTACCTTTATGTAAATTTTTCATGCAACTGCTGTGTCGTTTTTTGTTACCTGTCATCTTTCTTGTTTTTGCTCTGCACTACAACTCTTTCGCTCCCAGCGGCGACTGTAGCATGGCAGACAAGTTAATTAAACACGAACATATTTGCTTTTGCACAGTTGAACTGCCAGCTGAAAATATTGCCGTTATGAAACATAGGCAGCACACACGTAAATACATGCATATGCAAATACATGCTTGAACTCATATATATATATAGATACACATATGCAAATGCTTCTACTTGTGGCAGAAGAAGGCATACTCCTCCACTTTTGCTGAATCTGAATTTTTTATGTATTTTTCTGCAACACTCTGAACAAATAATGTACATGGAGAAAAACTATGTAAGCAGTTAAGTGAACCCCTACTCAGGGATTTTCAACCCAACAAACCAAATTTAGGAACGCTAAATGCCTTCGAGAATGCTTCTAATGTTTATTATTTCTACAGGAACTACCTCCCGAAATTTATATGGAAGAGTGTTCGCACATGGGTTTTTTTTTCTTTTCTTATTTTGAACTCTATCCCTCCTTTCATTTCTATCTTTGCTTCTAAAAGGACTTTCAAAAGTGGCGCCCAGATGTCAGTAGTGAATAACTCTTAGACGGTACCCTTTTTTGTCATCTTTGACATTTGGCAAGTGGACAGATGCACAATTTTACACAATAGAACGACGCGTTAAAATTATTGAAACTTATTTTGAAAATGGCCTATGTTAATGAACAACATATAGGAAACTTCGTGATTTTTTGATAGAAATAATCCGAAATTGTCCGATTGAGTCGACAATTCAATTGTCGGGGAAAAAATGTCAACAAACTGGTTGTGCCGAGGATAATAAAAGGACCAGCAGACCAACAACTGGATATTCTATTGAAAATATTGTTGCTGTTGCGCAAAATGTTGCTGAACAACCTTTAACATCGATACCCGGTATCTCAACAATTAGGCATTCACGAGTTGACTGCTTTAGCGGATTTTACCTGTGGATGTGCTTTGGGGAACATTTAAATGATGCCATTCTTCGTTTAAAGGGTGCGTAAATTTTAAGGGCCGATGTTGAATGTAAACCACGCCTAAATGTCAAGCTTTTTTCTACACTTCATTTGACATTTTTCAATTTCAGCCTAACTCAATTTGAATCATGGAAAGATACACAATCGAGCAATGCGTTAAAGTTATTCAGGCTTATTATGAAGACGGGCGTTCAAATCAAAATGCATTTCGAAGAAAATCATCTTCAGTGGATTCGTCAATAAGCAGAATTGCCGCATTTGGGTGAATGATAATCCAAGAGTTATTGCCGAAAAACCAATGCACCCACAAAGAGTGACTGTTTGGTCCGGTTTATGGGCCGGCGGCATCATTGGGCCGTATTTTTTCCAAAATGAGGCCGGTCAGGCAGTTACTGTGAATAGTGTTCGCTATCGTGAGATGATACCGAACTTTTTATGGTCCGAATTGGAAGATATGGATGTGAACGATATGTGGTTTCAACAGGACGGTGCCACTTGTCACATAGCTAACGAAACAAAGGCTCTTTTGGGCGAAAAATTTGATGGCCGAATAATCTCACGTCGCGGCGATGTCAATTGGCCGCCAAGATCATGTGATTTGACACCGTTGGACTTTTTTATTTGGGGTTATTTGAAATAAAAGATGTACATCGATAAGCCAGCAACAATTCAAGAGCTAAAGGATGAGATAATTCGGCACATTAACGGCATAGAACTTCAATTGTGCCTCAGCGTCATCGAAAATTTGGACCATCGGATGGAGGTGTGCCGCCGAGGCCGTGGCATTTGGCCGATATTTTGTTCAACACGTAATTGAGCCATACCAATATTATCATAATAAAGAGAAATGACAATAATTTCTTTACAAAATTGTATTTTATTCAAAATCAACACCGGCCTTTTATCTTTATCTTTATCTTTATCTTTATCTTTATCTTTATCTTTATCTTTATCTTTATCTTTATCTTTATCTTTATCTTTATCTTTATCTTTATCTTTATCTTTATCTTTATCTTTATCTTTATCTTTATCTTTATCTTTATCTTTATCTTTATCTTTATCTTTATCTTTATCTTTATCTTTATCTTTATCTTTATCTTTATCTTTATCTTTATCTTTATCTTTATCTTTATCTTTATCTTTATCTTTATCTTTATCTTTATCTTTATCTTTATCTTTATCTTTATCTTTATCTTTATCTTTATCTTTATCTTTATCTTTATCTTTATCTTTATCTTTATCTTTATCTTTATCTTTATCTTTATCTTTATCTTTATCTTTATCTTTATCTTTATCTTTATCTTTATCTTTATCTTTATCTTTATCTTTATCTTTATCTTTATCTTTATCTTTATCTTTATCTTTATCTTTATCTTTATCTTTATCTTTATCTTTATCTTTATCTTTATCTTTATCTTTATCTTTATCTTTATCTTTATCTTTATTTTTATCTTTATCTTTATCTTTATCTTTATCTTTATCTTTATCTTTATCTTTATCTTTATCTTTATCTTTATCTTTATCTTTATCTTTATCTTTATCTTTATCTTTATCTTTATCTTTATCTTTATCTTTATCTTTATCTTTATCTTTATCTTTATCTTTATCTTTATCTTTATCTTTATCTTTATCTTTATCTTTATCTTTATCTTTATCTTTATCTTTATCTTTATCTTTATCTTTATCTTTATCTTTATCTTTATCTTTATCTTTATCTTTATCTTTATCTTTATCTTTATCTTTATCTTTATCTTTATCTTTATCTTTATCTTTATCTTTATCTTTATCTTTATCTTTATCTTTATCTTTATCTTTATCTTTATCTTTATCTTTATCTTTATCTTTATCTTTATCTTTATCTTTATCTTTATCTTTATCTTTATCTTTATCTTTATCTTTATCTTTATCTTTATCTTTATCTTTATCTTTATCTTTATCTTTATCTTTATCTTTATCTTTATCTTTATCTTTATCTTTATCTTTATCTTTATCTTTATCTTTATCTTTATCTTTATCTTTATCTTTATCTTTATCTTTATCTTTATCTTTATCTTTATCTTTATCTTTATCTTTATCTTTATCTTTATCTTTATCTTTATCTTTATCTTTATCTTTATCTTTATCTTTATCTTTATCTTTATCTTTATCTTTATCCCTATCTTTATCTCTATTAATTTCCTTGTCCTCGTGTTCAGCTGGGTTCTCTTTAATTAGTAGTATTTAGATATACCTTCCTTTTTGCCTTTACGCCCCTCTTTTTTTACTTTTATCTCCGCCTTAATCGTCTTTAGTCTTATATTCACTTTAACATTCATCCTTAATCCTTCCATTCAAAATCTAATTCTTAAGTCGCTGCTTAACACGTTTCTTTAGTTCAGCGCCAATATTAAAGCATACATTTAGGAGCCACGTATATGTATGTGCATGCGCTCGTTTTGGCATTTAGTTAGTGCGATTTTTGTATCGATTTTGTCGCTTTATATTAAGCTGATTTGCAAATTCCAAATGTGAAAAAGAAGATAATTGTTTCCCTTCACCATTAAATAACCTTTCGAAATTCCTTATGCCTTTTGTCCGTAAAAGGAATGTTGAAAAACATGTTTGCCTATAAAACAATTTAGAATTTCCCAAAAGCGTGTTTGACGTTGTAAGTGATTCATTATTAATTTAGATTCGAAATAAAATTCGTTCAGGAGCATAAGACTTTAAACAAATTTTAAGCAAAGCAGTTCTGTATGAACGTTCACCACGATCACATACATACACACATATTGGGGTATGTGTGTGTGAACGCCGAAGAATAAGCTTTGATTCTCACCATCTCCTACACTCATTTATTCATGCAGTCATCCAGCTGACGCTTGCACTGGGCTGTTGTTGTGTAGGTATGTAGTTATGCATGTGTTGCCAGCTGTTGTTTTTATCACCATTGCTGTGGCTGTGCTACTAGTATATTCTGCCTCTTAAGAGCATCAATCCTTTTATACTGCTTTCAAAGTTCTTTTATGTTGCACTTTGCAATTGTTTTTGCTTTTTATTTTGTTGTTGTTGCACTTCTCAGCCGTTCAGGTCCATTTATTCATGTATCCTACCTGTATACTTTTTGTTGTTTGATACCTTTGAGTGTTGTGTTAATATTTCGGTGTGGAATCGCAGTTCAGTGAGAGGATGATAAGAGCAAATGTCAACAGGCCAGAGAGAAATAAAGCTGTAGGCCCCTGAATAACCATTAGCTATTTTCACTGGCTTCAGTTGATAATATTTGTATTCAACTACAACGGTGATTTTGAAATAATGAAAGAAACTATGTGCAGTTGTAAGTTGTGCATTTTTGTATGCTGTAGACGAAAACTACTTGTCGAATAGGCCACATTATATTGACATTTTTAGAAAAAGAGTCTTTTAAGTTCGAATTTCTGTTTTAAATTCAAATTGAACAAATATTTGGCATGGTGTTTCATTACCTCTATATTGGCATATAACTCCGTCCCAAAGTCAATATTACTGATAAAAAAAAAAAAAAGTACTTGCAAAACTAGGTGCCAAATATAATAAACAAAAAATGTATTGTTTTCCTCTTTGATGTTAGGGGTTTTTCCAAAGAGCTTTGAAATATTGTTGTGAAGATAGATTCGCTCCAGATAAGAGGAGCAATGCAGAACACCTTGTACTTAAGTATAAAATCAAATAAGAAAGATAACGACAAAATAAATCGCCGAGAATTCAGAGATTTTAAATTGATAAGCATACATCTAGAATAGTATGAGGGTATGGGGTCATTCGAAGTAGGGGAATGTTGAGCAAACCCAATGAAAGCCCTTTAGAAATGTTCAACTCGTATAGTAAGTATATACATAGTATATAGTACGCCAGATATAATGAAAATATGCATATTCCGTTTTAGAACGAACAAATGATGTGTAGAGGAATTTAGGAGTACAAGAACTTGTAAATTGTAAAATATCGAAATTATATAATTAATATATTTTTTAAGCTCCATTTGTTACATACAATCTGTCATAAAAAATAACATGTGGTATTATTTATGGTTATAATCGGTCCAGATATTCACAAAACGCCAAGTCTTGGAAAAGACCAATGCCAAAATTTGGTATCAGCGCAAAACTAATTTGACTATGTAAAATGACGTTGCTCAATACTTGCAGCGCCGTCAGAATTGGGAAGAGCCTCTGCAAACCGTTTGATATCCAACGAGATTTCAGAGAGGGTGGTCACACTGTCTTGTGACTTTTTTAACCTGATGTTGGAAAAGATCGTGTGAGCCGCAGAACTTAATCGCCGTATACTGATGATACTGATATCATCGGCCTTAACAATCGCACTGTTAGTTCTGTCTTTTCCAAACTGGATAAAGAAGCAAAGCGAATGGATCGAGGACAAAACGAGGTAATTCTCGTCATCAAACAAACAGTCGGGGCACCCGCATTACTGTTGGCAGTTATGATTTCGAGGTTGTAAGAGACTTTAACATTTGGACTTCCTCTCTCGGAGGAATTCTTCTCTCAGAAGCTTGGAGGATGACAACATCAGATGAGGCGTCCTTGGAGTGTTTGAGAGAAAGATTCTGTGGAAGATTTTTGAATTTTTGCATGCTAGCAATGGTGAGTATCGCAGGCGATGGAATGATGACTAGTGTGAGCTTTACGACGACATAGGCATAGCGCAGCGAATAAAAATCCAGTGGGTACGTTGGCTAGGTCATTTTGTTCGAATCGATTCAAACGCCCTGGCTCTGAAAGTATTCGATGTAGTACCAGCTGGTGGTAGCAGAAGAAGAGCAAGGCCTCCTCTACCTCCTTGGAAAGATCATTGGTGTGCCCAACTGGCACCGGTTAGCAGGAGAAAGAAACGCTTTATTAAACTCGTCCGAAATCGCATAAGCGGTTATCGCGTCAATCAAGAAGAAGAAGAAGCTTTGCGTAGAGACACCCCGCGGAGTTCATTACATAATTCAGCAAACTATATAATACGGGACATATGTACATATAGTTTTGTACGTTTTTACATTACCCATTTTAAATCTTTGCATTTGTTCACTGGGTATAAATTTTAATCTTCGTGACGTGAAGTAGTTATTAATAAGGTTAACTACTAGACGATTTAAATGAGTGGCAACCCTACTGCTGTGTCGCTGACGGATTCTGCTGCTTCTCCGAGTTGGTTTCGCTTTAAAAATATACTTATATGCGATCGCCACGTCTTGTGGAATACCTAAATATTTGGCATTATATGTCTGAGGTATTAGAGATACGACAGGGCATGAGGCGCAGCGAATCATGAAAGTAATCTGCGGAGATATATGTAATTGATATACTAGCAAAAGTTTACTTTGAGTCAAAAATTACTCATGGGTCCAAAGTATCACTAAACCATCTCGGACGACAAGTAAAGATATAATAAAATGTTTCCAAAGGATAATAACACTTAGCGAGAGTAATTTGGTAGTATTTCGATAATAGTTTATTACTAGTGCACCAAGGAAGAACTTTAACAAGCTCATTGCGGAGCACCTGTGAATTTCGATGAGCTTCTTGCAATATAATACATTTTAGGGATGGCAGCATAAAGTAAAAACTTGCAAATGAAAATCAGTTTTTTATGCCATTGATAAACAAAACAAATAGCAAAGGACCTAAAGTACTACTTTAGGGGACTCCAGATGACATCAAAAAAGAATATGACTGAATATTGTCAACAACAACCACACACTTACGATTCAAGAGGTAGATCGCCAACCAACGGAGAAAAATGGAGTGGAAGCCAAGACTCTTTAATTTCATTAACCCTCGGGAGTTTGCCACTGCCTGACGAGGGGCGACCGCTATTTGGTAGAAAACAATTTTTCTACATTTGATGTCTCACGGAGACTCGAACCAACGTTTCCTCGAAATTCCAAATGGTAGTTACGCACCTACCAATTCGGCTACGATGGCCGCACGTATGCGCGATGCACATAGCGTTCTTAGAATCAAAACCCATCGAGCATTCATGAAACTCGGCATAAACAGAAAACTATTATGCTTGACTATTACCAATCTCAAAAACACCAAAGGAAAAGTTCTTATACAACAGTCAACCTCGGAACACTTTGCCATCGAAAGCGACTCTTTATCAGCAACTGTGTTTATATGCTTTTGTACTACGCGATCAAGGATCATGCCAAATCCGGCCATCTATTCAGCCGCTCCTAACTATCGCGTATGCTGATATATAGCCATCCTCGCTCGAAATCGAAGGGACTTGGATGAACTTTTCTCTAATATCGAAACAAAAGCAAAGGCTGTCGAGCCCCATATCTACGCCGATAAGACTACATAAATACATGAAAACATCACGCGATGTGGAAAGGTGGAAGCCTGAAAATATCGGATAGTTTTGTTAAGGACTCGAGAGTTTCAAATACCTAGGGGTACTACTAAGAAATTTCAATAGTGTTTTGAACGACTTGAACGACTTGTTGCAGCAAATAGAGCTATTTTTTACGCCAACCTGAAACTACTACATTCAAGACTATTTTCGCGCAGCTGTAAATACAGTATTTACAAAACAATAATAAGACCGCTTTTGACGTATGGCTGTGAGTTTTGGGTAATGTCAATCAAGGATGAACAAAATCTCCGAACTATTGAAAGACGAGTCTTACCGAAAGTCTATGGTCCAATCCGGGTTGAGGATGGTTGTCAGTATAATCAGATACAACAAGGAGCTGCTGCGGTTTTGCAAAGAGGAAGATGTGAATGAGTAAGGAACGTCCTCAAAAGTTCTTCTTAAATTACAAAGCACTGGCTTCCAGATGTAAATGGAGGCCTAGGAAATACTGGTTCGACGAAGTCATCGAAGATATCAAACAACTGAAAATACATAACTGGAGGTCTGCTGCCTTGAATCGTGTAGCTTGGAGAAGCCTGATTGAAGAAGCTAGAGCTCATCCCTAGCAGATGATGATGCTGATGATGTTGTAACACCCATTCGACTTTAAGTCTTACAAAATCTCTTGTACTTATATTCGAAATTCAGATGAAATTAATTTTGAAATTTGCTGCTCGTATACGAAATCAATGTTAATAAGCTATCATGTTTGCGCAAGCCATATTATATAATATAACATTTTGTTTATAATCATATCCTCAGCAGTTATGGCAACTCATGTGCCGTGTTTGTGTATGACGTCATATGCATGCTGTGCGGGTAATTATTAATATGACATTATTAGCATAATGAGTGAACCGACAAAGTACTGCAGTACATCGCGTACATCAGCAACTTTGTTTAGCTGTCAGTTGCAGCTGTTAATAAGCAACCTCCGTCACACTAGCATCACTACTAACCTCTACTACAAACCATAACCAGCATGGATAGCATCAACAGATATTACCCACACACCACAATCACCAACGGCATTCACCACTTTCAATTGGCTTGGTGACAGCTTTAGTAGTTATTGTTGTTCCTCACTTTAATAAAATATTAATTAGTTGCTGTGGCATCATTGCCGTGTGTCGATGCGTAGCACATATATGCTAGTAATTTTCCGAAAATACGGAGACTAGTCCCTTCAAATTCAGGGAATTTGGAGTATAACTTTGTATAAAATATTTTTCATATACATTTTCATCAATTGCAATTACTAAATATTTCAGCACAAAAGTCCGTTTACTTGAGGAATGGAAAGCTTTATTTTCGCCATTGGCTGACTCTTAAGCATTTGTAATACCTGTTTTTTATAAAACAGCTGAGTGTGCATTTGGCTTGAGTCTTGTGGTTTCAGAGTGCGAAAAAATGACAACCAGAAAAAGCGGCCGCATACAGCAGTTCTCATCCGCTGACCTTATATTAGTAAACATACAGGGTTGCCCATATTCGACTGACCCGACGGATTTCGATGACTCTTTGGGACCATTCCAATCGACGAGGCTTGTCCGCAGGCAACAATCTTCTCCATAAAGAAGTAAATGGAGTTTCGAAAGTGCGCATTGCCGTCTTGTCTGCGTGATATGGTCGTGAGACGTTAACTCAAGCGTCCGTAATTGTTGTCGGTACGTCTGAGCCGATTTTCTCTGGAACACTGTTACGTGTTAGATTTAGCAGTTGTCAGGAAGTTGGAGTGATTAGATCCGGCCCAGGGCATTGATGTTATTTTGATATGACTACTGAAATAGCTATATATTTTGTTCGCCTGTCTTCTCCCTGCTTGCGTAGCGTACGTAATACGTATAGCATGCAGCATCCCAGCAATGTTTTGAAATGCACATACTGCCAGTTAAATTTGTCTCACTTGGCTGTCTTCCAAGAATCGTGCCTATCTCCTCACATTCTCTTGTGAATCTTGGACAGTAAAAGAGTACGTGTCGCGAGCCGCGTAACCGCGTAGCAAGGTTAGGGATGAGTTCGTATGTTCAGCGGGCTTCAGAAGAAAGATCCCATCTTCGCTGCCATTCGATCAGTGAGGTAATTTGCTGTTCCAACTTCTGGTCCCTTGTTGGTTGTAAAAATATGTAGATATGTATATGTGTATATATACAAACTAACAAAGAATAATTTCCACTTCAGAGGAATATTTCTACTTCCACTGAGCGGAGCAAAACAGTTGATCCCGCGATTTGCGTTACCTGATCCACAACATCAAGTTCAGAGAAGTAGCGAAAGCAGAGCAATGTTTTCGTTGATATTGCTGCGTCGTAGCTAACACTGGATTTACCAGCGGTTTGAATATTCCTATTTGTACAGAAACCAGTTAAAACTACTGGCTTTGAAAATAAGTGCATAGCGAGGTTTCCAGCCTTTATTTACGTCTAAAGGATCAGCAAATTCGATTTTCCAACTATGCAGAACGTTGTATTTGTACTCATTTTGCCATTTTCGGATCCTGGTGATAACTATAAAAAAGAAGTTGAAGTAAAAGGTCGCCTCATGCCCTGCATTAGAATCATGGATTTCCCGCATTCATATATGTATTTTGTCCCGAAAAAATATTGCAGTACTATCAATTTTTGAGCTGGGCCAAAGCATTTTCATCACATAGAAACTTGCACCAGTAATTCTGACGGACAAATATATTTACTTCGAATATATGTATATAAAATAATATAAAACTGATTCTTTACTTAGAATTGTAAAAGTTATAATATCATTACAGGGGAAATGAAACATGCAGCAAGAATTTGGATTTAAATTGCGAGACAAGTCATTTTGACTGGCCTGGTAAATTTAGTGTTAACTTAAACCGTGCTACACATTTTTTTGTATTTCTTGACTATTTCACTTGAGAGCTTAATATTTTTACAAAAAAACATTTATAATATTTTCGATAACAACTGTTCTCTTTACCACCTCCTATGTTTGGTCAACTGCGTCTAAATCACGAAGGTTAGAACGCTTTCAGATATTTCAAGGACGACTGGATCTGTATCCTTGAGGGTTCCATTCTATCGCTGTTCTGCTTAAGCTTTCTCTGTCCTTTCTGATAGTGACCCCGATCCATCGTGACGACGCATTACGACCCCTTCTCACCTTTTGGATTGGTTCTTGCTTGGTTATATAAAATAATCTATAACTATTATTGCAAGCGGGATCAATTCCTAAATAAACCATGAAAAAGAGTAAGAAGATTTTGGCTGTATTGGTTGAGACACCATCTTATAGCTTTATAGATATGTATGTATATAACTCACATTTACATCTTGGTTTGGCGGAGCTCTTCCTTCCTCCTATTTGTGATGTATGTCTTGTTGCTTGGCGCAAATGGAGGGACCTACAGTTGCCGCCTCAAAAGCTCAGGTGTTTTTTTTATGAAGAGCTTTCTCATGGCAGAAAGAGATTTACCATTGCCTGCCGATAAGCGACCGCTATTAGAAAAAATGGTTCTTTCAATTTATGTTTTGTGCCCGGGGTCTCAATCCTGTACCCTTCCAAATTGTAGTCACGCACAAACCCATTCGGCTGCGGCGGTCGCTGGCCTTATATCAAGGCGAATCTATTAAATATGGTATAGGTAAACCATCTGATTTCCTTTTTTAATTCGTATTTTCATTCCGAATGTCAGCTCAAAATGAATGCCTCTAACTGCAGCTTCATGTCGGCTGTTCATCTTTATATTTTTATTTTATACTTTCTTTTTACGTGATAGTTCTATGTACAAAACGTTGTTGTTGGTCTAGCGCCCCCACCTTTAATGAATGCGCCTTGCCTTGTAAGCAATAAATTTAGCTTAATGCTTTAGTTATATTAGCATCAGACTTTAATCAAATCAAACAGTAACTAATTTATTCTCGAAAAGTAATTCGCTGATATATTTTAAATTCTTAAGCTTAGTTGCGGGACAACCCCGCGAATCTGGCAGTACAGGATGCCGGGTTTACAAAGTAAGATCTAGAGAATAACAGAAAAAGAAAAATTACGGAAGTTTATAACCTTAGCAGATAGTGAAAAAGCTTTGAACGAACCCAGTAGCGCACAATGCATTGGAGGAATAGCTGGGCCGAAACCTGTGCGAGTTGCATGCACCGTTGCTTGATTTAACTATAGTATATGAATATAATAAGTAATAGTTTTGAATGTACACAATAGACTAAATTGACGTATGTATGTCAATGTCAATGTAGTGTCACTGTAAATGCTGTCCCGTGCGGTTGGCACCTGCAGTTTGTGCTTGTGGTTGTGCAGTGGATTGTTTTCGCACTATCCTTCAGTCATGGCATTTTAAGCGCAATAATTATTGGGTGTGCATATTTATGTTAAGTGCTTATGGATTAGATTAGAGGGAATGGTGGCCAGAGAGTAGAGTCAAGAGAGACTGCTATGTGAATTGTGTAACTGATTCACGCTTGAAAACCCATGCATTTTCGGTGATACTGAGTGACAATCTGCTACAACCTGTTAGGATACTCAACGCCAGTGACAAGTCTATAGGTTGCAATCGCCGTATGTTAGTAAGTCCTACAGACTTCGTTTTTAATTTTTTTCATATTAGTGGAAAATAGGTACTATTGATGATTTGGTTCAGATGGATGCAGTGGATGTGGCGTAGATGAGGACTGCAAGATATGTGTATTAAATTCTTAAGTTCTAATAGAAGTTCTATTGTAATATTCTCTTTTAGTTCTAATAGAGCCAGAAAATGCTATAGAATTGAAACACGGTTAACTGGGAGCAATAAACATTTTCTCTCACAATCTCAATGAGCTTTTGATTGGTTGGAGTTTTACTATTAAAAGTACAAATTTTGCGATATCCCAAACGCACCACCAGAGTAATCAAAATGTGTGAAAAATAGCTTATCCAACACTCAATTGCTGTCCAATTTCCCTAAACCCAACCCCATAGAATGTCTATTTAGTGAGCTAGAGAGCTTCTTAACAGCAAGCGAGTGAGTTTCTTCCACTCTCCATGAACTTTGGCAACAAGTCGAAATTGAATGTTACAAAGCGGTATTTAGATTTAATTCTTCAAAGTCAACTTCATAGTTAACGTTAATCTGAGCTGTTCTTTGTCTCTGATTTAGGAAGGATTTATTCTTGGGTCTCTCAGTATAGTAACTAAAATAGAATAAACTTTCGCATAGATAACAGAAGTGTTGCTTTCTTGCACAAATATCTACACTTGAATGCGGTATACTTTAATCGAAATTTAGCAAAGATTTTAAATATTCTCTATCGGAAGATGTTATAATTAGTCTAAATTGTATTGTATGCCAATTATATTGGACATTTAATAACTAGATAGCAGCAGTATCGCAAGAGCGTTGAATAATGGTATCGGTTTTTTACCAATATTTGCAGCGTGAATGTCGACGTCGTGGGACCTACGAGAGCTTGCAGGGCGTGGCCGCCACCGGAGTTATTATTCGGCAGAGTATATCGCGGCTATAGCTGCCGAAGCCGCTGAGAACAATGAAACATCAACCATCAAGCCACGAAATTAGGCATCACCACACGGACCGTGGCAAGCATGACGCCTATCGTTATATTGGCGGAATAATTAGCGAGAGTGTACATGTAAAAGGAGCAGTGTCACATTAGCATATCAGTGGTTATACAAAGAGAGAAGGTTACATCTAGTCAATAAAAAGGAATGTTCACCTAGTCCTAAACAGCAAAAGATGGTTAAATCGAAGCTATGGTGAGATTTACTTCCAGCTTACACAATTCCTGAGAGGTAATGCTTGCTACCAAATATACCTGTAGAGAAACACGTAATGTGTAATGTATTTTTATTGATTAAATGAAATAAACTAATTTGTATTATTGGAATAAGAATAAACGCGTGACAACACTGATGATGATGATATTGTGGAAATTTTATAGACGCTCCGTATCACCTGCAGATTTCTATATAGCGAAACACGTGTGTCGAGTCCAGGGTCCAGGAATGAAAAAGAAAGTTTATTTGATGTCTTGTTGTTACAATAGTGAAAAGTAATGTAAGATTAATCAGCTGTTTGACATAGTTGCATTTAGAAATCCAACGCCGACAAAATGACAAGTGGTTGCCACATAGCTACATCATTTTGGCGTAAGTGAGTTGCCTTAATGTCTAGTATATCATCAAGAAGAAGATGCAAGGCATATGTTTTTTATATGCTCATGATTTGCGATTAGCAGACGTGATTCAGCTACTCCATAACAAGATTTGATAATAACAACAAACATAGTCGACATCATAATGACTTGAAAATATGCGTGGGATAAAATTTGTCAGCAATCAGCGATATGCAACATTCATTAAATTAAGCAGACATCTACGAGGTCTAGCTGCCACTATTACTATACTTGACAAAGGAACGGACTCTTAAGTCAACGTGAGACGAGTATGGCGGGGAGGTGTGTGATGATTTTCTTCGGAAATAAACTAAACTGTGGGAACATTAAAGCACATGCAACTTTCGACGGACTGCATGGGGAATGTAAGTCACGTAGAGCCTATTGCCCTAAGCTTTGCTTAACGGTAGTACCGGGAAGGGATCAATACATTGACCGTAAGAGATTAAGTTCAGGTTAAAGTCTAAAAATGACGGGTAAAGGCTTTCGATGCTTCCTCGTTGTAAACAAAAAAAAAAAAAAAAAACTATGCTCCCTACAGCTAATTTAAGTGGAAGGCTTAGACATCCCCGTAAAAAGAGCATTGATGCAGGCTTACTGCCAGTTACGTGTGAATTACTATGAACCCGTCCTCAATGTCAAAAACATAGAGACAAATTTTTATGTCGAAAATCACCTTAAGTGACGAAGCGCACTTCCACTTGATCGGTTACATCAAAACCCACAACCTTCGTTTTTGGAACACTGAAAATCACATGCGATGCACGAAGAGACATTACGTCCACTCAAAGCTAATATGTGGTGTGGCGTAAATGCGGTAGGACTGATTGGGAATACGGTCACTACAGGGCCATGATAAACGACTTCTTACTGCCGGAATTCAATTAACGGTGCTTGGTGAATATCTGGTTTTCAATAAGAAGTGTGCGGTTGCACTGGTCATACAGTACTAGGCGTAATGGCTATTTTGAAGAAAGCCTTTCCTGGTAGTCTCCCCTTTTAGCGATTTGGCCATCCTACAATATTTTCTGCTTTGGGGCTACTTGAAGTTACGGGCTTATGCCAGCAAGCCTCAGAAAATCGCAGCCTTTAATAGAAAATGCGATAAAATGGGAACAAATGTGCAAACCATAAATACTAGTGGCAGTCACTTGGTGCATATCAGCCAGTTCACTTAACAGCAAAACCATTTTTTTTATTTAGTAAAAAAGTTATTCAAAAACAAAATTGGATGATTGATTTTTGTATCAATCATAACGACTGCTAATCACAACGATGCCATAAGCTGCTTAACTAAATCTGACTCGTATCAGAATTCATGAGTAAATATTTTCGAAGGAAGATATCCTGCGGTATAAAATATTTTCGCTAAAACAATTAACGATATTACATACATACGAAATTCCTAAAATCAGAATCTCTTTTCCTTATTTACGCTTTGACTCATGAAATTCCATAGCTTTATTCAGGATTTTTGACATAAATGTCAAATGTGTGCCATAAAATACTATACAAGTGTACTTCACTACCGCAATCAATGTATCAGAAAATATAGTCACACGAAATATAAAATAATTTCCCAATATGAATTAGGAAATTGGACAAATATTTATATATTAACATTTTTTTTTAGGAAAATTCCTTTGCCAACCTTTCGTGCAATTTTTTTGTCTTCGCTTAAAAACTATTAGAAAAACTTTAGGAAAGGAGAAAAGTGCTCTTGCAAATCAAGTGTATAAATAAAAGATTGATTAAGATCCTACACAAGGTAATATATGAATGCACGTATGGCTTGTATACATCATAAATAATTTGAATATTATGCAAATTCACTTGCATGCAAGCGAGACATTTACTTGCAATGCATAGATGCTCCTTGGCCAGCAAGCATAACTATTAGCCTGAAGTGCAGTTGTGGTAAAGCTGATGGCGTTGCAGACCACAAATATATTTACCACATTTGAGATACAGTAGAGTAAATAATATATGTAGATGTTCATACAAAAATATTTATGTTTTGAATCTTGCGCAGAGATTTTATGCAAATTTGTTCCCCCAATATGCCGATAGTAGCTCATGCACTAATTTTAAGGTTACCATCACCTTTCACCTTTCAAAGAGAATGAAGAAATAAAGGAGGAGAATGAATCGAAAATACGTTTTCTTTTTTTCATTTCAGAATACTATTTCATTTATTTTTAAGAATTTTAGATGAATAAAGTAATAAAAACAAGTCAAAGTTTTCACGTTTCACGAAAACAACGTGTCTAATAACAGAGCTCGGGCAAATACCCCAAAAAGTGTGCAAGCGCTAATTCAGTATTATAAAGGGCGTTTTTTTAAGAATTTTACAACTTAAAAATGTAAATATAAAACATTAGTATTGTCGGAACGAATTTTTTTAATTATATTCTGGTAGGTAATATCATGGCATCTCGATATCTGGCATATGTCCGGCGCGACTACGAGTTACATGGTCCAATCGACCATTTCCAATTTTCACTACTTTTTCCAATAAATCTGAATAATAATCTGAATGAGCACAACCAGTAAAAATAAGACGCAATCGATAGTCACTTGGCTTCAATTCTGATATGAGCTGTATTTTATACATTCTGTCAAAAAAGTACCGGGAATTGTTCAATAAAACGCAAAATAATTGTTTAATCATCAAAATTTATTTTTTCACCTTCAAAATAGGCTCCAATCGAAAAAGGCTCCATGACAACTTTTAGTCCAGTCATCAAAGCTCTTTTTAAACGCGTTTGAAGAGATCTTCTTCAGCTGCTTTAGCGAATTCTCTTTAATGGCCTCTATCGAGTCAAAGCCGCGTCCGCGGAGTACGAATTTAAGTTTTGGAAAATTTGGTGAATTCCGGCTACATTCGATGAAAACGGTGGTTGTTCGATAATATTTGTCGAGTTTTTGGT
Source organism: Anastrepha fraterculus (assembly GCA_037575425.1). Classification (NCBI taxonomy): domain Eukaryota; kingdom Metazoa; phylum Arthropoda; class Insecta; order Diptera; family Tephritidae; genus Anastrepha; species Anastrepha fraterculus. Next base: position 428,850 of record JAYXIM010029679.1, read on the forward strand.
CTAAAAAGTGTTGACGATATGCGCCTTCTGAGACGGTGCATTATCATGGTGCAAGATCCATGAGTTCTCCTTCCACAAATTGGGCCGTTTCCTACGCACATTCTCTCTCAAACGCGGCATAAATTCCAAATAATATTCTTTATTTGCCGTAGAGCCATTTGGAATTAATTCCGAGTGCACAACATTATGATAATCAAAGAAAACGAGTAGCATGAATTTCACTTTTGACCGACTTTCACGTGGTTTTTTGGGTTTCGGTTCATGTGGAGAACGCCATTCATCTCCTTTTTGACTGGTTTGCATGTCAAACTCATATACCCAAGTCTCATCATCAGTTACGATGCGCTGTAATTGGGTTATGGTTGGATCTGAATTCACTTGCTCAAGCATGCCTTCAGCCTCCTTCTTCCGATGAATTTTTTGAAAGAAATTCAACTCTCTTGGAACGAATCGAGGAGCCACGCGTCTCATGCCCAATTGATGGTGTAAAATTTTGCAAATTGATTCGTGAGATACGCTAAGATCACGAGCTACCTACCTCAAACTTAAATGATGGGTTTTCAGCACAATTTTCTTGACTTTGTCGTCGTTGTCATCCTTTGAAAACGTTCTTGGGCGACCAGATCGGGGCAAATCTTTCACGACTTATCGGCTCTCTGTAAAAGCCTTATACCACTCGTAGACCCGTGTTTGATATAATTAAATGCCAAAAACGAGCTAATTGACAGATCACGCTCAAACTCTGCGAGACTATAGAGGTTAGTTGTACCAACATTTCAGCAAAAAAGATTTAGATATGTGCCTAACGCGCACTTTTTAAATGAACAATTCCCGATATTTTTTTGACAGAATGTAGGCACGTAAACTAATATAATATCCTTGCATAAAAATTTCCACATAACGAAGGGCTTGAGAACGATACTATGAATACTTCGCGAACATATTTACTTTTTTCAAAGTAAATTTCCAGAATTTGGATGCGTTGTTCTGGCGTTGAACGATTCATGATGACTTGCCAAACATTACTGAACAGAAATGTCAGCACAGTTTGCCATTCTCAGCTATCGAACCATAGTTTTGGACATCTATATTTCTTATGTAGCTAAAGAAATGCGCGATATAAAAATATAAAAATTATTTAAAAAAATAAAAATTAAAAAAATTCAGTAACAATTTTAGCGCAGTCAACTTTAAGATTATAATACACACTCAATAAGATTAAATATAATACGGAAGGTAAGTGAAATATATAGTGGTTATTGTGGGTAAACAATGCATTTACTTTTATCATTATTTAAATGTTAAAAATATTCAAGAATCAACTGCAAACTGGCTTGGTGTTTATTCGACTTTCGGCAATGAAAAATGCTTGCGCGAAGAGTGAATGGGTGGTAACCAGTGATGGTAAATGATTTTTTGAAAAATCCCTACACGGCCCAAAAAATTCCCTACTTTTCCCTACGCTTACAAAAAATTTTCCCTACAAAAATCCTTACATTTTTTTCTCCTGTGTTTACACTACAATGAGACACTTGCAACGTAAAAATTGAATTATTTGCTTAAGTTTTGGACTTGGCACTTTATAACAAAAACACATTTTATTCCTAATATACACATATTTATTATATTATAAACACAAATGTAAAGAAAAATTCAGCAAAAAGACTAAAAATTTGATTTTTCATTATATTCAGTTCCGGTTAAAGCAAGGCAGAGTTATTATTTTTTCAGAATCCGGCACGGTTTCTTTTAAGAGTGGGATTAAATGGTTCACCACTTGCAGCGCGACATTATACTCAGCGAAGAACATGCTAAGTCTTAATTCGAATTTCTGAAACCATTTGGTTGACTCAATTTTTTCTTAAAAAAATCTGTTTATTTTAGGTGTCTTTTTTATTGCCTTCATATTTTTTTGGTGCATTTCTGATTCGGCGTGCTTCTAAAAATCAGACTTGCCGCAATTAAAAACTTTGTCGCACGCAGCGCATATGCATTCAAATGGATCGTTAGCCACAGCTTCCAACCAGCCACTGAAATTGTCGTCGGCAAGCCACTTCTTATTGAACTTTTGTTTCCGATACCTGCATTGTTTTTTCTGGTGTTCCTCCGAAGAGTCAGTCGAAGAGGGGGAACTCCTATATAAATATATATGTATTTTGAATATAAAAAAAGCTAAAACTAAATTAATTGCAAACTTACTTCAAAAGTGAAAAGAACTAGAAAACTAACAATTTTCGAGCGAAGAAAAATCGCGTTAGCGTTAACGAAGAAAAAAACGGCAATGTTGCCATATTAACGCTTTTAAAAGTATTCTGCCATAAAAAAAAGTCTGGCATGAAACCTCACTGCGGATTTTTATTTTAAATGAACTTTTCTAATTTTTCCCGCTAGCTTAAATTTTTTTCTGTCCTTTTGAAAATTAAAATTCCTTAAATTTGCAGAATTTAACAAAATCTGTCCTTCTTTTCCCTACACCCACATTTTTCGACAAAAATAATCCCTACATGTAGGGAATTTTCCCTACATTTACCGTCACTGGTGGTAACCATTTGTGTGCTATAGCAACTTAATTAATTACCACTATGAATCCTGTAAAATTTCTTAAAAACTTCTAGTTCCGGATGATTAATTTTGGGCCCGTCCGTTAAATCATTCTAGATATTAAGTCGCTCTAAAATTCATAGAAGAAACTAAGTTGTGATAATTTTGCATATAAAAAAATGATATATGGAGAAAAGCACAAGACCTCCAGCAACACAAAAAAAAACAAAAAAAGTTCAAAAATCACTTTAGCTTGTACTTTATTGCATCACAATTCGATGGGCTCTAAAACTGTGTAACGCAAATTTTTGTAAAAATTCGTATTAAAGGGGATACAATTTTGAAAACTTGTTAATTTTTTTTAATTTGAACAAAGTGTGAAACTTAAATTTATATGGTTTTTATGGTAGAATGAACTATATTTTCATGAAAAAAATTGTGAAAATTAATGTTATTATTACTTATATATTTTATTAGGGATCCAAATAAAAAACAAACGAAGTGCTAACACTTATCGATAAGTTCTAGTGCAATAGCTATGTAACGCATCTTATACTTCCACGTACATGTCCATAAAAATATCATCCCATCCTAATTAGGCAGAATTGTTTCATTTTTATGTGCTAGATTTATATTTTACGAAGTTATTTGACTGTCGTGATTTAACCTGTTTTAGCTAGAGACTGAAAATCTCAGCTTTCTGCTTTATACACAGCTACTAGCGTGACTAATGACAGCCATAAGACTGGAATAAAACATCAGCAACAGGCGAATGCGAGAAAGTTAGCTGAATGCTGACAAAATAATTTCAAACACAATTCATCTATTAATAAAGATATGTTCAGGAGTGGCTATAAAATAATTTGCAATTCAATGAAAGTGAGAACTCAAAAAAATAGAAACGAAAATTAAACGAAATAAGTTAGTATGGCTAGAAATGTGTGTTTACTGAGTACTTTTGAAAATTTGCGTTGAGCCAATAATGATAAACAGTTGTTGTGTTAACCGAAGTAAAGCGTTCTTCAAGAGTTGATTTTATTGAGGGCGCATTGTGTTACAGTTCCAATAAGCATTAGAGAAGATCTCTAAGGGGAAGGGCCTTCTTTCCGATATGGAACCCACAAGCAAATAGCTGATAAATCATTAATCCCCGGTGGGATTAAATTCATGGTTTTATGTCTGTAGAGTACATCCACAAGTAACAAGAAGTCCTGGTGAGGGTCACGGGTAAGATAAGCAGATACTAAATAGCGTGATACTTCTGCAGATACTTCTAGAACCGTTTTGTAGCCGCTAGCCTCGGAACAGACGCTACAAACTTAGGGAGGCCTTTAAATTGTATATGTGAAAGAAGTCCCCCGAAGCTTCTCCTTTCGTTAGCCCTGACCATGCCCCCATGTGGATTGGATACCTCGTCTTCAGCTATGGTTGCTCAGGTTACCAGAGTGTACCATTTGGAGGCCCGAATAGGAATTGAGGTTATAGACTGCTGATAGCTGCTTCCTCAGATTTCTAAAATGCCCTTATACACCCTTACAGACATCTTCTATTGAGTATACGAAATCCCGTTTCGATAGATTTATTTTGATACATACATACATAACACGGTGCTACAGTGAGTCGGAACTTTTGAAGTGACATGGCGGAACCGTCTTCAAAAAATTTTTAACACCCTCAAATTTTTTATTTATCGTTAAAAAACCGATTTTGGGTGTTTTCCGACACTTAAAAACTCGTAGTTCGTCTGCATTTTATGCAGTTTTGTTGAGGTAAATGTTAGTCCTTCTGACGTATGCCTTCTATTTTTCAAGCTAAGAAAATATAACCGCTGATTTTTCAACACAAAACTTAAATTGTAGTCAATTTTTCCAACTTTTGCGAGATTTACTGGATGTTGTCGATAATATTGAAATGAAAGGTTTATTTATTAGCAGAAAGTCTTATAGCTGTGTCTATTCCGAATGTAAAAAGCATTTAATTTCAAAAATCGGTGAAAATGTATCGAAGTAACGGATTTTTTTGTAAAACAAAAAAATCAGTAAACTGAAAGTTTTGTTCACTACTTTCATATTTGCATATTTAATGCGGTTCTCTGTTATTATTCGCGAAATACGTGTATAATTAAGTATATTTGCTCATACCTGTGTCCATTCCGAATCTAGCAAGCATTATTTCATCAAAATTGATAAGAAATTTTCCAAGTGAAGAACATTTTTCTAGATATAAAATAAAAACAGAACATTCTCGAGTTGAACAGAGACCGTAGAATAATATTATAACGCCAAAAAATAATAATGCAGAAAGTAACGCAATTTGCTGACTTACTTCTGCAATTTTCTGACTTACCCGGCCGTAGATCACCTAACTAAACCTCACCTAACCTAACGTTATCGAAATCAATCCAACCGTACACAATGTGAGACAATCGAACCCATTGTGCTGCTTTTCTGAAGTGCACATTCAACAAACATATTCTGGTTCAAACCACTGACTTTAAATGTATGAGCGTTCAAAAGGAAGGTTATATCCTTCAACCACGGCCTTACTTTTTGCGAATTGCAAACGATGCTTTTTGTCAACAAACATTCCGCAGATGTAACAAAAATGACTACGCATCGATATCACACATTCTGATTTATGTTTACTTAATACACTAAGGTGAGGTTAGGTTAGATGCACTTATGCTAAGTTTTAATAGGTCTTGATCATTCAAGAGTTATGATTTTTCACACTCATTAAATTGTACATGCTTACCAGCAAATTGCAAACGTTTATACTGTGTCATGCAAGCTGCGGTTGGTCAGTTTGGATTAGGTAAGCTTGGGTTATAATGAGTTTTTATATGTTAGATGTACTCATAGTTATGTAAACTGATTGCTGTCTTTCAAAATTAGCCACAATGAGCAGTAAAGCACTAACGGTCATGCGGTATTCTCTCGCAGTCTCGGTACAGCTGGATTGTTAAAAATGTGGAAAAAATCGTAACTCTTACAGTTGTCAAAGCATGAAGATGAAAAATAGCTTATTTCGAGCACATTTTATTGGAGTTTAAAAATATATATATATTTGTGGTGCGCGTTGGAGAATAGTGGCCAAACAAATGTATCACATTGAAAAAAAAAAACATAGAAAAATTGTACAAATCAGAGCTTGTTATTGAAAATTTCTTTTGAACGTCAATCGTTTAATCTTAGAATTATATACATTCATATAGCCGAAGGCCTTAGCAGCCAGTGCTTGTTCCTTTTTTTCTTACCTTTAAGTGGAATAATTATTTATAATTATTATTATTATTAGAAGGCCATTACGTACTGCGACCAGAGCTGATCTATTGTGAAAGGCCTATTTTGTAACCCTAGAGCTTAGACTTTTTAAAAATTTTAGCACAATTTTGGGTATGTTGTTCCAAAGATTGCATGGAGATACTACGATACCACCAAGGTGATGAAGTCTCTGTCTGCCCAACGCAGGACATTCACAAAGCACATGTTCTGAGCTTTCTATGTCCATTTCGCAAAAGCGGCAGACATTGATCTCAGATAGACCAATATTATTTAGATGATACCTCAGGCTGCAGTGGCCTCTAAGATATCCTATTAAAAGACGCAGGTCTACTCTGTTTAGTGAGATAAGTTTGTCAGATATTCCTTTGTTGGGACTTAGGAATAGTTTGGCTTGACGCTGACCGGCACAGTTTAGCCAGTGTGCGGCAAGCTTTCTTTCTTCCCATTTCCTAAGGAATTCATTAATGTGGCCTTTTGTGAGTCCACAGAAAGGCTCAGGACCAGTAAGTTGCATATTTGCTCTAAGTTGCATATTTGCTCCTTGTTTTGCAAGGTCATCAGCCATTTCATTTCCCTCATGTCCTTCATGTCCCAGGTTGAGGTTCCCTAACGTGTTGAGAAGGTTTAGGCAATCATTTACCAATTTAGAGGTGATAGTTGTTGATAGAAGGGCTTTTAGAGCCGCTTGGCTATCTGAAAGTATGTATTTATAATTATTACTCTTTTCAATAAATAAATAAAATATATACATTAATAACGCACATACACTCCCCTTCTCAAGACCATATTGAAATAAAAAATCGGTTGAAAAATGGGTTAGTTATGTATTTTTACTTCATCAAAAACACCATAAATCGGGTTTTTAACAACAAATAAAAAATTTGAGGGTGTTTTCAATTTTCTAAACTCAGTTTTTTGTTGTACTGGTCTTGACCTAAAACGTGCACTATATCACTTGAAGAGTTCTTTCGATTTTTTTATTTTGTAACACGCTTTTTCGAGTGTTTGGTCGAGTTCCTCTTCCTTTTTATGGCGTGCGTCTTGATGTTGTTCCACAAATAGAGGGACCTACAGTTTCAAGCCGACTCCGAACGGCAGATATTTTTATGAGGAGCTTTTTCATGGCAGAAATACACTCGGAGGCTTGCCATTGCCTGCAGAGGGGCGACCGCTATTAGAAAAGACTTTTTCTTAATTTTGGTGTTTCACCGAGATTCGAACCAACGTTCCCTCTGTGAATTCCAAATGGTAGTCACGCCCCAACCCATTCGGCAACGGCGGCCGCTGGGATTTATTTTGATAGTAAACCAATAAATGCTATATATCAAATATTTTCTTACATCAAATATCCTTTTATCCATCGAGTTAATCAAATAAAGGAGTTTGAGCTCAAAGCCCATTCTCCTAAAAACTCGGCCTCTATTTATTGGTGATCATTTAAAATGGTCCGATAGCATTGGATTTGTATTTCATGACATATTTATCTGGGGTTTCCTAAGAAAAAAAAAAAAAAACGATGACTCAGCTAGTTCGTCCAATTTTGTTAGTTATTTACTCGATATGTAAGCCCTGAACCTTAAGTGCTAAATTCCGTGTGTAACAGAGTCTTAAAAAAGAAAAAATCCTTTAATCATTAAAGACAATTTTTTCGGGATATGGCAGAAAATAACTCCTTGATAAATTTGATTGACTATCCCTCTTTTAGTGAACTTTGGAGTATTAGTTTCGATCCGGTTGCTACTGAGTAGCAAAGAGGGCACGTCTGAATTAGCTTTACATCCTCCAAGCCAACATTTATACTCCAAGCAATGCACACCACAGTCAAAGAAAACAAAAAATATAAAAAATTATGAGGAATTCTTAGGAACTTTACAGTTGCACTTTATTATTCTCGAATTTTACTTTTTGAGTTTTAATAAGATATGAAACTGCTTACCACCAAATTTTCTAAAAATTCTGAATAAAAGCATGAAATGGTGAAAGCTGTGACAAAAATTGTGATATAAAGTTAGGGAAATTTTTAAAGTTTTTAATAAAATTTAAATTGGCTTTATGTGGTTTTTGCCCAACATTTCAGCTATACTCTTATATAAGAACAATAAGACACAATATTTTTGTTTTCTTGCTAATAAAATCTATAAACTATTGCTTTTCATATCAGCACATCCGTCTTCCGGAATTCGTTTATTTAACATAACATCAGGTTAAGTTCTAAAAACTTACCAATTTTTTATGTTTTTATTTTGGGTGCATGTGTTAGTGTATGCGCATTTTATCTGATAAAACATTCCAAATTATAAGGGGATTTTAAATACCCTTGCGGAGATGAAGGTACTCGTTTATGGACAAAAAAGGATACTTTCGAAAACAGAAAATACAAAATAAATATTTCTTCCATAGAAGCCTGCCATTCATGTATGCGTAATTGTTTGAACATTAGCACGTCTACACACATGCATACATATATTTGTATATCCTTGGGTTATTCGAGGAAATATAGTCATTACATTTGATTGCACTCTCGGCAGACTACAACAGAGCCACAGCTAACAACTCTTTTGCATTAATTTTTGGTTTTAGGCTGTAAAACAGCTCACAAGTGGGCACACATCTGCTTGCTGGTTTACCTCTATGTTATTTGCATACTAGTATGCGTAAATGTAAGTGCACCTAACACTCAATGACTTATTCGTTTAAGTGAATTACAGATAAGAACCAGCTTCAACCAGCCAACCAACCAGCAAACGCCCACTAACTAACCGGCTGGCATACGAGTAGAAGCTCGTGTGAGATTGGTTGTGTGCGCCACCACATAAATGAATGGGTGAACGCATAAAATGTCCGGTTTTCCGCTTTGGACATCCTTTTAATTTTCCGGCGTTCACATTATATACACGTAAGTATACACATGCACACACGCTTATGGATGTATACATACATATATGAGCCATTAGAAGCACACACTTCACCAGGCGTTTTAATGCCTATTTACTTATGTGTACTAGGGTTGTCCTTAATTCTAATATTCCAGAACCAGAATTCGAAATCAGGTAAGGTGTTATGGTGGGCCCAAGGAGTCCTTGAGGTTAAACAGTATTCCGATTTCCAAAAAATTGAAAAGCAATATGTCAAAATAGGCACTTAACCGCTCTTCTGCTTTTAATTAAAAATAAAATGAAATAAAAATTAAATAAAGTAAAGCACAATAAAATAAAACAAACCACAAAAAAAAAAAAAAATTCAATTCAATTTAATCAAATAACATTAATTATAACTTAAATTAAATTAAATTAAACGAATAAATTTAATTGGAAATAAAAATAACGTAAAGTAAAATTTAAAAAAATATAATAAAATAATAAAAAAACTATAAAAAAGGATAAAAAATTACTTAAAATAAAAGGAGAATTATTTAAAATAAAAACAACAGTAACATTAATTAAAAAATTAAACGATAATGAAATTACATTAAATAAGATTAAACTTAATGACAAAAAAAAAACTAAAAAACGAAAAAAATATTTATATATTATATTTCAAAAATAAAATAAAATAAAATAAAAAAGCAGATTAATAAAAATAAAAAACCAATATCAACTGTAATAAAATAAATTGAATTGAATTAAATCAAACTAAATTAACTTAACCTTAATTAAACGCACTGAAATAAAAAAACAATGCAAACTAAAATAAAAGAACAAGCAAAAAAAAATATAACTAGCATATTAATAATAAACTAAAATAAAAAATAAAGATTAAATTAAAGTAAATTAAATGAAAAAGTAATTAAAGTAAGCCCAAATGATGCAAAGTACAATAAAATAAGGTGATGAGATTAAATAAGCTTAAATTAAATAAAATTAAGCAAAAACAAAACTAATTAAAAGTTAACGCAAAGAAAAAATAAATAAAATAAAACATAATTGAATATCACAAAATTAGACTATTTTAAAATAAACTAAAATATAGTAAACGAAATTCAACAAAATTAAATAAAGTAAAATTATGAAGTGTTTGAATTTTATTAGGTACATGAAATTAAATGAAAAAGTAAACTAAAATCAAAGAACATAAAATAAAAAAAAATTAAATAAAATAAAACAGATTTAACAAAAACAAAGAAATGAAAAAATATACCAAAATAAAAGCATAAATAAAATAAAAAAATCAAGGGCAATACAATTTTTTTTCTTTCTTTTTTTGCAGATGAGCGGGTTTCTAATTCCTATGCATCATCGGAGTTGCCGCCGCAACAATGGTATGTCCGCGACTAGAAAGCTCCCCCTCGTTTGGAACCGTCACCCACCCTTCAACCACTTTTGCATTACTTCCGAGTAGAGTCTAAGTGCATGCGTCCAGGTTCCGCAATAAAATAAAAGAAAATAAATTTATATTAAAAAAATATATAAAAAGTAAATAAAAAAATGCAAAAAGAAATTAAATTAAATCAAATTAATTTAAATTAACCCCAATTAAATATAAAATAAGCTTAAAATAAAATGGAACGGGAAAAAGTAATAATAAAGTAAAAGGTAGACAACTAACATCAAGGAGAATAAAACAAAAAAAAAAAAATGGAATGTAATTAAATTATTGTAAATTAGTTTGAAGTATATAAAAAAAAAATTAGCTAAAAAAACGAATACAGTTAAATAACAAAAATATTAAATTAAATAAAACAACAGAATAAATCAAATTAAATGAAATAAAAGGACAGGGTAAAAAAATAAAAAGCAAACTACAAAAAAAATGAAATTAAATATAAAATAAGGAATTAACACTAAAAAAATTTAATAAAATTTAAAAATATGAAATTGAAGTAAAGTAGTGATCTTATTTTTAATTATTAAAATAATGAATAAATGAAAAAATTAGTAAAAGCAAAAAATTTCATTAAATAAAGTAAAATTAAAATAAAATAAACTAAAAAATTTATCGCTGTGGCAGGTACCCTGTGGCTTTACCCCACTCAGTTTGATGGGGGTTAAATCCCTAGCAAAAATGATCGCAGCATGGAAGGCAAACACAGTTCACGGTGTCCATCCCCATGATCTTGAAATGGAATGCATAGACGCACAATCGACAAGACAAATAAAGCAATCGAAGTAATTGATATAACGGTGCCTCTTAATCGCAACATCCAAAACACATACTCCACAAAAATATTGGGGTATGCAGATTTGGTCATAGAACTTAAAAAGATGTACAAAGCGAAGGAAGTGGATATAATTCCAATAATATAATTCCGAATTAGTGCCTAAGCATTTAATCAAAAATTTGAGGAAGTATGACTGCCAACACCATTTAGAAGACATGCAGAAGTCGACCATACTGGACACATGTGCAATAGTTCGTAGATTTTTAAATATTTAGGCAATAGCAATCGCATGGGCGTGGAACTTGGACTACGCTCCTCCAGGATGAGTAATCTCCGGCAATAGCCGAGATGGATAAAACTCAAATAAAATAATAAAAATAAAGAATTAACTTAAAATAAAATAAAATAAATTAAAAAAAAAATAGACAGATGTCAATAAAACAAATTAAAAAAAAGATTAAATAAAATATTAAATGAAATATTAAAATAAAAATTAAATAAAGAGAAATAAAACAAAAAGAAATAAAATAAAGTGGTTACGACAAAAATTAAAAAAAAAATATTAATAAATAAACTAAAATAAAATTAGGAAAAACAAAAAAAAGGCTAAAAAAATTAAAAGCAAAGTACTAAAAAAATTAAATAAAATATGAAAAGTAGAAACTAACTAAAAAAAATTTAATAAAGTAAAAAATATGAAATGAATTAAAGCAATCAAGTTAATTTTATTATTAAAACAAATAATAAATGAAAAAATAACTAAAAATAAAAAATTTAATTAATAAAAGTAAAAATAAAATACAAAAATAAAGAATTAACCCAAAATAAAATTAAATAAATTTAAACGAAAAATAGACTAATTAAAATAAAAAAATTTAAAAAAAATATTATCAACATAAAATAGAACAAAATGAAATAAAATAAAATGAATACGCCAGAAATTAAAAAAAAAATAAAAAAAAATTAAATTAATTGAAATCAAAAGAGGAAAATTTAAAAAAAGGATTAAAAATAACTTATCATTATTAGATCATCCTTAAAGTGATACATACAAACTTGAGCTTGGAATCGCATATTTATCTACAAGCTCGAATGCTTGCTAACGTTCACATATGCCGGATTTCCGCTTTGTATGTATATTTGCTGTGACCATCCTAGTGGAATCCGGTTACAATATCTTATTTTGCGTAAATTAAACATGTGTTGGTCACAGTGCTGCTCGTTGTTTCAACCATGGCTGTATGTGTATGCAAATATGTACATACATATGTACCTATATGAGAATGTGTTCTCTGATAAGAGTACATGTGAATGCACTAAAATTTCTTTATTATATACTGTTACGAAGTTTGTGTGTGTGTATATGTAACTTGTGCGTGTATACAAGTATATGTAAGTAAATACACTCACCAATGTCCGCTATAGATCTGCAGATACATAAAATAACATCACTTTTACGAATAATCGCAGAAGTTTAATCTTGTGCTGCAGCAAAGCTCTTACTACTACTTTCACTGAAAGGCAACTTATTTAATTTTCCAGCTATAATCAAGCGTTACGCTTATTAATTCTAATAACATCCAACTTTAAGCAGCTGCTTGCCAATACCGTGAAACTGTAAAACCTATGCCCACACTTTCAAATCCCTTGAGCATTCAGCTACAAACTTTGAAAGGGTATGCGTAGGTGAGCATAACAGTAAACTGCCTAACTCACGCTCGTCAAGTGCCATTACAGCATTTGTGCGACTTTTGTGTATTTTTCTCAATTCATCTCTACTTACTTTCGCGCCTTGCCTCGTCTTCTTCGGGTTCCTCTGCTTTCTCATGTGACTAAGTCTCATCTCGTCTTATCTTCTTTTCTACGAATATTCCTACTGCTGATTTTATTTCACACTCCCTCTTTCATCACATTTTCAGCGCACGTGCATATACATACATACATCCAGCACATTTCATTCATCTTACGTCGGTTCATCTTGGCTCATTTTATTTAAAATTTCCCCCCTTATCCCCTCTATGTACCGCCAACTTATTTGTGATATAAATAAGTATGTCTGTGTAGGTGTACCTAATCCTTTGAATGTTCCTTAATTAACTTCTCAACTTGAATAGCGTCCGTTCGTTGGCTTTTTAATCCTAACCGTTCAGGGTTTAGAATACCAAAAGGTGCTTTTAAGCATGCCCTCATACTTATATACTTGAAAATACTTGAGAGCGTACATATGCAGTAGACTACAAGTAAAGTTATATATGCATGTATGTGTGTATATAACTCTGGCTTACCTTGAATTTTCCATTTTATTAAAAAAAAAAAATGGTTAAAAAATCAGCCAACAAAATACAAGTATGTATATATGTACATACTTACACTTGTGTTTACACAATTAAGTCACTTTATTTTTTTTACCATATTCGTGATACTTTTTATGTTATTTTTCTCGTTATTTATTCAGAATAAAATTAAAAAAAAGTATCGTCTAAATATGCGAACATAGTAAAAAGGTGAAGTGATTTAATTAAGTGAGCACAAGCGTATACAGGTTTATACATCTACAGTCTGCCTAATAGATGCATGACAACCATCAATTGGAAATTATTTGACTAATTCGATTCGAGCAAACTGCAAGGTGGATAATATTTACTATACAAAGTGTGTTCAAAAAAAGATGAATTTTAATTCTTCTCAAAAAATATTTATTTATTCACAAATTTCTATTTTTTCTCCTTTAAGTATTCCCCCTTGTGCCAGCGTTTTTTCCAATCCTCGAATCAATTCTGATATGCACTTTTTGGTATTCGTTGAGTTCTCTTAGCGATTTGGTTTTTATCTCCTCAATCGTCACAAACGCAGTTCTTTCATGGATCTCGTCAATCTTGGAAATAGACAAAAGTCGCACGGGGCCAAATCTGTTGAACGCGGTGGCTGATACCGGTGTTGTTTGTGACCAAATAATCCTTCACAAGCAAAGATGTGTGAACAGGTGCATTATCATGTTGCAAAAACCATGAATTTTTTTTATAATTCCGGGCGTATTTTCATATTGCTGCACGCAAACGGTGCATAACTTCATGGTTATACTCCTTATTTACCATACGACCTTGTGGTAAGAACTCCTGACGTAGTACGCCATGCTAATCGAAGAAAACAGTGAGGAAAACCTTCACATTTGATCGAACTTGGCGTGCTGTTTTTGGTCTTGGTTCTCCTAGACTCTTCCATTGGAACATTGTGCTTTCGTTTCAATGTGGTAACCATATACCCACTCCAGTTGTCACCAGTTATGACCCTTTTAAGCAAATCTGGATCATCGTTGACGTCATTCATCAATTCCTGATGCTCGTGCGACGATGGTTTTGATCAAAATTCAACGATTTTGGAAAGACCTTCTGCCACACGCTTCATCACCCTGGAATCACTTTTGCACTACTTCAGAGTGGCGTTTCTTTCTCATTACAGGGTCTTTTTATTGGGCCTTTTAACTGGAAGAGTTTTTTCAGCGAAACCACTGGTGATTTCCCTCGTTTCCTCGTTTCCTCGCTGCTTATCATCTTATTCATTACATTTTCAATGGTTAAATGATCGACTGCATTCTCCAGCGTTTGACGTTTTTGTTCCCAATGCATGCATTGAAAAAAAGTGTGTTCAGCGTCGTCTTCGGCTGCATTTTCCTATTTTGAACATGCATTTCTGAAAAATACCCTCCATCTGCTCCGTGTTTTGTTTCTACAGCGTTCTTGTCATAGCCTTTGCGTTGCGTTCTTTATTTCGCGCGCTGCAGGCTTGTTAACTCCTTTTCCCATCATCTCATTATTTAATGCATACAACCTTTTTCTCTCAAAGCTAGTAAATCTGTGGGTATTGAACCGCTTATCACTTAAACTCTCAGGGCTGCCGTTCCTTGTACCGATGCTAAGAGCTTGCATCGGTGATTTTCCTTTAGCGCATTTTCTCAAGGTTCAGCTCTGTATAAGAAAACGGAGAGCGTGGTAGCCATCATTATTTCCCATTTCCTTTGGGTTGGTCCCCTATGTTTGCCATCAGTCTACTGAGTAGGTATGCCATCTTAACGGCTTTCTCTGCTTCGTGTTTTATTTGGGCCCAAAAGGTTAGTCTTGAGTCCAGTCTCATGACTAGGTACTTTACAAATTTTTGTCCGGTTGGCGTATTGGAGCAAGCTTGCATGATAACTTCTAACGGGAAGTGCTTCTTGGTTAAAAGTGTTAGCTCCGTTTTCTCAGTGGATAATTTCAGGCCACGTGAACCTAGCCACGTTTGTGTTCCTATCATAACTTGGTTAAGTTTTCTACGAGCTTCTTAAAAGTTTCGTGTTGTGATGATTTCGGCGATATCATCTATGTATCCGATTAAGAAGGTAGTATCCAGCATTTCTATTTATTGAATTTGAATACATCCTTGTGCGCCTCCGGATGTGACGTGTATATATCGAGAACCATCTGGGGTTTGATAGTTGCCGGTCTCGCAAGTAATTCCTCATTATGCGGAGTAGGTATGCCGGAATTATGAAACTTTGCTCTAAAGTAGATGTCCGCCCATCTTGCGCTATTGAAAGCGTTCTTTACATCTTAGGTGACAAGGAGGACTTTGCTTATGGAACGAATACTGCCCTGTTCCGCTGCTCCTACGTTGAATGTTTCGATTGCCTCTATTCTAGTTTTTCCGCGTCTAAAGCCATGTAGCACCGCTGAAAGTCCTCCAGGGTTATCTATGGCTGCGGCCAGTTAAAGCTCGATCAGTATTCTAAGGAGTTTTCTTGGCTCCAAATAAGCCTAATTTGCCTTGATAACTGTTTGCCCAGCCATATTTATTTGATCCTATGAGTTTTTGTTTAGCTACTGCTTAAACGTTTTGAATAGGGTTGTCATTAGGCGACTATCAAGGCTAATCCAACATATCAATCCCATTTTGTTGTATCCATTCAATACACCTTCGGCTTCTATCCTTGAAATCGTTGTCTTCTTGTAAAAGCCAAGGTTGGCTAGTTCTTCCCAACATCTTCGCGGCTGAACGTAATAATGCTTTTTGGTAAATTTTATTCATCAAAATTGCATTAAAATTGGCGGTAAACGCAAACAAACGGCAAAATATTTTTTCGGAGAAGCAGCCCCGAAAACATGAACCTTAACTGGATGCTTAACAATTCATTGAGGTTGTTGATTATCAGCAGTACACCAGCACCGACGTATGCAACTATTCACCGAAAAAGAAGATTCATCCGTGAATATTACGTTTGCCCAATTCCGTTCTGAATTTGCCTCAGCTCATGCAAGCTTTTTTTCAATTTGAGATAATAAGAGCGGTGGTTTTTTTTATGTGCTGCGGAATTGAGGTCTTCTGCACGTAAACGTTCTCGAATCGTGTCTTTGGATACATCAACACCACTTTTCCTTCGAACTGGTTCAGTTTAACGCAACGATAAATTTGGCTTTATCGTAAATAAATCAATAATCTTCTGATATTTTCTTGGAGAGGTATATAGTTTTTTTTTAGTCCCATCCTGGCGAACGTTTTTAACATTGGTATACCATCGCAGTCTTTCATTTATGAATGGTTTTAACTTCTTCAAATAATTTGCTGCAGACGCACATCACATATTTGGTCCGTTAGGGTGTGCACATCGGACCAAATTGCTTTTCATACGCGAAACTTTTCTTGTAAAAATAATTTAGGCTTTCTAAACTTCTTACAAAACTAACAAATTGCACAACGTTTATTGCGAATTGAAAGGGCTTATTTAAATTTTGTTTTATAACGGAACTCTAAGTTTGAGTTTCACGGGTCACGCTTTCATTAGATAGACTGTAGATGCATGCTGTCGTATTGTAAACTTTTGAAGGGTAAAATTAGTACCCGAGTTTGCTACTTGGAATATTCGGTGTATGGTATTTTATACGTCACTGTATGCAGTAAGATTTAAAGCTTAATTCTGTTGTCTGTCTAACCACTTTAAATGCATCTTGATTATAATTTGAATAAGTAAAATAATTTGTTAGACTTTCTCCATGGTTTTATTATCCATCTACTCGTACCTAAGTTTGGCAAGTAAAAACAACGTTAAACTATACCGCTTGAAGTGAAACTACTAATTAGCCAAACTAATTGTGCGAGACTGGCGAACGAGTTATAAAAACAGAGGGAGAAAAAAGTATTTTTTTGCTACGAGTTCTTTTCTCTAATTATTAAAAGGTGTGCTTGTGAATATTAAAAAATGCAAAGAAATACTTCATACGAATAGCTGTGCATACCCGCTCATATCAGCAGTTTTTTTTCAGAGAAGCGTTTCAGGCGATGAAGAGCTGCATACATTTGCAAAATAGAAGCGAGCTAAGACTGTTAAATTAAGTTATAAGGCATTTTATTTTGCTTTCGTGTATATTAGCCCTGACCTTCAATATACACCCCTCTTCCATTCCTGAAACACTTCGTTATACTTGTTTGAAGCAAAGAGTTTTCTGCGATAGTAATTTCGTAAGGAAATGATGAACAGCTCAAAAAAAGTTAATATTGCATCTTCTTCTATGAATTAAGTTACGGGCCTGCATTTCGCTTCACGTGATGGTTTGCTGAACATATTCGGTGTGGATTCGCACAGTTACTGCGTGGCTATTTTAAGAGACAGTCGTTTTAAATTTGATAGGATATTTTTTGGCTCCACGCGACAGTTTATGTCATATTGTTCGTTCGTTACCTACTACTATTTTGGCAAAAAGAAGCTCGCATTTTGCGGTAGTTAGAGGAAAACGTTGAAGAAATAATTGACAGCAATGATGGTGGCAATGGTATGAAGAATGATAAACACCTAAAGTGTTAGTTTGGGGCATAAGTTGGTAGCGTTTTTAACGAAGACTTTTATGTAAGCAAAAAACGATAATTATATCAATAAGTTAATCATTTATATACCCGCCGTTGCTATTTAAGAGGTTGTTAGCCCACTTCTCGCCCAATTTGTTGATGCAGTTCCGCCAAAAATCGCTTGGTCTGGTGTCAAAGAAGTTGTTTAGCTGGTTTCTAAGGACTTCTAAGACTACTGAATGAAGGTGACTGAGAATCGTTGTATGATCACAGTTCATATTTTCCGCCAATTCACGACTGGTTTGGGGACCGTTCTCCTTCAAAAATGATTTGAGGCGCTCTTCATCGATTTCAGAAGGCCTCCCACTGCGCGACGTGTCATCGACGGCAAAGTCGCCATTATTGAACTTTGCAAACCATTTCACACCTGAAGACTCGCAGGCCTCGGCAGCTTTTTGACCTCGATGGAAAGTAAAGAAGAGCAGGTGTAGAAAATGTTGATTTTTGCCCCCGGGGTATTCCATTTCAAAGCCTCTAATAAAAAATGAAAAAACTCAAAAATAAAATTAACATCGTTTTGTAGAGCAGAAAGAATTATATTTTTGCCAAAGAGCAAATAAATAATTTCTGAAGGATTTTATTAAATATTTGGCATTCTCCGTAATTTAAACTCATCTTGTTTGCCGAAGCTCAACTAAGATATCGCCTCGGGAGTTGCGGTGTCTCATTCAGCGTTTTACACAATGTTCTAACGAACAAGAAAATATTCCAGCACCAGAACGAAAAAAGCGTAGATGTGAATTCGGTCGTCGGAATTTAAACAGAAAATATACAAAAACATGTACATTTGCAAAAAACTGTTTGTCCAAGGCACTGCTGGCAGATTTTTAACAATTTTCTTGGAATGCATAGCGTAAGAATGTTTATAAATTCATTAATTTGCAATTTGGAAACAGCTTTACCGAAGTTTAGTCAGCATTTATGTTATTTACACTTCAAGAAGATAGGGTGGGCCATGTAAAATTTGCTTTTTGAATCGGCTATAAAAAAAAAATGAATCAATATTTTTTCAAACTTTTTTTTTTATTTTGAAGATTAAACATTGCCATTTATGAATGAAAAATAATATCGTTCAAATGACTGCCACGACTGGCTTTATAGTAGGCCATTCGATCAACCCAAATTTTAAGCATATTTTCGATTATTTGGGCTCCAATTTCATGAATGGCAACTTCGATTTCGTATTTTAAAGCATCAATCGTCTCTGGATGGTTCGCATAGCATTTGTCCTTAACGGCTCCCCACAAAAAATAGTCCAACGGGCTTAAATCACAGCTCCGAGGCGTCCTATTGCTAAAATGTTTTTACGGTTCGTTATACCGTTGGTTTCATAAGTTAATCTAAAAGGTATTCCTCTGAAATTTTTCCACTTTACTGCAGTCAAAAGCACATACTTGCTGAACCGCCTTAAACCGAAGAACAGTTTTCTGAACGAATGCCCAACCCTGTGATTAAATAGTGAATTTATTGACCTTGTATTGTATGTATTTTGACCTTTTGTGCCCTCTACTCATTACAGTGCCTCATCCACATCCAGTTCTCTTGCTAAACCTGAGATAGAGCTGGGTTGGGCTGAGCATGTGTGCCTTTCCCCTGGCCGAGATGCGTCAACTTTCTTCCGGATATAGAGTCACTTTCATCAAGAAAGTGCCCGGGGACTGGTCGGAGACGCGACAGGAGACAATGGACCAAATAGCAATCCTATGCAGACTGACTACGCAATCTGCAGGGACCAGTTAGAATGCTTATGAACATCCTCAGTTTATCCAAAGAGAGGGTTATGAGTTGCCTCAACTCCCCGCCACTCCTGTAATGACTTCGGCAAGATTTGTGCCATAGTTTTTAACTCTTAACTTTTAAGCTCTTCCTGGATGGTGTGTTTTCCCATTTCAAGGGATCGGGTTCTATTAATAACGAGGCCGCAGCCTCTTTGGCCAATGCTTCCGCTACTTCGTTATTCCCAGTTATTCCCCTGTACCCTATGACCTATGACTATGCCTGACTGTCGCTCAGTATGGCAATTCGCGCATTCTGAAGGTTTTTACCTATCGTCATCACAGCAAAATGGATTGTAGAAAGATCTATAATTCAAATACCATTCGTAGAATTTCTTTACAGATAGATCCAAAATGGCGGAAGGCGTAGGAACGGCTGTCTTTTGTCCGCCATTTGATCTCCGAAAGTATTTCAGACTCCGAAATACTCCAGTTTATTTCAAGCGGAAATCCATGACGCAACAAAAGCAGCTGAATTAACCCTGGAATGAGTTCCTTTTAATGCTCGGATAAACATTTACGGCTACTTGCACTAACTCGGAATGTGTTCAACAGTGCAGATCCAAAATGGGTGAACTCTGCGGTAGTAGGCAGGTCACTATTTACTGGATACCAGGACTCAAAAAAATAAAAGGAAATGAGAGAGCTGGTGAGCTCGCAAAGGCAGGTATTTGCGTGCCGAGGTTGAGTAGGTCACCCATCACTCTCCTTTCTGAAAACAGCACTGAATGAGGAACTAGATTTTTTAAATACATTCGATATGGGAACACTCAACCACCAAAACTACCACAATTATGCTAAGGACCTGAAATACCAAAACTGCAAACTTTATTTTATCACTGTCTAGGAAAGATTTAAATATTGGTTGGAGTACTGACGCGGCACTGTCTCACCCCACATTCTACAACCAACATGGGATTAGTTTAGAGCGATGCGAATAACACATGCAACGTAGCGAATGATATGGTTACTTTGGAACACTTACTTTGCCACTGGCCTGTCTTCTGTAGGGCTCGACAAAAGTGCCTGGGATCAGCATATTTTTCATCCATGAAGGGCAGTGAATTATGAATTATATAAAATGATATCTTCGACTCCAGATAAATAACACTGGCAGCACAATGGAGGTCTAAGTGAGATCTTTTCACGGATTAGCCAGCAAATCGGCTTAGCTAAACTAGATCTTAATGTTTTTTCGAAATATTTTGCGAGATTCTTAATATGTAATAAATTCTATAATTCCATTGGAAATGCGGTACCATGTTTTATTTGTATGGAGACCGTTGCATTCTAATATAGTTATGAGTATGTGTGTACCAGGCTGTTCAATAAGTTTTGCGGTTCGAAAGGAAGTCATTACAACCACCCAAAATTTTTTATTTTTGGTTATGTGAAGTCTTATTTCAATCTGTCAATCTATTTTTTGTTTACTAGCCATTTTGTATCGTGTCACAATATTTTCTACAATGGAAAAAATCAAGTATTGTGCGGTGATTCAATTTTTATTTTTGGATGGGTTGCTGAATTTAAAGTGGTGGTACAATGCTTAAAGACGATCCTCATCAAGGACGATGTTCAACGGTAACAACACCAGAAATCGTAGAAAATCATCACTACAGATGAGACTTGGGTATATCACCATTATCCTGAGTCAAAACATGAGGCTAAACGGTGGTGTGAATCTGGTTCATTGGCTCCGATAAGAGTTCATGCGCAGAAATCCGGCAAGAAGATGTTAGAAAGGAATTTTGCTTGTATATTACTTGCACACTGATAAAAAAATAAGTTCTGAATATTGATGTAACCATATAGATTAGCTGAAAAAAGACCCAGCTTTCCAAAACAAAAAAAAAAAAACTAAGTAGGACAATGCACCGTGACACAAGAGCATGGAAAGGTCATAACAGCCATTGCAGTCCTTTCAGATTCTAACTGGGGATGGAATTCATAAATGGGAATCTCGTTTGAATAGGTGTATTGATTTTCAGGGAGACTATATAGAATATAAAAGTGCATTTTAAACCATAAAATTGTGTTTGTCTTATGGATCCGCAAGACTTATTGAACAACCTAGTATGTATTATGCGTAATTTATTAAATACCTAATGTTACTTTGCTGAGATGTCAAGCGGCACCGACTAAATGAAACACATCACATCCAGAGCGCTAAGAAGACACTGGTCTCCAACGAAGGCAAACGATACCGGAGCGCTTAGCTGGGAGCATTTAACTCACCGGTAATTAAAACCGCTAAGCACGTATAATTAAATTATTATATCTCCACTTAAGCACCTTCCTTCTTCTTGCTGTAACGCCACCAGGGTTGTGGTACCAATTTCGCACCCCTGCCACCCCAGCGTGTACAACTCTTGCCATACTCCGATTAAATATGTTTGTATATCCTTTGAATTCGTTCACTATAGCGGAGATACGCCTAAATTTGCATAATTTATGAAAAATATAAGCTTTACGTGCTCGTACACACGCGTGCACATCTGGCCTTTTGGTGTCATGTGACATTAGAACGGCTAATTTCCGCTGTCATGTTTGTCGTAATTAGTAACTTTTGCATTTTTAATCTCATTTCAAATGCATTACCTGCGCGTATCCACTTTCGTACGGGCACATGCTCACTTAAGATCCACCTACAAAATTGGCCCATGCATGCAGGTTCGTGTGAATTCAAGATAGTGGCCACACGACAACCGTTACATTGAAAAAACCCAACAAGCGAGTGCAAAGGCCGAAAAAAAGAGATCGGTGAGTGCAATTTGCAAATGCCACTTGCGCAGTTAATTTACCACTTTTTTATGCCTGCATGCCAAGTGCTGCTACTTCACTTCTGCTCGGCTTCGTCCATAAAAACAAAAAAAAAAAAAAAAAAACACATGTACCATTTTCACGAGCCGGGAAATTTTTCCACACATTTATGCATATGCAAAATTTTCATTTCGCATGCATAACTATGCGAATCTCCCGTCGTGTCTCACTCATATTTCAAGCGCTGCCAGCACGGTGACGGCTGTGGCGGCAGGTCACGTGGCAGCAGCAAAATACGCGGCCACCACTAACGCTGCCACTTCATGACATTTGCGTCACCGAGCAACCATTCATTGCCACACCTTGGTCGCACCAGCGTCAGAATGTGTGGGAGTGGAGGTAGGCTTGTAGTGGTGTGCAGTAGCCTACCGCATGGCGTGCGGCCGTGTCAGCGGCATATCTTTTGCATATAAAATGTGAAAGAGTTTTGCAAGCGCGTGTGTGTACAAGTGAATTTGCATTCTCTCGCCGCACTGATAATTTCGCATGACAAATGATTCCCTTGATTCCCGACTCGTGGCAGCTTGACTGACAGGCATGTTGGCAGGCGCAATTATTTCTTGTCATAGGCATAGCGTCTCTGAGCGTTCACAAGGAAGCTTAGGCTGCCAACTCGGTGTTTCTTTGATTTGCTTTCAGTCGTGGTTCTGCAAATTAAAATGTTATCAGCAATGGCAGTCCGCGCTTTGTCTCTTTTCCTATTATACAGAGGTATTTGACTTTCCTCGTTTTTGTATGTAGAATGCATAGGACGAAAGAAAATTTATTCTGGATGCGCTAACAGTTTTTTCCCTTGGAAATAGAAGCAACATTTTAAGTAGACACAAGATGCACTGAAACCGTTTTTCATTGCCATATTTACATGCAGAAGTTGCAATCAGATGAGAAATGAAACAAAATGTAAGCTTTTGCGAAAAAGAATTTTACGTGCTTTTTATTTCTTTTTTTTCTTCTGTGGTTTACAGCACAAATAGCAGGGGTTTGGAAGTGCTCCGAAATCGATTAGAAAAAGAATGCGTTATGTGTTTAAATTTCTTATAGGCGAGATATTCAAATTTTTTTTTCATTCCTTGCCCCTTCTTTGTTCTACAGTTATTTCACTGTCCAGCCATTCGGCTTGTAATTTTTTCGTATTCAAATTTCTGGTAACTTTTGCGTAGTATAGGGTGTTTTTTTAGGGGTTACGTTTTCAAGTTGGTACTACTTTTTTCGTATATGGTCTTTTTGACAGCTGTCACTTGATTTATGCTCAGTTTGGTTTGCCATTTCATAATGAATAGACTTACACCTGAACAACGTTTGCAAATCGTGCAAATTTATTACGAAAATAATGGTTCGGTTCGCGTGACGCATCGAAGAAAATTTTGTTCAGCGATGAAGCTCACTTTTGGTTGAATGGGTATCATTTTTAAAACATAATGGCAAACCCTAATCTTTATAATAAAGCTAAATTCTTGGCCATAACATTAAATTATATACGTTTTATTTCATCTTGAAAACCTAACCCCTAAAAAAAACACCCTAATTTAAAGTTTATACAGTAACTGGGGTTATTGTGATGCAGGCGAGCGATGTAGTGCAGCAGGGTTTTTCAGAAACTAAGAGCATAGAAATAACCGAACCCAGCTGGAAAGTAGGGCGTTCCCATAATATTAAAAAAGCTTGCTCGCATTTGTTTTTCAATTATGAGTAAAATTGTTTTTTTTTTTAATTAAAGTTATTGGAAGCCGAAGTGTAGGACTTGACTTTGGGTTCACCGCTCTAAAAACTCACCCCCAGTTACATTTTGCTTTGTCTGTCGAACCACAGTTAGGAATTGCTTTCCTGATTTGCCTTTTTAGAAAAATTTTTGGAGACTCTCCATTCAATGCGACTTGGTGATGATTTTATTTCCCTTATTGCAAAGAACGGACCAGTTTTATTTTGACTCAAGCATATTATCCCATGGGGTTTCTCACCCTGTTGCTCAAATCACTCCTTTTTGTTTCAAACTGCGGATTGACAAAAAACCACTTTCTACGTCTTCAATAATATCATTTGCACAGAAGGTGTAGTAAGAGTCATCTTCATGTCTAAATTTATCATAGTAAAATTTGAATCATCCGTGTCCTGTCAATATTTTGAAGGTGCAAATCGTCTGACTAGCCAACTTCGTACAGAAAAATCAAGTGATATTTTCCGTAAATTGCTTCAAAGACTCTGCTTGACGACTCACCTTATTTTTTGAGAATTCACCTATCTCCGTCACCGAAATGTCTATTGGGCAATCCCGAGATGTCACAAACACTGCTGTCAGATAGCTGCGCCGCACAGAAGATTGCTTCTTATGACGTTTGCGTGCAATAGCTTACGTTGTTTAATAGGCCATCTCGAATTCACCAAGAGCCCAGATAGCGTCGCTGCTACTTTTTCAGCTTTCTCTACTGGACATTCAATTGCCCAGATATTTGAGGGCAGCTTTTGAGACTATATCACGTTCCTCCACTGTGATATTAACGACGTCATGCACTTTTCATCTACTTAATAACATTGTCTCTGTTTTATATGTCGCTAATTCGAGACGGGCTTCCTCCAGCCAAGTCTAGATTTGTGAAACTGCTACGTTTGCTACTTCTGTCACCTCTTTTATGTACTTGCCTACCACTACAATAGCTACATATGTCATTGAATTTTGCACGTTCAGGGATTTGCAAACCCAGAGTAAACGAGCCTAGGACAGATCCTTGTGGACAGATCCCTTCAGAGACTTAAAACATCTTTGACACCTTCCTTCGTATTGTATACCAGCACTCTATTTACCTATCGATCTACAGCTGATCGTGCAATTAATTGCCTTTATTTGGTGGTAGCTAGCCTTCCTGACCAAAGTTAATTTTCAAAATAGAAAGAAGTCGCATGAGAATAGAAGGTGCAGCTGATAGATAGAATGCTATTTTTGGTCAAAAAATGCGTTATTAAAGTAAAATAAAGAGCTGATATTTACCAACGACCAGATATTCGTAATACGCCAAGTGTTAGAACAAGATACAAAAGATGCTGCTACTGGTTTGCTGAGATATGAAGGAAGTGCGGGTAAGACCTTGTACAAGGTGGTGCAAAACTAATCATCCAATTTTGTGTTTGAATAACTTTTTCACTAAGCAAAAAAATGATTTTGAGTAATGGAAGTTTCATATATGGTTGATGACGCGATTTGCAAAAAATATAAATCTTCCGACAGGGTGATTAATTTTGCGCCATTATAATACCGAAAATGGTTTCACATAATAATTTGCTTAGATGTGCAATATGATGTAGGTTTAACAATGTCTTTGACCAACTGCCATTAAAATATAAAATAAAACCCATAAAAATCACCCTCTCCTGCCAAAATCGTATCATTAAGCTTCTCTATCAGGCATTTCCTTCCCGGCAATCTACCTCTTCATGCGCCTTACAACACAAATACAAATTCGGATTTCTAACTAGTCAAACAAACACTTAGCCAAACATTTAACTGTTTACTGTTGCTTTAATTTATTTTTCTCCTTGAGGCTTCACTGAGCTCTCCTTAATCTGCTTCAATTTACACGCTTCGATGATTTGAAATTAGTAGCACAAAAAGGTAAAATGATGAACAAAAGGAGTTAGTAAAAAAATGGAAAAAACCAAATGGAATTTTTAATTAAAAAATGCTTGCGGTGGCATATTTTGATATTTGGAAGGAAGTAATAATGCAAATAAGCCAAATATGCCTGGATGTCAGTTTGAGTTTAAAGCGAGTAGGGCACTTTAGTTTTCAATACTTTTTGGTAGGTAGTATTTATATGTATCTATAATGTTTTTCCGTAAATGGAGGTTCATTGGACGAAGGAAGCAATTTGCCTAGATAGCATAAAAACTATAAGGTTTTTGTTCTTTAAAATTTTGTTTCTTATTCTTGCTCAGAGGAATTATTGTCCATTACTCGTTTCCTTAAGTAGCAGCCCAAAGTCATTGAAATTTCTTACATGAATTTGACACTTTCTTTAACTTGCTTTGGGGAATGCTGCTAAATTGGCAGCCGAATATTAATCCGGATCGTTTCGGCAACGTAGGCCTTATCTGCCTTCCAGAACAGTTGACGCCGGTTATTCACGGTTTTTCTAGTCAAATTACCTGTTTGCATAATAAAGTGAAAATTGTAAGTGACTTAAAAATTGGCTTGATTTTTGACAATTTTTTTGATGGTAGTCTTGTGCGTTTCCCCATGCCACTTGAAATTTGCTTTGTTAGGTTAGGTTAGGTTGGAAAGGTTTCTCACGGAGTGGCATACTTGGACGAATCCCTTATTCGTCCTTTGTGATACCATTGTGAAGGAAGTAAGGTGAAGGAAAAAATCGATGGGATGAAAGAAGAGGGCGGGGAGAGGTGGGGGTGGGACCGTTAAGAGGATGGGTTTAGAGTCTGTGGCTTATGAACGATGACTGTGCTGTGTTTGCGTCAACCACTTTATGCTGCTGATGGAATTCATCAAATTTTTAATGTCAACGCCAGCTATATCAGCAGGCGTAGCAAAGAAGTAAGAGCTAAGATGCATAGATCTTAACCCCGCCAGAGCAGGGCAGTTAAAGAGAATGTGCTGAGATGATCTCACCTCATCCTCCATACATACGACGCAAAAAGGACCCAAGGCAACTCGTGCTTAGTAGCTTTCCTGAGCGCCCCCGATTGACACATGGCCAGAAGTTTTGCGACCTTACAAGTTAAAACTTGTACTGTGGTATACTAAAATTCAATAAGCTATAACTCTGCATACCTGAAATTTTTTAGAGATTCTCATTAAAAGTGTGATATTTTGATGAACTTTTAAGGGGGTAGCCTGCTTTAGAGGCGATTTTTTTTTGCACAAATGTCTTCCTAAACTATCCAAAAATGTGTCCTCAAAATTTCAGAAGCAAATTCAAAATATTTTCGCAGTTACAGAAGAAATTATGAGCAAGCGTCGAGTTGGTATAGGAGCGGATTTTTTATATACAAAAACTTTGACGCGCGATTTCTCGGTTTTTTATTTTACGATTTTTCCTAAGTGGTGGGAAAAATAAGGAAAAAGTTAAACGTCCTATCGAAACGAGCTAACATTGATCGTATTCGGAATTAAATTCTCTTCTAGTTGAACCTAAAAAACCTTAAGAAAGTTATGATTAACCCACTTTTTAAACAATCTAAAGTGAATTTGTTTTTCGAAAAAAAATGATTTTTTTTAATTAGCGAAAAATTGTTGAATTTCTCACTTTTTGTTAAATTTTTTTGGTTTAAATAGAAGCTATACTATACTAAAATAAAAATTTTTTTGGGTTTTTGGTTTCAATTGGAAGTTGCGAGGCGCCTCGGCAAAATGCTTGTACCAGGCATAATATGACATACCTATATTATATTGAAAACATTTGAAAAGACTGCTGAAATATATAACAATAACACCTGAAAGTTTCGTTTCAATCGAATATTTCTTTCCTTCCCAAAAAAGTCCACGAAAAAATCGATTTTTTGAAGCCTCTAAAGGAGGCTCCCCCCTTACTGAAAATTTGTTGAGTTTTTATTTTTTTATTTTAAAATGATTTTGAAACTTGGATTTGTTTGGTTTTTGTGGTAGAATGATCTATATTTACATGAGAAAATTATAAACATTATATGAGAGATAAATAAATTGTAAAAACTTCTGTGCTTCTGCGCTCTAGCCTTTAATGCAGGCATATTCCCGTAACAGAATTCTTCGCTCTATGCTGCGACTGGGAGCGGTAATATGCTCAGAGAGATATTTTTTATAGCAGTTATAAAAAATTAAATAAAAATGGTTAATTGGCGCGTATACTTCTCTTCGGTGTTTGGCCGAGCTCCTTCTCCTATTGTATTTGTGTTGTGCATCCTGTCGTTGTTCCAGAAATCTAGGGACCTCGGTTTTTGTGAGGAGCTGAAATATAGAAATGGCAGAAATACACTCGAAGGCTTGCCATTGCCCGCCGAGGGACGAGCGCTATTAAAAACATTTTTTTATATAATTTTGCTGTTTCAGTTTGGGGAAAAAGAAATCCATTATTTTCTCTGTAAATGGCTGTAGTGATAGATATCTCTCAGTTTAAAGTTCATGTACGTTGTCAATGTGACATTTAACATTTTCCAATTTTTCTTTGATAAAAGTGAAAAGGCAAGCCATGCCACTGAAATTATGAGTGGTGTTTATGGTGCCGATACTCTGACTGCTAATTACGTTACGCAACGTTCAGACATTTTTGAGGTTAGTAGTCGTAGCATCGTTTAGGAGCTAAATATCGACCATAAAGCAGTATTAAACTCTTTGCCCAAAAACAATGGATTCCTTTTTCCCTAGACTAATATTATCAAGATATAAAATAAAAAAATATTTAATCACTACAATATAGCTGACTGTCATATAAGCACTTATATTATCATCATTACTATCCTCATTAAACTACACATTTTCGTTCATGGGAATGTTCGGATAGTTTCCCCTTGTCGGTGTGATATTCTATCTCTCTTTCACCAATAGCGATTTATTATAACTGAGAAATATATCTACTATTCTCTAAAGACAAGGCAACTAACCATTTTTATTCTTACAATGCTGACAACTAAACTCCTCATTGTCGTCATCACAAACTTTTCAGCTCTAATAATACTCCTCATTTTTGTTATCAAAAATTTATCAGTACTGTTGGGCCAAACTACTCATTTTCGTTATAATAAGTAATCAGCACTGATGATAAAAACTCCTCATTTTCGTTATCATAAAATGTTTTATTTAGAAATATAAAAAATTATTTTTTTTTTTTATTCATTAGAACGCTCTTACATATTAATTCGGTGTTTCATCCATGGAGATTCGAACTTCCGCATTTTCAAATCTTAGCTAAGCATCTACTCATTCGGCTATGGCGACCATACAACAAACACCACAAAATTTCACACTAGTACTTTTTTCAGATCAGCCACATTATAAATGTGCTGCCTTGACGTTTAAAGTACAGTAGATATATTTTTCACTTATATGAAATTGCTATTGGTAAAAGAGAGATAGAACTCAGACGAACAAGGAGAGGAATATCAAATGGATACAACTGGAACTATTCTTACCGATTGATAGTAGTGAGTGACCTTATTGTTGGTATAATATGAAGAAGACTCATAATAATTTACCTGAAGATGTCAAAAGATCAAAATGTTGTTTGGATATTGTAATCAACCGTTTCAAAAATTCGTTTATTGTAGAGTTGAGTATAATAAGAAGTAAATTTAAAAATATTAAAAAAAAATTAAATAATTTTAAGAGCTATTCAATGTTGAAAATTTTGGCAACGAGCTGTTTTAATAAATGAGATATGGTATTTACTTTTTTTAATATTTTTATAAATTTGAAAATTAAAATTTAATTATTTGAAAAAAAAGTTATTTTTTTTGTTAAAATTTTCTGCAAAGAAAACTTTGTTGAACATTCTTGATTTCTTAATTATGTTTATACCCACTCACGCAGGCATAATATATTGCAATTTCGTTCGCGTAACAAATTTGTGGACCATCATAAAGGAACAGAGATAGAGATAGGTATTTACGGCCGCTGAAAAATACTTAGCCTCCCTCAATTTCAGATTTTTTTTAATAAAATCACTTAAATGTTTTTCATATTAAGCTTTATTTTATAAATTTAAAAAGTTTTAAATCAGTATCAGTCTTTTTCTTTAAGAAATACGTAAATTTGTTTACTTTATACTATTACAACAGGAATGGATTCCCATACTGTCTTGGCCTTTTCAAATAACTGAACCAAATTTGTGATATTCTACTTGCTGAGAGCTTTTTTTTACGGCGTTCCAAAGATGTTCTATACAGAACACTGATCAAATTGGCTTCAAAAAACTTTTCTGCCACACGAGATGTGTGCTTCGGATCATTGCCTTGTTGAAATTTCCAAATCACCGGTAAATTCGCCGGCGCATAAGGTAGAATTACATTTGAAGTATCTGAACGGATATAGCTGCATCTATATTACCCTCAATACGATGAATTTGTCCGACACTGTACCACGAAAATCAGCTCCACACCATTATTGAGCCTTCGCTTTATGGTTTGTGAGACGCACTTGGGGTCGAATGCTGAACATTTTGGGCGCCGCACGTATTTCCTACCATCTGCACTAATTCTATTTATTTTCGTTTCATCGCTGAATAAAATATAATGGCACTGATTTGTGAATCCAGGATACGCACCGTCAAGCAATATTAATTAGGCGTTGTTATTGCAATGTTGCGATGGCTTCTTCCGTTCCAGTCGACGATGAAGACCTGCTTCTGCCGATGAATGCACAACTTTTCCAGGGGAGCAAAAATTTCTCGATGAATGTCAGCAGTACTCTTCCTGGTATTCTGTTTTGACAGTACAGTGATCGTCCCATCAATCTGGGAATGCTTTCTGCCATTTTATACTTTCAAAGCATTAAAAGCCGTCGTTTTTGAAACGTTTTAGTGTTGAAATAGCACTGCGGGATAGCGATTAAGCTATCAAAAAAGTCAAAGAACTTGGAATCTCATTCAATGTTCCAATCAAAAGAGTTTTCGAGGCATAAACAGTCCCAACCCACTCTAGGAAAATCAAAACTTTACCTCGAAGATTTTTTGAGGTATGCGAAAATAAATGTTCTCAAAGAGCGAAGGCGAGTCAACTGTCTCATATATATTATAATATCAAATACAAAACTGAGTGAAAGTGTATTTCTGCTAGTTTGTGATGATTTTAAATTTAGTAATGCACACCTTGCATTGGATGAAGGAATCGAATCAGTGAGAGCAAAGCGAAAAAATCGTCAAATGAAAAACGAATAAATTTCGAAAGTAAAAAGTTGTACTCGTATGTTTCATTAGTGCGTTCACTTTGAGAATTTTAACGAGATGTCAAGTTTTATTTTGCTTGATTTTTCTTTGCCCACGAATGTGTTTTCTAAATCATTTAATCCAATTTTATTTCAGTGCCTTCTGCTCCCTATTTCTAAGTCACCGTTTAGGTCAGAAAGAACTTTTGTAGTTAGTTGTTTTTTTTAAATAAGTAAATAAATAAATAAATGAAATATTACCCTTGAAGTTCATTGTATTTCAGAGAGCATTTGAACAAATTTTCGATGCACTCGTCACCAGCTTTTTTTTGAGCTCTGAGCCAAAAAATTTTTTGGAGTTCATTCAATGCTGAGTATCTGAGAATGTAAAATCCAAGCGTGGCTTCGTCTCATGGCATGCCACTTGAAGATCCTGCAATATTAGTTCGCGTGCAGCATCGATTTTTTTTAACAATGCAATAGTTGATTTTGAACGATCTTCATGAAATTTGTATTGAAGCTAAGTGTGGCTATGACTAATTTCGGAAAACCTTCAAAATACAGTGGGGCACGAAATGTTGCCTGATCAGAAATAAACTGAAATGTGCTGATTGACAAACAGTTATTGGTTTGAAAAAAGTTGAGAATTATAGAAAATTTTCTTGAAAGGGTTTTGATATTTTTACCAAGACATATTTTTCAAGTACTTATAAACAGTATGAATAGTACTAGGAAGACACTAAGTAAAATTCGCACTAAAAATATTCACACTATCTCATAACGTAAACACATAGCACACATAATGCGGCCCACAAACAGGAAAGATCTCATTAGAATCGGTTGAAATTCGTTTTGCCACACACTGTGGATCGCTTGCCAAATTTCATGCCATGTTGTTCGCCGCCAAGTAAACATTGAACGCGGAAAGAAAATACTTGCCATATATCGTATTGTTTATTGTGAATGTGGCAATTTTTCCGCTCATATTTATTTATGCGAAGTATCAAAAAAAGTGACAAAAAACGGCAATAAACATTTTTTCGACAACAACAATTTTTTTCAACTTTGAATCTGCTGTAAACCCCTGAGCACAACCCGATCTTCTAAAATTCTACTAAATTTATATAATTATTCTTCTGTTTGTGGCCCGCTTAAGGTAGTAAATTATGAATCCAAGTTACTCATACGCCATGTCTCAACACTACCGCAGCCACAATAAATCTCATTTTAAGCAACAATGAATTATGCAAAAATTGCTGCAATGGAAACTAATCTTTATAAGCTATAAAATAAGAAACGCGTCCAGGAAATATGTAGCAAAACAAAATATGCCATGATCTGAGTATTCAAATGCCTTAAGCATGCCGCAGGGAATACATAAATAAGCCGTTGAAATTCCTCATACACAAATGCCAAATGGAGGCAATGACTTGGAATGCTGAGGCTGCAGGGATAAAAAGGCAAAGCAGTGAGTTTGAGGTACAATAAATAAACGCTTTATTGTTGCCGCTCTATTAATGTTTTATTTTTATGAAGCTGCTGCAAATACCAAACAATAAATGACCCAGCAGCCAGTGAAGCGCTAATGCCTATGCGGGCATGCTTTTACATGAAAAATGAAATAACAGAGTGAATAGAGCGTCAATGTGATCTTCTTTCTGGGTTCGGTGTCTGCTCGAGTGCACTCAACAGGCAAATGAAAGCGGAAGGCGGAATAGGAAAAATGCGAAGCAAACGATTGCAATACAAATGCACACACACACACACATACGCACGCTTAGATACACAATATGCAAACTTGTTAATTATGTGAGAAATACCGGTAACCGTTTTTCACGCCATTAAGAGTAATTTATAACCTTAATTTTCTGCATCAACTCGAACAAGTGCAAAAAATGGGTATCTGGAATAATGTGCGACTACAATAACTGCACGTATAAGTGTGTATGTATGTGTGTGATGTTAAATATGGCAGCGACAAGAAATGGGTCAGCGTAGAAAATATGGTGAATATGCTTCAAATATGAAAAATATGCCCGGCAAAAGCAATGCCAATGGCCAATTAAGATATACGAATAGGAATAATTAAAAATGCCTCTTACGCCACAATAGCAGGACCACCGCACTGATTTTTCGCCCACGAACGAACTCATTTTGCCGAACAAAGAAATGGATTTGCTAATTAAGCAGCTGGGTCACGTAGAACAACGGCAGCTGGCCGGAGTTTGAGCTCAGTCATAATTATCCTGCACCTACGCGGTGACAAACCAACAGCTTAGCTTGTGATTAGGCTATTGAGTTGTGCGACATGGAAGCGATTATGTTTATGGGAGTGCACCCACGTAAATTCAGTTTAAGTGAAAATCGATTTTCAATCCCGCCTTTCGACGCTTGCCATGCTTTGCTCAAATTTCAGATCGCCACAGGAAAAACTCAACAAAAGTTTAAGCGATAAAAGCTTAAGAGTAAGAATAGAAGTATAAAGTTGCGCGTGAGCTGTGAGGGAACGACAATTAATTGTAGTTGTGTGGGAAAATATGGTTTTTGGTTTTGATGAACGTTTAGCTGAAAGCTATTTGAGTGGTGCTAAAGACTATTGACTTAACGCGTTGTCACCTCCAGATTTCCTTTCCTATAAATTTCCTACTATCTGTTTCATTTGCTATCTTGTGAACTTGATTTCGTGCATTTTGTTTTTTTTTTTGGGATACTCTTTGAAGACTCTTGAAAGCCTGAAATCTATCGACTCAGTGTGCTATGTACTGCATTGTGATGGTTCTCTGCTTAGGCGAGGCGTATGATTCTCCGATGTTCTGCGGCATAAATAGCTGCGTGGCATGGCTCATGCGAGGTGCACCGTTGTACGGACTTGGCCGTCCGTTTAAGTAAAACTCACGTTTTTTTAATTCGCAAAAATACTAAAAGAAAAAAATTTAATTGCGAAATTACTTATTGCAGTAAGAGAACGAAGCAGAGGTAAGTAAAAAAATGTATAACATTTTTAAAAAATGCTTAGAATGTTTTTTTTTTTTTTACAAACTCCCGCGTTATATTTCGAAGGGTTATGGTAAATAAAACTGTTAAAGAGTGGTAATTGCACACGAAATCATGAAAAGCATATCTCTCGAACCAGTTTTACTGAATATTATACGAGTCTGGAGAGTCAGAATTTTTTTTTTCGAGGCAGGTTTAATATTTTGGTCGAAAGTGCAATTATTTGTATAAAACGATTTAACAGTAGATTTCAACCCACTAACTCTTCCTTAAGGGGTAACACCACTGTAGAAATTTCAAAAAACTGATTTTTTTTATAAGCTTAAAAAATTCTTTGAACCTTTTAAAATACAGAACAAAAAGTTGTATACATTACCGAAGTTCATTTCATAAATATTTTAAGCTTTTAACCAAGCGTTAGTGACTGCTACCTAACGACTTCTCCAAATTTCCAAACTTTAAACGCGTTTTTCTCAAAACACGTTTTCTGAAATTGGCACGCAGCATAACTCAAACAATTTTAAATATTTTTAATCAGGTTTTTCACTACGTCTGTATAATAATCTTCTTAAGAGAAGAGCGTAGGGGATTTTCGATAGATTAATTTAAACGATTGTTATAATTATTTAAGTGCCGTTTTTTTAGTCCAAAATAGAGTTTTTTCCTTCAAATGCTTGCTAATTCCACAAAAATAAATATTTTTTAAGTCCCCTACGTGTTTCTCTAGCTACTCTTATCTAGATTAAGAAAAAAAATGTTTCTTTGTTCCAGATTAAAATTTGCACCCTCTGTGCTACGTGCCGCGGAGCTCCTTCAAGAGAAACCACATTACAAAAATGTCTCCAACGCCGCCATTTTGTAACATTTTTCGATCAAACTTTGTAGTTTTGTATTTTAGTATATAAGAAATAACTTCTCAAATCAGAGTGATTGTTTTCCCTTTCCTTCTATACAAAAAAATTCTTTAAAAATCGTGTATATTTTACGCGTGTACAGTGGTGTTACCCCTTAAACAAGCATTTTTTGTCCCATCCTTAAAACAGCTATAATAGAAAACCGTTAAAAAGGATACCAGTGAGTTCAAATGTTTCACTGTTGACTAGTGAGAGTCAAATTAAGCAGGCAATTTTACAGAGGATCTGCGAATATGAAAAACTCTTTCGCTGTCTTATAGATGCGTAAGAAAGCTTAGTTCGGGCTGATGTTTAAACATTTTATATAAATGATTTGCGAGCCTCATACTTATGCCCATTGGGGTGGATCGATTCCTTTAGAAGACAATTTTAAAAAGTTCTGTAACATATAGGATGAAGAAGTGAATTCGAAGAAATTTGAATAAAGAAATTATTTAAGGTAGGTAGCAGTGTTCATAATTTTTTTGCTATGGCCGAGTGCTAGAATATACCTGCTCTATACCTTATAATATGAAATAGAAATTATTCTTTCGTCCAAAATACAGGGTGTCTGATGAAAGCCGCTACCAAAAAAAATTGAATAACTTTTTTTCTTTTTAAGTTATCTGTTCCATTTTTGTTTTAATTTGCAGATTGATCTCTAAAATTTATTAAAATGGATAACTGGGACACGCAAACAAGAATTTGGATAGTCCGCCGCTATCACGCACTGGAGTCCGTAGTTTTGGTACAGAGAGAGTACAGGCGGATGTTTGGCGGCGATCCCCCGAGCAGACGGACCATAATGAGACTGCTGAATAATTTTGCTGAGCAAGGAACAGTCACAAGAAGGCCTTATCATCGAAACCCACCAGTTCGGACGGAGGAAACGATCGCTGCTGTAGCTGCAGCTATACAAAGCAATCCAAGGGTTTCAACAAGAAGCTTATCTGCTCAACTTGGTGTCAGCCGACAGTCTTTGCAAACAATAATGCACAAAGATTTAGACTTATTTCCCTACAAAATTCAAATGGTTAACAAACTGAATGCAGCAGACTTGCCGATTCGCTAGGAATTTTGCCAGAAGATCCTGCAAATGGTGGAAGAAGACCAAAACATGTTAAACTGCCTTTTCATGTCCTATGAGGCCCATTTCGATTTAAACGGCAATGTGAACAAACAAAATTGTCGAATATGGAGTACTTCTAACCCACAGATACCTCACGAGACGGAATTGCATCCTCTTCGCGTGACAGTGTGGTGTGCGGTTTCTTCACGCTGTATTGTCGGGCCTTATTTTTTTGAAGAAAATGGTCACACCGTTACGGTTACTGGAGACCGTTATTTGAAAATGCTGAAAGAATTTTTCTATCCAGAACTACGCCGAAGGAGAATTCCTTTCAACTCTGTGTGGTTTCAACAAGATGGGGCAACGTCTCACATAGCCCAGACTGTTATGACAGAGTTGCGACGAAAATTTCCCAATAAACTGATTTCAAGAAACTCCGAATTTCGTTGGCCCCCCAGGTCACCTGACCTTACTGCACCTGACTTTTTCTTGTGGGGTTTATGTAAACAAGAAATTTATAAAACAAAGCCAACAAATTTGGATGAACTAAAACAATCCATTCGGGCACCAATTGCGGCTATTCCTGTCGCAACTCTCAAAGCAGCAATGAATAACTTTTTACTAAGATGCCGCACTTGTGTCAACGAGCATGGGGGGTATTTAAATTCAATTATTTTTAAAACTAGTCAAGCTACATTTAATAAAATTTAATGACCTTCAACTTGAAAAAAAACATAAATGAATTCCATACACTAAAATAAAAGGTTATTTGAGTTTCTTAATGTAGCAAAATTCATCAGCCACCCTGTATAATATATAAGATTTCTAATATTTCGAGGAGCTGTTCTTTGACCCCTAATATCATCTATAGTAAAATTTTGTGCGAAAAAAAGATAACTATGACCCTGTTTTTTTCATTTTTATTTATTTACCCACATTAACTTTAAATAACTTTTTACTAAATCCCCTATTTCGAACTTCAAAAGCCTTTATCTATCTGCGAAAATCGGATAAATAACTTGGTTTGGTCCAATACCTAGAAAAAAAACTAATTTTCCCGTATAGTATCATATTAATTATAATTATATTTCAATTAAATAAATTAAAAATATCTATTATCGTCTTCTTCTTAATTGGCGCTATCCCCGCTTACGTTAACCGAGTTTGATTTTTAGAATATCACAGAAGTTCTTGTAGGTTGAATCATCATCTTACTAACCTGAGAATATATTCCAGTGCGAGGAATTTGAAACTGCCACTAACGTGCGGGTATTGTGCCCAGCGGTGATGCACAATAGAGACAAAATCTGGAGAACACATTTTATTAGGAAGGAAATAAAACTAAATAAAAAGGGACAAATACAAAAATTCTTTGAGAAAATTGGGCTCAGAAAAGTACTTTGAATCCATGAAAGGGGTACAACCGTGCCTCAAGTTCCAGTGCTAAGTCCACTTATAAGAGTAATAGTGATTTATTTACCACTTTACCAGCCAGATCATAGATGTAGATAAACTCAAATGCTTCTACTTTAAAAAATGTTCTATCCTGTAGTGTTGCCTTTTCAGAATAAACGGAGACACAACAAAGTTTTTGGTAAGGGTTAAAATCACCTGCGGCCAGATTTCTTGTGTTTCCTCGAAACCAATATTTTGTAATAAAACCCAGCAGCTCTAAATAAGTGTAACAAGAAAAGAGAAAAATGCGGTACCTACACAAAAATTCAATTTGATTACCTTATGTTCGTAAGTTACGTCTTCTTCTTCATCTTCTGCTTTTTTTTCTCAAAAAACCTTCTACTACTCACCACTTTTTCACCTTTCTAAGGGCATTTGTACAACATCACTTTGGCATGTTTGCCAAAAGTACTCACGTAATGCGAAAAAGTGAGCCGGAAGGATAAGCTGGAGAGGGGCTATACAATTTTTAACATTGTCGATTAAAAGCGAATTGGAAAATTCCATCAGGTATATGCGAACAATTTCAAATTAGCACCAAAATATGTGCCATGAACTTCAAGGTGAAATGTTGAGGATGCGCAGCAGAACTGAAGCAGAGGGTAAAGTTTATGGTGCACTAGAGATTGAAAAAAGAAAAGTTTACCATTGCCGTGGGTTCATTATGTAAGTAGTTGTTGTACTCGCACACTCTTTGTTTGTGTTACTTATGTGTGTTGAATGTGGAATTATGTGAAAGTATCGATTTAATTTTATAACAAACAACCCTGCAATATTTCATAAGAAGTCTAGTATAAATTTTATAAGTATCTACAATGCCCATAAAGTGATACAGACTTTAACACACAGCGATAGCGTAGAATTCAGCTAATTAGCCGCATGTTTTGACAGGTACAATACAAGCAAATAAGCTACTGAGTAAATTTACAACCAACAGTTGTAGCGAACATGTGCCTTTACGTCTGCGAGTATAAATATTTGCTTGTCTGTCCCATTACCTTTTCATGTTTGCAGACGTACGCATGTATTGAAAATTTGCTGTTGTTACGCGAGTGCTAGCTGGAGTTACGTATACGCAGCGGCGACCCAAATGCCAGCGAAAGAAAATAATAAAATCATTCGAACGAATATGATTTAGAATTTCCAAAGGAGTAAAATAAACGGGCGCAAGCGAATAGGTGAGCTTATGTGTGGGATTGTGTAATGTGCATGTATGAATGTGAGTTTGTTGGCTGTTGCAATCAAATCGTTAGCTTTGCTGAAAAATGGCTTAAATAATTCATGGTAACAGTTATCGTCCGTCTGCGCGTCTAGGTAAATATTCACTCGCACGTGTTTCGTATGTTTCGTTTCACATTAGTGCAGCTAACGGGAAGTCTGCTTATACACAAACACTCATACCTCCCATACGCAGTCTATCCATGCACAGGGGCTTCTATTTGTATGTATTTTGTTAGAGCTTAGCGATGTTAACTGTTTAAAACAATGTTCCATACCTTACGTTTGGTTCAGCTACTTTCGTTTGGGTGTCGGTGTATGCTTGCGATTTTACAAAAAGTTTCTCAACGGCATTAGAAAGTAGAATATGAAATAAAAAATGTGGAAATGAAGTCCATAGTGTAAGGATGCCAGCAGAGATGACGGAGGCCGCGAACGGAGGTGGCAAATCCTTAAGTGCCTTTATATGTCAGTGTACACTAGTGTACTGGCCTATAATGATTTCCCTCGCATAATGGTTATAAGTATTTGAGATAAATATAGGCAACTACATATTAGGGGTGTGAAAATATCAGTGGATAATTTGAATACCGCGAATTCGGCATATTTTAAAGGTAATTCAGAAGTTTCGGGCCTGGTGCCGGGAGTCACCAATGTACACAAAATTATACAACTGCAAGCATGTCTACATACCATGAAACAAAATCATATTTAAATTTAATACAAATTGATTTTAAAAATCTAAAATTTATACAATAATTCAGACAAATTCTAAAGTAAAACATTTCTAAAATATGTATATTGAAAACCCATGTGATTCCAAGTTTTTACCGCTTTTAATTTGATATTTGAACTTTTTGCGATCACAGAGATAATATAATATAGCGCCGGGATTTTCAGGACCTTAGTTGGCATCACTAATACAATTAGGGTGCTTTTACTGAAAGAACGGCATATACCGAAAAACCCATATATCGAAAAAACGGATTTAGACTTGTAAGTTGCAATTTCAGGACTAAGTAAAAATAAATTGGTGTATATTCATATGTTACATTTTTTTCTCCGGTGATCTAGACATTTTAATATGTTGTTCACAATATCAATGGCTATCGCCCGTACCAGAATCTTATTATTATTTCAATCGTTTCGTATTCTTTTAATTTGTGATTTTTTTATTCTGTACGGGCGATAGCTACAGTCATACTGATTAAACATTTTTTTGATTTTTGTGTTTCAGATAAATGGAAGTCAAGTTTAATTTACAATTTAATTTTTGTATGTATGCGAGGGTTGCCTTTTATATGTCGGGATTAGAGAACAAAAACAAATTTTAATCATCGAAAATCACTTTATTGTTTTTCAAAATATTCTCCATGAAGATCTATACACTTTTGCATGCGTTTGAACCAATTGTCGAGCACTTTTGCCACTCTGAATGAGGTACCTCCAAAACATGCATTCTGAATGCCGCAACCGCTTCTTCAGGTGTCGAAAAATGTTGACCTCTCAGTTTGTTTTTTACGTACAGGAATAAAAAGAAGTCATTCGGTGCCAAGTCAGGACTATACGGCGGATGACCCATTAATTCGATGTTTTGGTGCTCAAAAATGTAGTTGTTTGAGCCGATGTGTGAGAGCTCCCATTGTCCTGGTGAAGAGTGATCCGTCTTTGGCGATTGGTTTTCCTAATTTCTTGGAAGATAACTGGCAAATAAATGGTTGTGTACCACTCAGAATTTACTGTTCTGCGTTGTTCTCTTCCGGTTTGTTTGTTTCTTTTGGTTTTTATGTTTTTGGTTGTTTCTTGCCGAATTAATATTTGTACCCACGGATGTCGGAGAAGAGATGTCCATCTGTGCATAGCTCCAAGTACACAGGTAGGCTAGTTATTCCGAGGGCGCCAGTTAGTTACTATTATCGTCACGGGTAGCATGACACCTTGATCCGGATCTTTACCTCACACCATAGTAAAACTTTATTTCCAAATGCTGTTCTACCGCCGAGTAATTACCTCTCGTCTGCGAACAGAGCGAGAGCTGTGGTACCTGTTACCATCCTACTCGGCACCCTCCAGGAGGGTTTAGTTTAGGGGATTTTGCCAACCTGACCGGTATATTAGTAGGTGTAGAATGACATAGGAGCTAAAGATCGACGATGAAACAGTTTTAAACCGTTTGCGTGAAAATAGTGAGTTTCTTTTCCCCCAAACTAATATACCTGTAGTACATATATGGGCTGTTTTTTGGTTGATAACTTAGTAATGTTGCGGTTATGACAAGTTACGGGGCGAATCCTGTATGTGGCTACAAATCTGTTGCGGAAAGGACCAATAATGTTGCGGAAGAAATTGATGCGGGAAGAATCT
Source organism: Anastrepha fraterculus (assembly GCA_037575425.1). Lineage (NCBI taxonomy): Eukaryota > Metazoa > Arthropoda > Insecta > Diptera > Tephritidae > Anastrepha > Anastrepha fraterculus. The sequence continues at coordinate 470,073 of JAYXIM010029679.1, forward strand.
TATATGCAGCTATAAGTACGTTGCGGTAATGAACAGTTACGTGGAGAATCCTGTATGCGGCTATAAATCCGTTGAGTCCTGTATCCTTAATGCCTACTAATGAAACTCGTTGCTTCAAAATTCCAATTTTTCTCACAATTTATTTTACAAAATGTTCCCTATATATGCACATTTCTTTTCAAACAAAGCCGACTTATTTTCACAGAAAATTATAACAAATAACAAAAGTTGTAGGTAGGTTCTATGCATGTATGTAGGAGAAGAAAGGAACTTATTTTAATCGAATACTAAGTTGGACTCAACACTTAGAATTATAATACGAAACAGAAATGTTGTTGGAATGAATCTTGTTTTTTATTACAATCTGGTAGATAATTTCATGGAATTTTTTTTTTGGAATATGAAATTCGTCAGTGGTCCGCCGCGGCAACAATTTTGGACTACTTTTTTCAATAAAACTGGCCGTATGAGAACAATGGTTGCTTGCCATACATCGACTGTTAAAAGTGCTGTGTGGCAAGTTGGAATCAAATGCCGTCGATGCTTAGCTGATTAATTTTTGTAAACAAGCATTCAGTCAGCATAGCTCGATAGCGCTCGCCATTCAAACGTTATGACAACTGCTTCCTAATTCCGAAAGAAATGAAGACCAATGATGCCGCCAGTGGTCTATGAACTTCGGGAACAGGTTTATTTTGGTTTTCAAAGTAAGTTTCTATAATTTGGAAGCGCTGTTCTGGCGTTCAACGATTCATGATGACCCGCCAGACCTTACTGAACAGAAATGTCAACACAGTTTTCCATTTTCAGCGGTGAAACTATAGTTATCGATATCGATTTTTTACGAAGAGCCTTCTCATAACAGAAATATAATCGTAGGCTTGTCATTGTCTGCCGAGGGGCGCCCGCTATTAAAACAAAATCTCTTGTATCATTTGGTGTTTCATGCCCGCCGTTTGTGTTAGCAGTTAAAAATATCAACTTCACCATCTATGTACATGCTCTGCTCACATAAAATTCGTGCTCTTGCGTTTCTTCGAAATTTTGGAAAACGCAACGACAGCGTGGCGCTTTATTTACACAATCAAATTCGCATAAGTACACAAATACGAGTATACCTGTTGTGCGTATGTACTTGTGAATATGTGCGTGCTTACCTTAGCGTTTGACATAACTGCGTGACCCAAATATTGATGGATATTTACTATCTTATCGTCGAGAGCTTTGCTGTTGTCGCTTACAATTTTCGATTTACTGAGACGACTGAGTAAAGCCAGCTTAAGCTTATCGTTCAAATATCAGTCAGGATCGCATCTTTTCTTCCATTTCCATTTATTTGTTTCTCTCCACTGCTCAATCATTTTCACTTTTTTCGCATACCCCTACCACTTCTTAATTTTTTACATTCATGCTTTCCCGCTTGCGGGGAAAGTGGTCTGCTTTGCTGTCAGTTCAAAAGCATTTGCTTGAATACACGCATGAGCCTACTGCGTACAGGTACAAAAGGAATTCTCATCTTCAGCCAACTATCACACAAATAAGTCACGTATTCTCTTCATCTGCATCCGGCACATGGTGTATGAGTATGCTGCTGGTACACTGGCGTTTGCTTTCATAAGCAAAATTGGGTTGTTGTTTCTTTTGCCTACAAGCATACACCCACACACACTTAAGCGCTCACACAGCGTACTCGCTTGTCAAATGTGATTAACGGTATTTTATGCTCGTGTAGTCGGCATTGCTTTTTAGAATTGTGGGCTATAAAACACTGTCGTCGGCTCTTCAGCTGCATGGATGTATGTATGTATGTATGTTTCTTTGTATTTAGCTCCACTACATTATTTTCTCTTGTTTTTATTTATACGCAGCTTTTGCATGCAGATTTGTGAGTACCTCAGTAGTTGTATGGAAATGTGATTTTGACACCATCTCAATGATGAATGGCGTGAGCGTATCCGCTGCAGTTGCTTACTCACAATGACATTTTTACCTTTAGCCTTAGCTGATGTGCTGCTTCTTTTTTGGGTAACAGACGAAAAGTGATGACGCATGCTGAAAGGAGAATAAAATCTACAGAAGTGGATTTGCCAGTTGACAACTGAGATCTCTTCATAATCAGAATATTTGGACATAATTCTGTTTTATTTTTTCTTATCCCTGTGCCTTATGAAATTTAAAAGTAAATACATTTTAACTTAGTCGCACTAACATACTTTTTGTACAGATATGAAAATTGTATAACTTTTAGCAGGGGTCATACCTCCGCTGGGTGCGAGCGAGATATCCACCATGCACCTTCCATCAACAACTTAAACAACCTGAAAATAGCTGGCTCGAAGTTGGATGGAGAATTATATTGCGAGGAGCTCCCCTTGAAAATCAAGTTCGGGCTACTGGACCACTACATTGCATTCCAAGCGGAGGTAGCCGCAATCAAAAAAGCAGCTGATTTGGTGCTATTTACTCTGGAATCCAAACAGCAAGTAAAATCCTGGCCTGGATGAGGGTGCGCTCAAAATTGGTCGAGGAATGCCTGGCTTATTTCTTTGTCAGATCTGAACTTTTAGATATTCAGCTTCTGTATTAAAGAAAATAGTGCAGCATTTTTGCTTAACTGCTCACATGTTCATTGCGAGAAACTGCTGGACGGATAGACGAGCTAGGCAGGGAACCGTGAGGTACTTCCAACGTGAAATTAGAGGGTTCAGATGCCCTTGGTTACCTGCGGTCTGCTCCTGAATAGGTAGGCTTTGCGTCAAAACAGCGAGTGTTGGGCGACACAAACTTTGCATGGTCCATCTGGCTATGGGTGGGTCAAAAGCACTCGAAGGAGTTTCTAAGACTAAACAAGTCATTGTTATCGAATTTTGTGGGCATTGTTTCGAGTTGTTTTTAGGGAAAAGAGGTGAAATTATCTCAGCACCTTCTTCAGAATCGCCTTGCCCTCGCGATATACATACTTAGCCATCTAGGCACTAGCTTCAGATATAATAGACGTAGACATGAGCCACCTGATGAGTAAGGCATTGTGTGGTCACCAAATATCTGAATCTTCTCTGGCATTAAATATATAATTGGCGCGTACACCCTTTTTGGGTGTTAAGCCGAGCTCCTCCTCATATTTGTGGTGTGCTTGTTGAGGTTGTTCCACAAATGGCAGGCAATAGCAAACCTCCGAGAGTATTTCTGCCATGGAAAAGCTTCTCATAAAAAAAAGCTTCTCTGGCATTACCTTTCCCTTATATTCCTCAGCAATAATATAAAAAAATACGAATCCGCTTTCCCGCCCTACTTACCTAAGAACCAAACCCTATATTCAGAAAATAGAAATATTGAGACCGAAATCCTTTTACTCACAAGCTCCCTCCCCACTTCGAATACAAAATTTCGTGAAACAATTTAATATAAAGCGGTCCCTATCAAGCAATGTTAAACATTTCGTCCTGAAAAAACTTCAAAGAAAAAGTTTGATAACCTCATTCCATATAAATGAACTTTGCAAACTTATCAATTTGATATAGAAAACGAAATTGCAAGGAGCAATCTTTATTCTGTTTGTAGAGCACTAAGGAAGAAGTATTGGATGACTAGGAACGGTAACTAATTGCAATTTGTATTAGCAGCTTGAAGCTACTGATGAAATTCACCAGGTGTGTGATATTTAAACCCGCAATATCCGCAGGTGTAGCAAAGAAGTCAGAACCCAGATGTTATCTCATCTTCCGGACAGCATCTGCAGAAAGGATTTGAAGCAATACCAAGTCTCGCCGCATGGACCCCTAACGGACAATGCTCGGTAAGGATATCCACATAATTCGACAGTTTCGGCTTTGCTAGCCTTAAAACTTTCCTTGTGCGCCCTCAATAAGTCCGTGGTGAGAAGGATCACGAAACTTTCCACGTTTGCGCACTAACCCAGCGTTCACTGGATGGAAGCCTAAATTTGACGTTTGACATGTTTTCCATTCCCTGTCATCAAATGTTGCACCCTGCTCACACCTCTCTTGAGGGAATATGACTCCAGCTTAAAGTGACTCCAAATGAGCGTTGATTTTTTTATTTTTCTGATATATATTTGATATATTTATACTTTTCTTTTATTCTTTTTTTTATAGCTGACTTTATCGAACACATTGGTTTTTGAAAACATCAAAAATTGTATGAATAATCCGTCCGTTATTTCTCAGTTAGGCCAAACAAGTGGCAATGGAATAATTTTTCAACAAACCAATTCTCTCCCTGGGAATATTTTAGTCAACCAACCAACCGGAGTCGATACACTAACCACGAAGGGGTATTGTCGTCTTTGTCTACAAGGAGGCAAAAGGCTTCGTCGATAAACTCGTTCCTACTCTATTGCATGCAAGAATCCAGTATGCTAACAGCACTCAAAAGTCTTTTATGCTTGCCTTCCATCATAACCAAAAATTAATATTATATCATATTTCACCATAAATTTCATTGTAATTAACTTTTCTTCTTCAACCTTCTTCGAAATGAGTAAAAATAAAGAACCTTTTTTTCACAAAACAAAATATTTTCAGCCTTTATTTGTGTTTCTGTAAGTAGTTCAACGCATGCCAAACCCAATGTAAAAGGTAAGAAATTGAAAACACATACCTGCTATACTTAAAAAGAAATTATGAACGTGGCGCATTTGCCACATATTCACATACAACTGCCTTTAACCGAAGGTTTTAAAAAGATGTCCAATGTAGAGTTAAGCTTCGATAGAAAGAGCGTATAAAACTAAAATGGCATGTAATCCATATGCAGATTATAAAAATGAAATGGCTAATTGCTAATGGCTAACAAAGAACAAATCGTAAGTATGCGGACTTATAACAGAATAGCTATATAAATATATAATAACACCAATGTGGTTCAATGGCGCGCAGGTGCCAAAGTAATATTAATATACTTGAGCGCCTCCAGAATAAAATCTTTCAAGATATTTCTCAACTCACCTTGTTTCGTTCGCACTAAGGGTAGTAATAGTGACTTCAAGATCCATATGGTCGTTGAAGATATTACAAAAGCAAGCAGAAGCGTTGCAATCTGGCAACTGACAGCTGTATCGCAAAGTTTGACATTTTTTGGCTTTTACGTACTCAGAACGTTTTGAAATACCAGCGCTATTTATGTTGTTTACAGTAACTTAAAAGATTCATCTCGGTACAAAAATGGAATTAAATCGTGAACATTTTCGTGCGATTATTTTTTACAACTTTCGACGCGGATTAACTCAGCAACATTGCATGGAGGAACTTAATTCATTTTTTGGCGATGAAGCCCGTGAAGGTCGTCCAAAATCAGTTGTTGTTCCGAAAACCAGTGATGCTGTGCGCGAACTGATATTGCAAGATCATCATGTGACCTATCGCGAGATTGAGACAATCTTAGGCATTAGTGGGACCAGCATACATTCAATATTGCATAAACATTTGACTGTCAAAAAAATTTGTTCGCGTTGAATCCCACACAATTTGTCAATCGCTCAAAAAAAGGCTCGTGTCGATTGGTCGAAGGAAATGCTCAAAAAATACGATCGCGGGGCTTCGAAACACGTCTATGACGTCGTGATTAATCATGGATTTACGCGTATGAGCCCGAAAGTAAACAGCAGTCGACTGTATGGGTGTTTCAAGATGAGCCAAATCCAACAAAAGTTGTTCGCGCAAGAAGCACTTCCAAGCAAATGGTTTCCTGTTTTTTCGGAAAAACTGGACAGGTCGCAACCGTACCTCTAGAACAACGCAGAACAGTAAATTCTGAGTGGTACACAACCATTTGTTTGCCAGTTGTCTTCCAAGAAATTAGGAAAACCAATAGCCAAAGGCGGATCACTCTTCACCAGGACAATGCGAGCTCTCACACATCGGCTCAAACAACTACATTTTTGAGCACCCAAAACATCGAATTAATGGGTCATCCGCCGTATAGTCACGTTTTTCGACACCTGAAGAAGCGGTTGCGGCATTCAGAATGCATGTTTTGGAGGTATCTCATTCAGAGTGGCAAAAGTGCTTCGACAATTGGTTCAAACGCATGCAAAAGTGTATAGATCTTCATGGAGAATATTTCGAAAAACAATAAAGTGATTTTCGATGATTAAAATTTGTTTTTGTTCTCTATTCCCGACATATAAAAGGAACCTCGTATTATTTCAATTATTTCGTATTTTTTTTATTAAATTCAAAACCGCGCCATTTTGTCAAGTTTTTTTTTTATTATTCTAGTAGCGAGACATTGTTCAGTCATACTGTTTAGTAATTTTTTTTGGTTTTTATGTTTCATATAAATTGGAGACCCAAAATGGGTAACACTGTAGACCCAATTTTTCGGAGGGGAAAACTTCAGTGCCATTTTTTAAACTATTAAAATTAAATTTTTTTTCCTTTTTGTATGTATAAGAAATCGTATAAACGGCCTAAAAAATTTAAATATCGTTTTTGATTTTTTTATTCTAAAAAAAAATTCCTGAAAAGACCCAAAATTTTCGAGCTCTAAGTCACCGGGACCCCTTAAAGGACGCCTCATCGGATGTTGTCATCGTCCAAGCCTCTGCGCTAAACAATAGGATGAGAACCTTGCCGAGTGTTAGTTTTGTTCGTCGAGGGAGGACTTCACTACTCAATTGTCTACTCAAACCAAAGTAGCATTTGTTGGATTTCAGGCTGACATTATTAGCGGTGTTAATCGGTGAAATAACCTTCATGTTATCAAAATTGCATCGCTCGCTAGTTGTATGCGTGCAACTTGTTGCAGGTTCACAATAAACATTATCATGTATTTTATATTATACATACCTATGTTTGTAATATAAACAAAAAAAAAAAAAAACAAAAATACAAATAACCCGAATCAGTTGTCGAACTTTACACAACCTTTCATTATAAAATTATGCCAAAATGGTAAATTACTTTTACTTTTTATTATTATTGAATGTTGCCAAATCCATTAATCGATTAAATGCTTCCGAAATAGTGCTTCTGCGAGGATTGAAACTATTCGCGATGACTGATTTTGTTTACCTCCTCTCTTTTGCCAATACTGCATTTAGTAATCATTTGTTGCTATATCCTCTTGCTTAAAAATATCAAAATCACTTGCGATATTCTATTAAAAGTTAAAGTTTGGTCCCTCGAAAAATGTATCATACTAAAATTGAATTAAAAAAGGGGACATTTATTCGAGCTTTTAATATATATCAGCTAAAAATTAAAGTACTTCGTCAATGGTAAATATTTTTATTACTCATACGCCGTGGTGATTTATGATGATGATACTTTAAAAGGGGCGGCCGCTGACATTGCACGCAACCAACAACGAATAACGAAACAGCTGCAAATGTGTAACGCCATGCTCACTCACTTACATATGCACACACACATACACACATAAACGCATACCTAAGCTCGTGTAATAACCGCATTTATAAATAAATATCAGTGCTTTCATGCTGTTTTACACTCAATGTAACCACATAATGTGTCAAATATAGGCGTAACTGAAACACTCATATAACAAATATGTAATAAGTAGTCACAAATGAGTAGAGGCTTTTCAAATGCATTGAATCACAAAATATTCTCCAAAGGCTGCTGTATAATTAACTGCTTTACTGCGCAGATGGCTGAAAGCTGAGACTTCTTAGGGGACGCGCGTGTTGGCCATATGGCAGCTGTCAAATAACAGATTTAACCGTAGATCAGCCCTACAAAAAACTTCACAATTCTATACCGTGTATCTTTTTTGATACATACTGAATTATTATTAAAAATGAAACAAACCAATGTGTTTTTAACTAGATTTTGAGATAGTTATAAAATTAAGCTTCATTGACGTATTTTGTACAAATATTTTCCATATGTTTGTCTTTACAATAAGGCTTTTTGCATTTGCTTCAATATAAAGAGGTCCATTTGTTTTTATTTTCTCCGGAACTATAACACATACAACATCTTGCTCGATTCTTTTTTTTCCAAACTTTCCATTTTAGCCTTTTGTGATGATCCAGCTTCGTTCTCGTCTGCACTGTTGACGACGCCAGCAAAGAAAATCGACGAAAGCATGCCATTTTGAGTACGTTGGGATTGTTTTTCAACATAAGGTTTAGCTAATGAAATAGCAAGTTCATGAAGAAAACACTTGCGTTTTGTGTGCTTCCTTGTAGACTTCCAGTTTGGATCTATTTCATTATATATAATATATGAGTTTAATGCTGAGATATCAATCATATTGGAAAAAACTGCCATAGTCCAAAGATTGTTTTTTCGCTTGCAACTGTAACAGGTTAACATTTTGTCCACCGTATCAACTCCGCCTTTCGTCGAGTTATAAAAGGAAATTAATTCTGGCAATTTTTTTGAGTTACCTAGAACATTCGCGTCGTGGTGCATTGTGCTCATAACAATTGTGCATTTGTTTTTATGGCTCATATACGAAACAAGAGTAGTGTCCGGAGTAAATGCAAAAGTTGAATTAAATCTAAGAATGTTTTTGCACTGAAGTAACTTTGGAGTAATGGATCTCTTATTTTTGCGCATTGTTCCAACCATTGTTAGATTTCGTTTTAAAAGTTTTTGACCCAAAGTATGCGACGAGAAAAAGTTGTCCATGGTAACGTTGTGACCTTTCAATCCTTCCACTAAATCAAGTACGACCCGCTCGCCTTGGTTGCGCTCTGGAACTCCAGTAATTCCTTTTCCCAAATAAGGCTGTATTTTCCAAACATAACATGTTTCGGAATCAACGGCCAACCAAAACTTTATACCGTACTTCTCGGGTTTCGACGGCAATTCTTTCCCATACTTATTCGAATTTTCAATTATTATTTTCGTAATCGATGTAGGGAAAAATAATAGCATGGAATCTCGGATGTTTCCAACTCGGCTAGATGTGTTTCTTGTTACTCCTAAAAGAAGTAAGTCAGTATGTAAATTGAAAAATCGTAATATAAAAAAGCACAGTTAGTAACCTGGTCTCAAACTAATGACGTTTTCCGCCCTTGAACGACCGATGGTGTATGGCTCTGGATTCCATTCCACCATCTTTTGCAGTATATAACGGATCAATATCAAAGTTGAGACCAATATTCTCAGAAATATCTGATAAAAAACTTTCATTTGAGTCATTTTCAAACACAGTCCCCGCGAACCAAATTTCACTAACAATCACTTATTCACAAAAAAACGTCCGAATAATATCAAAACAAGGATGAAACTAAAACTATTCGCACGAAAAGTCATTAAAAATTTCATATGTATCAAATATGATACAATGAGTAGAATTATGAAGTTTTCGTTTTTCTCGCGGCCTACTTGATTTTAAAATTTGAAACTCAGTTTAAAATGCTTATATCAACGGAACAAACAAAGTCATAAAAGTTGAGGTAAGTGTTGCCAACGTGGACGAATTTATTGGCTTCTAAAATATGAAATGTATCATTTTTGATACAAAGAACGATCTACGGTTAAATTATTTAATATTGCATAAGTATAAATATACGCATACATACTTACATTACACACATATGGAAATGCGCGTTTATTTATTTACAGGAGAGACATGACAGCGTGTGATGTGTGTTTGCTAACTTCTCGCTTAATTGGCAACACATGTTTGTGGCGAATGGAAAATGTAGCGCGCACACATACGAATTTGTATGTGTGGAATTGTTGTCAGCCCGAACCGCAGAAGTAACTGTGTACGATTATCTATATTCATATAAATGTGTGAGCTTATTTGTGAAAATATGAGAGGGTGTTGCCTATTTAAAGCCCATAAATTAATGAAATTGATTTATTAGTGGCGACTATGTGAGCTTGTAAATTGTGCGCATAAATGTGCAGCGTGTAAATCAACGCGACTCCGCAAATATTTTAGGGTGGTTTAAGCTTTCTGCCATAAAGCGGAGGCGGACCAGGAAAAAGGCAACGCGCTGAAACTGTTGGATGTTTTATAGTGAAAAAATTACTGTGAAACCATTTTATATTAACGAACGGAAATCTACACTCTAAAATATACATTCACCACGTTTGAACTTACATATTTAAAACTAATTAATTACATGTTCTCGTTAGCTGACACATTCAACTGAACGCAATTTGTTCCGGTTAGGACGCACAAAGCTTATCCTACCTGATTGATAAACCTTGGGCGGTGTGGGGGTTATGAAGTAAATATATGAGGTAAAAATGTCAGTCATAATTGGGTTCACTTATACCTGGAATGATATTAAAAAGCGTGAAGCTGTACACTTCGCCCTTAAGTTCTTTTGTGACCTCTACTCATCGCAGTATCACAGCCAAACCCAGATCTCTCAATAAATCTAAAAGGCAGCTGAGTTAGAATGCGCTATCCATACAAGCCCATTTTTAGCCACATCAGACCGAGATATCTATACCTTATGCTCTCTACGGCTTGGTCACAAAAAACGACAGGAGTCGTCGGACCTTATTCAGAGCCTGTGCACCTGACGGGTGTGCAATCTGTAGTGACCTATGAGAATATCAGTTTGTCCTTATGGAGGCGATGCTTTAGGCGATGTTTATACCCTCTCAATGAATACTTTGCCTGGTTCAGCTTATATTCCGTAGCTTAGCTTTTCGCTTCGAAGCTCTACTTTGATGGTATGTTGTCTCAAAGGTAAAGAAGTTACGGTATTCTATTAGTAACTAGACCGCAGCTTCTTTAGCCAATGCATCCGCTACTTCATTCTTATGTATCCTGGGACCCATATGAGCCGGATGCTACTGTTCACTCCTAACACTTTTAGTTTTTTGTTTTGCGACCATGGAATAATGAAGACTTTACCTCAAAGTATGACATGACCTTGGATAAAGCTTGTCACTCATTCTGTGGGGTTCTGCCTTAATTAATCTCAGCATATCCGCACATTCCGTCTGAAAGATGCTGGGGAAACTATCAATCGGCACATACAGCTTCGTTCCGCGGTCATACACTCCAGTGAACATGCTTCGGGTGTTTTCGATTTATCTATACAACAGAGCAAGGTGTATTCTTAAAGTTTCCTTTCGAAAGCAAGTGTATTGTATCTGCAATATGAATTTCTTCTCAAATTTCATGAGTTAAGGGATATCTTCTCTGGGTAGTTGGGGAAATGGGAGCTGCACTTTTTCTTGAGCAAAACCTTCCTTATAATAGTAAAAGCGATGCACTAGGCTAAGTGGGACATAACAATGTGAAGCAGTTTCAGTTCGAACGCCACATCCATCGTAGCACCTGCTCACTCATTTTTGCTTGTGAGAGATTATTTGACCAAAAACAAAACCGTGATCATGCCTCAGCCGTCGTATTCACCAGGTTTGACCCCATGCGAGTTTTTCCTATTGCAAAGATTGAAGAGACCCATGAAAGGACGGCGACAAACCAATATGTGCATATCAGAACTACTTCGAGGATTAGAAAAAGCGCTGGCAGAAGTGTATTAAATCTTAGGGGGATGATGTTGAAGGAGATCACATAGAGACTGATGAATAAATAAATATTTTTTGGGAGAAATTAAAATGCTCCTCATTTTTTTAACAGACCGTACATCCTTTTTTAACTCTTCCATAACAAAATGTCCTTTATAACGAATTTTTTAGTCGGAAGCCTATAATTAATTACCTAAAATTTATTAATTAGAAGCCACTGAATATTTTTGCTTGAATGTTACTGGTGAAAACAGGAATATGCATAAATAACCACGAGTTAGAAAAATGAAAAAAGTAATCGGATGTGGCACTGTACGAGTGTATTCCTGCATAATGAAAACAAAGTTCAGCATACATACATAACTACACTGTCTTTCGTCTCTTTGCTCTGTTTTAAGGGAAAAGTTGATGACACTGACCACAACTTTAAACTCTTGCAAAAAATTACACAAATAATCCCGTACACTTCCCATCATTGTGTGCGGCTTAGTATACGCAAACAAATGTTTTCTAACAAAAGTAAAAAAAACTCCACTGAGAATTGAGCCAAGTAAAATGGAATGGCAAAGTAATTAAACGAACTTTTAATGATGTTGACATTCACAAAAACCTCCGATAAGTACTGCCTATTTACTGCCAAACAACTCTTTGTTTTTCACATTTTCGAGGTAATGAGTTTTCACTAATTTTGTAGTCTATATGAGTTGGTTGCCATCAAAACTACGAACGGCATGCGTTGTCATAAAGGCATTCTGATTTGCATATAAAAGTAGTGATGAAATGCTAATGAGGCGGTGTTGTCGCTGACAGCAAGGTTTGACCAGCAAAACCGATTTCGTGGTCATGAGCAAGTCATTTAAATTCAAATATTTGGAGTATTTTTTGTTTTGGGGAAAAAAGCACATAAAAAAAACAAGTAAACTTGTTCATACGCATACGAAATTGCAGAAAAAATGTAAAATTCGAAAAAAGAGATAGGAAGTGTTGCAAAGCTCCATTATTTATTGGGAATTTAATATTCAATAACGCTAAAATTTTTATTTTTTTTACACAACACTCTGAAGTGAATGAGGAGTATATAGACTTTTTAACTCTTTGTGAAAGGACAGCTCAAATTGGACTTTGTACAGCCCAAAAAGTTGGTTATCTTTCTGAGCATTCTAGGATGTACTTCTAGAAGTACTGGTATTGCGTCTTGACTGGAGCAGGATAGTGGTGGAAGTAGTGTACGTGAGCCACCTTCTCGACTTCATAACTGTCCAAGAAATAGGTTAATGGAAAATCCGTTCTCTTAAAGTACGCATCCCTTGAAATGGATATCAAGCTTTTGAAGAAGCGACAAGACATAGTACCGATTTGTACCTTTTTGCCTCTTGGCCAAATTTGAGTTAATGTCGGGTAGGTAAGCTACACAGAACGTTTGTTATTTGCCTCCTCTTTGATGAATGCTGAAAATAGATAAAACTGGTATTTACAAGAACGTAGAGGAATGTCTGTCTACTCCAAATCGAAAGTTTTCTATTGTGGATCTTTCCTAAAAGGATTAATTTACAGAGGATGAGGCAAAATAATTCATCTTATTTTGTTTTTGCATAACTTCTTTACGAACCAAAAACAAAAAAAAACCTTATTTTGAATGATAGGCTTTTAAGCCTATTTTTTACCTTCACATTTTCACCTTTACGTGCTTGTCTCTTTGTACACAGCAGCTCTTTAGTTCACAAGTGTTCAATTTGATTGACGAGCGACGCCATTTTCTAAAAATTATATTGGGAGGTTGAATTAGTTTTAAAGGTGACACACAGATGGCGCTATTTATCACTTTATCGCGTTGGCAATACTGAATATATATTCATGACAAAGCCTCATCCCTAGGCTTTGTTTATCAGTACCTGTCATTTCACTGAAGTATAAACAACGCAGTGTTTTCGTGCTCCGAGTATGTCAACTTTCGTGCCGTCGAAACGCAATTTGCGGGAAGCTTTGCTTTTCTGCTTCAATTTGAAAAAAAATACAGCCCAAGCCCGTGAATTGCTGCAGGAGGCCTACCCAAATCATACTCCGTCGATTTCAACATGTGAGTACTGGTTTCGACGATTCAAAAGTGGTGATTTTCACACCGAAGACAAGGAGCGTCTTGGCCAGCCCAAAAAGTTCGAGGACGCGGAATTGGGGGAATTGGTAAACGAGAACTCGTGCCAAACCCAAAAAGAGCTTGCTGAATCATTGGGCGTTGATAAATCAACCGTTTGCAAGCGTCTAAAAGCGATGGGAATGATCCAAAAGCAAGGACATTGGATCCCGTACGAGTTGAAGCTGCGCGATGTCGAACGGCGATTTTTTGCGTGCGAATTGCTGATCGAGCGACAAAATCGGAAGGGTTTTTTGCATCGGGTGGTGACTGGCGACGAAAAATGGATCCACTACGATAACCCAAAACGCAAAAAATCATGGGGTTTGCCCGGCCACGCATCAACGTCGACGGCCAAGCAGAATATTCACGGCAAGAAAATCATGCTCTGCATTTGGTGGGATCAGGTCGGCGTCGTATATTTTGAGCTGCTCCAACCGGGCGAAACAATCACGGGGGATCGTTACCGACTGCAATTGATGCGTTTAAGCCGGACATTGAAAGAAAAACGGCCGGAAACGGTAAAAAGGCACGACAAGGTTATTTTGCAACATGACAACGCTCGGCCGCATGTTGCTCAACCTGTCAAAAAATACCTTGGAACGCTTGGCTGGGAAGTGTTACCCCACCCGCCGTATAGTCCAGACATAGGCCCCTCCGATTATCATTTGTTCCGGCATATGAGTCTCGATTTGGCGGACCAGCGGTTCTCCTCGTACGAGGCTACCAAAATATGGGTTGAGTCATGGAAAGCCAAGCAGCGGCCAGAATTTTGGAGAAACGGCATCCGGAAATTGCCCGAAAGATGGGCGAAAGTTGTAGCTAGCGATGGCCAATACTTCAAATAAAATATTTTGTACCGTTTTTTCACAATAAAGCCCCAAATCTTCGAAAAAACCCTTTAAAACTAATTAAACCTCCCAATAAATCTTCCGATAGGGTGATTAATGTTGCGCCAACTTGGACGAGAATGATTTATTTGTACTCTTCAGTAAAAAGTTTAATAATGTTATGATTTATCCACCTTTCAGAACTTTGTAATGGAGTTTTCAAAATGAAATATATTTAGTTCCTTTTCATATCTATATATATACATCTATATTTATTTTTTAAGAAAAAAAAAATATTTAAAAAACTTCTCAAAAATATAAAAAGCATGTATTTGTCTTCAACGTTTTTGCCACTTTCAAAAAATACCACGACTCAGATTTTTTTCTTATTTTTTTATTAATAACTGGGACTGTGCTCGATAATCACTACAAGTTTCGTGGCGGGATTCCCATAACTTTCCGAGTTATATTCGAATATGTACAGCAAATCCGTACAAAATATTGCTCTACCTAAGCATTAAATATAAATAGTACTTAAATATTTTAAAAGAAGTAATCTGTATCATAAAATCTAAAGTATAAATATCTTTTTAAGAAAAACCAAAAGAAGTATTAGTGAATTCATCTACTAGAAATATACCTAAACTTTTCTGCATTACTTTTATTGTTTCGATTTTTCGAACTAAACTGAGTACGCACCATTTATATTCTGTGCTATTATTTGCTAATTTGGACAATTTTTGTAATGTTTATGCTTGTTAAGTCTTATATACTTTTATAATCGAAAAGCAAAATCAAATAACTCAGAGTTACAAACTTTGTACAAAAGTCAAATGAACTTAATAAATTTATATCAAAATTTTTAGCCAGAATCTTTAAAAAAATTCTTGGTATCTAGTTTTGTAGCCCATTGAATTCTGGTGCAATATTTTTTCAGTCGACGCGGTGGAAAATTCAAAATTGATTTTTAATACTTTTTTTAATGAATGCTCGAATTTTTTATTTATTGTTTATATGAAGAAAATATGTAAGACGGTCAGCAAAAAAAAAAACAGAAAACAACAAGTATTGACGATCAGCCAAAGTATTCATAGCTATAAATTTATTGTAAATGAGAGAAATGTAGGTCTTTAAAAAGTAACTCCTAGGTGTCAGTAGTGAAAAATTTCTATGCGGTACTGTTTCTATGTCATCCTTGACATTTGTGAAGTAGACAGACCCACAATTTTACACCATACAGGGTCCGACATTATAAGTGTAACCAACTTCAGACCGCTCGCGCAACTGATGCAAGGGCATGAACTGTTAGTTGGCTAAATGACAGTCCAGAGTATTTTTTATAAGCGCGCGGAAGCATTTTGTCGAGAGTAAACGGCCGCCGTGGCCGAATGGGTTGGTGCGTGACTACCATTCGGAATTCAGAGAGAGAACGTCGGTTTGAATCTCCGCGAAAAATCAAAAAATTAATAAAAACATTTTCCTAATAGCGGTCGCCCCTCGGCAGGCAATCGCAAACCTCCGAGTGTATTTCTGCCATGAAAAATCTCCTCATACAAAAATATCTGCCGTTCGGGGTCGGCTTGAAATTGTAGGTCCCTCCGTTTGTGGAACATCATCAAGACGCACACCACAAATAGGAGGAGGAGCTCGGCCAAACACCCAAAAAGAAGTACCCGCCAACTATATATACATATACATAACCGCAACAAAAAAAATAGTAATGGACTTCAAACGTAACAGTGCGATTGAGTTACATTTGCCTGGGAAATTACAACCAGCGATTATTCGTGAGCTCGAGCACTTAAAGTAAATAAAATGTTTGTTTATCGCACCATTACTCCTTCAATGATTCTGGTAGCATCGCAAATCGGCATGGAGATGATCATCAAGAAGACTGCAACGTCACGCGAAATGGTTCAAAAAGTGAGGAAGCCACTTGAGCGAAATCCCCTACGAAGTGCCAATCAAATGCCGAAAGAACTAAAAATATCTGGCCGTAGCAACCGCCACTTACTAAGAAATTATCTCAAAGTCAAGCCTTATAAGATCCAAAAGGCGCATGATTCCACACTAAAGCAGCAACAAGTCAGAGTTGAGAGAGCTTTGTTTAGCCGCAAGTGGTCAATTTCCGAACATTGTGTTTTCTGACCAGAAAATTTTTCAAATTAAGGAATTCGTAAACTCCCAAAACGATAAGGTTTATTTGACTGACCGTTCATACGAGAATTTGAATCATAGATTGGCCACCAGGAGGCAGTGCCCGCCACAGGTAATGGTTTGGGCCGCTTTAAGTACATATGGGTACTATCCAATCGTTTTTATCGAGCCTGGCGTCAAGGTAAATGCGAAATATCATATTGTCGGGAAAGTACACTGGAGGTGGCTTTGGAGCCGTGGGCAGACAAACATTTTAGTGGCAGACCAAGTATGTTTCAACAGGAATCGGTACTGTCTCACAAAGCTCGAGTGAACCAAGACTGGCTAAAGAACAACGTTCCGAACTTCATAACGTCCACACAATGGCTCTCAAATTCAACAGACACGAATCCGATGGATTATTCTCTTTGGGCCATTTTGAAGAGCAAGGCCCAAATTAAAAGATTCATGCGATTCATTTCTGGACCGTCTCAAGCCCATAGTCGAGGTAAAAGGTGGTCATATCGAGCAAAAGTAAATTGGTTCTTAATTTTGTATTATTTTTACACATTCCTTACTTTGAATTGAATAAAAGAGATTTTCCAAACAAAATGTGTGGCCTTTTAACTGGTTACACTTCGAGTGCCGGATCCTGTAGAACAACCCGTCTAGCTTTAAGAACGATATGTCGCAGGCTTCAAAATTTTTTTGTTTAAATTATCATGCAAATGAGCCCAGAATGAGAAAATTTCAAGGGGAAGAAGAATATTGTTATTTTAAGGCAAAAAGATTTTACATGTGGGCGCGCTCAGGGTGACATCTAAATGATGCAATTTTTCACATATAATTTTTAAAAGCCGTATTTTGAATAGAAATAATGAAACCTGAAAGAATGTAAATTTGCACATGCTTTATTTTCAAACAATATCGAAGCGCTTCTTTAGAAAGATGATAAAAAAGATTCTTATTTAGAAATTTTAAATTTTGATGAACATTTGTAAAATTTTGTAGAAAGTTTCAAAATTTAAGTTATATGGTTATTCATGTAAAATTAACTATATTTTTATAAAACAGAAAAATAACTAGAAATGAAAATTTGATATAACGCCCTGATATGTGTGTCTAAAATATTTTGTAGCAATTCAAATGAAATGATTTTGTCAAAAAATAAGCATACTAAAATGTAGTACCCCTCCTTCTGCCTCATCCTTTCGCTGCTCAAACACGTGCGCAGCGTCAAAGCGTTTACTACGGCATTTTGAATTCTATAGTATATGATTTTGCATAAGTGCATACTTGCCTTACACGCATATGTACTTATATGAAGCTATGTTTATCAGCGTATCTACTTCCCTTTGATGCAACGGGGCGTCCATGGTCTTTAATTAAAGTGTCAAGTATTCTCAAAAAAATAAATAAAAAATCATTTCAAACCGCTGCTGCTGGTGCTGCTGCTTTACGTACAGCGCACGTGGGCGTATGAGTGACATGCTCCGCACACGAAAATTATATGCCTCAAAGGCAATGCCGACATGCATACCTACAAATTTTCGGTATTCTGCCCTTTTCACTTTTACATATACTTTATACTTATCTGTATACATAAGCAGGCAGAGAATTATACAAAGTGTATGACAACACACACTTGCACATTTATACTCTTGTGAATATTTGCTCCTTTGTAAGCGCTACCGCTTTTATGTTTGTGCGCTGATGTGCCTTGCTCATTTTTCCATCATTATGTTTTACAAATTATGCTAATTACGCTTTTATATTTAATGCTTGGCTGTCTCTACAAGCACACCCCTTTCACATACATACATAAACACACATACATACGCGCATTCACGTTTTTGGTACTTTTGGATGCTTTGCATTTTTATTTCAATTTGCATTTGCATATATGCACATACAAACGTATGTATATTTTGTTTCGGTGAAAGGCGAGCATTGTTAGTTTTATGTCTTCTAATTTTTTTATTTTTTGGCGGCCAAATTTTATCGCTTCACTTTTATCTGCGATAAGCGACCGCCGTTAATGAGGCTTTCGTTTCAATTACAAAGAACATTTCTTGTAAATAAGCAGAAGTAAACCAATTTGAGGGGAAACATATTTGGTGGACTAAGTACTCCCAGACAAGCGAGTCTCATTATTTGTGTGTGTTTTATAAAATTCATGTTCAAATGCATAAATGTGTAAATGCAGGCTCATTGAATTTTTTTGATTGAAGCCTAAATTAAATAAGCCCAGAAAGGAAATCTTGCAAGATGTGAAACAACTTTTTCCATCTATTCTATGCGAATATAATTCCCTATAAAGAAAAACGAATATTTTCAAAAATCAACTCCATTTTTGAGCTACTTAAAACTTCCACTTTATGATATAAAAAATCAAACTCGAATTTATTCAAAACATTCTTATTTAAAACTTTAGCAATACTCGTCAGAGGGAAGGTAACGTCAAACTTAGGCAGCACTACCATAAGCAGACAGGTCTGCATAGGCACACCTCAAGGTGGTGTCCTCTCCCTCTCCTCTGGATTTTGGCGGTAAACTCGTTATTGCTGACCCTAGAGAGAGGAAGTTGCCACGCCACTGCATACGCAGATGACCTGGCAATTGCTGCTAAAGGCAGATATCCTAACACCCTCATGGACATTCTGCACTCTAACATGGCCACGCTTAGGAGCTGGACTGAGAGTAGGGGACTCGCTATAAATCCCGCAAAAACTGAAATAATTCTCTTCACAAGGAAACATAGGCTTCCTATAATCTCCCCGCTGGGGAAAGAGTAAAAAAGGCCAACGTTGCATTATATACTTGCAAAAGAGCGGTCGGTATTAAATGGGGGTTAACACCTCGCGTTACTCATTGGCTATATACTTCGGTAGTTAGACCAATCTTAATATATTGAATACTTGTATGGTGGACATACATACATACTACCAGACTACTGCAGCGTCTATCAGGCAGAGGTTCTAGTTATAAAAGAAGTGGCTGCATACCTAAATTTGCATGCCGTAACAAAAACGACTATAAACATAGTCTCGGATAGCCAAGCGGCTATTAAATCAATGAATGCTAAGATCAAAGGTTGCACAGGAATGCCGAGCAGCCCTAAATGATATTAGCGTCGTATTCAAGGTCCGCCTTATTTGTGTTCCGGGACACAGAGATATTGAGGGAAACTGTAAAGCTGATGAGCTAGCCAGAAAAGGTATTGCTCTTCAACTGCTCAGTGATAAAAGTACCATTGGAATACCTTTGGCCACGAGTAAATTAAAAGTAAAAAATAACATTATCCAAGAGGCCAATAGGTCATGGGAAGACGAAGATACATGCGTAACAGCCAGGCTACTATGGCCGCAAATAAACAAGAAAAGAACAAAGGAATTGCTTAGCCTCTCAAGAGAAGATATCTCGAAGGTCGTGGCTTGTGTCACCGGCTACTGGCTATTTGGAAGGCATTCCTTGAGACTAGGAGTATTCTCGAATGAATATTGTAGAAGCTGCAGAGATGAGGAGCAGGAAGAAACAGTAGAGCACTTCCTTTGCAATTGTCCAGCCTTAGCTAAACTCAGAGCAGGTTGTCTAGCTAAACACTTTTTCAATTCTCTTACAAAACTATCTGGCGCGGGAATTAGACTAATCCTGCGCTTCATAAGAGTCTCAAAACGGTTTCACGAAAGCAAATAAACAAGGTTCCCGTATCGCACAGTGGTATCACAACGGACCTGTGAGGTCTAAGTGTGTTGGACCGACTGCCACCACAACCTAACCTAACCTATTTAAAGCTTTTAAATTTTGTTGAAACTTTTTAAAAAAAATTATAAGGTTTCGATCTTTAAGTTTCATAATTGAAGTACGAACATGAATTGGCTTGAATTCATATAATGTTTGAATGACTTTTTTACATAAAAAAAATTCTTTTTTGTGATGGAAATCTTTATTTGACCTTTATGCGCTCCATTTATTTCCTGTGTATCTACTACAGCTGTCTTGTCTGCAAGTGTCAAATTGGATTGACGTACGAAACCATTTGCAAAAGTTACATATCTTTCGATAGTCTGATTAATTTTGCCTCACATTGTTGAAGTCCTTGAATGTACATAATCAATTTTACATCTCATAAAAAAGTCCATTTCGTATATGCTTTGCTTTAACGGCAGGGCAGCGCCGGGTGGTTGGCGATTACTTTATATAGTCACATACCAAGGATGAAAGAATACAAGATTGCACCTTCTGAGTACGCCGTGTCGTCCGACACTATGAATAAATCAACAAAGGGAAGCAAAAAGACTTGGATGTGAAGAAAAAGAGTAGACGAAAGCAATAGAAATCGCCAAACACAAGAAATTATACCTGCTCACATTCTTGCAACGACGACATCCGCATAAAAACTCAAAAACTGCATTTGGAGAGACTGACGTAAGACTCGTTAAAAGCGCCAAGAATGATATAACCATTTTGGGAAGACGCTACCTACAGTACTCGATTCGTCTTGGCCTACTAATGCTTCTACTAGCAACAACTCCTATAGTCACTCTATTTACTTTCTCTCATTTTTCCTTGTTTGCTTATTCTTATTTCTTCTAGTTGAAGCTTTTTCATTGCAATAATAACAAACACTCTCTTGTTATTATTCACTCATTTCATATTTCCGTTTAAGCTCCCATGACTGCGAACCTGAATAGAAGAAACTTATAGCTGTGATCAATATCAGCAAAGTGACTTTCCAATATTGAATGTGAAATAAGGATTATCTTTTGTTATACAGTTTTATAGAATATAATCAAAGTTGAGGATTTTAGTGTTGTTCTCTACTCAATTGTTCTCACCTAAGGCAAAGGATTGCCTTCTTGTTAGTCTGAAAAATAAGAATATATAGACTGAGATGCAAAAAAAAAACTCAGGTTAGTTTTTGAAGATTATTATTTTTCATTCCCATCTTTTTTACTAACTTAACAAATCTTTTTTACTATTCCTGAACTAATGAGCTTACCCTACATTTTATGTATCACTGCTCTTTTAGCGGCAATTAATGCCGACCAGTATGACACCCATATCCATATTTAATACGACCGCAAAGGGTCAAAATAATATCTGTAATTTTGAGTTAAGCTTCGGCTGATTTAAATGCTTAACTCTTGTACTATTTTGTCACAATAATTTATGTATTTCGAAGTTCGGATTCCAGTTGCAGTATATATGGACTAAACATGACTTATTTGACATGTATTTTAATCAATAGGCCGTGGTGAACGAAATGAAGTAACTCCTGTCATCAAGTAAACAGTCGGCGCGCTCGCGTATCGGCACCCACGTCACTGTTGACAGTTATTTATGATTTCGAGGTTGCAAAAGACTTCGTTTATTTAACAATGTCAGCCTGGAAACCCAACGTAGTAGGCAACTGAGTAATAAGGTCCTCTCTATGAACAAAACTAGCACTTTATAAGGCTCTCATCATGCCCGTCCTAGCGTATGGCGTAGAAGCTTGGACGATGACAACATCCGATGAAGCGACGCTTGGAGTATTTGAGAGAAAGATGCTGCGGAAGATTTTTCGACCTTTGTACGTTGGGGACGGCGAATATCGCAGGCGATGGAACGATGAGCTGTATGAGTTTTACGAATGCCGGTCCAACTGGTGCCGGTTAGCACGAGAAGGAAACGACTGACGCGCTTTGTTAATCTCAGCCAAAATCGCGTAAGTGGTTATCGCACCAATTAAGAAGATGATGAAAACACATGGCCGGCAAGTTAGCAGCAGTTGCTTTTAAACAACAGTGTGGCTTCCCATTAGATAGTGCAGATAGTTGACTCATAAAGATAGTTGCTGGAATTACAATTATATAAAAAAAAATCTTTTCGATTAAGACGAGATCCGAATGAATTTTTGCATCGAGTTGTCACCGTTGATGAATCCTGGATTCATCATTACGCACCAGAAACTAAGCAACAATCACTCAATGGATTACTCCGGTGAATCTGCTCCAAAGAAAGCGAAGACCTTCCCAAGGGGCGGAAAGGTCATGGAGACGATTGCTTGGCACACAAACGGCGTCATGCTTATGGATATTTTAGAAAAAGGTACAAAAATCACTGGAAAACACTACAGTGAGTTACACTACGCTTTTACAAAAAATTGAAGGAGACACGACCGCATTTGGCGAAAAAGAAGGTTATATTTAACCACGGAAACGCACCAGCACATTCATCCGGAGTTATCGCTGCCAAACTGCAGGAATTGCGTTATGAAATGCTGCCGCACCTTCCGTATTCACTCGATCTGGCTCTCTGTGACTTTTGCTTGTTCCTTAACATGAAGAAATGGCTCGCGGGGAAAAAATTTAGTTCAAACGAGAAAGTCATCGACGAGACAAAGGCGTATTTTGGAGAGTTTGACAAATCCTATTTTTTGAAGGGGCTACTTATTGAGCCCTCTCGTAATATGTCATATTTTATAATCAAAAGAAAAGTTGGTAGAATAGTGAGTGCCCTTCAATTCCTATACATTTAGTGAAGTCCTTGAATATGCCAATTGGTGGTGATGACAATGATTTTTTTAAGATTTACATACCTATACAAATGTGTGATCCTATTACGATTGCGTTGAAGAATATAGTCGATAGTAGACCTATCATCTAATAGTGTTAGAAAGAAATAAATTGTGTTCTTGTACCCTTTATCGCACACTGTTTTCGTCATAGTGAAATTTTTGAAGTTTTGTGTTTTTTTTTTTTTTGTTTTTGGAATAAGAATGAAATTCACCCACTAGTATAAGGAATATACTCCTATGGTTCAGATTTTTCACAAAAATTTGCACTCTTAAATTTTATCGTAGAGTTTTAGAGGCATTAATATTGTTCGCCGTAGCCGAATAGGTTGTATATACGTATATGGGTATGTATGATAGTATTGTGAAATGTAGTTTTGGTACTTATTTTGGTAAATATAGGAAAATGTTGTTTTATACGAGTGTTTTATGAGTTGAATTTATACCAACTTGATACCAACTTTAAACCAACTGCATTAGAGTATAGAGTATAGCTCTAGAGTCAATTCTCTGTTAAGGGCTTTTGACGTGACTGTTTTAACGTTGGCTCTTCTAGGAATGTGATAAATTATCGGTATATGGTCCTTATTTTGTATAAAACCGTTCTTATCAAGATAGAGGAATGTTTCCGGTGGTGTAAATCCATTTTTAATGGTTGACAGGAAATATTCATCGCTTTCTTGGTAAGGTGCCCTTATTAGAGTGTTATTATTATTGTAAAGACAGCGCATTATGTGTCTTCTAGTTAGATTTATTGTATGACAGTCGATTCTGGGTACTTTGGCTGTGTTATATACTTTTGCATTCGTTACATATTTGGTGTAGTTCCTTTTTGCTGTCCTATATAAGGAAGTGCATGGTCTTAGAATCCTTCTTTCCAGTTTTCTTATCCTTTCCATGTAAGATGGTGACAAGTTTTACCAAATAGGACACCCATATGTGAGTATAGGTCTTACCAATGCCTGATACATAATTGATTTTGGCCTGTTATGCAGAAATTTCGTCGAGAACATTTTCTTATAATCATAATATGCTCTAGTTGTTTTCTTTATTTGGTTGTTAATGTGGATATTGTAGTACAAGAACTTATCTAAGTATATGCCGAGGTATTTGACTTTATCGGTTTGTTGAATTGTGGTATTTGTGCTCTCAGATTTAATTTTGAAAATTTTCCAATTTTTTTTGATGTTAGTGTTGCATTTTTTGATAGGGCGACGGAATAGCATATTTTCACATTTGTTGGTGTTTAATTTAAGGTGCCAGTCCGTTGTGTATTCTTCTACAGTATTGTATTTAAGTTGGAGATGTGTGTTTATGTTGGCAATTATATTGTCTGAGTGGTAAATAACAACATCATCTGCGAAGGCTATTATATTGTCGATTTTATGCAGTAGGTCTTTACATTTACAGTTCCTTGCTGTTTTTCATATTCATTTCTTATCTAGAGAGCCGCAAGGTGGAGGTAATACGAGTATCATATTTTAATCGTGTGATAGGAAAAGTAACCTAATGCAATATTTTTATATGGGAATTAATACAAAGTTTAAAAAAAACCAAAAAACAATTAAACTTACAATATTTCAGAAATTTATTTTGCGTCAATAATTTTTTTTTAATTAATAAATTGGGGACTTGTTTAAACTTTTGTTTAAAATCCGAATATGCCATTCACGAAGTTGAAAAAGTGTTCCATGCAAATTAACCCGCCCTATAAAAGCCATTAATTCCTATTCCAGTTAATAATTTGTATGACTGCTAACTATTTACCTACAAAATTTTATTTTAAAACTGGGTAAATATTTTTAGTCTTGCCGAACACGAAGATAAACCTTAAATCTTACATTGAATTTTTGGTGCACAAATTATGCAAGAGGGCGTAAAATTAATCAACTATTGTAGTTTGAATAACTTTTTCACTAAACATGAGCTCCTCTTATTTGTGGTGAGCAATGGTGTGTTGTGGTTTCTTCACAAATAGAGTGGCCTACAGTTTTATGCCGCCTCAGAACGCCAAATGATTTTTTATGAGGAGTTTTTTCATGACAGAAATACGCTCCGAGACTTGCTATTGCCTGTCTAGTGGCAACCGCTAAAAGAGATTTTCATGGTTACACTTTCCAAGCTGCGCATTTTTTTACTCAAAAGAATTGCAAGTACGTAGGAGTACTCATATGCCCACGCAGTCCAGCAGTTCAAATTCCGTCTAACTGAGTAACGAAACATAGAAGTTGCAAGCACTTGTTGAAGTGAAAACATAGAAAAGTTTCTGATTTAGATTTAAAACTACACCGTATGCTTTTTACAATATTTGGAAATTTCAGCATTTATTTGCACGAGAAAGAAAACTTCTGCAAAACCCACACGGGGCCAGTCGATGGCTCGGCAGAGATAGCATACACCTAGTTAACTGTCCTAATAAGTGCTTATGCGTAGGTGTGTGTTATGCGCTAGTGTGTGTATGTGTTTGCATGAGCGGGTGAGCATCATAAAGCAACTAAATGAAGCACTTTAAATGCAAAGCATACTAAAGTGCGACAAACTTTGTCAACTGGCTGGCAATGAATGCCAACTGCCGACTGCCGACTGCCGGCTGATGAGTAGCGGTCCGGATGACTGAACAGACACCTATGCGTGTATATGAGAGTATATTCAGCCCGACTGGCTCCTGCATATTGAATAGTGAATGGTTGAATGGGTGAATGGGAAGTGACTGGTGACGTTACTGCTGTTGAAAAGCGGTTTGTGGGGCCACTTATCGTAAAGCTCCCGGCCAAAGCTATGCTGATTTATGGCAACAACACATTTGCGTTAGCAGAAATGTATGTGATGGTATGTGTGTACTTCATGCAAAGTGATGCATGCAAATGGGAGCGTCTGCAGCGTAGTGGCTACTCTTTAGTAGCCCACCCACCACAGCTCCGACGGATAGCTCATACGATTTCATAGAGATATTAACTTTTAACGAGTGCAATACTGCAGTGCATCCCATGCTTGTTGTTGTCTTGCGTAGTGCTCATAAACTTTTGTGATTCTCAACGCAGGCTTCGCTTTATCCAAAGCTATAAAACTCGTGCTAGAAACGAATCAAGTGGTGAAGTGCTGAAAAGACCAATTCAACAACCAACAGCAAACCGAACTGGCCACATGAACCAGCCTGCATATGCCCGCATGTATAAAAAATATACGTATATTTATGTACACGTATGTGTGTGTATGTGTGCATACATATTTGATGTGATCGCATCCTAAGCACTTTTAGGCACATATTCTATTTGCGACTTGACAAATAGATTCTTCTCCAAATCATTTGTGGTACGACTGTGTGCACAAATGCACTGGCGTGCAAATAATTTGCCTCTAATGGACACATTCGTATTTGGTACGTGTCATTCGGACACGTACATGACCTCATTAATGACAGACATGACACTTGAGTGGCAAATGAGTGTGTAACAAACTGAACCGGCCAAGGAATGTCGGCGTGTGTGTGCGCTTGTTGGCAACTCTTTGAATGCAATGAATAAGAGCTTGCAAGTACCTAAAGCAACTCCGCAGTAGCAGCCACAATTCAGTACTGGCGTTAGCAAATCATTTGGGGAAAACCAAAGCGAAAAGTTTAGCTCAGACAAAAAGTGACAGCAAAGAACATCATTATGAGAAAGTTTTCTAGATTCTTGGATTTCGGTGCGGTGCGAATATAAAAAGCCTGAGCAAGCAATAGCAGAGTTGTGTATGTGTTTGCAGAGTTTTAATGCAGCATAGGTAGACAGATGCATACATACAAACTGCACTACTCTAAAGTTTGATGAATAAAAAAGGGAAAAAACTTACACACTCACACTAGCGCAACGTCGAATCACCGAAAGCAGTAAAGCGGGCATTGCAGTGATGTGTGGATAATTTCATTTTAGTTTCCCATTCACTTTATTGCTGCTGGAATTCAAAGTGTAATAAGGTTAAGCACTCGAATTGTTATTACATTCAAAAAATGCACTTAAACCTTCAGTAGGATTGGCAGTGTAGTTTTGAGGCTTCAAAACAAAAAAACAAAAGGAGTAGCAACAGAAAATGTGGTAGGGCATGTTAAGTGTTTGTTTTACCTGTTACTTGCTTAGTTTTGTTTTTTTTTTTACGAAGAGAAATCATCGAAAAACCTTTACCCCGTCAATGTTGAACTTTAACCCGAACAAAATCTCCTACCGTTTAAGTGTCCATCCCTTCCCGGTATTAACGTTAAGTAATTCGTTGGAAGGCGGTTTGAGCACTAAGTTCTACGCCAGCTACTCTTCACATGAGTTCTTTCAAAAGTTGCATGTACTTTAGCCATCACACAGTTTTGTTTATTTCAGGGAGGAATCAGGCCTTCCTGTCCCTTTCAACCATACTTGTCTTACATCGTCTGAAGAGTGGGTCGGTTTCCTTATCTAGTATCGTCTCTTTAGTAGATATGCAGGCAAGATATATCGCAAGCAGTGTGTCAATAAGGTAGACAGGTAGACCACCTGGACTGTCATTTTGCCAAGTAACAGACAGCTGATGCCCGTGCATCACTTCGAGTGCCGGACCCTGTAGACGCAAAGTTACGATTTATTGCAAAAATTTAGATATATCCTCCAACTCACGAGAGACTTTCAAGACAAAACTTAATCTGGAGATGCACCTTTTCAATTGTGACTAACGTATCTCACAGTATTGTTTACCATATATTATATTTAAGCTTTAGTATCATATTAGTAATCTATTTGAGTTGTACTTTAATTGATGAAAGGATAAATAAATAAATAAATACACCATTAATTTTTCTCTAACGTCGATGAATAGGAATTTAAAAAAGGAAAATTTCAATACACTTGAAAAAAGATTATGACGTTTAGGGATAAAATTTCAGGAAGCCCAGCTCTTTCTCTTCCGCAATTGCTAAGCCGCATTCTTGCCTTTTTTGGCTGCTGCACAGTGTTATTGTAATATTAAATAATATTATAAAAAGGCCTTTTAGTGATGCCAAAAGTGATGCCTAGATGACAGTTTCAGTTTATCTTTGGTAAAGGCGAAAATGCAAGCCAGGCCGCTGAAATAACGATTGGTGCCGATGCTGTAACAGCTAAATGAATGCAATTTTTTTATTATATAATACATGACATTATGTGAAGGATGTGGCATTGGAAGCTAAAACTTTACTCCCTCTTTCAGGCAGTATACGGATTCCTCTGACGGAAAATTTGAGTTATTTTGACTTGAACCATTCACTGAGCCAGTTTACGATGCTCTCGTAAGAAGTGAGCCGCTCTCCAATAAGAGCTCACTGCATAGATCGGAACAGCTGGTAATCCGAAAGGGCAAAGTCTAGGGGTTACGGCGGGTGGGGCGAGATGTCCCAATTCAGTCCCTCTAAATATTTCTGGACCAATTTAGCAACGTGTGACTTGGTGTTGTCCTGCAGTAAAATCAGTTTGTCATGTCTACCGTCCCATTTCGGCCGCTTTTATTTGAGAGTTCTATTCAAACGCATCAGCTGCAGTCGATAACGATCGCCAATGATGGTTTCAGATGGTTTAAGGAGTTCATAATAGATGACGGCCTTCTGAAGCATGAATATTTTTTTTTCGCTGTCGTTGAACCTGGTTCAATTGGCAGGCTCCAACATTTTCGACGCATAGGGTTATCATAATATATCCATTTTTCACCAAACGTCTCTCGATATCCCTCTCCTTCAAATGATGTGGCACCCAGTTATCTGCTTTCTGGATCATTCCCATTGCGTGAAAAGGTTGACACAAAAATAGTATCAGCAGCTACATCTCTTTTAGGAGGACGGAAACATATTCCCATACCCAATTTTTACCCCAAACGAATACATACATATGTATACATACATTTTTTTTCGGTGAGAGCAGTTTCTCCTTATACCGCATTATTACTCATTTTATAATTACGTGCACATATTTCGGATATAAAAATTTCATTCCAAATTTATGAAAACTACATTTTTTAAATTTTTTTTGCGGCTACGTTCCCAAACTAATCAATAAAATTTTAAATATGTCCACAACATAATTATATTCGCATGAAAGGAAGTCTATGCGTTATATAAGCAAGCCCATATGCACATACATTTGTATATATTTATATGATATGCGTGCATGTATGTGTGTGAGCTCATGTGTAAGTCCTCGTTTGGTATTCATAACCTGCAGCGATATTGTTTGTGTTGATTGCTTGCCAACGCTGGCGGCTGTTTGTTGACGATGTAAGCGCATATGCCACGCCTTGTGCCACCACACAATCGCCTCAAGTATCCGCCCGCTGCGCTTTCGCTGATTGACCGGCTAGCCGCCTTCCTACCTACACCTGCCTACATATCTGCCTGTTTCCTTCAGTGACGCATACTATTCTACTGTATCAAAGTTTTATTAAGAATTTTATTGTTCAGTGAATCGCCGCTCAAGCGGAAATCGATGCGGAAGCTCGCGATATATTCGACACGACGCGCAAAATACTCAACACCAGATCACTTCATCAATGCGGTGGTTTGTACGAGTATACGTAGCCACGCACACATCGTTCAATATGCACGCGTGTGTCCGAATATGTTTGTATGTATGCTACAAGTATGAGGAGAGAAGCATTTGGTCTGCAGACATTTATCACCGGTTTCATGCCCGATTTTTGGCAAGTGTGGTTACATAATCACTTGGTATTACGTAAACGTATAAAAGTTAAAACAAAAAAAGAAAAAATCAAATTTATAAATAATAAAATAAAACATATGCCGAAAGTGCAAACATTATGAAAGCAGCATACCCTCACACTCCACTAGTAAATTGACCAAAAATTCCAGTATTTTCTGGCAATATTTGCATATAACGGTAGCAACAAATTTCAGCGCTTTGGAGTTTGGGCAAAATGTGGAAATTCGCGAAAAAGCTTTAAAACTCTTATGCATGGGGGGAAGAAATAAAAAAAATATACGAAAAATATAAAATATGTATATAAATAAAAATAAAGGAGTAGATAAAAAATAAATAAAAATAAATAAAAACCTTCAAAATCTGTTCTGCGTTGTGTCACTGATGTTATTGCTTGTATCCTGCTCTATTCCCTTTTACAACATTTTTAATGTTAATATGGAGTTCAAAATTCTGCTTTACAATGTGAATAAATTTTAGGTAAAAATTCTGGAAAACAAATTCTATACAACCTATTTTTCTTTGGGTCATAGTTCTGTATTTTGCAAATTCTGTAAAAACAAAATAATGTAAAATTAATATCTTGGGTATTTAGATTGTGTAAAAAACCTATTTTGGGTCAAAATTCTGTACTTTTCAAGTCTGTGTTAATATATTTTAAATTTGATTTGGTAAATCAAGACCTTCGTGGCAAAAACCGTAAGCATGGATTTTCTGATACATAGTTCGCGAAAAGGTAATATGCAAGGCTGGCTCCTCTCACAAATGTGTTTTGTTGGTTCCGGAGTGCCGCAATGTTTTGTCATCAGTCCCCTTTTTTTAACATTTTTGTGAATGATATATTCTCTGTGTGTTAGTGTGTCGATGGTCATGCTAATGTTGCTGATTTTCAGTTGTATTTGTCCACTATAATTGATAGAACTGAGAATCTAGTTGAAGATTTGTATATTAAAATTATTAATAACCTGTGTGTGATTTCCCAACGGACCCACGACAATCGTCTTAACCTAAATGCGCTTAGCCATACGTATTGCCTACCCATGTCACTGTTGACAGTTATGATTTTGAGGTTGTAAGAGACTTCGTTTATCTAGGAACTAGCATTAACACCGATTACAATGCCCTTCTTGAAACACAATGCTGATTTTCTCTTGCATACAAGTGCTATCTTGGACTAAGTAGGCAATTGAGTAGTAAAGTCATCTCTCGACAAACAAAACTAACACTCTACAAGGCTCTCATAATACCCGTCCTAAGGTATAGTGCAGAAGCGTGGACGGTGACAACATCCGATGCAGCGTCCCTTTAAGTATTTCAGGGCAAGATTTTTGGACCTTTGCACATTGGCGACGGTGAATATCGCGAATGCGCATGATCGATAAGCTGTATGAGCTTTAGGACGACATAGACATTTCGCAGAGAATAGAGATTCAGTTGTCTGGATAATGTAGTTCGAATGTATACAAACGCTCCGGCTCTGAAAGCATTCAATGCGCTACCAGCTGCTGGTAGCAGAGGAAGAGAAAGGCCTCCTCTGCGTTGGAAAGATCAAATAGAGAAGGACTTGGTTTTCCTTGGTATATCAACCTGGCGCTGGTTAGCATGAAAAACAAATGTCCAGTGCTTTGTTAACCTCGACCAAAATCGCTTAAACGGTTATCGCGCAAACCAAGAAACAAAAGAATGGTTTCTTGATTTGTAATGGCGATAGACAAGATTTAGGCTTTGATATTAATTCTATGCTGAGCTGTTCTGACCATGTAAATAAAGTTTTAAGTAACGCGTACTATGTTTTACGTCACTTGAGACTAAAAGAAAGGGCACCA
Organism: Anastrepha fraterculus; assembly: GCA_037575425.1. Lineage (NCBI taxonomy): Eukaryota > Metazoa > Arthropoda > Insecta > Diptera > Tephritidae > Anastrepha > Anastrepha fraterculus. The sequence continues at coordinate 501,682 of JAYXIM010029679.1, forward strand.
TAAGATTCATTGTACCAAACGTTACATTTAAGTCTGACTCTATTTCATCTCACAAAGTAATATTCCTCGTTATGTCTATGCTCTTGAAGGACATGAGCACATTTTTGTAGCATGCAACATTTTTAATTATCTGCTGGCTAGAAGTTGTATATTTAGATATAATATATTTCAATTCAAGACTCCCAAATATCTTTACGAGAAACTAAGATTGACGCGATCTAATAGGTGATGGCCCTAAATATGAATAATGACAAAGTTTTTTCTAATAGCGGTTGCTCCTCGGCAGGCAATGGCAAACCTCCGAATGTCTATCTGCCATGAAAAAGCTCCTCATAAAAAACCATTTGCCGTTCGGAGTCGTCTTAAGACTGTTTGCTTGTTTATGGAACAACATCAAGACGCACACCAAAATAGGAAGAAGAGCTCGGTCGAACATCTTACAGAATAATACGGGTCAATTATTTATTTACTTTTATTTATAGACTCTTATGTATAAATAGTTATACAGTAGGTTCTGTTTTTATGCGGTAGATACGTTCCGCAAGAAACAGCATAAAAAAAAACAGCATAAAAAAAGCTACTAGTTCTATAGTAAAACTATAGATACGTTTCAAATGCTAAAACCGCATAAATCTGAAATAATCGCATAAAAAAGGGCACTAGTCCCATATTATTACTATAGATACGTTCCATAGACCGCATGAATCTGAAATAATTAAATAAAATCGCATAAACAAAATATTGTATCTTTGAAAATTATATCTTTATATATCTTCCATACTTGTCGGGTTAGCATTTCTGATGTAATCTGTGATGAGTTTTTGCTTAGCTGGTTTAGAATCTTGTTTATATGTACAATTCCCGATAGGTCGACATGCATTTTGTAATTTAAAAAAAAACCGCACTATTTCAAAACCGCATAAAAAAAAGCCGCATAAAAACAGAACCTACTGTATAAAACTTAATGATAATTTTCGAAAGTAAAAAACTCCAACCAATGTAGAGTCGCATGGCCTGTTGGGTTGGTTGGTTGGTTGGTTAAAGTGGTGATACTTCCAGAATCCAACTAGCGCTTCCGCACCATTGTGTTGCCACATCCTCATTACCAACTAGTTTAACGGTTATTTACAGCATGACTGTTTCCAGTCTGTGCGGTTTAAGAACCTTATTAGGTTGTTGACGTCTAAGCCAGACAATTGTTCAATATTCTTGAACAACGGTTGGCTCAGGGTTAACATTCTGTCATTCCATAGGGCAGGGCATTCACAAAGGAAATGGAAGATTGTTTCCTTTTTCTCCAGTTGCTTACAACTGTGACAGTATATATTGTGAGGGATACCCATTTTGGCTGCTTGTTCTTCGATAGACCAAAAGCCAGTTATGACTGTCGTTAGTCTCCAGGCATCCCGTCGTTTCATGCTTATTAGTGCCGACGATTGCTTGATGTTGTAAGTAGGCCATAACGTTCTGCTAATTTTGCATTTCGTCTGGTCTTTCCACTTACAATCTGCGATTCGGAGGTATTTTTGGGAAATTGAACTCTTGACTGCACCAAATGGGGTGAATACCGATTCTGCAAGAGCGTTATTCATGGCAGATCCCCCTCTTGCCAGTTCATGTACTTTTTCGTTACCTTGAATGTTCCGATGTACCGGGTCCCAAATTAAGGTAACTGTATGGTTTTCGCTCTAGGTTAGCCTTACCACCTGCTTTGCTCCACCACTTTAGAGGTTGTTGTTGATGAACAGAGTGCGTGGATTGCAGCTTAGCCATCTGAAAGAATAGCGATATTGCGCTTAAAATAGAAATCTGTGATTAGTAGCCTACCGGCTTCCCCAATTTCCAGTACTTCCGCCTGGAAGACACTGTTGGTATTAGTGAGACGCACAGATTTCTCGATTTTAAGCTTGTGATAATATATACCAGCTCCAACACCGCACTCGACTTTACTATCATCGGTATATAGTGTAGTGTCGAAGTTGTTTAGAGAGAATCCCTTATTCCATTCTTCCTTAGATAGAAAAAGAGTGCCAAAAGTCCTATTGAATGTTACCGTCGGGACGATGGCCTGTAATTGACATGAAAAATTCTGGTATCACAATTGAGATTTCGTGCAGCACATGCAAAGTGGCTATAATAAACATAATAATTAAATTGAATAATCAAATGTAGCCCAAAATTGTTTTTAAAATTGCCACAATTGCCGATACGAGTATGGTAGTCTCATTGTAGCAAGCACAAACGATAGAAATTTTTGTTACTAGCGGCTATAATGTAAACACCAACTGCTTTGAAATTTGTGTTCAGACCAAATCTCACTTCCCGTATGTGGCTGAAATATTCGCAATAATAACTCACATCCAGCCATGCAAACATGGAACACAACGGTAACTTGCATGCAAATATTTTGGAGTTTTGTTTATTTTGCTAAAATGCAAACAATGGCTTACCCAAATTTGAGTTTGCAATAATTTAATTGTAGTGCGAATAATTTGCTAGCAAAATTCTAGTCTGCGTGCATTAATAATTGCGTACGATAATAGAGAATCTATTATACTTATATAATTTCAGCGATCAAGTCTGAGCTAATACACCCTGCGACAATCAACTTTTTTGTTATCCCGGAAAAATTTCATACTCACGTTGCCAGAAAAAATATAGATTTTTTATGGAGGAAAGCTCGACTATTTGCTTTAAGTTTTTATAAAAAAGTAAGAAGAATGAAATGTATAAGTAAGGAACCACTTTTTAATAGTTAAATATATTTATTTATTTATTATTTATTATTTATTATTTATTATTTATTATTTATTATTTATTATTTATTATTTATTATTTATTATTTATTATTTATTATTTATTATTTATTATTTATTATCTATTATTTATTATTTATTATTTATTATTTATTATCTATTATTTATTTTTTACTATTTTTTATTTATTATTATTAAGTCCATGAACTCAAGCTTTTTAAATACTAATTAAAACGAGATGTAGAATAACTAGATTTAAGATATCTAAAAATAGAATACAAAGTAATTAAAAATAAACTTTACGGAGTTGAAAAATTTAGTCGGATATAATGCGAAATTAAATTAAAATACATTAGCACCATAGAAAAGCAAAAAGCAATGAATATAACACTGTGGTATATTGAAGTTAATTCTTTCCAAAAGAAATGAGCAGTCAATACTGCCACTGATGATTGTTTAAAAAAATGAAAGCGAAAGGATTGATCTTTTTACATCCAAGCACTTTAGGTTAAGCAAAATCAAACAAGACTGATAGGTGGGGATTGGTTCAATAAAGCTCAATGAACGTGGAGCGTATTTAAGAACAATTTTTTAGACCCGTTCACTTCTATTTATATAGATTTTATAACTTCAAATAAAAGACGCGGATCCAAATTGGAGCAAACGAAGGGCGTACATAATAATTTAAGAGTATAAGAGTCAGTGAATTTGTAACTATTTTGCCTCACAAAACCTTATGCCGAGTAAACTTTCGCAATAATGTGACTTATTTGTCTATGAAATGAAAAGTTACTCGAAAAACTAACAGCAGGATAATTAATTTTATTCAAACTTTGCAACGAAGAATGAAAAATGTTGCAAGAAGTAAAAAAGTTATTGTAAGTATCAGGTGAGTCCATAAGCTCGTGCGTATTTTACCCATAATTTCACATTTGTACGATTTTTGCGCACAAAAAAATTATTCGCGGAATATAACGGAACTATTTATATTTTCTTTGATATATTGTGCATTCAACAAATGATTTTAACCCTTTGCACTCGATTTATTTTCAAAGTTGTTGCGTGTCAACTTGTTATTATTTTTAGCTAAATGAATTAAAGTAATTTACAGTCGTAGAATTCAACGTATTATATTTATTTCATTAATTATTAATATTGGTTGGTTGGTTGGTTAGAGTGGTGATTCATCCTGAATCCAACTAGCGCTTCCGCACCATTTTGTTGCCACATCCTCGTTTCCAACTTGTTATTTACGGCATGACTATACCCAGTCTGTGCGGTTCAGGAACCTTATTAGGTTGTTGACATCTAAGCCAGACAGTTGTTCGAGCTCCTCGAACAGCGGTTTGCCCAGGGTTAACATTCTGTCCTTCCATAGGGCAGGGCATTCACAGAGGAAATGGAAGATTGTTTCCTTTTTCTCCGGTTGTTTGCAACTGTGACAGTATGTGTTGTGAGGGATGCCCATTTTGGCTGCCTGTTCTCCGACAGACCAAAAGCCAGTTATGACTGCCGTTAGTCTCCAGGCATCCCGTCGTTTCATGTTTAACAATATTGATGATTGTTTAAGGTTGTAGGTGGGCCATAACGTTCTGCTGATTTTGCATTTCGTCTGGCCCCTCCATCTACACTCCGCCATTCGGAGGTATTTTAGGGAAATTGTACTCTTGACTGCACCTAATGGTGTGAATACCGGTTCTGCAAGAGCGTTATTCATGGCAGATCCCCCTCTTGCCAGTTCATCTGCTTTTTCGTTACCTTCAATATTCCGATGTCCTGGGACCCAGATTAAGGTAACATTATGTTTTTCGCTCAAGGTGGAAAGGCTAGACCTACTTTGTTCCACCACCATTGAGGTTGTAGTCGCTGAATCCAGTGCCTGGATTGCAGCTTGGCTATCCGAGAGAATAGCGATATTGCTCTTAAAAGAGAAGTCTGTGATTAGTAGCCTACAAGCTTCCCCAATTGCCAGTACTTCCGCCTGGAAGACACTGCAGGTATTGGGGAGGCGCACAGATTTTTCAATTTTAAGTCTATGAGAATATATACCAGCTCCAACACCACAATCCATTTTAGAACCATCTGTATAGACTGTAGTGTCGAAGTTGTTTAATGAGAATCCCTTATTCCACTCTTCCTTAGATGTAAAGAGAATGGCAAAATTCCTATTGAATGTTACCGTCGGGACGATGTAGTCAGTCCTCACCGAGGTTAACTGAGTTTGCCGCAATAGTAGACTGGCATGACCATAAGTGTTTTCTTTCCAGCGGCCCGCTTCGTTTAACCTAAATGCACTCATGGTTGCCGTCTTCTTAATATGTAGGTCTATTGGAATAACGTGTGTCAGTGCGTTCAGAGCCTCCCTAGGACATGATCTGATTGCGCCGACCGTTATTGCACAGGCTGATCTTTGTATTCTGCCGAGTAATTTGATGTTGTAATCTCTCCCTAGAGCTTTCCACCAAACTACCGAACCATACGATAAAATTGGTCGTATAACCGCCTTGTACAACCATAATGTATGCTTAGGTTGAAGACCCCATCTTCTTCCAAGCATACGTTTACAGGCATATAGAGCAATTTCAGCTTTCCTTACCCGTTCTTCGACGTTTAATTTCCAGCTAAGTTTGGAGTCCAAAATTACCCCTAAGTACTTTGCACTGGGTGAAAGTGAGAGGGTTTGTCCATTAATATTTGGTAGGGTAAAGCTTGGTACCTTGTATCTGGTGGTAAAGAGCATGAGTTCTGTTTTACGCGGGTTTAAACTTAAGCCACAACCTGTTGCCCAAGAATTAAGCTCGCCTAACGCCCTTTGAATGATCCCACTGATCGTATTAGGACACAGTCCTGACGCCATTAGCACCACATCATCAGCGTACGCCACCGCTTTTACCCCTCCTCTATTAAGTTTTATTAGGATTTTGCTAATCACACATAACCAAAGAAGTGGAGATAGTACTCCCCCTGTGGAGTACCCCTGTGGACTCTCTTAGTTATGTTGATGTTACCCATATTAGCTCTAATGATCCTGGTTTCTAGCATAGAGATGATCCAATTGGTGATACAATTTTCCACCCCTAAGTCTATTAACGCCCTTTGGATAGCATTCGTGCTAACGTTATTAAATGCGCCCTCTATGTCAAGAAAAGCTGCCATCGTATACTGTTTGTTTACTAGAGACCCCTCTATTGTTCGGATTACCTCGTGAAGCGCTGTCTCCGTCGATTTGCCTTTGAGGTAAGCATGTTGTGCAGTTGATATACTAAAGCTCTCCAGCGAACTTCTAATGTGCATATCTAAAAGCCGTTCCAAAGTTTTAACAAGGAAGGACGACAAACTGATCGGCCTAAAGTCCTTCGCTGATTCATGTCCTCTTCTGCCTGCCTTTGGTATGAATACGACCCTAACAAGTTTCCAGCTGTTTGGAATATAACCTAGATTTAGACACGCTTTGAAAATTTCCATTAGCCATGGTAGAATACTATCAAGAGTTTCCTGTAACATCTTAGGAAAGATCCCATCAGGGCCTGGAGATTTGAAAGGTGAGAATGATTTGATTGCCCATGCAACCTTCTCTTTCGTAACTATTACATCGACAAGATGCTGTGGGTCATATCGGCTCCGCCGGATTATTTATTATTATTAATATAAAATGTTTTATTTTTTGTAATCTTTTACAGTGTGATACTTTTTAAAACAATTTCCAACGTGAAGAAAAGGATGTCTTTCGCATGTTTCGCAGAAATAAACAGTTGTCTTCCTTTCGCCCTTAGCTTTTATGTTAGAACAGACCATACAATCATTATGTTTTTTCCCCGGATGAGGTACTAAAATGTGGAATTTTCCATCAAGTCGATTCTCTACATCTGATGTTGATGGTCGCCCACGTTTTTTAGCTGCGTTTTATAACTGTGTAAGATCTCGAATACCGTATGTATTTTACAGTTATTTAGTGCTATTGGTTACAGGCATACATTAGTATTGTCACCTCCAGTGTGACATACGAGTTGTAGAGTAAATTAGTATTGTCACCTCCAGTGTGACATACGAGTGCAAAGGGTTAATTGCGGATAGAAGCACCTGGTGTTGGCGATGGCCTTCACCCCAAGAAGATTCTCCTGTCTATTTAGTGGGAGATGGCCTGTATTGTTTATTATGAACTTCTGGAACAAAACCAGACGATAACTGCTGATTGTTATTCCCATAAGCTATCAAACCTGAATGAAAAATCGACTGTCTTTTGTGAATAGACGCAACGTTTTGTTTCACCAGGACAACGCAAGACCTCATACCGCAAGGCAAACACTAGGCAAGCTGAACGAGCTCGGATGGGAGCTAATGCCGCATCCACCATACTCTCCGGATATTGCAACTTGTGATTATCACCTTTTCTGTGGACTTCAATCCCATATGAGTAAAGAGAACTACTCCTCAAAAGAAGCTATAAAAAGGGATATCGAAAGATTTTTTGAGCAGGGGATTAAAAATGTGCCTAAACGTTGGGAAGACATTGTAAATAATGAAGGAAAATATATTATTGATTAATAAATACTTTAAACATCTTTTTTATTAATTTTAAAACCACCTTTACAAGACGCACGAACTTATGAACTGACCTGATATTTAAATATGTGACTTCAAAGCACATTTTGATATTTAAAGAAAGCCGAGAATTAACACCCTATAGTTCCAATGTACGTCAATGGCATTTTGTAGCTTAAGTGCATCATCTGATTTCGAAATTTAAGAAAATGCTTTTAAAATATCGACATTGATAAAAAATTTCGCGAAACGAAGTCACTTTTAAACAAAACAAATAATAGCGGTCCTAGTATACTCTTTTGGAGATCGCCAAAAGAGGCGAAGAAAGGTTAGGAAGAAATGCCTTCAATTATTATAACGCAATTTCTTTTAGATAAGTATGGCTTAATTCAATTTGGAAACACGGAATGAAAGCTCGTATAAGATAACTTAAAAATGAATAAAGAATGTCAATCCATATCAAAAGTTTTAGAGAAGTGAGTAAAGGCGATACCTGAAAGCCATCGGAAAAAGACGAAATGCAGTATTCATTAAAAGCAGCAAGATTCGAAGCTTTAGATCGATTAGAAACAAAGCCAAGCTAGTTTGGCGAAATTATAAATTTCGAAGCAAAATTCATCTTATCTTTATTGATATTCTAAAAGAGTTTCCACACAGTAGATACATAGCTTAGAAATAGGTCTATAATTGCAAGCAACATTCTTACTGCCACCCTTGCGAATTGGGCTAACAGAGGGGAACTTCCAATCATCTATAAAAACTTCACAAGATATTGACAAATTAAAAAATATTTGCAGCGGTTAAATTATGACGCGAAAACTTTCAATAAATGAAGTGATAGCCAGTCAGTATCTGTTTTCACAAACGTTATGTTACTACCAGTAATGACATCATCAGTGGATAAACTAAACGAACCAGAATTTAATAGTGAGCTAAAAATATATGTAAAATGTGGCGAATAATTCCTATTCTCAGCAGATTTATTGATGTTTTGCACTTTGACCTCGTGGGCTTTTCTGCCCAACAACATTCGCTCTCACTTTCAATATTCACATTAATATCATAGAATGAGTAAAAGTAATGAGTAAAGTATTTATTGCAAATTGTGTCCTTTGGAAAAGAAAATTCCTTTTAAAATTTTTTATAAAACTAATTTGATGAAAAATAGAAAACTGAGTATACAGCAATGCTACATAAAATCTATAGTTTCTCGAGCGTCAGAAATTTTTTCTCAATAACTTTTATTACCGCACACAAATAAAACAAGTATGTATAATATGAAAAAAAAAATTAATAACTTTGATTTTCGTTCCTATAACATAATTTTGCTATGATGAATTTCCATCAAATGCTCTTCATTCTCTTTGTAGCTTGCACAAGTTAAATAAAAAGCCATACCTTTCCTCACAGCCAAACTTTAGTGCTACTTTTATTACATATCCGGGTGTGTATTTCTGTCATAAAAAATCTCCTCATAAAAAAACGTTTGTCGTTCGGAGTCAGCTTAAAGCTGTAGGTGCCTAGATTTATGAAGTAACATCAAGACACTCACCACAAATAGGAGAAGCAGCTCGGCCCAACACTTAACATAAGCTTCGTGCCAATTCTTTATTTTATTTATTAAACGCTCACAATAATTTTTATTTTTTTCGCCGTTCACAACTAGAAAATATCCTCTCTTACCATTGCAATCGTTTCGTCATTATTTCGATTTAATTTCATTTCAAAAATTCATTTCATTCATTTAAGTGAGCAAATTTTATGATTTTCAAACGATTTTTTTATTCAATTCAGGCAATGATTTGGCAATAAAATGGCAACAAAAGCAGCTACTGATATCTGCGTTTAAGCGTAGAAAATAAACGAAATCGAAAACGCAATAAAAACAAAAAAGTGGGGTTAGCTTTGTGATGTCAGCGTTTGCGAGTGCAATAAAACACAGAGCAGTAACAAAAACAATGCAAAGGAATCAGCAATAGCCGTTACTATTAAAACAGGAGTCGTTAAAAGCTTGCGCGTATAGCATTTCCTTGCTGTACACAGCGACCCACCGTGGCAGAAGGCAGTTGTATGTACAACAGTAACAAGCTGCAGAGTCACAGCCGAAGCAACAAAACAAAAGGGCCTCGAAATTTTACCAAATTAGGCTGAACTGACGACTCACTCAAATGCGCAGCTACGTAACTGTGTGAATGCGAGCGTAGAAAGTAGTGCGCAGAGGCCGGCTGCTGTAGATGAAAGATTTGGCTATTTACACAATAGAAAAGCCAGTGCTGAGGGTTAATTGAGATACAGAAAAAGTATAGTTTGATTGTTGAAAAGTTTTCATCTGCGTAAATCGCCACTCAACGCAACAATGGCGTCTTGAAATGAATAAACAATAGCTGCTTATCTCATAACATTAGGGTGTCTCAACAAAAAAAGTTGGAGATTTTCCATCAGTATTCGTACTATGAATCTTATTTTATTCTAAGATTTACACCAAAATATTTCGGAAAATTTTTTCGATTTACTCGAGCTGGATAGGTTTGAAAATACCACTAAAAATTTAGTATTTTTTAAAAATAAAATTAGCTTTTAATGAGTTTAGTTTATGAAGTGAAATTTTTTAAGTAAATTTAAATAAACAGTTCTAAATTGATTTCAATTATTGTATTTGGAAAGAAAAATATAAACCTTTCGTGTTTTGTACAAATAAACCATGTTTTTTTTATACAAACAAAAAATTTGGGTACAGCAAACGAAGAGAGTGCAAAATGTACAACCACATCGTAAATTAGTGGTTACAAATATTTTTTTCCTCTTATGATAGACGGGCCTATGCTTAAAGGTTCTAAGACAACTTCACGCGTCTCTCACACCCCAAAAGTCCTCCCGAGGAGCTTTAAACTTCTTCAATTTAACAGAAGATGAGATAGTCGACGTTATGAGTCGAGACGGAATCCCAATAGCTGCGCTCCAAGAAACCAAACTGCACGCTAGCTCCTCCCTGATAACTAGGGATGGTTATAATGTGCACCGACAAGATCGTGAGCGAGACAGTGAGTGTAGCCTAGCGTTCATAGGCCACCACACCGTGCAGTATCGTCTGATCGACGAAGGCATTGACCGTAGGCACATCACCTTAGAATGGTATAGCTGTCCGGTCAGGCGATATCGAGCTCGGAATTTATAACATATACATTCCCCCTGTCACCTGTTGTCTGACAGGATATCTCCCTGATATTGGTGCGCTCATCAGAGGTGAAAACCGATAGGTTTTAGGTGACAGAGCAAATCAACAATTCGACATTCAGCACTGTGAACAACGACGCCCCTACCAGGGTAGTGGGCATTGGCTGTAGCTCGCCTGACATAATATTTGCTAACGCTGGTCTGATAAATAGCATAACCTGGCGACCTATGATATCGCTTGCCTCAGACCACTTGCCCATTATCGCTTCAATTGAGAGACCTGCCGACTTTGCTGAAGCGAATCGCCGGCGATCTCTTTACCACCTAGACAAAGGAGGTCAAACTGCATCTCAAGGTCAAAGTTGACGACTCAACAATTCCGACCCCAGCCCCACGACTGCAATTGCCACTAAAGCACAAAATCGCAAGAAGGTCGTCAAATCGCTTGCCGGCAGTACTTGGGGCAAAGACAAAGAAATGTTGCTATCGACATTTAAGGTAATTTGTGGACCGGTTATAAGCTATACTGCGTCTGTTTGATCGTCTGGAACTAGTGACACGCAGTGGATAAAGCTTCAGACATGCCAAAATACTGCTGTTCAGACAGCGATGAGTTTCCTCCTGATGTCCCCTCTACAACACCTACACAATGAGGCACAGATGTTTCTTGTAAATGAGCACAACAAACTGCCAAGCAAACAGTTTCTTCTTGAACCAAAGCCGCCTACCAGGCACGTCAAGAGGCTCCTCTTCAACTACGCTGACGAGATGCAGGACGACACGAATCAACAACTACTGGACCGGACAGTGTTTAGACACACAATAAACGACATTCATCGAGAGGCCCTAACCACCTTCTTAAGCTCCCGACCCCCGAATACTGAAATCGTGGCAGATTAAAATCCTTACCCACAATCGACCCTGATATACTCAATATATGTCCGGCATGTGAAGATAACCCGCATGATATTAACCACCTATTCCCATGGCCGTTTAAGCACATTTCCCAAACACCGCTCCCCCTTTGAAACGAAGCCCTCGAAACGGCATGTTCCAGGGAACTACCGTTAAATTAGCTGCACGATGACAATCGGTGACTACACCGCACTGGCACGGATTGATGAACTGCCACCAAAACCACTACACATGGAATTAAACCTACAGTAAAGCAGAACTCATATTAATTTATATTCATCCCAGACTTTATTTGTGGTAAGTCTATATAAATTAGTTTATTATTAGTATTGCTTATTGGGCCATTATGCACTACGACCTCTGAGGTGGTATATAATATTGTGCTCCACACATAACTTAAAATTTGAAGCTCCTGATATATTTCAGTACCTCCTCAGGCTTTTCGTTCCATGGATTTTGAGTCGCACTGCCTAAATAAGTGTGCGAGCCTTCATCTTGTTTAATAATTTAGTGATTAAATTTTGGACTAATATTTAGAATTCATGTCCAAGAAATAAACGAGTCTTATATTAATAATATCAAAAGCCCTTGAGTTCAATTATAATCCAAATCTAATATAAATGATAAGTGGCTGCGTATTGCAGAGAAGAAGCAATTAATGCGTATTAAGCAAATTCGTTGAACATAAAAGTCAAAAGGACGGCAGTTAACGAAGTCGATGACGCCATGAAAACAAAAGCGCAGCAACGAAATATAATTGGCTCAAATAAAGCGAGACAGCTCAGAAACAATAGGGGCATCTACGAATCTGAATCAGAATAATCTCTGATATGCGATTTGTCTGTACGAATATTTACAGATGCCGGCGGGTGCAAGACGAAATTGTGTAAGTGGGATGATTTAATTTGAGTGCTTTGTGAATTTATGAGTTTCAATAATCACAATGATGATGGTTATCAGGTTGCCTAAAGCATTCTTAGTAGATATATAACTAAGAATTAACTCTTACATTGTTTAAATCGTCATCGATTTTTATGCACAAGCTCTGGCAACGCCGTTTAGCAAAGTTGAATCGTGCATCCATTAACGCCGTTTTATGTTTTGTTTGTGACTATTTGCATTGCGATTGCAACAAGCTGATTTACCGTAGCACAATTCCTCCATTAGCTGGCGTTATAAATATTGATACTGGTTGACAGCGATGTTTGTTGTTGTTGCACATAATGCTACTATTGATTCTCCAACGGTGTTGATGCCTGGGACTTGCATATCTACATATACATAAATATAGTGTGCGTATGTATGTGAGTCCTGCTGAATGTTTGTGTTGCTTATTTGTGCTGCTGTGACATTTGATAGCTCAGTTGGCTCATTTAGCTTGATGTCACGGCTAGCCAGCTTTTGCCCATACGAGTATACCTACTGTTTATATAAGTTTGTCTGTATGTATTTTTGTATTCCATCCACCCACAAATATTCACTGATACGAGTATGTACATACATTTTTAATTATACCAGCAATATACAACTGTGCGACGAGAGTCGACTCATTCGCAATTGCTGCTGCCACGTCAGGGCATGAACAGTCGACGGAAAATATATAATTGTGGCAGTGGTTGCGGTCACTCAAATCGGGTAATAACAAGCATTTAGTGAAAATTTCTATTGAAAATAAGAGCACAAAATTCTAAACAAATAATGTGCCTTTATAATGTCCGTACAAACAGCTTTAATATCAATTTGACATTTAACCCCAGTGAGTTTAATTAGTTTTGCTGCAGCATTTCACCGCAAATTAATTTCTGTCGACACCAACGCATTCATAAGTATGTATTGACTAGAGACGCAAGGCGTAGCGGAAAATTTTGATGAAGGGATTTCGAGATATATTCAGAGTAATGTCAGGATCCCGAGGTTTTTCCGGGATTCCCCTTGAGACATCAGGTTTTTTTAATATGAGTAAAAATCAATAACTGAAAGGAACTGAATTTAAAATATGCGATGTAACACATGGGCTGAAAAGTCCCGGGACTAACACATAGATAGGGGGGATCCGCACCACCAGAAATAATACTAAAACGATGATTTGATGACTTCAAACGTGATCGTACAGACACCGATGACGCACAATACACTGGGCGTCCAAATGAGGCGGTAACACCTGAAAACATCAAAAAAATCCACAAAATCGTTTTGAATAATCGAAAAGAGAAGTTGCGTGAGTTAGCTGACATCGTACGCATATCAAAGGAACGTGTGGGCTTATATTGCATGAACATCATGAACATTTGCCTATGAGAAAGCTCTGTTCAAAGTGGGTGCCGCGTTTGCCCCTTTTGGACAAGGACAAGATGTCACAAGTCAATCAAATCTAATACAAAACTAAGTGAACTGATCTTCGAATTGCTGCCACATTCACTCAATTTACCAGATTTGGCTCCCAGCGCACTGTGCGGTCGATTCCCGAAAAGCTGGCCAAAACTCAAAAAATTAAGTAATTGATTCAAAATTTCTTACTCGGGGGTTGTCGGGGTCGCTGATTACGAATTTTATCTTAAAATTTTGAAAATCCACCCCTTCCACCCCTATTGGCCACCCCCTCACGTGAAATAGCGTATATTCTAGAACATAATCAGGATGCATGTAAATTTATATGTTTTCGGGGTCGCAAGGTAGCAAGTGGTAGCAGCTGAATCTTGTTTTATTCAGTAACCATTACTTTTTTGAGTAACCTTTAATAGGTTTCAAAGCAGCATATGACGGCGTTGTATTACTATACAGTTTGAAAACTCAAATTTTATAAAAAAAATTGCAAAACATTTATCTACGTATTGCTGCAGCTAAAAATTTTGTGTCGAGCTATTGATATGTACTAAAGATTTCTCGTATTTTACTAACCTTCCGAAGATGATTCCATTTGGTTTTGTTCAATTTACTCCATTACAAAATCTTTCAAATGTGTACAACTTCCACTATTCATCGAAGTAATACGATGCTCAAACGAAGGCCACGTTGCGACTGAAAATACAGAGGATACTTAGGGTACAGGACGTTGCTATGAACGGTTTTCACTACTCAAGGCATTACTGTAGCCAACCCAAAGACAAAAAAACTCTATCTAGAAACTTTTTTTTTCGACTTTTGGCCAGCTTTTTGGGAATCGGCCGCACTGTGCAGCGCCTCCTGGCTGTTCACAGACCTAAATAATTTCCGTCGGTAAGAAATTTCGCTTCAATGAAAAGGTTATAGCTGCAACTGAGACCTATTTTAAGGCAAAAAATAAATTGTTCTACGAAAGTGGTATGGCGGTGGTGGAAATTACGTTGATGAATAAGCTAATTTTGAACAAGAAAAAAAAACGTGTTCTCTTTGTTAGCCATGGGACTTTTCAGACCAGACAGAGAAATCTTAAAGTAACGCAAGCGAATTGTATTTAAAAACTATGCAGTTTAGGAAAACCTACATCACAAAAATTAGAATGCAAACAGAAGTTGCTTTTGAAAGAAATAAATTGTGCAAGGTGGGTCAAAATTAATCGTTCTGGGACGATTTATAAAATTTTAGGAAACTACCTGGAAGTTCAAGTTGATAGCTATAATAGAAACATGTTTGTTTGGGGTTATATACCTTGTTAAGGGGTTATATACCTTGTGAGCCCGAAAAAATGGACGATTGTCATACTTTTTTTAAATATGTTTTAGAACTTTTATTCAAATGAGGCATACATCATACTGAAGAGTAACTCTCGAAGAATACATTTTGGTGTTTTAATTGAATTAAAAGATTATTGTAGAAAAATGTTTTTTAGTGTATCTGAACAGTTTATTTGCCCAAAAAAATGTTTCTCGAAATGAAAACCGCTTTGCACCAAAAAAAAAACGATTTTTATGGGGAAAAAATTTATTCCAGCGAACTATGCAAATATTTATAAAAAGTGAACCGTTCAGATTCACAAGGCTGTAACTTCGAATAATTAAAAAAAAATGTTATGCAAATCGGTCAAATAGTTTTTGATAAATAAGGATCACCGACGATAATTTTCAAAAAACACGACTTCGAGATAATCGCGTCTAAAGTTTTGCGTGCACTTCATTTATGGATAATTTGCGCGCTTTCACGGTCTGTAACTTTCGTTTTAGTGCTCCGATCTTTATGATTTTTTGAATTTATATTTTTAAGATGATGTACTTTTAGAATATGCCATAAAAAAAATTTCGATTTTGGACGTGAGAACGTCTTATACGCACGCACCAAGAAATGCGTCGTTATCTTGCTCATACGTTGTGTTATGTTATGTTATGTTACGTGTTGTCACGTTAAACTAGTCCAGCACAAGGTATACATATACCCCTTAACATATCCATCCAGTGTGAAATGAGCTGGTTTTGCGATATTTTGTCCTTAAACATAATCATTTTTATAATAAGTTTTAATAATTTTTCACGTGGTTCTATCATTTAAAATCTTACATTTTTAACTTAATTAATGTTAAAGATGACATATAAAGGCCATTTTTGAAAGACTCTTCATTTTTAGTGTTCTCAGATGCCATCGTATCGGAATTAGTAGGCGTATAACAACTCTTCGGAAAGACACGACTTCGAATGAATAAAGGTATGAAGCACTAAATGATAAAAAGAAGGTTTTTCTAATATTGGTTGCCTCTTGGTGGGCAACGGTCGGTGGGCATAAAAAATATCTGGGATTCGTTGGCGGCATAAAACTGTGGGTCCTTCATTTGGAAGAGAAAATCAAGATGCATAACTAACGAAGGGTGTATATAAATATATTTACATGTATTAAATAACATACTTGGCTTTCAGAATTGTAGATCGAAATGTCTTATCATTGTGTATATTCTTCGGTATTGATATTTTCTATTTATATTTGTTTTTGTGCTTGTACTTGTTTTATTCAGATTAAGATTTGGGAGTCCTACAGGCTAGATATACATTTTCTTATTTACTAAGTATACATCCTTTTCTTAAGATAAAAAAAATAATGAATTTTATTTTTTGTCTATCAAAACTAGATTCATTTGAGCCGCCAATCTGGTTCAGAGTAGCAGGGAGCGCATTTGTCATTACACCCGCATTTGTCTCCACCACTGAAGTTCATTGTCAGCCCCAAAGTCATTAAGGCGACTCATCTGCAGAGCTGACACACGATATCTGTATTTTATCTATCCAGGAATATTTAATGATTTAATGTCATTGAAATGACAAGAATTCGACGAATGTAGGGGCTATGTATTTCGTTGACAATTTTGATGAATTTTCGTCGGGTTAGATGTTTGCATCTTTTCCATTGACTTTCTTAAATTTACAGCTCTATTTTTTTTTAGGCACAGACGACTTTCATACTCCAGCAGACCGCATACAGTCAAATATTTTCACAACCTTAAAATATTTTCACACTCAATTTAAGCGAGACGGGAATTATGTTCATGCTCGTATAAGCGCGTAACAGTATATATAGAAAGTATAGATATTATACCTATATACGTATATATGTACACATGTATGTACTTAATCAACGATAGCCACGTGCTCACATCTGTGCAAGAGTTCTATATTTTATAAGTTTCCTAGGAGAGTATACATTATGAGTATGCATATATGTGCGTAAGAATGTGTGGGTGTGCATTTCCTTCAGCCTTATTTGTATACACATATATACTAGTAAATAAATTGTGTGAAGCCAATCAATTTGTCAGTTAGGCGATGATGATCACATCAGCTGTCGTCTGCTTCAGTGGCGGCAGACGATGCTTATGAAGCTATGGAATAAAGCCATTGTTATTATTATTAAGAAAGCTATTTCGTCTTTTATGTAAGTATATCAAATGAACTCTGTAAACGTGGCATAATAATAGTAAAGACAAATAGGAAAGTTTCCGAGTTTAAGATGTTAAATTTTCAATGACTTCGTAAGTTTTGAAAATACAAGATATGAATTGAAAGCAATACTAAGGGCGAGAGTTCTTAAAAATAATAAAGGAAAAGTAGTTTACGAAATTTGTTAATTAACATTGCTTCTCATACTAATAGATATGTAAATATGTTAACGTGATTTTAGACAAATTTTCTAAATTTTTTCTAATCGTTTTAGTAATAGCGCCGATCTAGATTTTCCGCAGAAGAATTTTGCTAAATATATGTATTTTAAAAGAATAATAGCCCCTTAAATCACAGCAAATTAAACCTGGATTGAAAATTTACAATATAGTTAGAAGTCACTCATACTTATTTCTCAATCAGTTATTGATCACGTGTTTGCTTGGTGTCGTTAAAATAAACTAGATTTAAATACAAAGAATTGTTTTCAAATCCCTTTTTACAAATCTCGTTTCCATATTCCCCTAATTTCTATCATTTAGGTTAACCAGTATTGACGAAATTTCTGATCTGAGTTGAGTTATTCGTCGATTCAGCTCAGATTTTAATGATCCAGGCATTGCTAAATTACTCTTTATCTCACTTGAGCGTCCGAAGTTGGAATTTGCAGTCTCTACTTGGAATCTTTATTATTTCTTCTTATGTAACATCAATAGCCCTGAAATAATCCAAAAAGCTTTTTAAGGTATGCTCTGCGTTGATTTTGTATTAATGGCTGCACTCTCTCTTACAGTGCCAGATTTAAGCTCATTAACCTAAAACCGTTACACAGTAGAAGGAGTTCACTCTCGCTTAATCTTGTTTTCGACGTAATACGCAGTGCTATTCTTCATTCTTTCTAGAATACATTTATTTTAATACCACGCAGAGGAACCTAAGGGCTAATTTAATGTTAAAGCAGTGAATTTTCGCCAGCAACATGCATTTGGCTTGCGTTAAATGTTGCTAACAACATTGATTGTCAAATGAGAAGCATCGTCAAATTTATGAGCATCGCCCCAGAAGCAATTGGCTAATTTCGGTGAGAAAAGTGTTTTTAATATAAATATAGTGACACAAAAAAATATAAAGAAGATTTACTTACACTCTTTGCGAAGACGTTTCGCTTAAGAATGCCATATCTTCGGAGTATTCAAACTCAGGCACTTCACTTGCAAACGAACAGTCAGTTTTTGCTCAATTTCATCTGATATCTACATTTTAAATAGGTGTACACAAATGCTGCTGGCATATTGCGCGGTGTTTTCACCTCAGTTTGATGACACATGGTCTAGCTGACCAGCAGTTCCATTCATATGAAGGCATCAAAAGATGGCTGTATCCGTGGATAGCCTCAAAAGATGAACAGTTTTACCGCGACGGTGTACGATATCTACCAGAAAGATGGGAAAAAGTAGTAGCCAGCGATGGGCAATACATTCAATGATTCACCTTTAACATTTTTTTCAGAATAAAGTTGTATTTTCATCAAAAAAAAGAGCGAGAACTTAGTTGCGCACCTAATAATAATTATCATGTAAATAAATGGTAAATGAGTTTTGGTCTGTAAAAAAAAGCAAAATTACGTAAAAAAAAAATTATGAAATGTTAGTACTAACACTCCTTCCACTCCGTTATGTAATTGACGCTTGAACTAAGTTTTTACAGAAGTGCCATTTAACTTAGGGCTTTCTATATCCAACTTTAGTCTATAAATTCATACATATGTACATATAAATGAAGACATTCACAGAGTCAACAGTCTCGCATGATTTGACAATTAACAGATGTGGCATTATTAAATCTCCATAATATATTACCTGGGAATCAAAATAATTGAATATACTTATAGTATACCATAAATGTATAATTCAAATATAAAATATTTAATTTTTGAAATGTAATATTTAAATTTGGAAACGGTGAAATTTTATATATTAAAAAACCATTTTGCAGCCCCTTCCCGTAGAGCATAGATTTCATATAGTCATTTTATTAAATTTAATTTCTCTTCGCAATCCCACTGCGTACAAAGAACATCAAAGGCACATTCCATATGAACTTTTTATGATTACATACATTTATGCGCCGTTACCCTGCAGGGAAAGGCCTATTACTTTGGAAGGCCTACTACTTGGAACATTCTAGTTCAGATACTGGTATTGAGTAGAAGAAACTATACTGGTTGGTCATCGACTAGAATAATACCAGTAGTAAAATTATCAATGTGTCTGCGAATTGGTGGATTTTTTGCTTAGATGAGAAAATTTAAGAATCGTTTATGGTCGCAGCAATGCATCGCTTGATTAGAGGATTATCAAGATAATAATTATGTAGATACTGAAGAAATCATTCATTTGAAAACATTGATCAAAAAGTTCCCTCATATATAGAAAATTCAAAATACAAGTGTATTCCTCAAAAGTGATACGATCGCCTTCAAAGTACTCTCCATCAACTGCAACGCACTTATCCAAGCGTTTGATCTAGCTATCGAAACCTTTCTGAAACTTTTTTTCTTGGTATAGCCAGCAGATTTTTATTAAATTTTCCATTGCTTTCTTTCGGCTGTTAAAACGCTAAAGTGGTTCCCGTAGTGATTTTTTGACTCGACCAAACAGAAAAAAAATTACAGGACGCCATATCAGGTGAATTTGATGGCTACTGTGTGGTATTCGTTTTCGTTTTGTTTCAAAAATTAAGGTATAATCTATCATTATTCATCCAAAGCCATCTTTGTTATCTAGCTGCAAAAGCCACGAGTTGTTGTCACACAAATTCTTTCTTATTTGGCGAATCGTTTCATGTAAACGTCGCATAACATCCAAATAATAGTCCTTATAAACCGTCTGACCTTCTCAAAAAAATTCGTGGTGCACAATAACGTTGTGTGAACTGTGAACGTTATGTAACTGTGAACCTACGTCTTATCTTCAGTACTGATGCGTGTGATGAATTTAGGGACGGATTCAGCCTTCAAATTCAGGCCTATGGCGATATCAACGCAGCCCCTTTTTTGTATGAAATTCAGATCTTTTCTGACTAAATTTACAGCAAATCATTAACTTTAGTACAATGTCCTGAAGGGATCCCTAAGCAATATTCAAGTCCTCCGCAATCTCTCTGCAGTTAATTTGCGTTTATTGATTGATTATCAGTTTTTGTGGTCGACGTCCTGCCACTATGCCGTCATCCTCGATTGACTCACGATATCTTTTGATGTTCATGCCGCGCCTTAACTTTTAGCAATGTCAAGCAATAGCGATAAAGTTTTGGTAGGAGTGTTATGCATTGATGTGACAACCTAACAACTAAAACAGAACTCACATCAGTTGACTTAAAAAGTCATTTGGCGGTCGTTCTGAGAAATGTTTTCATTGTATGAAAAATCAGTATGATTAGAGACATTTCTAGTTGCTCAGTTTAACCTATAAAATTTCAAAATAAATAATTATCACACTTCGGTAATGTTGGCGCTGACAGAGCATAAAATAATTACAGAAAAATTGTTTCGGCAAGTCCTACGCGCGGGTCGCTTAAATCTTGTTTGCCTATAAACTTATCATAAGACTTAATCAGTCTATTTACTGAAAAAGTTGGTGCAGGAAAAACGTACTATGATGGTGTGTATTATCTTCAATCACAAAAAAAATCTGAATGTAAAGTATGAGATTTATCTTTCACGGATTTCTGCAATAAGGAGTCTGCTTCAGCATTCCATCAGCAAAAATCTTAAAAACGTGCTTAGCACCGATATGTTATGGCGTTCAACATAGATGAAACCCACGGAAAACCGGTACTCAAGGAAGATAAAAATTTCGATGCGGTTGTTTTGGGTAATAAACTTTTCACAATATGAAGATAAATGTAACTATGTATTTTCAATAGTAAATTTTGTTTCAGAATCTATAATAAGTTTTGCCTGCGCCGATGAACCAGAAATCCAATTGGAAAAGCGTGTCAAGTAAATAAAAAAAAGTTCTTTCCAAAAAAAAGCCATCGCAAAAAAATCCTCGCACCAACCGGAGGTGTTAAAATAGGTATCCGAAATTTAACTGGCATCAATTTTATTATATTCCTAAAGTAAATCACAAAAATGTTATTTCTTTATTAGGCTTTTTAAATAATATTTTTAAATATTTTACAATTTACTGTTAGTGTAAGTTTCAACTAATTTTTGAAGGTTTAACCAAGTATTGCAACTGAAAGCAGTTTCATTTAAATAATTTTAAGAAAAATCAAATTGATATTTTTTGTTATATTTGTACTGGTCTAAAACTGGATATTTTAGGAACATATTGGACTAGAATTTTTTTCGCTAGTATGAACTGGTACTTTAATTGGTATTTTGCTGATGCAGAGCCGGGTAATTGGGCGAACGCCGTAGTCGAATGGGTTGCTGCGTGACTACCATTCATAATTGCCACATTCGAAACCCCGGGTAAGAAACATCGAATAATGGAACACATTTTTTCTAATAGATGTCGCCCCTTGGCAGTCAATGGCAAGCGTCCGAGCGTATTTCTGCCTTGAAAAATCTTTGCATAAAAAAAGTCAGCTACCGTTCCGAGGCGGTATAAACCTATAGGTTCTTCCATATGTGGAAAACTATCACAATGCATACCACAAGTAAGAGAAAAAGCTCGGTGAAACACCAAACAAAACGTATAAGTTCCATTTGAATGAGTGAGTGAGAGCCGGGCAATTGACATTGTTAACATGGAAAAAATATGGAACACAAACTGGTTGAGCTGGTAGTATTCCCGCTCACAACTAGTATTTTCCCTGCAGGGCAGCTACTACACACATCATATGTGTGTGTATGTGTGTATGTTGAGTTTCATTTGAGTGCTCACTTGTAATTCTGGCAACTTTTTACGATGGCACCCCGTGGATTCTTATTAAAAAGTCACACCTGCAGCTGGAATGAAATTTTTCAATTCACTCACTTAGGCGCAAAGGTTCACCGCACGGCACATCACAGCACAATACAGCAAAGCGTAGTGTAAGGCATATTGCAGAACCTAATCGAATAGCGAAAACGAAAGAAAAGGCACATAGAAACACATCCGCATGCACATTCACAAAAAGTAAAACACATTTAAAGTAATTTGCTTCGATTTCTCAATGCCACCGTGTATACATTTTGCTTCTATTGCTATTTTCCACAGACGGTAGCTACTCGTATTCCCTCACTCGATAGACTTTTATTGCATTACCGCTGTGCCTTAAAGAATTTGTAAGCGGGTAAAGTTTGGCTAAAGTGCTATTTACACAAATTTAAGGGGTGCATATTAAATTTTTAATTTCTAAAATGCGAAAACTCAAGAAATGCACGAAATGGCAAAATTTTCCGAAACAGCTGTCCCAAATAATGTTATTGGTGTATTTCGAGTTTTTCGAAAGAGATAACAAAGTCATAAAAGTCATACTTGAAGTCGCAGTTAAAGGCGCGCCTGTTGCAAATTGTTTTATCGGCGCTGGAAACTATCAAACTTTGACATCTCGACAGGCGCTATTTAAAAGCAGAGAAAGAAGAGAGGGAGCACAGAGAGGGACGGGAATAGAGCTAATGAATAGTAGAAAAATGAGCTTTTTACGTTTAGCTGCGGACTAATTCCATTAATTTTCTATGTAGTTTAGGTGAAAGCGCATTTGTGATAAAAAGGAAAAAAGCTTCCTTTTTGCTTTATTTCTTGTGTATGTGAATGGCATGTTGATTAAATCATCTGGAAAATCTTAAATCTTTACTTTTGTAGAGCACTTGATATACATATGTGCATTGGGGTGGTTCTAATTGACCCAAATTATTATTATTTTCTAAGCCATAAACAAACGTTAAGATTTTTTTTTAATTTTTTAAATAATATTTAAAGGTCATCAACCGAAAGCAAATTTTTTTTTTAAATACATATTATTTATTTAATCTAATCATGAATGAAATAATAAAAAAAGTTAAGTGTATTCAAGGTATACAAATTAATAAATGAAATACAAATTATTTGTTATGCCGACGATGCAGTGTTGCTCTCTGAAAGCGCATATGATTTACAACGGCTTCTGTATACTTTCCGGAAAGCAGCCAAAGACTTCAATATGGAAATATCCGTCTCGAAACACAATCGCTTACTACAAGTACAACATGGACTAACTACCTGGATACAAAAATAACAGCATCCAAAGTTCTTACTTGTGAGGGCATAACGAGATAAAGCAGCGCCCGTAGCGTTTACGGAACGTGGTCTGGGGAAATAACTACCTCTCTAACCAAGGCAAAGTGAGCATATACAAAACCTGTGTCAGGTCAATCCTAATATTATATATACTATTGAAACAATAACAACAACAACAACAGAAAACGTCATATCAACACCGGAAATGCACATTTTACGCTCTATAGCCAGGTACACCCGTAAGACCTACAGTAGGACGTACAGGATATAGTTAAGTGGATGAAGGCGAAATGAATGGAATAACCAAGTTGGACGAATGTAAGACACAAGACTGGCAAAAATCGCGATGCCAGAGAGACCGGCTGCTGTAAAGTCGCAAGTCCGTCCGTATGTATTTTACATATTTTGCAGCTATTAAACACAAATTTTATTATTATTATTTTACATACAAATGCCTCTATATGTACATCATTTTGTTAATTTTTTTAGAAGAGGAAGAAATTTCAAAATAAAGAAGAAGAAGGAAAAAGTATTATTTTTAGGATTTTTATGAATTAAAAGCAAAAGGATAATGAAACATATTAGTTTGGGGGGAAAAAAAGAAATGCATTATTTTTATATATAACTTTTGTGCAAATGATTTAAAAGTGTTTTATGGTCGATCTTTAGCTACTGGGCAACGCTATGACTACTTACATACCGATAAACTTCGATTGTTTCAGCGATTTTATCGACATTTTCAACATTTTATTTAACATCAAAAATGTCTGAATGGAATAGACGAAACCAAAATTGAACGTAATTAGCTGTTATAGTATTGGCACCATGAACACCATTCACAGTTCCAGCGGTCTGGCTTGCACTTGCTCGCCTTTATCAAAGAGAAACTGTGAAATGTACCGAGTTTTCTCTTTGTTGACTTCCATTGTTAACACCCTGCAATGCACAACTGAATGTAATAAACAAAAAAAGCCTAATATTTTTTTTAGTGTGAAATGTCACTTTGCAAACGCGCATAAACTTTAAATTGTTTGATCGATTCTTTACGAGATGCTGATCACTATAGCCCTCTACCGAAAAATAGTAGTTTTCTTTTCCCCCAAACTAATATTTCAAAGAATTATTACAAGAATATGTAAGTACTTTATGCTTGTAATGCAGATTTCTTTGTATTAGGGTGCTTTTTTCTGCACCAGAGAAGGGAAAAAATTACCGTATAGGTAATTGTTTTGCAAAAGTCATATAAATCAAAGTTTTAAATTTTGTACTATGCAAATAAAAATTAGAAAAATGTTCATCACAATTTCAAACTATTTAACCAGAAATAATATAAAATTGGGTTCGTAGTTTTATAGACCATTAAATTTTAGTACAATAAAATGCATGTTATAAATGGTTCAAAGTTCACAAAAGTGGCCTTTTTGGTAATTTCTCTCCATATAAATAAATCTCGAAATTTTTTTGAAGGAAGAAAACACCCAAAAAGAAGAATGACCAAAAACTTGCACTTCACTAGTCTTCATTTCACTTCAAAATTCAATGGGCTGTAAAATTGCGTATGCCAAAATTTTTCAGAAAATGGGATTAAAATGTATGAAATTTCTTACTTGTGCAAAGTTGGGTTTTACATGATTTCTTTATATTTTCATACAGAAATTATTTAAATTAAATAAGAAAGAAAGGAATTATTAAGACTTGTTTCTAAGTCCCTGTGCACTGTTTAACGCGACCGCCTTGGTTCAATGGGCCTATGCGTGACTACCATTCGATAGTGCCCATTTTCGAAACCCACCCTGGGCATGGCAAACAAAATTATTCGAAAGGATTTTTAATAATAGTTCTAATAGTTTTTTTTGTTCAAGAATATACTAACGCTTCGCCGAAGAAATATTTTTTCCATCAATGATAAAATATTTTAAAAGGAAACAAAATGGGGTTCTGTGAAAATTTTCATCACTTTTGCTAACTCATTTTTTTGTTAACGTTACTAACGTTAATTATGCCTTTTGCAGCTAAATTTACCCAAAAAATCTGTATGAAACTTCAACCTTAATCTTTTTTCATTCGATCGAATTTTCGCAAAAAAATTTATAAAAATAAAAACATGAATAATATTTATAATAAAATACAATAACTTATAACATTTTTTCTTAAACGCTCATAACCACTATCGAATTAAAACTAAACATGTTTTCTGAGCTTTCACCGTATTCTTATGACAATGTTTAAATTAATGATCCCAGGCCCCAACAGAAAATTTTTTTCAAGTTACTTCTTAGAATTGTATGATACATTGGGTGTTTTTTAGGAGCTTGAGAACTTAAAAGGAAACTAGAAAACATAAATATTGTTCGAAATAATTTTTTTGATTATAATCAGGTAGATAATTACATGACATTTATTTTTCGAATATCCCATCCGGCATATGTCCGTTGCGGCTACGAGTTGCATAGCACATTCGATTAGACCAATTTTTCTAATATATCTGAATAATAAATTTAAATGAGTCGAATCAGCAAAAATGCGGCGCAAACCATCGTAGAATCTTACACGAGCTGTATTTTACAGGTACGCAAGCCAAGAGCCTTACGTAAGATTTTCCATTTAGTAGAAAGACTTAGCTTTTGTCAAGTAGATAACCAACAACGAATCGACATTTCGGTTTCATATTCAACTCTTCGCTCTATGAACTTCGTGAAAAGTTTTGTTTTTTCTTTCAAAGTAAATTTCCACTATTTGGAAGCGCTGATCTGGCGTTAAACGACTCATGGTGACTTGCCAAACCTTACTGAACATAAATGTCAACACAGTTTACCATTCTCAACTGCCAAACCATATATGTATATCGATATTGATAGCTCTCATGCTGCTAAAAAAACACCCGATGCCCACATTGCCTTGAAAATTTGGTAGTCCAAAGATCTCAAACTAGAGACTGCAAGCTTCAAATTGCATTTTCTAACTCCATCACGACCATTTAACAGATTTGGAATTATTTTATCCTCAAGTTTTTTCCAAATTTAACGAATAATATGATACAAATAATTTCACAAATGGGGGCATCCTTATAATCCAGAATTTTTATTTTTGTTAATTTAAACAACAAGCGCCAAGCACAGCTCGAAGTCCAAGGTGCTGTATAGATATTTCAATTCACAAAATTCCTGGTTAATGCTGTACGAAGTACTAACGAAAGCTTGGAAATATGCACAAAATAAGCCACTGAAATTTAAGCAAACGCCAAAATTTGTGAACCATATCCCAGAAGTGCGCCGCTTGGTCTTCTACTATTAAGCGCAAACGGCAATTGAAAGCCATTGAGAGAGATTTTCACGCAGCTTATTTAGCATTCCAAAAAGGTAGCAATTCCGAAACAAAACACGAACTAAATGCTGCTGAAAATACTTTCGCAATTGTTGGCGCTACGCGTAACGAGGTACGTACGTACGTACGAAGAAGATGAATAAAGTTGTGTGTAAGCGGCAACCGTAAAGGCGAAAAGTTTTTCAACTCTCAACTGACAATTGTTCTGTTTCGGTCATTTGAACTTTTACTACAGCGTAGTAACTTTTATGCAATAGTTATTTGCCATGTTGGTTGCGTGCGGAGTAGGGGGAAAATAAGTGAAAACAACAGTAAAATCAAAAGCAGAACAGACGAGTTGCACACAGTTTTGCCATATCGTTTTAAAATTTAAATTGAGGTGAGGAATACAAGTTGGGAACAGATAAATATGTACATATGCGCCATGGAGATTCGAATATATAAAGATCTTCTAACAACCTGTTCTCGGGAAAACAAAAATCGAGCTTTCTGAAGCATAACTATTTTATGGTGCAGCTCGCTACTGTTTTTGATGCTAATATTAAGATTTATGCATCAGTTAGCGCAATTTTACTAGGATCTGTGCTCCTTGAGATGCAAAAAAAAAAACATAAAAAAAATTATTTTTATGCCGTTCTTAAATTTGCTATCTGTCCGAAGAAATTAGTCACCACCCGCCGTAACCGAATGGGTTGGTGCGTGACTACCATTCGGAATTCGGAGAACATATTCGAATCTCCTTAAACACCAAAATGAAGAAACAGTTTTTTCTAACAGCGGTCGCCCGTCGGCAAGCAATGGTAAACCTCCGAGTGTATTTCTGCCATGAAAAAGCTTCGCATAAAAAAAAAAATATATATTTTTATTATTTACCCGTGCCGAGTACGTTTGGCACAGGAAGCATTCCGTAACGTTGGCATAAAATATTTCCAGATCGGCAATACTTAAACTCCTCTTTTAATTTTTTTTTTTCAGAAACGTCCAGAAAATTGTACCTTTATTCAGCGTCTTATCCTTAGAAATTAAGGGCTTTACAGATTTTTCTCACCTCCAGAAGCAGGTTATTACTGTATAAGGAGAAGAAGAGATCGTAATAAAAAAAATTAATTTGAACAATAAAAAATAAAAGCATAGTTCATCGGGTTTGTGCGTCTGAATATTAACCAAAAATTTATAGTGATTAACGACGAGCTACAAAATGCAGTAAAACAATTTTCAGGACTTATACTGCATATTTTATCGTTGTTGTTGTTGTTTTAACGGATCATCAAGTCTTGTTAGTGTGATATATTCACCGATCGTTATCGTCTAACTCATTTAACAGTAGTCAGGGAGACAGGGGTGTTAGGTATGTGGGCATAAGATGGGATGTGAATGGAAGACTAGTGTCATGCAGGGTACCTTCACATGCCGGACATATATTGAGTATTCCGAAGTTGATTCTGAATAGGTATCAAAGTATCTAGAACGCATTTATGTCAAAGTAACGCGGATCTCATGAGACAGCTCGTGCTCTTTCTCTGCGATGGATGGTCGTTGGACTCCGATAACTGGCGAAAGTTTAAGAAGGTAGTAAGAGACTTTCGACGAATGCCGTTTAATTTCTGTCTTTAAACTATCCGATCCAGTAGTTTCATTAATCTCTGATCCTAGATCTCATCAGTATAGTCGAAGAGATGCCTCCTGATTTCGCCTGAGAGATGTTTCAGCATCTACCAAGTGTTTATTGGGATGATGGCTGCTAAAGTACCGCTGAGTGAGGAATATCTTGATGAGCATCTTACTGCACTCCTCAACCGGAAGCTTGGAGACCTCGTTGCGTATAGTGCGCTGAACCTCACATTTTGTATATCTTAGAAATTTTCCGAGGGCATTATAGGCCACTTCTTATCTAAAAATGGTTACTCTCCAGCTGGCTCTGGCATCGAATTATTCTTAGAAAACCCATTTATGTACCCGATTCGGCTCATATTAAAAAACTATAATATAGGTAATAGATGAAATTCCGCTAGATGGCGCTCGTGGCGATATGTTTCGAAAAAAGGCATTTGCGGTCCGTTTTTGGTCGAATTGAGAACGTGGACTACTAAACGACTCTTGGTAATGAAATACACTGGAAAGGCACTCTGATCTTAGTAGCAGTTAATATGACGTGGTATCGGAAGAATTAGATTATGTCTAGAGGAGGAATCCCTGTTCGTGAAATTTGGATCCAAGCCAGGTTGGTATTGAAAATGACCGATACCGATCTATAACTGTAACTATCATATAACGGTAATTTTCAAAACCAAAAAAAAACGTGATATCTCTGTATAAACCCTAGAAAAGATAAACAAAGCAAGTAAAATTTTTCCTAATGAATGATGCTACACCTACTTCTGGGTAAATATGTATATTCCGATAAAGACTTAATAAAATTAGCCCAAACTTGATACATATATTGCTCCAACTTATTTAGATCAGACAAAAATACTATGGAGATCGATTAAAACCCACGTCCACTTTTTGTAGATATGTTAAGACTCAATTTCAGTCCATCCCCCTGATGTTACAAGCTGATGTTGGCTCTCGTTGTATATGAATTTGTTTTACTCTAAAGATTAACAGCCAGCCCAAATTAAATTTTACTAAAATGTGCGCGGGTATATAAAGCACGATCCGGGTCTTACTTTGCTTGCTAAATTTATACCTGACGGAAGCCCATTGAACATTTTTTAGAAATCTGTTTTCATAAACCAAAAAGAAAAACCTGAAGACAATTTTAATCGTTGCTTCGTCGAGCTTCAAACCAATTCGTTAGTCGAATCTTCATATCAAGGCATCATAAAGCTCAAGGCAAAACTAGTTTAGAACCCAACCATCTCAACACTTTTTAATAAAGTAGCCTCAGATTGTTGTTCGAAAGCTTACATCGCTCTTATAGCTTCCTTACACAAAAAAAATATCTCATATATAATATCGTCTTTCATGTCCTCAATTGACTTGGAGTCCGAACCTAGCCATATGTTAGTTACCCGCTCTGCTAGGACGGCGCTCAAAGGGCGGGCAGGGGCAAAAAATAGTTGTTCGAAAGTTGGAATTCTTCACTCTGTGAATTCAAGCCTTAGTAAAATATGCAGATTTAGAGAATCTTTTTCGGTTTGATGGTCCGCCTTAGTACTTTTCCATGCTGCTAAGGCTGCCCATTTATAGACACTAAAAAATTATCAAAGAAAAGGAGGTCGGCCAAAAATTAACATTATTTACAGCAGAGAGTTTTTGGTCAAACTTAGTTAGAATGTCTGCATAGTAGACCGGTCGATTTGTGGGGAGGCAAAAAAGTCCCCCATTGCTCTGTGAAAATCATTTCTAGGGATCAAAATAAGAAACTTTGCCGAAGGAACCATACCTCTAAAACGAATTCTGATGTCCCCCAATTTGGGGGACTCTGTTGTTACTGTTGTGAAAATTATTTGTTCAAGAGATATTGTAAACAGCTGTTAAAAATTACACTGATTAGGAAAGGAAAGGACCCATAGCCCGACTACGCTATATTTCGGAGTATAGCTCTACAGACTCATTGTTAAAAATTCATTCGGTTTTGAATACTGGAACGTTTCTATCGATTTCAGCTTTGTATGGGAAGTGGGCGTCATAGTTGGGTGACCACGCCCATTTCATTATAATTTTCTTTATCTCAATGCAAGAGTGACCTATAATAAATTTCAACTTGAACGGTTTACTCCTTAAATTTTTTACCGCAGTTTATACTAAGCGTGTCCACTGTTCAGTACACCATTTCCATTATTCTCTAAAAAAACATCTCACATATAATTTACAGTAGAATCCCAAGGAAATTTAAGCTTTACATATCTGCTATATTTTCGCTGAAAAACTATTTCTTAAAGCTTCCACTGGGCTACAGACACCTAACTTTGGGAATGTATTTGTGGCAAGCGCTATGTGACCTATCAGCGCTGGGCTACAAACAGTGACTCTGACGTAGGTGCATTAAGTTTCACAACATCGTGCAAGATACGCAAAATGGTTGAAAAATGCGCGAGCGAGCAGATAAATTAGCAGTGGAAGCAAATTCGTTTAAGCAATTTTCAGACTTAACTTCATGGAACGTGCAGCTTGCGACGAAAGAGTGCTGACGTTGAAAGTGACTGACAACAAGCGGTTATTAGTATACATACACACAGTGACTTTAATGAAATAATAACAACTGCAACACAATATAGAAATAACCTGAGCGTAGAAATTTACTAGCAGGTGGAAAAAATTAAACAAATAACGCTGGTGGCACTACCACCTTTGAGTAAACTACTTAGCGAGAAGGCTGTAAGAGTAACTCAACTACAACCATAGCAACAAAAAGCTACAAAATCACCACTACAGTTCTAAGCAAATATCAGACGAGCAGTGATGTGCAAAGCGCCCTTAGTTGCGGGCATCTGGCGCCGACATTGGAACTCAACTCGACCAAAGCACCAGCGGCAAAAACCTGCATCGAATTTTGAGCTTGAATTCTCGTTGAATTTCAACATAACTTTTTCTCTGTTTGCGTTGCTGAATTAGAATGTGGAAATTTTTTCGAAAATTTTCGTTATGAAAAATTTTAACATTTGCTGTTACTTTGCGTATTGCTAATGCCACAGCTAAAAGCCAATTATGCATTGGAATAAGCCTTGCATTCTTAGTAAAGCTTTCGCACGATGCAAACATTTTTGAACAATAATTATTAAAGTGCACTCTGTCTGTCCAAAATCCGGAAAATATAGCAAATATGGCAAATACCAAAATCATAAAAATTGTGCCAAAAACTGAGTATGCAAATGCGTAGCATACGAATAGGTGCAAATGCAGCATTAATGCTCTGCTGTAAATATTCATTTGCTCAATGCCATGCGTCTAATGTTGACCAGAGCAAAAGGAAATTTTTATTTTTTTTTCTAATATTTGTTGAAATAGTGCATTCACTGGAATGCCGAAAGTGCCCAACTACTTTTTTGTTTCTTAAATTTTAAATAACGGGCGAATATACTATGCATGCATATGCAGAGGAAGCAAATTTATTGAGTCTTGTATGCAACACATTAATGGTGAAATACTTTTTGACGGTCGCAATTTAGCAGCATATGTAAGGTAGACCCAGGAAGACCACCAGGTTGTTTAGGAGTAAGTGAATGTATGTGAATGAATGTAATGTAGGTGCACATTTCTCATATGGAGGAAGCCTTCAGCACTGTAAGCGAAAAAAATAAATATATTCATAGTCAACCCGATTTTTGATACACTTAAAACTTTTACTTTAGGGGACTAAAATTTAATGGGCTACATGAAGAAAAATTTTTTTCTAATACTGGCAGCCCCTCGGCAGGCAATGGCAAGCCTCCGAGAGTATTTCTGCCATGAAAAAGCTCTTCAAAAAAATATCTGCCGTTCGGAGTCGGCTTGAAACTGTAGGTCCCTCCATTTGTGGAACAACATCAAGACGCACATTACAAATATGAGGAGGAGCTGGGCCAAACACTCAGCTTGCGTACGGTGTTGTATAGATATATATATATATGTACATATATTTAATTAGCGCATATCCCCTTTTTGGGTGTTTGGCCGAGCTCCTCTTTGTACAAAAACTCTGAACTTTTATAAAAACTCCGAATTTTGTGTTAAGGCGGAGACTTTGATGCATATGGCGCTTGTTCAGGAATGAACTAGTGAATGCAAAAATTTTTATCGTAAAATGGGCACCATTTTAATTATTTTTGTTTTTGATGGATACAACTACCAGTCGGTTGATTCTGGCTTTGATTTCTCCCTTAAACATGTGCAGATCTCATAGAACTGAAAGTGGTGAACATAGTATGGAACTAAAAATTGGAGTTTTTGTGGGTCTTGTAAGATGCTAAAGTAGGTGACACTTATCACTTTATCCAACAGGGTGAAAGTATCCAAAGGGATTCAAATTTCTTG
Source organism: Anastrepha fraterculus (assembly GCA_037575425.1). Lineage (NCBI taxonomy): Eukaryota > Metazoa > Arthropoda > Insecta > Diptera > Tephritidae > Anastrepha > Anastrepha fraterculus. The sequence continues at coordinate 534,400 of JAYXIM010029679.1, forward strand.
AATGAAAATAACAAAAATACTGAGATCAATCAAATCCAAGTTCACAAAGCAAAGACCACAAGTGTATGAACTGTTAGGTTTCGACTTGAAAAAATGAATTTGAGGCCATTCACTATTTCCAGTGATGCACATTTGGACTCTTTTTTCTGCATTTTTATAAAGTTTTGGATAATTGTTGGGTATATAGCATCGAATTCCTGGCAAACTTTGGTTTTGAAGAGTAGAATATTTAAGGTTTGTCAGTGTACACCTTTCCTTTTCAAGTAGTCCTACAGGAAAAAGTTCGGCGCTATCAAATTAGTCAGCCGAAATCGCCGCAATTGGAGATAAGCCACAGTAAAAATGTTCCGATAATGTTTATAGTGCCCACACCACAATCACACTAAAACAGTGACCTAAATAACCTACAGAGACTGTTTTTGCAAGATTTGAGGATTTTCTGTGTCGACAATTTTGTTTTTTTTACGCTTCTGCTGATAGTGAAATGTGCTTCTTCACTCATGGCGCTGAGTTAAGATATTCACAGAGTAATTTTCAAAATAAAATTTCTCAGTTTCAGCGCGTTCTCCATGTAATATAAAGCGATCTCTTCATTGCAGACGCGATGTGCCGATTGTGTGGAGAAAAATAATAGCAGAAATATCCTGATGGGTCTGCTTTTTTTTAAATTTGTTTTCTTAAATTTTTGATATCATCATCGACCATGGATTTTGGAAGATCTTTGCGCAAATTCAAGCTTTTAACTCACCATGGCGATGTTGATAATGGAAGCTAGCAACTGTAAAAGCCGGTACAATTCAATATATGAAATCAGTTCGCCCCCATTATTGCATCATTTCTCTAAATTTCAACTGATAACAATCTGCAGATTCTACCATTCTAGATTTCTATGTTCAATTTAATTTTTTTCTGATACGCCATTTCCTTATAATCTTTAAAGTGCATTTGCTTGTGTGTATACAGAGGGTTGTTAATTCTGTCGTGATTTGTTGGAAAAATAATGCGTTTGATAGGACCGCAAATATTTTTGGGTATGCCACAAGGCAACATATACACTTACACGCCAAGAAAGCTTGAAAATATTATATATGTAAGTATGCTAATGTAAGGGTTTTGGGACATACCATTCATATGTGGAATACATTTTATTGTAAAACAGGCTTTGCGAATTTCCTTTCCTTATTTATTTGATAAAATTTGTGTTCCTGGTTATGTGTTTTTGTTTTTGTGACCATTTGAAAGTTATTTATAGTACATACATATCACGAATTTACATGAACATGTCATTTATGGTATTTATATGGGTGCCGTTTATCAAACCTGCGCTCAAATACTCGTATCTGTAAATGTGTGATAAAGAGCTTTTGTTTTGTTATTGCCGCAGATGAGAATGGATATGTGTAGGAGAGCAAATAACTGTACTTCTATATTTGTACAGAAAAATGGTAATCCGTTGTAATGGTTTTTCGGCCTTGTTCTTAAATGAAATATTTAAATAAAATTTCTTCGACTTGTGACAAAAAAGACTCCTTTTACTTAAGTCTGCATATCTGTAAATAACTTTTATACCGCGTCGTTTATCACTGAATTTAGCAAAGCTTAAAAACAAAAATAAATGTATGGAATGTTAGTCTGGCTATTTGAGAATGATATCACAAAAGTATTCAAATGAAATCATAAAAAATATTTGAGCCATTAGTAGGCACATTCAGTTCAATTTAGTCACTGATAGCAATACATATTTTTTATGTTTTATACTCGTATATAGAGAGGCAAACAAGTTACATCTTTTTACAGGTAAACTAAGTATATTTCTAAGGTAGAAGAAGTTATAACTATACATCATTCGAAAGGTATTTCGATGTTGAAGGCAGAAAAATTAATCAAATATTAAAATTCAGTTTAATATAAAGCAAAAAAACAAACACAAAAATGGGACCAATGCATACTGAATTAAAGAAGGAATTTAGCAGCGGCTTATGAGTAAGATTAAGGCCCTCGCCTCATTTGAAATGGTGTTTATTGAGTGTTTCTTTAAAAGCGTGTCATATGAAAACGAAGCAAGATTGTTCGTTTCTGTTACACACATTTTACTTTTCAATTCAATATCAAAATATAAAAATTTTTTTTTGGCCCCATGAAGTTGTCGGCCTTCAAAATATGGTCTTCACATGGACAATGAACACCGATATAATTTAAATAACGTAGAACGGATGATGGATGGCGGCGGCCGCCGTAGCCGAATGGGTTGGGGCGTGATTACCATTCGGAATTCACAGAGAGAACGTCGGTTCGAATCTCGGTGAAACACCAAAATTAAGAAACACATTTTTCTAATAGCGGTCGCCCCTCGGCAAGCAATGGCAAACCTCCGAGTGTATTTCTGCCATGAAAAAGCTCCTCATAAAAAATATTTGCCATTCGGAGTCGGCTTGAAACTGTAGGTCCCTCCATTTGTGGAACCACATGAAGACGCACACCAGAAATAGGACGATGAGCTCGGTCAAACACCCAAAAAGGGTGTACGCGCCAATTATATATATATATATATATATAATGGATGAGGCTATCGAGCAAACTACGACCATTTGGGAAACAAAAAATTTAAGAATTTTTATCGGAGCTTTAAAGTCCAAAAGGGTCAAAACACGGTTTTCTATCTTTGAAACGTCCGTACTGAAAACAAAATTAAAAAATCTTTTTTCGCTTCCGTTTTATACGCTTTTAAAGAAACACGAGAAGCGAAGCCTTAATAGAAAGATATAGGTAAATTTAGAAATTACAATAAAGCTACAACAAGATAATGTTTGCTGTGAGACCGTAGACGAGTTCTGGTAGACTTGATTGTGACGATGTTCTGCATCCGAACCGTGTGCACTCGCTTGTATCACGGAGCTTCTGTAAGTGGGTTCGATAACACAGCAGCAGAACGAAGTATTCAAAATTTTGGCGTATTCAATTTTTTTTGCGTAAGCACGTCTCGACGGTTTTGTAGCAAATAAAAAACGTCGGCTGTACTTAAACTGTGTTAGCCAAAAAAACTTTGAATACTCTCGTAGTCGTTTTCGGTCAAATTATTTCTGAGGAAAGCGCAGAAGAGATGGAGCTCCATTTCTCCATGTGCCTATTTCGAAAACACTGTGGCCCCAATATGATATACGAAGGACTCAGAAAGTCCTTTAGACTCCTCGCCATTCAATTTCCAAACTCGTAGCTGTGTTTACCGGTCACTGGACGATCGACACTCACGCGAAAAAGCTAGGGTTACCATTTAACACCCATTGCAGAAGCTGTGGGGGGGAAGGACACTGTAGAGCACTTTTTTGTGTACATGTCCGGGCTTGGCAGCTAGACAATTAAGGTCACTGGGGGCTCCTTTCTCTAAATCCAATCAATCTCCTCCCTTATATCAACAGCTCTGGCTGGCTGTAGATATCTGCCTGTTGGAGGTCTCTTAATGGTATCAAAATGGGGCTTTAGTGCTACTTGAGGAGTGCCAGACTGGCACTTCAACCATTTCACCTACCTACCTACCTCGTAGTCGTGATCAAGTGCTGGCGGGAAATTTTCGGGCAGTGGTTAATATGTACGCAAATGAAAATAAGGCGGAAAGAAAAATGAAGATAAAATATATGCATGTGCCACGGTACAAGTTAAATCTAAGAACCTCTCTCATTACTTTGGCATGCTTTTCTCGGTTTAATGGTGCATTATCGCCCCTCAGCAGGCAATGGCAAATATCAAATTAATTTCTTCGTCTAACTTGTAACAGGTAGGTATGTACTTTAACCCTTTCTGAGTGCTGTGGAAACCAAAATTATAAAAACGTGTGCTATGACATCTGGAGCTAGCGCCATTTATTCGTAAATTCCAGTTTTCCAGGTACATATAATATATATGTAAGTATAAGTATATGACAGTGATATTTAAAGTCAAGGAAGGAACTGAAATAATTTTCTTGGATTTTTTCTATTATAGGAAAATTTCAGAGCAAGCTACAGCAACTAGGCTAGCAAGTTCAGATAAAAATGTATTTAGCACTCAAAAAATAAAGAAGAAATAACCAGAACGCCAAGAATATTACACTCCAAAAAATTTATATTTTCCTATAAATTAGCTCTTGAAAAAGTACAGCAAAAGCAATACGAAACAAAACACGAAAAAAAATAACAATCGTAAGATTGTTTTCAGATATGCCATTGAAGTACAAGGGTTGCTGTTTATATATTCTGGGTGCTTATAGTGATGTCAGTCTTTTGGATGTTTTGGCATATTTGACCATCAAAGTTTTCAAAATGTTTCTATGTGTGAGCCATATTGGTGGTGCTTACAATGGCTTTAAAAATTCACATACAATTTTTCCTAATTTTCGAGGTGGGTTAATAAGAATACATCGATGAACCAAAATCATTATACCCTTAACACCGGACCAGGATATAATGAATTTGTAAAATGTTGAATTTCTAAATGAAGTGTAAAAAAAAACTGGATACTGTGTACATAATGATGGAGCAAGATCGTCATGTCACATACCGTAAGATGGAGGCATCCTTGGACATTAATGCAAGATCATCAGTAAGATTTTACTTGAACACCAAAAAGATGTATTCGCTTTGGATCCTGGAAATGTACAAAACACTCTGAAAAGGAAAATCATCAAAGCGCTACGAAAATTATTTCAACCTAGTGGAAAAGTGTATTGATCATAATGGAGAATTGAAACACAATACAACTGTTTTCAACCACAAATGTTCAGACAAGAACGGTTAGCCAGAAATATACTATATATTGCCAATCTCTATGCATTCTTTATCTCCATTCTGGAAAATTTTCTGTTTTAAAATTCAAAAATAACACACAACCCTCTAGTATTATCTGTAACTTAAGTCTGAGCCATGATGCGAAAGAACAAATTGGTTTTTTTGCAAAAGGACTATAAATTCGAGGTGTGTTCAACAAATAAGGAGAATTTTCATTTTTCCCAAAAAAAGTTTATTTACTCATCAATTTTTTTTTTATCTCCTTCTAAGTAGTCCCTTTCAGATATACACTTGAGCTAGCGTTTTTTCGAATCCTCGAAGCAGTTCTGATATGCACTTTGAGCTTTTCTTCGGTTCTATCTCCTCAATCATCACAAAATGCCGTCCTTTTATGATGTCTTCAATACGGTGTCTGAGGCATGATAACGGTGTTGTTTTCAGTCAAATAATTTCTCACAAGCAAAGACGAGTGAGCAGGTGCATTATCGTGAACCAAAAGCTATGAATTTTTTTCCCACAGTTCCGGGAGTTCTTTTCGTATTACTTCACACAAACGGCGCATAACTTCAAGGTAATACTCCTTACCGTACGGCATGCTGAGCAACTTCTCTTATAGTGAATCGATGGTTTTTATAGCAATTTTCTTCACTTTCTCAACATTTTCATCGGTTGTTGATGTGCTGGGGCATCCAAAACGAGTGTCCCCATCCACATCTTGTCGACCTTATGTGAACAGCTTTTACCACTTGCAAACATCTTTTTTATTCAGAGTTCTCTCACCGAATGTCACTGTCAACATTTTAAGTGTTTTTGAGTACCTAATTCAATTATTTATACAAAATTTGATGCAACTTCTTTCATCCATTTATTTATAGCACAAAATCGCCGAATACGCAAAACACTTGTCTTATTTATGCCTCTCACAAACAAACTAAACCTGCTGCCGTGAGCATATCTTCGAGTCGAGTATACCAACATAAACAAAAATAATAATCGAAGGTCGAATGTACGTAACCCGCGAAATTTGAAAACTAACCTTATTTTTGAACACACCTCGTATTTGAATTAAAGCCAACAATTGCTTCAAATAATTGATGCTCCTCTATTCCTATTTTTGTTTTTCGTCAGAAATTTATTTTAAAATTTTAATATGTTTTTATTAATATTAGGACTTTTATGCCCTTTTTCTACCTGTCTATTTATGTATGTGCTGCGATTTTATTTACTCACTTTTATCAACCCTCTTCCACACAGTGTTTGACCAGCCATTTTTTTCGGTGCTCATATTAGTTAAAAAATTAATTTAAAGCCATATTTACATTTCCGCCTTTTGGCTTGTTCGTGAAATGTCCTCTTGTGTATGAGTTTCAATACAGTGTTTACATACATACCTATTTGTGGCTGCATGTTTGCGTTAGCAATGTCACTGACACCTTAGCGAGTGGTATCCACAACATAAAAAAAAAAAATAAATAAATGCATAAAATAAATTAAGATACCTCAATCTATTTTGGTACAGCAGCTCATGGAAAAAGAAAAAACTTGGTCATAAATTCTGGCACGAGCAGGTATACATTTTTTTCCAAACAGTATTATATCGTCCAAAATAACAAGCGCTGTTTACATGTATGTATGTGTGCATGTCTGTATTAGGGAAGCAAATTTAGCGGTAATTGTTTGCTCTGAGATTTCGGGATATTTTAAATGTAAATTTCGGATTCCGTGATTCATCCCGGGAAATTCGGTAAATATTGGTTTAAGAAAAGCAGGAAGACTTTTAAGGTGCAATATTGCTAAATCAAATTTACTGAAAAATAAAGAAAAATAATTGTTTAATATTATTGATTCAAATGACGCAAAATATGATGGTTAAAACGGAAAAAAGTAAATAATATAATTTATTTTTTAAATTGTTTTTATTACAGTTGGGAACTCCTAAGGCTAACAAAGCCCCAGCTCTCAAATTTGGTGGGCATCCTTACCGGACATTGTGCGTTAGGTGTTCACGCCGTAAGACTTGGGATTGCCTCAAGTCCTTTCTGCAGAAATTGTCTGGAGGACGAGGTGGAATCATCTCAACACCTTCTTCTCAGCTGCCCTGCTCTCGTCTGGCAAAGACTTAGAAATCTGGGCTCTCACTTTTTCGCTACGCCTGCGGATATAGCCGGTGTAAATATCATACAATTGGTGAAGTTCATTAGTAGCTTGTTACGGCTAACTACGAACGCAAATCAGCCCCCGTCGGCGCCGTCGTAAGATGTATGGTGATCATCGTATCTAATCCCAAGGCTCCTTTTTCCTTCCCATTTCCTTTCACCTCTCCCATGTATGGCACCACAACGGACGAATTTTTTAACATTTGTCCAAGTGAGCCCTTTAGATAGGGCAGCCATTTAACCTAACCTAACCTAACCTTATTACAGTTTCAGCTTAGAAGCATCGGTTGCATACAAATGTAATATACGTACACTTGTGTTCACAATAATAGTAGCGCGACATATCAAAACTTTGCGCCCGTTTAAAGTCACTTAAGGGGTGAGGGGTAGTAAAGGTTTTTCTTATATTTTCTTGATGTTTTAAAAAAAAATTTTTTTCTAGTCAATTGCTTTATTTTACAAAAATAAAAACCTAGCACTAATAAGTCATGTTTCGCCTTGACTTTGGCAAAGTATCAAAAAAAAAAATGAATAATTGTAAAAGTTATTGCTGTTTGTGTGGAGCCCGTTTCTCCAGAATTCCCCAGATTTTCGGAAAAAAATCCGACAATTAATTGTTTAAAAAAAATCGAAATATATTATATTGAAATATTGAAAGAAAATCCTTTAATCAGGCACGAGCTCTTTATGCTTTTCAAAAGCAGTATATGTTTTATTAAAATCTACCAATCGGTATTTAAGTTACAGTGACCACCAGTTCAAAAAAACTTAGTTTTGAGAAAAACTCATTTAAAGTTTTGCTATAGATTTATGTAGAGTTATACGAATTATTTAATTACTTACACTATGTCATCTATTTCAGAGCCATATAATATTTAGTTCTTCGGCCGTCACAGCAGCTTCCAAAATATTGATTTCCTGTTTCCTATGTAGCATTCTACCTTCTCGAGTGTTATCGTTAGCGCGCTTATCTGCCACTTTTATACGTGCAGAAGAGAAGTCAAAATTAACGCGATTTTTGAGCCACTTAAAACTTGACCTTTTTTGTATCAAAATGCAATGGACTAGAAGACTGCATACTTGATAATTTTCCAAAAATTTGGATCAAAAAGTTTGAAATGAAATTATGACAATTTGTTGAATTTAATTAAGTATTGTAATAAATTTGAATGTTTAAGTTATATGGTTATTGTTGTAGCGTAAGCTTTAGTTCTATCAAAAAATTAGACAAAATTAAATTAAAAATAAGTTTGACTGTTTAGCGCTGCTCTTAAGGTCTTTGTTTCATTTTACATACTTATATATACAATGGGTACTTATAACTAGTAGAACGTAAAATAATTACATGATAGCACAGTTTACTTCATTTTTAATTCAAAGGATTCAGGATTAAAAGTTGTATTAGAAAATGCAAAAAATAACTAAAGCTTCAGTACTCATAAAAGATTATAATTTCAACTCAAAAGTGTAGTTATGAAAATTCATTTAATATCATTTACTTGAGACAGCAGGATCAATATTTAAACAAAGCTCAATAATCACAGCCATTAAAGATATTTATAATATTAGATAGATCTAACGTCTTTTCCTCAAAATGCTCTACATTTTGGTTAAGGAGACTTTTTCTTTCACGAAAAATAAAGCGAATAGAGTAGGCAGAAAAATCATCACTAAAATATTTAATATCTCTAAGTGCTAAGTTAAATCGGGCGATTCTGATTTAACAGCAGAGTCCAGAGAAGTCGAATGTTTTTTATTCATAAAATTGTCTAAAAACGAAGGTATGAAAGCAGACAAAGACTCAGAAGTAAAAGCAAAGAGGTGTCTTTCCACTTTATATCCAATGAGCACCGAGGCGTACATTCTCCTCAGCAAGGATGCGCGGAAGCCTGTGGCTTGGCATAATAAAACAAAGCAAGACATCGTCCGTATGTGCTCGGAGTGTACGTAGATATTGCGGATGTGAATCAAATAGTTCGGGATACTTGGCGGCAAAAAAATTAATTTTATAGTAAAGAAACGAAGAACTCTCCCAAATGAATCGTATTCGTCGACACCTCAAACTTGCGCCCATAAAACATGATCGAACCTGAGCGCGCATCATACATTTTTAGTTTATTTGAAATGCAGATTCGAGGATTATTAAGCCAAGGATTATTCAAGCCAAGTTGCATTGATAGTGGGCTTAGAAGCAACAAGCTTCAGACTTATGTGTTTCGCATAAGAGAGTTTGTACGCTCAGATATTTGTAATCGTTAACAATTTCGGTATTCACGTCGCCAAACTAAACTACTAAATTATAAGAAAGAATTCTGATACACTCTCTATCCGCCAGGCATTTCCACTCGGTCAAATTTACTTTAAGGCCCCATATAATGCTATAATCGTGGATTGCACCGATCATATCTTGCAATTCATTCGGAGACTCGACAAAAAGCACTAAGTCACTGGCGTACATTAATAGTTTGATACGAGGATTAGCACTTTAACTCCACCAGGTAGAATATAGTTTAAATCATTTAAATGCAGATAGAACAAGGTTGGGCTTGTCTTGGTCGTCATGGAGCCAAATATGATTTGAAATGCCTTCGTATAACAGTTTTAATACGTTAATATAGATTGAGAGGCCACAAAATGCTAGTTTGTAAAAAAGCATACTTCTAGGTATAGTATCAAAGCCACTTCAAAAGTCAACAAAGAAGGTAAAAGTTTTATTTTTTGCTTTGAAATTCAAATGCGCAATTGACGACAGGTGAAACGAGTTTCTATTGTTGGTTATCCCTTGCGAAAACCATCTGGAAATTCCGTAATAATTTTGTTCAAATCAATCCAAACATTAATGCGTGTTAACAGAAGCCTCTGTCATTTCCGCGAGACCGGGATCATTTGAACAGACAAGCTACCACTGCCTTTTGGAATGAGGTGGAAATTTGTTTCCTTAAATGGTCCGATTTTAAAGCTTTTAGAAACTGATACAAGAAATCCGCTGGTGCAGATATATAAAGTCCATTCCTGATCCGATCCAGGGCAGGAGCTATTAAGAGGTTAAGGTGGTCCAGCATTGTATTTCGAGCGTTATAATACTGGCATTCAAACCTCTCATTCTTAGAATTGAAAACTTTTTTACCTAACATTCTATCTGCCGTGCTGCTCTAATTATAAACACAAGTTTGTGTACGTAAATAAACTTTTGAAAATAATACCTATATGATGGATGTCAGCTAAGTTCCGCGAACTAGTAAATAAAGCAGAGGCACACCAAGACACGAGCATAATTTTATTGTCGACCTTTACAATAGTCTCCCTCTACCACTGTACCCGCGATTGGAAGCAAATTCTCCACAATTAACTCTATAAGCGCAGTGGTTGCAGCTTCCCCGATCTCCTATAAGCCGCTATGATGAGCTCCCTTGAGATGCGACTTCATAATATAAGGGCGGTGCGGTTGGCACAGTAACGTTAAAATGACATTACGGGACGGCAACATAAAATTAAACAGAAACGAAAATTATCGATTAATTTATCAAAGTGATGTATGAATTCACCTTTTATATTATTTTTTGGTTAAAATGCGATATGGGTAGATATGTTAAAAATATTGAGTGAAAGACTAACATACGAAGTTTTTCACTCAATATTTTTCACATATTTTAACTAGGTTAGGATAAAGGGTTGCCCATGCAAGGAACACAAACTTCATCCATTGTGATACCATTGAGAGGATAAAAGAGGGAAGAGCGAAGAGCGAAAAGAAACGGTAGCGAAAAGCGGGTTATGGTTGAGCCTTGTTTCTTATAGTTTATGATTGCGTTGAATATTGAAACTTTTTTGACATACGATATTGAGAATTTTCTTCCACATAAAGAATATGGAAAAAAATGCCCAACACCTCAGCCAAAAAATTGTCAAAAATGAATAATAACTTTGTGGGACTCGAAACTTACACTTGGTTGGATTAATATTGAATGAGCTATAAAACTGTTTTCCCAGCAGTTTTCTAAAAATATAATGATTCTTTTTTTTCTTTTCAATTCTGAAATTTGTGTTAATTTTGTACAATTTTGAGTTTTAAGTTATACGGTTTTGTTGTCTTTTATAAAAATACTAAAAAATTAAATACAAGAAAAAAAAGAAAAGCCTAAAACTATGAAATTGGGCGTGCTGCTATTATTTTGAACACTGGTGTGTGTTCTGAAATTGACAATGTTGCACGCTAATACCAGTTTTTTGCAAGGTAAAAAGGAAACATTTTACAATTTCGTTTAAAGTGAACTTGTTTTCACTAAAATTTAGTATGAATTGAAATTTAAAAAAAGTAATAATAATACTAATTAAAAGAAAATATGATAAAAATTATTATAATAAATTTTTTTTTAATATTATAAAAATTATTAATATTTTTAAATTAATTATTAATTATTTGTATTATTGGTTGGTTGGTTTAAGGGTGGCCCCGCATCGGAGTGCCACATAGACCGCCAGTTGGGTCCGTTGTGTTGCCCTAGAGCTCATTATGTTATATGATTTCCCCACCTAACCGAGATTTTTATTGTAGATTTTGGTCAAAGATTTAATTCGTTTCGAGAATTTGATGAGAGATTCGATTTTCAGGTTCGAGAGTACTGAAAGATTGTCAATTGTTGGAGAGCCTAGAAGAGCGAGTCGACTTCTGGCTAGACCGGGACAACTGCACAGCAAATGTCTGCTCGATACTTCCTCATCTTCGTCCTCGCAGTATCTGCACAGGTCGTTTTGAGCAACCCCGAGCCGACGTGCGTGAGGGCCCAAAAGGCAGTGGCCGGTGATAAGGGATATTATATGCCTTAGTTCGTATTTCGAAAGACTTATAAGGGTTTTTGTCTGTTTCAGATTGTAGGATGGCCAGATTTGTCTGGTCGTAACGCAACTAGTTTCCACTCGCCACCTCCGATCAGCAATGCTGTGAAATTCTCGTTCAATGAGCATTTTACATGTTGAGAGCGGAATGTGGATTGTGGGTAAGTTACTAACATTTGATTGCGCAGCTCCAGCTCTTGCGAGCTCATCAGCTTTGCAGTTACCTTCGAATCCACTGTGACCCGGTATCCAGATAACTTGGACAGAATTCTGAACACTTATCTCGTTAAGAGATAAGAGACAGGATCGGACCACATCTGAGTGGGTATAAGAGGAGCTGAGTGCTCGAACGGCCGCTTGACTGTCGGTGAAAAAGCGGATATCCTCTAGTGATACCTTTCTATTTTCTAAGAGAGTTTTCGCAGCATACCAGATAGCGCATACTTCCGCTTGAAATACACTACAGTAGTCGGGTAATCTAAATGATAGATTGATGTGAGGGGAATTGGAAAAGATTCCAAATCCCACTTGCCGTCTTGTTTTGAACCATCTGTATATATAATCAGAGGGTCATCGATTTCGGTAAGATTTTTCTTCCATTCTTTCCTAGTTGGGAGTGAACAGGAGAATAGCAAGGGTGGTGATAGAAGACTTGCATGATAGTCTATGTCGGAAGAGATTTTTTTGACGTTTTTACGAAATATTATAATTAAATTTTTTTTTTATAGCAGGCTCATATAAATTAGTCCCGAGATTTTCAGTACGAGGATCTCAAAATTGTCGGGTATTCGGGACCTCGGGATTCGAATCCTTAGTTTCTCTGTGCTTGAATTATCAAGCCTTGCATCGATTTATAATTTGTTTTACCATACATTTTCAAAACCGGCGCCGAATGGGATTATTATGTAAATATAGCCCACAGAAAAGGAGAAAATGTTTGTAATATTTTTACATTTTTTTTTAAATTCAATATACTATGTATCAATGTTCAACATTTTTTGCTTGCATGTATTTCCCATTTTTTTATCTGGCTTTATTTATCTATGGCGCCAAAATTTGGCACCAAGAAGTGGCCATTCATCATTATTTGTTTGTTTTATTGGTGAATTTAATTACACAAACAGTCTTTGCTGCTTATCAATTAATTAAATTCCAATCACTTAATGGCATGACTTTGTTTAATTTTTTATAAACTACCACTATTGTTTTTTTCTCCTTCACTCATTAAATTTTGCTGAAAATGCTGAATTAAGTAATTAAAAACAAGTGATTTTTTTTTTTTTTGATACTTTGATTCATATTCTACTTTATTACTTTATTAGTTAATATCAAATATTTAACTTTATAACAGTTACGAAATTTTCGTTTAATATTTACATAATTGCAATTATTCAGCTTTGAATATATTGAATAAATACAAGTGTAGCGACATTTGTTGAATATTAATTTTTAATATTAATATTTTTTATTGTTTTTTTGTAATTATAGCTACAGATATGTTATTTTTATCAAACTGATATGGCGTAACTTTTTCACTTCGTAGTGAATATAAAAATGTAGGTGTTTCTCTCAAGACGGCCGCGGTAGCGGAATAGGTTTTTGCTTGACTTCCACTCGGATAATCCCATATTCGATGGCCACATCAAGTATTAGAAAATAATTGTTCTAATACTCTCGGTATACCTGCGAAAACTTCACTAAAATCAGCTATCATTCGGATGATACAGAAAACCGTGGAACACTTCATTTCTTGGATAAAATCAAAAAACAACCTACAACATCGTAGTTTAAGCTAGAGATCAAATGCCTGTCTATGGAGCAGAAGACACTTCCTGCACTCAAATTCTGACTGCTACTAGTTGCTCTCCTGCTTTAATCTGCGAGAAGCGAAGTAGTTTATTTTTAATAACTTCTAATAAGTGAGCATTTCATCCCTTAAAAATAAAATATAATAAAATATATTTGTTATTGTGGGAAAAAGATAAATTCCCTTGGTAAAAAACTGGGTTATTCTACTATACAAATCCAAGGCAAGCCCAAGCGCCTGTTGGCGTGCTTTGGAATTACTCGAGAAATATAAAAGCAGGCTGTATTTGATATATGGATTAATACCCCAGGTACGACAAAATTATGTCAATTGGAAGTGGTAAATTACTCTACATTATTGGACCAAGTTTTACTCTCATTCAAAGCGAAAAAGCGGACTTTTTGCTTCAGAGTATAAACTAAGTGGAACAAATCAGCAAGGAATTGTGAGCGATAACAAAAAAAATTTGAGGAAATTTATTTAAAATTGATAAATTTAATAAGCCAGAATGTAGAAAAACAATTTTTTCCGCCCACATTTCCGACTTGGAAATCATTTGAGTGAGCTAACTGCTATTAGAGTAAGATATTCTTCAGTTGATGATCCTAACTCCAGTTACTATCATTTCAAAAAATATGTCAACATCGTTGCGCCTTATCTAAGAACCGCGGCCGTCAACATGTTCCAAACGTTAATTTCCCGTCACTTCGTGTAGCGCCCATACATTCAGCTTTTTCTTGAAAGCAGACATGTGAAAGTGGGACTACTTTTTCTGGCTAATCTTCAAATCATTTAAAATTGAATAAGTACACATATGCAGGTCCTTTATGGTTGACACCATTTTCGACAATATCCACTTTACTAGGCAGAGTTGATAGAACTATTGATTTGCTGAAGTATTTAGAAGCTAGCGAATTTTTACCTCCAACTGAGTTAGCCCAGGACAAAATTGTCAAAGAACTTTTTTTTGAGCGTAATGCAATCTTTGGATAGCGCGTTATAGTATCATAAAATGTGGCTCACTTAAAGCACCTATTCGAAAATGGGTAGCGTTTTTTGTTCCGTCAATATGTTAGATCATCTTTTGTGCTTTAGCCGAAAGAAGGTGGAAGGAAATAACTAAATGCACCACAGCAAGAAAAATATGGCCGACGTACAACATCCAGAGGACGAGTTACCTTCTAGGATGCTCTCGCTCAAACATTTCACGTATTACTGCAACCCTTACAGGTCATTGGAAGGGGATCATACAGCCATACTTAACCTTCCTGTCAATCTCATCTGCAGAAGCTGTCAGGCGGAGGGGGTGAAAGAAAATCCTTTCCACTATTTATACGAATGTACAGGCTTAGTCAGAAAAAGACTTCGCTCTTTCGGTAAACCTTTCCCACAGTAAATTAATGAAATCTCAGACATAGATATAAAGAATGTACTGGCATATCTGGATCTGACTTACACAAAAAAACAAAAACAAAAAATCACAATCACAAACAATAGTGATAATAAAAGAGCTAGTCGCTAATTTAGGGGTCAGGGGTAGTCAGAATTTTCTAAAAATTGGATTTTTTTGCATTTTCTTAACGTATAATTAAATAATAAAAATTTAAATAATTTGAAGTGAATCCAATAAATACTTTTCGAGCGCTCAGATGCCAATTCTCATCAATATGCTGAAAAAACGGATGCTGCACGTATGAAAGTGGCAGATAAGCGCGCTAACGATAACACACGAGAAGGTAGAATGCTACGTAGGCAACAAGAAATCGATATTTTGGAAGCTGCTATGACAGCTGAAGAACTATTGTATGACCCAGGAATAGATGACATAGTGTAAGTAATTAAATAATTCGTATAACTCTGAATAAATCGATAGCAAAACTTTAAATAAGTTTTTCTCAAAACTAATTTGTTTGAACTGGTGATCACTATAACTTAAAAACCGATTGGTAGATTATAATAAAATGTATACTGCTTTTGAAAAGCATAGGAAGCTCGTGCCCGATTGAAGGATTTTTTTTATTAAAAAATTTCGATTTTTTTAAAACAATTAGTTGTCGTTTTTTTCTCGAAAATCTGAAGAACAAAAAAAGCTCCGGTCTTGCAAAAATTATCTATTAACAAAACTAATTTCTTTTGTCCAATTGATTTTAGAAGAGTCTCCAAGGACTTCTGATGATCACCGCAAGGGACTTCTGGGGAAACGGGTTCCACACAAACAGCGATAGCTTTTACAATTATTAACTTTTTTTTTGATATTTTGCCAAAGTCAAGTCGAAACATGACTTTTACTGCTATGTTTTTATTTTTGTAAAATAAAGCAATTGACTAGCAAAAGAACAAGATTTGAAAATCATCATTTTTTCCGGCCTCTGACTATACCTAACCCCTTCAGATTATTTCAGTAGAAATACTCAACCACTTCAACAACAACAAAATAATGTAAGATCGTTGCCAATCAGCATCTATATCCAGCAGCTACCATAATCATCTGTAACTTAATGTAAATAAAAAGACATTTGTTAATTTTTTTCATATTCTTCTTTTATTTATGGATTTATAAAAGTTCTTCTTGCGGTGTTTTACTTAGCCAAGTCACAGGATTCAACGCTTCTTTGCTGAGGGGACTGCACGCCTCGGTGCTCATTGGGTAAAAAAGTGGAAGGACATCTCGCTAATGTTAAATATGAGCCCTCTTGATGATTTTTCTTTTGAGTCTTTGTCTGCGTTCTTGCCTTTGTTTTAGGAAAAAAAGCTTTCGGCTTTCCTGGACTCTGCTGTTAAGTCAGAATCACATGATTTGTATGCTAACTTAGTACTTAGAGATATTAAATATTACAATATTTCTGTCTATGCTATTAATTAAATTTTTCGTGCAAGTTGAAATTTGTTAACCTTAATGCGAGACCTTTTAAGAATGCACTTTCTACTGCCTTTACAGTTTGTAACTTGGGTTTCCCTGAAAACATCCACCACGTCATAGGCATCTGCCCAGTTTATAAAAAATTTAATTTACAGCATTTCGGTGAAAAGGCATTAAATTTATCTAATATTAAAAATATCTTAACATAAATGGCTGTGATTATAGTATGTGTAGTGTATAAATATTTATCCTGCTGTCTCAAGTAAATGATTTTAAATGAATTTTTATAACTACACTTTTGAGTTGAAATAATAATATTCTATGAGTATTGAAGTTTAAATTGCTTTTGCGTTTAATAACACAACTTCTGAACTTGAGTCCTTTGAATTACAAAGGAAGAAAAATGTGGCATCATTTACTTATTTTGAATTATTCCGACTGACAATATATCAATGTTATAGTCGCACGTTCTACTAGTTATAAGTTCCCACTGTAAATATATATTTGATTATCTTTTAAAATAAAGAACATAAAAACTAGCTAATAGTTTTTACCATTCAACGTTCTAACTAAATCTTTGAATAAAATAAAATAAAAAAAAATGTGTAAAATAAAAAAATATGTAATTTTTCAGTACCAGGTCACACAAATCGATTCATGTGCAAGCATCTCTGTTGCATGCTGCTATAAGGGCGCTTGTTTACGAAGAGTTTAATAAAATTAAACTCAGTATAAAATAAAAAATAGTTTAAAAAAACTAAAAAACACGCTTTTATTGCTAATCGAACTAAAAAGTAGAAAATAAATTTTAATGATAAAGATACCTATAATGAAGTAATAGCAAATCGAACTATCAGTCATAGTCAACTACCTCAGAACAAAATTATAACAACAATTAAGATACAAATAGAGTAATTCAAATTAGAGTTAAAAGCGTGGGATGCTTGATATAGTAAATATTACAATCATTCTATTGGCAACTACCTATTTACAGAGGGTTATGAAAGTGAAGCAAAATGCATCCCACGCTTTTAACTCTAATTTGAATTACTCTATTTGTATCTTAATTGTTGTTATAATTTTGTTCTGAGGTAGTTGACTATAACTGATAGTTCGATTTGCTATTACTTCATTATAGGTATCTTTATCATTAAAATTTATTTTCTACTTTTTAGTTCGATTAGCAATAAAAGCGTGTTTTTTAGTTTTTTTAAACTATTTTTTATTTTCTACTTTTTAGTTCGATTAGCAAAAAAGCGTGTTTTTTAGTTTCTTTAAACTATTTTTAACACACTTTTATTAGGTCGGGTTGTATGTATGTATGTATGTATGTATGTATGCATGTATGTATGTATGTATGTATGTATGTATGTATGTAACGGAATCTTTGAGCTTAATTTTCACTGGCTTCTAATTATCTGATCGACTTGAAATTTTGCACACCTATCAAGGACCGATGACAATGCAATAATTTGATAAAAGTTTTCCATTATCCTTATTGGGATTGCCAGGATTAATATTTTCTGTTTTTACCTGTGGGCAAAAAGTAAGGTGAATTTGAATCTTTGAATCTTTTTAACACACTTTTATTAGGTCGGGTTGTATGTATGTATGTATGTATGTATGTATGTATGTATGTAACGGAATCTTTGAGCTTAATTTTCACTGGCTTCTAAACATCTGATCGACTTGAAATTTTGCACACCTATCAAGGACCGATGACAATGCAATAATTTGATAAAAGTTTTCCATTATCCTTATTGGGATTGCCAGGATTAATATTTTCTATTTTTACCTGTGGGCAAAAATTAAGGTGAATTTGAATCTTTGAATCTTTTTTAACACACTTTTATTAGGTCGGGTTGTATGTATGTATGTATGTATGTATGTATGCATGTATGTATGTATGTATGTATGTATGTATGTATGTAACGGAATCTTTGAGCTTAATTTTCACTGGCTTCTAATTATCTGATCGACTTGAAATTTTGCACACCTATCAAGGACCGATGACAATGCAATAATTTGATAAAAGTTTTCCATTATCCTTATTGGGATTGCCAGGATTAATATTTTCTGTTTTTACCTGTGGGCAAAAAGTAAGGTGAATTTGAATCTTTGAATCTTTTTAACACACTTTTATTAGGTCGGGTTGTATGTATGTATGTATGTATGTATGTATGTATGTATGTAACGGAATCTTTGAGCTTAATTTTCACTGGCTTCTAAACATCTGATCGACTTGAAATTTTGCACACCTATCAAGGACCGATGACAATGCAATAATTTGATAAAAGTTTTCCATTATCCTTATTGGGATTGCCAGGATTAATATTTTCTATTTTTACCTGTGGGCAAAAATTAAGGTGAATTTGAATCTTTGAATCTTTTTTAACACACTTTTATTAGGTCGGGTTGTATGTATGTATGTATGTATGTATGTATGTATGCATGTATGCATGTATGTATGTATGTATGTATGTATGTATGTATGTAACG
This sequence comes from Anastrepha fraterculus, assembly GCA_037575425.1. Taxonomy (NCBI): domain Eukaryota; kingdom Metazoa; phylum Arthropoda; class Insecta; order Diptera; family Tephritidae; genus Anastrepha; species Anastrepha fraterculus. Next base: position 553,318 of record JAYXIM010029679.1, read on the forward strand.
GAATCTTTGAGCTTAATTTTCACTGGCTTCTAATTATCTGATCGACTTGAAATTTTGCACACCTATCAAGGACCGATGACAATGCAATAATTTGATAAAAGTTTTCCATTATCCTTATTGGGATTGCCAGGATTAATATTTTCTGTTTTTACCTGTGGGCAAAAAGTAAGGTGAATTTGAATCTTTGAATCTTTTTTTTAACACACTTTTATTAGGTCGGGTTGTATGTATGTATGTATGTATGTATGTATGTATGTATGTATGTATGTATGCATGTATGTATGTATGTAACGGAATCTTTGAGCTTAATTTTCACTGGCTTCTAAAAATCTGATCGACTTGAAATTTTGCACACCTATCAAGGACCGATGACAATGCAATAATTTGATAAAAGTTTTCCATTATCCTTATTAGGATTGCCAGGATTAATATTTTCTTTTTTTTACCTGTGGGCAAAAAGTAAGGTGAATTTGATTGTAAAATGAAAAATCTTTTTAACACACTTTTATTAGGTCGGGTTGTATGTATGTATGTATGTATGTATGTATGTATGTATGTATGTATGTATGTATGCATGTATGTATGTATGTAACGGAATCTTTGAGCTTAATTTTCACTGGCTTCTAAACATCTGATCGACTTGAAATTTTGCACACCTATCAAGGACCGATGACAATGCAATAATTTGATAAAAGTTTTCCATTATCCTTATTGGGATTGCCAGGATTAATATTTTCTATTTTTACCTGTGGGCAAAAATTAAGGTGAATTTGAATCTTTGAATCTTTTTTAACACACTTTTATTAGGTCGGGTTGTATGTATGTATGTATGTATGTATGTATGTATGTATGTATGTATGTATGTATGTATGTAACGGAATCTTTGAGCTTAATTTTCACTGGCTTCTAAACATCTGATCGACTTGAAATTTTGCACACCTATCAAGGACCGATGACAATGCAATAATTTGATAAAAGTTTTCCATTATCCTTATTAGGATTGCCAGGATTAATATTTTCTTTTTTTTACCTGTGGGCAAAAAGTAAGGTGAATTTGATTGTAAAATGAAAAATCTTTTTAACACACTTTTATTAGGTCGGGTTGTATGTATGTATGTATGTATGTATGTATGTATGTATGTATGTATGTATGCATGTATGTATGTATGTAACGGAATCTTTGAGCTTAATTTTCACTGGCTTCTAAACATCTGATCGACTTGAAATTTTGCACACCTATCAATTACCGATGACAATGCAATAATTTGATAAAAGTTTTCCATTATCCTTATTGGGATTGCCAGGATTAATATTTTCTATTTTTACCTGTGGGCAAAAATTAAGGTGAATTTGAATCTTTGAATCTTTTTTAACACACTTTTATTAGGTCGGGTTGTATGTATGTATGTATGTATGTATGTATGTATGTATGTATGTATGTATGTATGTATGTATGTATGTATGTAACGGAATCTTTGAGCTTAATTTTCACTGGCTTCTAAACATCTGATCGACTTGAAATTTTGCACACCTATCAAGGACCGATGACAATGCAATAATTTGATAAAAGTTTTCCATTATCCTTATTGGGATTGCCAGGATTAATATTTTCTATTTTTACCTGTGGGCAAAAATTAAGGTGAATTTGAATCTTTGAATCTTTTTTAACACACTTTTATTAGGTCGGGTTGTATGTATGTATGTATGTATGTATGTATGCATGTATGCATGTATGTATGTATGTATGTATGTATGTATGTATGTAACGGAATCTTTGAGCTTAATTTTCACTGGCTTCTAATTATCTGATCGACTTGAAATTTTGCACACCTATCAAGGACCGATGACAATGCAATAATTTGATAAAAGTTTTCCATTATCCTTATTGGGATTGCCAGGATTAATATTTTCTGTTTTTACCTGTGGGCAAAAAGTAAGGTGAATTTGAATCTTTGAATCTTTTTTTAACACACTTTTATTAGGTCGGGTTGTATGTATGTATGTATGTATGTATGTATGTATGTATGTATGTATGCATATATGTATGTATGTAACGGAATCTTTGAGCTTAATTTTCACTGGCTTCTAAAAATCTGATCGACTTGAAATTTTGCACACCTATCAAGGACCGATGACAATGCAATAATTTGATAAAAGTTTTCCATTATCCTTATTAGGATTGCCAGGATTAATATTTTCTTTTTTTACCTGTGGGCAAAAAGTAAGGTGAATTTGATTGTAAAATGAAAAATCTTTTTTTATTCTTGTAAATCAGTTTCTCAGGCTCCCTCCACGAAATAAGTTCTTCATCCCGATTACTTCTTTATCACGGCCGATAACTGCATAGCTTTAGACTCACAGTCTATAAGAAAGGAATTAAATATAACACGAATATATCGAATCATTTATTCACTGACTGCAATGATAACAATAATTTTCATTCATAATAAACAAATAAAAAATAGTTTAAAAAAACTAAAAAACACGCTTTTATTGCTAATCGAACTAAAAAGTAGAAAATAAATTTTAATGATAAAGATACCTATAATGAAGTAATAGCAAATCGAACTATCAGTCATAGTCAACTACCTCAGAACAAAATTATAACAACAATTAAGATACAAATAGAGTAATTCAAATTAGAGTTAAAAGCGTGGGATGCTTGATATAGTAAATATTACAATCATTCTATTGGCAACTACCTATTTACAGAGGGTTATGAAAGTGAAGCAAAATGCATCCCACGCTTTTAACTCTAATTTGAATTACTCTATTTGTATCTTAATTGTTGTTATAATTTTGTTCTGAGGTAGTTGACTATAACTGATAGTTCGATTTGCTATTACTTCATTATAGGTATCTTTATCATTAAAATTTATTTTCTACTTTTAGTTCGATTAGCAATAAAAGCGTGTTTTTTAGTTTCTTTAAACTATTTTTTATTTTCTACTTTTTAGTTCGATTAGCAAAAAAGCGTGTTTTTTAGTTTCTTTAAACTATTTTTTGTTTATTATGAATGAAAATTATTGTTATCATTGCAGTCAGTGAATAAATGATTCGATATATTCGTGTTATATTTAATTCCTTTCTTATAGACTGTGAGTCTAAAGCTATGCAGTTATCGGCCGTGATAAAGAAGTAATCGGGATGAAGAACTTATTTCGTGGAGGGAGCCTGAGAAACTGATTTACAAGAATAAAAAAAGATTTTTCATTTTACAATCAAATTCACCTTACTTTTTGCCCACAGGTAAAAAAAAGAAAATATTAATCCTGGCAATCCTAATAAGGATAATGGAAAACTTTTATCAAATTATTGCATTGTCATCGGTCCTTGATAGGTGTGCAAAATTTCAAGTCGATCAGATTTTTAGAAGCCAGTGAAAATTAAGCTCAAAGATTCCGTTACATACATACATACATGCATACATACATACATACATACATACATACATACATACATACATACATACATACAACCCGACCTAATAAAAGTGTGTTAAAAAAAAGATTCAAAGATTCAAATTCACCTTACTTTTTGCCCACAGGTAAAAACAGAAAATATTAATCCTGGCAATCCCAATAAGGATAATGGAAAACTTTTATCAAATTATTGCATTGTCATCGGTCCTTGATAGGTGTGCAAAATTTCAAGTCGATCAGATAATTAGAAGCCAGTGAAAATTAAGCTCAAAGATTCCGTTACATACATACATACATACATACATGCATACATACATACATACATACATACATACATACATACATACATACATACAACCCGACCTAATAAAAGTGTGTTAAAAAAAAGATTCAAAGATTCAAATTCACCTTACTTTTTGCCCACAGGTAAAAACAGAAAATATTAATCCTGGCAATCCCAATAAGGATAATGGAAAACTTTTATCAAATTATTGCATTGTCATCGGTCCTTGATAGGTGTGCAAAATTTCAAGTCGATCAGATGTTTAGAAGCCAGTGAAAATTAAGCTCAAAGATTCCGTTACATACATACATACATACATACATACATACATACATACATACATACATACATACAACCCGACCTAATAAAAGTGTGTTAAAAACCCAATGGTGAGTAGTAAGTGCATATATGTATATATGAACAAACAATCACATATACATATATAAATGCACTTATGCTCACATAATTAAGCCCCCTTATTTTTTGCAATATTCGCAATAGTTTTGGTGCTTTTCGAAAGCCATTAATAAAGTCTCCCATAGAGTATTATTTAAAAATTGCCTTGGCTTTCATTCTGTTTTTCTGTGATGGATGAACTCTTATTTTGTGCAATAGACGTTGTGTGTAACAATTGATGGTTTTTCATCTACTTTATTTTACCGCCATCTCTGGTCGGGGGACCACTTTTACCAAATTTGTGCCACTTATTAATGATATCAAAAGTTGCTTCTCATTTCTAAATGTTTGCTTTATGCTGATGACCTTAAGATCTTCTCAGTGATCAAGTCTCACAGTATGCTATTATTTTTCTAACCTTTACTTGTGGTGCCTGAAATTACACCTTTTGCTGAACTTGTCAAAGTGCCTTCAAATTACTTACTCGAATATCTAACATTGTGCGTACTAAGCATGGCATCTCAACTGATGTCCTTCAATATGCTAATGGGTAATAAATTTTCTCTTAATAATCAAAAAACTATATTATTTACTTTATATAATCTCTCTCCATATTGGGCTTAGTCAGATGCAATGACACTAAGTTCTCTGATCCCTATACCATCAAGTTACTCTACACATAATTTGTTAGGTCTCATGTAGTCAGACAGCTATCAATAGAATCGAACGTGTGAAAAAAAAAGAGAGCCAACCCGGTGAAAAACGGAAGAAAAGGCTTTGGATTATAGGTTGACGACCAACAGCGGCTAATTGCGTTCGTATAATCGGTTGAAACTAGTGATGAATTTTAGCAGATGTGTGATATTTAAGACCGTAATATCCGCAGGTGGAGCAAAAAATTAAGAGCTCAGATTCCTAAATCTTTGCCCGACGAAGGTGTTGAGTTGATTCCACCTCATCTTCCAGACAGCTACTGCAGAAAGGATTTGAAGCAATTTCACGTCTCGCTGCATGGACCCCTAACGGACAATGTCCCGTAAGGATACCTACCAAATTCGAGAGTTGGGGTTTGTTAGACTTAGATCTGCCTGAGCGCCTCCAATCTACCTGCGGTCAAAAGGATCTTGCGATTTTAACTTTTGCCCAATAGCCCAGCGCTTGCTGAGTTGAAGCGAGTCCCATCATTTTAGGAGTAGACCACAGGTTCTCAAGAGAAGCACAATCCTCTCGTTTTGCAATGAAATTGTCTCCAGGGCCCCCTGACTAGCCAGTTCAACAACCCAAAAGCTCCCATCATACCGCTGTGACCATCGAACCCAAATCAACTTAATATCGAAGTATTCGGATGCAATCGAGAGAGAAGTCGGGCATTCCCTGACTAATTTTGAACGCACAAATAACAAGCCCAAGCCCCTAATTGCCGCTTGGCTGTCGGAGTAAATATTTAATATTTATATTTAATATTTATATTAATATTAATATTTACGTCCTTTACAATAATTAGAAACATAATTGGAAAACACTTCAGTAGTCTGGAAGCTCGGTAGGCAGTGGCAAACCTCCGAGTGTATTTCTGCCATGAAAAAGCTCCTCACAAAAATATCTGCGGTTCGGAGTCGGCTTGAAACTGTAGGTCGCTCCATTTGTGGAACAACATCAAGACGCACTCCATAAATAGGAGGAGGAGCTCGGTCAAACACCCAAACAGGGTGCACGCGCCAATTATATATATAGTCTGGAAGTCTAAGTTTGAGTTTTGTTGGGAAGCTTCCCACAGAATACTACCCCACCGACTCTTCCGTCCAACTTTGAGCCATGCGTAAACATGTTTTCCATGCTCTGTCACCAAATGTTACACGCCGCCCACTCCTTCCTTAAGGAAATATGAATGGAAGATGACCCGAGCACAGTGCATGCAGCGGCGGTTTTCCCTGCGATATTCAAGGAAACTACATTCAGAATAGCGTTAAGCACTAGAATACAGGGTGCGCCGTCTTTTATGTCGGTATTTAAACGCTAAATAACTTTGTCATTTACCAACCGATCGCCTTCAACATACATGTTTTCGATACGTCAATTCAGTACAATTTCAACCATGGATCGCTTTACACCGAAACAACGCGAAATCGATGCTATAAAACCCGAAATGCTTGACAAGGTCATGCAGAAAAAAGATCGCAGTTTGTGATTGCAAATAAAGGTGGCCACTTGATTGATATTGTATTCAAAAAATAGTTTAAATAAATTGTAAATAACCAAACCAAATAAAATACCTCACTTATACAAATCAGTTGTTTTTTTTTTTCAAAGTTATTCAAGGTTTTCATACCGATATAAAAGATGGCGCACCCTGTAGCAGTGGTCCGAAGCGCCGCACTGCCTCGAACAAGAGCCGACCTTTGGACCCTTTGCAGCGTCTTAACTGATGCCGTCCTTTCCAGAGAGTTCCACCAGACAAGACCTAACAATTCTAATTATAGTGTTGAAAATTTGATGATAATTTTTTTAAATTTGTTACATTTTTGTGAATTTTGTACAAATTTGTGATTCATCAGATTTTTGTTACTCAGGTGGCTTAATTATGTGAACACAAGTGTATATACCATTAAGCAAAATTTTTAAAATTAAATTTTTTCAGCACATCAATTTTTAATTGCTACAATATTCATGCATTAAAGTTGCTCACAGCGATAAAATAAATTCAGTTAGCATTTTTTGTTTGTTTTTATTTTGACAAACTACAGTAAATCCGCCAATTTCAGCTTACAACATTGGGCACTCATACGCCATGTGGTGCTGCATGAGGACGTCGTTGCATATGCATGAGTTGTATACATGTATATGTATGTATGAATGCTTGTAGATATGTGCTAGATCACTATACGAATGAGTACATTTGTGAGTGTATCTGTTTGAATAAACTTATATGTATGTGTGTGTGTGTGCATGTAAATGGTAGTACCTAGTTGCCAATGAAATTTTAGTTTTCAAAAGATTTTGAATCCACTGTATGTATGTATGTCTTCGTACGCACACATGGGTAAGAGTCTTACACCTTCTATGTATACTCACACTAGATAGATAGATAGATACTCACACTAGATACCTTATAGTTATTTTTTAATTCGTTTCTGACGGCAATCAATTGATATGCAAGTAGAAAGTGGTTGGCGTGTCAATTTGGCACACACAGTGGGTCATAGGAGTTGGCGCAAAATTAATTATCCTAATTTGTTTTTGAATAATTCTTTTTTAATTTTAGTTTAATTAAATCTTAATTTTAATGAATTTTGATGAATGAAATTTCTATTTCAATAAAAAAAATATTTTTTTGAGTGATTTGACCTTTTTTCTTTGTCGAATACAGCTGATGCTTTCCATTTCAATTCAACCGGGCTATTCGGGTCATGTTCTTCGATTTCGGTGTAACTGAAATATGTTGCTCTCTGGTCAAAATAATGAGACACGTATTTTTTTTTTCGCCCGAAAAAAATTTTTTTCAAGAGTTATCGGCAATTTTGTTTTTCGGCTCAAACTCGATTTTTTTTAATTATATAAGAAACATTTTTTTTTAAATGCCCATAACTTAGTCAAAAATGAACCGATTTTAATAATTCTGGGTTCAAAATGATCGTAATTACTTACACGAGCGACTTCATGTAGAAACAATTGCAAAAAAATAGTCGAAAATTTTTTATTCAGCAAAAAAGGAAAAAAATTGAAATTTTTTCGAAATTCAATATTTCAAAAAGTGTATTTTTTTTTTTTATAACTTTTTCCAAATCAAGAGGACACCTCAAACTTCAATTAAGCTGACTGCCCAGTAGCTAAACTGAGTTGTTTTTGAGTAATGAATTTTTGAGTAGAAAACCTGTTTCGCACTTTTTGTTTTTTGCAAAATAAAAAATGTTCAACTACTTTTTTGCAACTGTTTCTACATGAAATCGCTCGTGTAAGTAATGACGATTATTTTGAACCCAAAATTATTGAAATCGGTTCATTTTTGACTATATTCTAGTCCAACATAGGTTTCTGTGGTCAGGCACTTGAAGTTTCCTGCCACTGTTATGGTTTTAGGTGTTGTGAACACTTCAACACTTCTTTACTCAAGGATTTCGAGTGAATAACGCTGCGAATATCATCGATTCTAGAGACAGTAGTGAAACCCTGGATTGATAGTGTACGCGGCTTACAGCTCATGCATTTTTCAGCAAGACTCTGCTCTTTCCCACAAAGCGATGGTGATACAAGATTGGATGGCTCAAAATTTTCATGACCACATAACACCGAACTTATGGCCGCCTAACTCCCTACACTTAAATTCCCTGGATTACTACGTATGGAGTGTAGTTGAGCGTGAAACTTATAGGTAATCTTACAACACCATTTCTTCTTTGAAAGTTCCAATTAACGACATTATGGTCAATATGAATAAGGAGCATTTGACTCGGCCGTGCAATCGTTTCCGGACCCAGGTCAAGGGTAACCTTCTTTGGAGGATTGGAAATTTTATTGAATGATTTTGTAGATATAAAATAATTTACTATTGCGAAAAAAAATCGTGAAATTTCATTACATTTTGTTCAAAATAAAAGATAATTAGTTTTACTCTCAAGTTGTCCTCGAATATCGTACGTATTTATGTAATTGCCTTTAAATCCGTTTGGAGCGTAGAATCAGTCTGGTTTCAGTAATCAGTTTATTTCGCAAAGATGGGGGACTAGCTCTGGCTCCCTAGTGCTCCTATAGCTACTGCTTGGCCTGTGAACATGCCATTGATGCATGTTTATGTAGTGAGTCGCTCGATACAAGGCAGATGCCCGATGGAGCCGCTACGAGCTTATGGACAGGCGCTACATTCTTCCTTGCAGTAGAATTGTGTTCTAAGGATTGTTTTTAGCTTTGCTGCTCACCCTCGACTTAACCGATTTGAGAGGCAACGCTCTCGGGGATTATTGCACTTACTGAGCTCAATCAACACGACAAGATGACAAACCTCGAGGGAGGCTAATTGTTTACGTCATTTCAATACTTGTCTGAGCTTTACCTTATTAATATATAATTTTCTAGAGTATAATTGTATTATTATTTTACAGAAATAAAGTTGGTGAGGTGATTACTTAGCAGAATCGAATAGTGGAATGTTGGCGAGAGTATTTCCATGATCAGTTTATGTGAAAAATTTTGCTGCATGTCTAATGTAATCTGTGAACCAGAGCTAACGCTAAATGAACTATTAAAAGCCATCAACTGTATGAAAAACAACAGAAAACCTGGTGAAGATGGCATTACCGCTGAACTGTTTAAAACGATTAACGAGGATGGAGAAGCAGTGATACACAAATTCATACCACGACTATGGATAGAAGAAACTGTTCCCGTCGCATAACTGGAAGAATTGATAGTGGGAATCCACCAAAATGTGGACAAGGCGTTATGTGAAAACTATCGTGGTATAATATTACTCAGCATTTGCTACAAATTATTTTCGAGTTTGCGACCCATCTCAAATGTGCGGCGGGGAATATACTGGGGGAGTATCAGGGTAGTTTTCGCGCCGTTCGCTTAACAACTGACCTAATGCAAAACCTTGAAAGGTGTTATGAGTACAAAAACAATTTACATATTACGTTTAACACGGTGTATACCTATGAAATGAGACTTTTTTTCAATTTCAAACGTTTATTAACAAAAAATGGTTACAAATTTAATCTAGCGCTATCGCTATCGCTAGAGACACATTTTTCCCATCTTTCAGGCAATTTGTGGATGCCGCGCCAAAAAAATAGGCCGTATTTGGCCGGAAACTATCCATCGAGCCATTTTTTGACTTCTTCGTGAGATTTGAAGCCCTGCTCGGAAAGTGCGTGGCCCATCGATGCAAACAAATGATAATCGGAAGGTGTCAAGTCTGGTGAGTAAGCCGCATGCACTAGCGGTTCCCAAGCGTACGTCTTCACCAATTCCCGGGGCGCTCTTGTTCGATGTGTCGATGAATTGCCATCAAGAAAAATTACTTTGTGACGCCGATCGGCATATTCTGGGCGTTTTCGGGGTATAGCGCTGTTCAAATCGGCCAATTGTGACCAACTGTCCTTGGTAGCGTGTACCGTCAACTATTTCACCTGGTTTTAATAGCTCGTACCAAATCATACCACGTTGATCCCAGAAAACATACAGCATTGCCTTGCGGCCGAAGCGATTTGGTTTGGCCATTGTTTTTGGCTTGTGGCCGGGCGGACCATACGATCGTTTACGCTTGGGATTGGAGAAATACACCCATTTTTCATCACCCGTAACGATTCGATGCAAAAAAGACTTCCTTTTGAACCGGGAGAGCAGCATTTCACAAGTGGTTTCACGATGTCCGCAAATCGTAGTTTGAAGACACGAAATTCGACATTTTTAAGAGCGACAAAAATGTATTGTTGTATGAAACGTAAAAAACAATGAACTGAATATTGTTGACAGATGACAGGCGAAAAAAACAAGACATTTGATATATTGAATATGATAGAATGTTTTTGAAGGAGTAGGCAGTTCCACGTACCCCCAGTACTACTAAAAACTGGCAATAGTGTCCAAAACTGCATCTAAGATCGACTTGTTGCAGCAAACAGAGCTTTCTACGCCAACCCATAATTACTAAACTACTCTCACGTATATATAAATACGGCATTTACAAAGCAAAAATAGACCAATTTTGAAATATATGTGTGAGTCATGGTAATGCCAAAATCAAAAAGGAGCAAAATCTCTGAATTTTTCGAAAGAAGGCACGTCTCCAACAATCCTTCTTAAATTACAACCCACTGGACAAAAGATGCAAAGGAAGACATGGAAAACGCTGGTTCGACGAAGTCATCGAAGTTATCAAGAAACTTATAATACCTAACTGTAGGTCTGCTACTTTGAATCGTGTAACTCTGGGGAGAATAGTTAAGGTTGCTAAAGCTCATACGGAACTGTAACGCTGCCTGATGATGATGAGGATAGTTGTATTAAAAAAGTTAATAAATAATTGAGAAAAAAAGTTTCATTGAACCAGAAATTCTTATATAAAAAAATAAATGAAACGATTCTTTCTCCGTGCGAAACTAAAAGCTATTTAGAGGTATCGGATTTTTAATTGAAATGAAACAACGAAAACTCAAATTGATTGGGCAATCTTTATAATTTTTGTGGAGACCCAATCATAATATTTACGTTTTAAAGATAATCCCTTTCAAATATTGGCCGCAACTACACCGTAAATCGGCTATCCGTAAACACCAATTTTGAATGACTCATTGGAGAACTTCGGCCGGTATGTCGTGAACCACTTTAGTAATGTTGGCCTCCAATGCCTCAATTCAAAGCATTTAGATTTTACATACCCCTACAAAATAAAGTTCAAAGATGTGATATCACACGATCTTGGGGCCCAATCCACTGGTCCGAGACGTAGCGCAGTCTTGTTAGAACCAAATGCTGTGGAGATCACGGGCTTCAATTTCCGCCATCAAAAAGTCGTTTATGTTGACACTGTGTTCCCTATTAGCCGCATGCTCCCCACAAGCCGCACCAAACGGTTATTTTCAATGTATGTAATGGTTTTTCTTGAATGGCTTCGGGTTGTTTTTCAACCCAAATTAGGCAGTTTTGCTCATTGACGTAGTCATTAAGCTAAAATTGGACTTTATCTCTGCACAATATAAGTTGGGCTCCAATTTAGTAATACAATTGTACGTTTTGTAAACGTAGTTGAGGTGTAAATCTCTCCATGCGGAAATGTCATTGAATACTCAAAAAAAAATGTATTTAGTTTGACAGCAATTACACGTGATCTGTCAAAAACCCCTATTGGAAAATGTACCTCAAATCTGATCAACCTTTACTTTTCTCTCATACTGTACATAAATATGTAATTATGCGTATGTGCTTAAAGCTAAGAGCACTTGCAAAAATGTACAAACACATACACATATACTAGTATGTGCACTCCATCTGACAACAAAGTAAAACGTGCAAACTAACAGCGTGAAAGGATTAAATGAATAATACAAACGGACACCCAACCATCCAACTTGCAATATAACCCATCTGAATGTGTGTGTGTACACAGATTTGTAGTCATTGAATACGAGGCAATGAGCATGGCGAACTGTAGAAAATGAAAAGTGGGTTACAAACTCTGAATGCCAGCAAAGACTGCAACAACACACACGTCAGCTTTGAGTACTAAAATAGAAATTGTAAAAAGTGAAAAATCTACGATTTATGAATCACTCTCAACTACTCATAAATTGCTGCTGATAGTGTTGTTGCAATTTCTATAGTGCGCAGCTGAACGTGATGCGACTGATTGCCGGCTGATGGCTGCTTACATGACAGCATAGCAACCATTGAATTCTCAGCCAAGTATGGATGGGCGTATGTTGCACAAGCGATTCCACATAGCTACGTAAATGACACATTTGAACGAAGGATTATAGAGAATGTCGCTAACCAAGGACAATGCACCTGACGCTTTTGACAAGCGCCCGAAATGGCGCGTCAAACTTCGTGGTAAGGCGTAGCTATTGTGGGTAATTGCGGCTGACTGGCTGACGTTACGTATAGCTGTCGCTTCATTTGCAATGCACACGGCGCGCACGTGTGTGTGTGTGTTTACAATCGCAATTTCCGTGCACTTGAAAGCGTGAAATTTGAACAAATGCGCCAATTCAACGCTTAAGGTAACACCTATCAAAGCACAAACTGCGGCTTAGCAAATGTGGCAAACAATGTGTCGGATTTGAATGCTTTTAATTTGTGTTCAAATTGCTTTTGTTGGTGAACTACAATGGCAGCATTTGTTTGGCGCCGCGTCATAATATTTCAAGTGAAGTGATGAAGTGTTGTAGAATGTATGTCGAGTGAAGTAAGAGTGTTGTGCAAATATCATAGTTTTGCCGATTGTGTTTCTGCTCTGATAGTGCGCGAATAACCGCACGGTATTCATGTGGGTTCAATAGTTGTACTTGAGCTATAAAATTCCAATACATGAGTACACACATACATACGTGTGAAGTTTTGACAAATTAACAGTTTCTAGTTTTACTCCTATCCTCGAAAAAATAAAAAAAGTCACCCATCCAATGCTCAGTAACAACGAATTCGAAATTTATTTACCTCTTTGTCATGAATATAAAATTGACCGCTTTGAAATATAAGTTTTTAAATGTAATGAGAGTTACTTCCAAATTGTTTATGAAAACATAGTCCATTCGCCTATAAAAACCATGCAAATCCGAATTTCAAACTTATGCGAACTTAAGAAAATTCAAAAACTGTTCATTAAAGTTTCAAAGTTTTTAAAAAATTGCGAGCATGAAATTTTATAGATCATTGAGTTTTTGTATCATATAATAAAGTGAAAGTTGGAAGACGCTCAAAAATTGCATTGATTTTCGACAATTTTTCAGCACTGGAGGTCTGCACATTTTCTCACACCCAACTAATTTTGACTGCTCATCCTCTTTTTTGTATTTTGTTATAAGCATTTTTATTACATCTAATAAATAATGATAATAACAGTTTTGAATCAGTTCAGCCTATCTTGTAAATGAATTGTGAGTTTCTTTTTATAGACTTCTCAAAATCCAATATTGACGCCGTCTTCGCGGTAGTGGATTTAAAAAGGACCACTCGAAGACACGGCCTGTGGCAAGCGCATTTGCCACGGAAGTAGAAACCATTTTAACCGCCCTCTTATTTGCCAAATCTACAAAAAAACGTTACACTATATGTATTGATAGCCTTTCTGTATTTGAAGGCGGCGGAAATCTTAACAACACCATTGAACCCATACTGCCTAAACAGCAAATGCTAATCGAGCAAGGCAAAAATGTCAAACTAATGTGGTTACCCGGCCATATCGGCATAATTGGTAACGAACGTGCTGATGAAACTGCGAAATTAACCGCGAAATCTCCTCTTACCACTTGTATACCTTTCTCCAATAGAAAAGTTTCAAAAGTCGTCTCCTGCCTCGCTACCAACAGAAGAATGCCATATTGGCTCAAGTGCAATCATGCGTACAAAAATATCAACCTCGACTTCTGCTGCAATGAACAATTGCTTCGCCAGACTCCGCTTAGGGCACTCTACATACCATCACACATGCACATCTGCTAAGCAATGAGTCCCAGCCATCTTGTCGATTTTGGCGTACAGCCACACTTACGATCGCTCGTACCCTTGCAGAATGCCCCTCCTTATTTTATCTACAAATAATTTTTTCCATAGCCAAAATCTCTTAAACCTTTTGATAGAACCAACAATAGATAACATAAAAGCAATATATAGGGTCCGCCATATAACTTTACGGAATTAAAAATGCTATAAAAAAGAAACACTCAATATTTTTCCAAACTGTTTTTTTATTTTGAAGTACAATCCTTCCGGTTAATGATGGAACACAACATGCTCCATCCCATACGATCGACCCAATTTTTCTACACATTTTCGATTGTACGCGGCTGTATTTCAGCTCTGACATCGCGTATGTTGGTCTTCAGTGCATCAATTGTTGCTGGTTTGTTGGCATACGGGTGTACGCACGGTTTTTGGTCGGTCACGCGTTGGTTTGTCAATAAGCAACCCAGTTTCTCTTACTTTTTTCGCAAATTAACGCACATACGCTTCATTCGGTGCTTTTCTTCTTCCCAATGCCGTACGTAATTTTCGTAGACATTCTGCAACATTACCATGATTTTCAAAGTAATGTCGCAATATTTTCCAGCGTTCTTTGAGCGTATACAAATTATGATTAAAGCACTATGTGCTTATTAAAAAACGAAAACTGTCCTTAAAGCACTATGTGCTTATTAAAAAGAAACCCGGAGGTTTTGTTTGTAGCGCGATGCGCTCTTCTTTATTTCGAGTCAAAAACGGAACTGAACTTAACTTATAAATTAAAATCTAACTTCTCCCTATTCTTGGCACAATTATTTTTCTGGCAAATACTTTATTGTTGTTGTTGGTCTGAAATTCCAATGTTGTTGTTGTAGTTTGCATAGGTAGCTGAATATGGAGTTGTTGTTGCAGTCTGCACTTGTCGGTAAGTATGAATATGATCCCTACCGCTGCAGTTGTGCGAATTTAATTGTAGCTTGCATAGGTAGCTGAATATGGAGTTGTTGTTGGAGTCTGCACTTGTCGGTAAGTATGAATATGATCCCTACCGCTGCAGTTGCGCGAATTTAATTCGTGGGACCATGAAAAGTTTAGCTTTCCCACGCTAATGCAAAGTAGCTAAGTCTGCACATAGTATTCATATGTCACTCATGGGAGTCATGTGTTAACTTACACAACCATTTTCGTTCAGCGGAAGAATAAAACTAATTTTCTGTCAAATCACACTCTCACACTTCATGCAACATGATTTAGTCAACGGATCCGCTGCATAGTTCCCACAGCTCATCTTACACCATAACTGGTGCCTAAAATTCCATAAATCTTTCATCTATATATCTTTTACGGAATCTTTGTTACTGAAACATTTCAAGAGCCACTAATTTCACTTAATTCATCCCAAGGTGAAGAGTTCTGCCTACCGGGGGCTATTCAGACCGATGATTAGTATTTCGTCTGAAATCTCGAGTAATAGTGCGCCTTTAAATATGAAGTTTTAGCGATTTGGTTCCATGGTTCGAAAAATATTTTCCAGCATCTATAATAACTCAAAAAGCCACGCGAAAGACTATGACCCTGACTGCCCATTGGTGTCAAATGTTTTGGAGGCTAATTCTGCTACATTGAACCAAAAAATGGTAGTTTTTATTATTTGATAAAGCCAAAAATTAATGAAAGCTTACAGCCTTCATACCAAAAAGAATTTGTGGATTATAGATCTATTTCTTTTATATGTATCAGAAAAACGTTTGCGTAAATTTTTTTACGAGAAAAAATATGAAAAATAAAATATTTTTATTACAAATTTATTGTTGTACATATATACGAAGGAAATAATCTAGATTCCATTTTGGAAGATTCATGCTAGTAGCTTAAGAGCTAGGATGTTAATGATGAACAAGAACCAGCAAAAACAGATGCACAGTCACGAGCCTAACACAGAAAATGTACTGATTTGA
Organism: Anastrepha fraterculus; assembly: GCA_037575425.1. NCBI lineage: Eukaryota > Metazoa > Arthropoda > Insecta > Diptera > Tephritidae > Anastrepha > Anastrepha fraterculus. Next base: position 569,535 of record JAYXIM010029679.1, read on the forward strand.
TTGCATTCACCTCTTTTTTAGAAAGGCAGCTGTTAAAATTTCATGATATTCTATTTATTAGTTCGTGAGTTATTGTGCTAAGAGATCAAAAAGAATTTCGTGTTTTAATTTTACACTGCTTCTTGATGGGGGAAAATATTGTTCAAGCAAAGCAATGGCTTGAAAAGTGTTATGAGTACTCCTCTTCTTCACAGACAACAATAAAACGATGGTGGTCGTAGAGACACTGATGATGCACAACGCAGTGGGCGTCCAAATGAGGCGGCGGTGACAACAGAAAACATCAAAAAAATCCAATATATCATTTTGAATAATCGAAACGTGGAGTTGCGTAAGCTAGCGTACATCGTAAAGATATCAAGACGTGCCGGTTTTATATTACGAGAAATCTCTGTTCACAGTGAGTGCCGCGTTTGCTCATTGTTGACCAAAAGCAAGAACCTGTTAATGATTCTGAACAAGGCCAAAACTATAAGTACATGAATTGAACTTCTAAAAAAATGGTTGCCGGTAAGAAATTTCGCTCGAATGAAGCGGTTACCGCTAAAACGGAGCCCTATTTTGAGGCAAAGGACAAATCGTTCTACAAAAGTCGTATTGAAATGTGGAATGATTGTGTTGTTCTTAAAGGAAATTACGTTGATGAATAACGCTAATTTTGTACAAGAAAAAAAAAACGTATCTTCTTTGTTAGTCCCGGGACTTTTCAGCCCATGTGTTATATTATATATAAGTAGAGGTGTTCAACATGGTATTGACTGTAATCATGTAAATTTGCAGTTAAAAAAAAACGCCTAAATTGTAGTTGTTCCACTTAATTTCCTCTTCTATTTCATAATATTTTTCAGTTACAAAAGTGATTGTTGCATTAAAAATGCTATTTTTCTGATAAAATACGTAACATAAAAACTTTTTCTCATGACGATGCTATTTTTTTCTAAAAATAATTATGCAATAATCTTCGTCGTAGCTGCGTCTCTAAAAAATGTTCAATTGAAACTGACAACATAAATTAATTGTTCACCCTTCAAAGCAGTTACAAAAAAATTGTTTTAGTATGAATTTTTTTTTTTCATAAGAATGGTAATCATTGTACCACAGTGGTAATCATTCACCTAAAGTGAAGCTCAGAAATGAATTTCTCGACACCAAAAATAAAGGGTGATTTTTTAAAAACTATAGGAAACTTTAAAAAAAAAAACACACGTAAAATTCAGAAAAATCCATGGAATTTTTATTTAAATCGATAGTCCATATAATTTAATGTTTGAAGATTACTTCATGCAAATGTTGACCGCGACTGCGCTTCAAATGGTCCATGCGCTTAGTCCAATTTTGGCATACTCTTTCCAATGTTTCGGCCGGTATCTCACATATAAATGCTTTAATGTTGTCTTCCAATGCGTTGAAGCCAGGCTTGTCTGAATAGACATGAGCTTTAACATAGCCCCACAAAAAATAATCTAAAGGCGTTATATCGCACCATCTGGGTGGCCAATTGACAGGTCCCGAACGTGAAATAAAATGTTCACCGAACTCGCCTCTCAACAAGTGGCAAGTGGCACCGTCTTGCGGAAACCACATGACATGCAAGTCAAGCTCTTGCATTTTGGGCAAACAAAAGTTGGATATCATTTCACGGTAGTGCTCACCATTCACAGTTAAGCTACGATTCGCAGCATCTTTGAAGAAGTACGCTCCAATGATACCTCCAGCCCATAAATCGCACCAAACTGTGAATTTTTCTGGATATATTGGTTGCTGTTGCAATTCTTCTGGCTGATCTTCACTCCAAAATCGACAATTCTGCTTATTTACGTACCCATTGATCCAACAATGAGCTTCGTCGCTGAACATAATTTTTCGATAAAAATGTGGATCTTCGGCCAACTTTTCAAGCCTTAAACTTTCTTAGCAGAACACGCATTTTTATAATAAAAATCAATTATTTGCAAGCGTTGTTCGTTTGTAAGACGACTCATGGTTAAATTATAGACCAAACTGAAGATATTTGACATTGAAACAAAACATGAAACGTGGGTCAGCTGTTTAAACCAACTGTTTAAAAAGATAATAGCTCAAAAATCACCCTTTAGTAGCATACCCTAACTTTCCAGAAGAATTACTATAAACAATCATTACTGATAGAATTTTACTAAATTTTCTCACTATACAGGATATTTTGAAACTTAATAACCTGAATTGTATTGTTTTATGATACATTATGGTGCAAACATTTGATAACAAGCTTTTGTTGGTGCACTTCCTTATTCAGGTTTGGTGCATATATCATATTACGGGTATGCTGAGTTTACTATACGATTTTTTTGCTTGAGATTATCAATGCGGATCCACTTTTTATTGCCCACAAAAATTTTTTTTAATTACTTTTTTCTTTCCTCTCTTTGTAGTCACTCCCAATTAAGCCATACATTTCTTTAAGTAATCGTTCCATCATGCGACTTTTATAAGTTTATGAAATTGGAATGCTTTTGACGGGCTCGGAATTCCTTTGCTTCCGAACCTAAAATAAGCATCTTTGAGATATTGAAGCGACTGTTTGTGAGTAACTTGAGTTAGAGTATTCTCCCCATGAACAGTAAATACGAAGAAGTGCACCTTCTGAAAAATGCAATTACTTTAGTACACAGACAGATTTTCCACCTCAAAATTTAACATATTTTGTTTTTGTTTTTGCAAATTGCCTGGGAGTCAGAGAAAAGTATTTATTCTTTGGGTAAATAAGTTTCTAAGAAAAACTAAAGTCCTGAGTAGTGATGCCTCTGTAAACTGATGTGACTATACGCCATAAGAGTAGCTTTCGTACGAGATTACTGTTAACAAATCGATTCTTTTGGATGTTGACCTCCTTACCTAATTCTAACTGCAAAACAAGTAAATGTAGACCCAGATTATCAAAATAGTTTTTTTCATCAACATCGTCACCATTGCTGCTCATTCGAAATCAACGCGCTCTGTTCCGTTCTCATTTAATTTTCCAAATACTTTTAATACAAAATCGAGAGATATATGAGAATTCTTATCAAATCTTAAAATTTAAAACGCAAATTCAATTATTTGCTTGAGCGGTGATTTAAATTGTTCCAAAATACTTTAGCTCTTATATCAACTTAGACAATCGGCGCGCTTAGAGAAATCAACAAAGACCCTGAGCTATGCAAAGGTAAAGCTCAAGTGACACTAATTTCAGAAAAATTAATAATAAACATGCCCGACGAAAGTCATGCAAACATACAAGTATGCAGTATAACATAATAATATATGTGCATACACACATTCGTTCAGGATAAAACCACAACGGAAAAATTAAACAGTGGCGCCATGCCGGTAGCGCACAAAAGCAGGCTACAGCAAAGTAAATGAAAAATAAAGGAAAGAGAAGTCATTGAAAAAATACCATAATGTGGTTGACATAAAAGCAGCAAAGAAATAAATTAAAGAAAGGCAGAGAGAAAAACAAATAAAGTGCTGGTAAAAGCAAATTTCATCTGTTACGAAAATGTGAACCGTTGCGCAGCACATCAGGCGAATTTTCATGTTTTTTTATGTAGACACGCTGCGTAATTTTATTTTTCCTGCTGAATTTATGCGAATTTGACGCGCCCTCTTTCAGTTTATTTGTGTATTTGTTTTCCGCATTTCAGCATATTTAATACACAAATATAACGTACCATTTACACATATACATATGTGTGTGTAAGTGTATTTATCTTCCCTGTAGGCAAGTCAAATAACTTTAAGTTAAATTATATATTTCTCTACTAAATAGCTTTTCCTGATACTTCGACTACTTTACTTTTCTTAATTGACCTACGAAAGTCACATTGTTTTCGTTTAACTATAACCTGGTTATTTAAATTGGCTTTTAGTTGATTTATGAATAGAAAGAAGGCTTATGTTTCCTTCAATTCTTTTACAAAGCTCGACATTTTTGAAATTGCTTTAAGCGCGTTCGAAATTTGTAGAGTGGGTAAATTTACACACATATCCAAGGCAATTCCGGCCAAATCTGGTCGGATAAATTTAATTTGATCGGTTGGGAGGCTTGAAGCAGTTTTTGGCTGGTTTTGTGATATGAATATTTTCATAAGTTATTTTCAAATGACCCAATTCCATATTTTTTGCCTTGCGGGCGATGCCGTGTTTATTAGCTGATAACGAAGATGACCTACGCACGCTGGTTAATTTTAAAATCCTTTTGGCAAGTACAACATGAAAATATTGGTGGAAAATGCATAACAATATCGCGACAGAGGCAAACTCGCTGTAGATAGTAAAAGCGTTGAACGAGTAAAGGATTTAGATTTATCTGGAATTTTGAATAAAGCACCTTACATATCGAGATACCTGCATACAATTGTGGGAAAAAACAAATACATGCGCACTAAAAGTAACGTCAGAATTTACAAAACCTGCATCCGACCAATTATGACAATGTGTCAAAGGAATAGCTGACAAGCGACTTACGGAAGCAGGAATGCTAGACAAACAGATAATGTGCCAAGACCATCACGTCGACGCTCAAGAAGATGTCATGAGTTCGAGACTTCAGGCTCAAGATCCGAATAGAAAATAAATGGTGATCAGATTGGAGGTACTTTTCCCAATAGGGGGTTTTTTTTGTCAGATCCCACCTGACTATTGTCAAATTAAATACATACTTTTTTTCAGTATTCATTGGCATTTCAGCACGGAAAGACTTACCCCTCATCAACGTTCACAAATCTTACTATTGTACTATGAAAATAGACGCTCTGTGAAAAGTGTTTATCGAGTTGGCCTCAACTTATGGTGTAGAGCGATGAGGCCCATTTTCAGCTTAATAAGCATAATTACCCTATTTTGGCTGAAGAGTAGCCCGAAGCCATGCAAGAACAGCGATTATATCTCTTGAAAGCAACCATTTGGTGCATTTCGTCAAACACAAGGCTGACGTCAATGTACCAGTGAATGGCGAACGCTATTGCGCCATGATAAACGACTTTTTGATACCAAAAAATGAGCCTATGATCTCGACAACATTTGGTTCCAACAAGACGGCGCTACTTGTCATACAGCCCGTGAAACAATGGATTTACTGCGTTCTCTTTTCGGTGAGCAGTTTATCTTTCGCCTCAAGCTAGTGGATTGACCACCAAGATTGTGTGATATAACTTTGAACTTTTATTTGGGGGTATGTAAAGCCTAACTGCTTTGTAGATAAACCAGCTTCGATTGAGGCGCTGAAAGCAAACTCTATTAAAGTGATTCTCGAGATACGAACCGAGGTCCTCCAGCGAGTCATTCAAAATTGGTCTTTACGTATGGCCGAATTACAACGCAATTGCGGTAAACATAAAGGGATACTCCTTAAAAATAAATATAATTGCAAACTAATAAAGGTTGCGCAATCAATTTAAATTTTTGTTATTTTATTTCAATTTAAGATCTGATAACCCTTAATTGATAGCCTTTTATATACATATGTATGTAAGCAATGTATTATTTTTATTCTTAATCTAATGTTGTCATAAAACAGTACTGTATTTAGGACAATAAAGTTGAAGAAGCGATTTGAAAAGTGCGATAGGCTTATTTTAAAAAATGGAAAAGAAAACATTTTTTACTTATTTATTTACAATTATATGTAGAATACTTTGAGAATCGACACCAGAATAAAGGGTCTTTTAAAAATGATGTCTAGGTGTTGGTTGGTTGGTTAAAGTGGTGATTCTTCCAGAATCCAACTAGCGCTTCCGCGCCATTTTGTTACCACATCCTCCTTACCAACTTGTTTAACGCTTATTTAAAGCATAACTATATCCAGTCGGTGCGGTTAAGGAACCTTATTAGGTTGTTAACGTCTGAGCCAGATAGTTGTTCGAGATTCTCGAACAGCGGTTGGCCCAGGGCTAACATTCTGTCCTTCCATAGGGCAGGGCATTCACAGAGGAAATGGAAGATTGTCTCCTTTTTCTCCGGTTGTTTGCAACTATGACAGTATGCATTGTGAGGAATACTCATTTTGGCTGTTTGTTCTCCGATAGACCAAAAGCCAGTTATGGCAGCCGTTAGTCTCCTGGTGTCCTGTCGTTTCATTCTTATTAATGCAGACGATTGCTTAAGGTTGTAGGTGGGCCATAACGTTCTGCTAATTTTGCATCTCGTCTGGACTTTCCACCTACAGTCTGCGATTCGGAGGTATTTTTGGGAAATTGTGCTCTTGACTGCACCTAATGATGTGAGTACCGATTCTGCAAGAGCGTTATTCATGGCAGATCCCCCTCTTGCCATTTCATCTGCTTTTTCGTTACCTTCAATATTCCGATGTCCCGGGACCCAGATTAAGGTAACTTTATGGTTTTCACTCAAGATGGTGAGGCTATTCCTACTTTGTTCCACCACTTTGAAGGTTGTTGTGGCCGAACCCAGTGCCTGGATTGCAGTTTGGCTATCAGAAGGAATAGCGATATTGCCCTTAAAATAGAAATCTGTGATTAGTAGCCTACAGGCTTCCCCAATTGCCAGTACTTCCGCCTGGAAAACACTGCTGGTATTAGTGAGACGCACAGATTTCTCAATTTTAAGTCTGTGAGAATATATACCAGCTCCAGCACCGCAGCCCATTTTACTTCCATCCGTATAGATTGTAGTGTCGAAGTTGTTTAGAGAGAATCCCTTATTCCATTCTTCCTTAGTTGGAAAGAGAGTGGCAAAATTCCTATTGAAAGTTACCGTCGGGACGATGTAGTCAGTTCTCACCGAGATTAACTGAGTTTGTCGCAATAATAGACTAGCATGACCATAAGTTTTTTCTCTCCAGCGACCTGCTTCGTTTAACCTAAATGCACTCATGGTTGCCGTCTTCTTAATATGTAGGTCTATTGGAAAAACGTGTGTCAGTGCATTGAGAGCCTTTCTAGGACATGATCTGATTGTACCGACCGTTATTGCACATGCTGATCTTTGTATTCTGCCGAGTAGTTTGGTATTGTACTCTCTCCCTAGAGCCTTCCACCAAACTACCGAACCATACGATAGAATAGGTCGTATAACCGTCTTATACAGCCATAATGTATGCTTAGGTTGAAGACCCCATCTTCTTCCAAGCATACGTTTACAGGCATATAAAGCAATTTTTGCCTTCCTTACCCGTTCTTCAACATTTAATTTCCAGCTTAGTTTGGAGTCCAGAATTACTCCTAGGTGTCAGTAATGAATAATTTCTGAAAGGTACTTCGTTTTGTCATTTTTGATATTTGTCAATCAGACAGATGTTCAATTTGGCAACAACGCGTTAAAATTACTGAAACTTATTACTAAAATGAACAACATATCGCAAAATTTATGGTCTTTGTAATAGAAATGGTTGTCTGAATGAGTCGACAATTCAAAGGTTGGTGAAAAAATTAAAAAAAATGGACTTCTGTTGCGAATATTACAGCCGTGGCGCAAAGTGTTGCTGACCAACCATCAGCATCGATATCTCGACATTCTCAACTATTAGGCATTATTATTAGAATATTTTAAATTAAATATTAATTACAAGTGTCTTTATTGATAAAAACAATTTTATTAAAACTTACGTTTCTTCGTTCTCCGCCACCAGTTAGCTTTCGGATTTTTATTAAAAGGCAAAGCCGAAGGCCCCCCAGCCAGCGTAGGCCTATCGTTATGCATATACCGTAACTTATTTTTTATTTCGTTAAAACTTGTAACAATTTTGAACTTAAAAAAATTACTTATATTTGGGTTAATTTGAGAAAACAATTTTATTTAACGGTTGTCGGATTTAGTTGAAGATTTGGTCTGAAAACAAATATATTCAGTGACAGTACTGTACATATACCGTGGCACACAATTAATCATTTACTTTTGTTTACGAATAACTCGTTTGCTAATAAAAACAATTATTGATGGAAATTCCTATTTACCTGTACGCGCTCCACTCTTTGACCTATAGATGTCTAGCTCAAAAGTGTCACATACAATTGACGCTTAAAATTATAAATTTTCCGATAAGGTAACTAATTTTGCGTCTTGTAACAGTAACATCAAAATTGTTTTCTAAATACCACTGGTAGATAGTATCACTGTAAAAAATTCTGCCAGTGAAAACTCCCATTGCAATTATACTTGCAATTATAGTAGTTGTTAGTATTGAAATAATAATCTTAAAGTACCAACATTTCTTAATACAAATGAGCCACAAGTTAACTATCCGAGTAGTCGTCTGAGAAATTTCCTGTAGGGATTCAAATATGCCTGGTTGACATTTTCATTATAGCCAGTCATTTCACAAGCCAAAGTTGTTTTTTTATTACCCATTCGCTAAATACACATACACACAAACTTATATGTGCAGACATAAGTTTTTTCTTCCCTCACCCTAGGGATTGTTGGCGCTGCCATCAGTTTGCTGCACATCGGTAAACATAACACTATAATAAGCATAAGCGGAGTTTTTTGCGTTTATATGTACTGTTGCGGTTGCTTTTGCTACGCTTCCCTTGCTACATTTCCTATTTTTCCGATTTTCGGGCATGCCAGCATCGTAGAAAAAAAAACAAAAAGCAGATAAGAAACTTTTGGCTTGACAGCCAGGAAAGACCACCGCAGCGCAGATATGAAAGTGTGAAAAAGTTACATTTTTTCTAAATTAAAAAATCATCAAAATCTCAGTGGGCCGTTGGTGATTGTGACATTGATGCGATTGAAAATTAAAAAATAATAACTACAATGCAGATATCCATTCTAGCAAGAAATATGAAGAGAGTTTAGTTACTAAAAAAAATGAAAAATGGCAAGGCTTGAGAACAAACAAGAATCGCAAAATGGATTCCAACTTAGAACATGGGAGTTTCAAGGTGTGGCGTCATAAAATTTTCAATAACTTATTGTTCTCTTTGTTACAAGACAGTAAAACTTTCAGTCAAAGGCGCATTGATGGCAAAATATGCCGAACTAAGCAGCATCAATTGTGGTCACCGGGTGTTGATAGTTATGGACCAGTCGATGAAGGTATATATCGGCAGTAATATAGCAATAAGGGTAGCAAAGATGTGTGTTCTGATGTCGGCCAAACATCACTCACACTTGATTAGAATTTATGAAATAGCAAAACAAAAACATAAAAATAGCACAATTTTCATTTTATTGACACATTAGCCTTAATTCCACAATATATTTCGATATATGCTCCCAGTTCCTATGTATTAGGCCGGGTCGATTTGTGTGGAGGCAAAAAAATCGGCCATTGCTCTGTGAAAATCATATTCTAGGGATCAAAATAAGAAACTTTGCCGAAGGAAACATACCTCTAAAATGATGGCCCCCAATTTGGGTCGAACTTTTTAGTTTCTTTTCTCATGCAAAGGCCAAAAATGGTGATATTTTGAAATGATTGTATGGGGAACCCCCAGGGGAGTTCCAGGGGGTGTGCCACTGGCATGGGTGGATCGACCGTCCAAAGTTAGTGGGGGTCGGTCATACATTTGGACTCGGTTGGAGCACTCTAAATGGGTCAAAGTGGGATTTTTCGTTCGACCCAAATTGGGGGACATCAGAATTCGTTTTAGAAGTATGGTTCCTTCGGCAGAGTTTCTTATTTTGATCCCTAGAATAAGATTTTCACAGAGCAATGGGCGATTTTTAAATCGACCCGCCCTACTATGTATACAGCATGATAACCTACTAAGGATTCTCCAGAGCTAGCTGAGTGAGCATGAACTGTTGTACGACACACCAGATGACCAGAAAACAAAAGCGATAACGTCTGGCGCAGCTGAAGGATCTCTTCTCGGCCCCGATCTCTGGAATCTGAGCTACGATGAGATATTGAGAATAGAAACGTCAGAAGAAACATATCTACATAGTAGGATACGCAACCGATATAGCGGCGGTCATACCAGGCCGGGACACTGCGAACGCTAGAAGGAAGCTGAACCAAATCATGAGTAGGACGCAAATATGGCCTGACGGCCACGACCTGGAACGTAAAACTGAAGTCATTCTTATGGCACGAGGTCACATGACACTCAAGGTCAGCATGCAAATAAGCGACACGTCGTGACCCAAAAAGTAGTGAAATACTTAGGTATTCAACTTGACTGCAGGCTTACTTTCTGGGCCCAGATACAGCATGTCCCTAACAAAGCAGCAAAGGTCACGGGTATGCTAAGTAGATTAATGGCAAACATCGGTGGGCCAATACAGAGCAAAATAAAGCTGATTATGGTGGCCACAAACTCAATTCTCCTGGGGAATTGTGCTAAACTGCAAAGCCAAGCGCAAAGCACTGGAGGCTGTGCAACGAACAGCGGCACTCAGAGTTGCCTCAGCCTACTCCACTGTCTCAGGCGCAGCAGTTTATGTGATCAGCGGGTATATACCCGTCGACCTCATGGTCCGGGAACAAATGGATGCGTGGGACTCCAAGAAGAAACACGTCATCACGTCATCACTTCTCAGAACAGAGATGCCAAACCACGCTACGGTGGCAAAGCCGATGGGATACTGAATCGAGTGGCAGGGGGACGGCGAAACTTATCCAATCAATTGACAAATGGATCCAAAGGAACTTCGGGGAAGTGAACTACTTCTTGTCTCAGTTCCTCTCGGGTCACGTATACTTCCGGAGATAACTATACCGCATGGGCAAGGTAACCGATTGCATTGTAACCAAGTGCATATACTACGAAGCGCTGAGCGATGACGCTGAACACACATTTTTTAGTTGTAATAGATGGCTCGCGGAAAGAAATGCTCTGAGGGAGCAGATTGGCGCCATCGCACCGAGCAACATAATCAGCAGAATGCTCGAATGCGAGGACAGCTAGAACGCGGTAAAGAAATACTTCGAGAACGCACTGTGAAAAAAAAGATCGATATCGACACAGTGCAACAAAGTGAAGCCACACAGATAGAGACACAAGAAGACGAGCCTATAGCATGAAAGCTGGCTACAAATATGGTGGACCCAGACGTGAGTGAATAGAATTGGCCCTTTATGGATGCCGTTCTGGGCCCTCCCGAAGTAATATAGAAAGCAGTTCCCGGAAAGGAGTCTCCCGGAAGGAGAGGAAGGATCGTTTTAGTGGACACACCGCAAGACGGCTTAGACGACGGGAGCTGTAAGTGCGAAGGCATTTTGAAGCCTACCTCACTCAACAAAAGTATGATATAAGTAATTGCTATTGCAAAATACTACCAACCATGAGACCTTTGTAGGAAGCTGTCTCTTAGTGCGGTGAAGATTCAGCAATACGTACGCCAGCAGCTGGCTTCGACAGACTATCGATGAGTTATGAAATGCATTTGCTGAGAGATAACTACCATAATCACCATCCCTCGCTTCATGAATACCGTTATTAGAGACCAAACATACCACCATAAATTACCATCAAAGGACCCGTGTGGAGTCGTAAGACCATCGTTTTAAATTTCTGCCTACTTAATATAGGCTGTATGGTGATTGCCTACGCGGATGATGTGGCATTAATTGTTAGAGGAAAGTTTATAGATACCCTGTATGACTTAATGCAGGGATATCTGAACGTAGTTGTTCGATGGGCAGCAGATTGCGGCTTATCAGTTAATCCTCTTAAGACGGAGCTCGTCCTTTTCACGAGGAAATATAAAATACCCAGAGCTCAGCTCCTCTCGATGGGGGGCGCTCCGCTGGTGCTTTCTGACAAGGTGAAGTACCTAGGTCTAATCCTTGACAGTAAGATGACGCGGAAGCCCAACATTGAGGAGAGAGTAAGGAAGGCAACAATCGCCTTGTATGGGTGCAAAGGCGCAATTGGCAAAAGGTGGGGCTCTCGCCCAGAGTTGTATTCTGGGTCGTACCGCAATCAGACTGAGGGGCTTGGGCTATAAGCTCAACCTCACATATGGGCACTCAAGCATCCTCAGAAAGTTTGAGTTCATCCCCTCGTCGACGGACCAGTGTGTGCCTTCGCTAAGTCCAAGTGGAACTTTCTCCACCCATATTCCACCAAGGGAGGAGTGGACCGGGGGCAACACCTGGGGACAGGGCCTCGTTAACCTGTTCACGGATGGCTCGAAGTTGGACGGTAGGGTTGGAGGAGGAGTATTCTGCAAAGAGCTCCCCATCAAACTCAAATTCAGGCTACCGGATCACTGCAGTGTGTTCCAAGCAGAGGTGGCCGCAATTAAAGAAGCAGCTGACTGGCTACTTACTTGCGTAACAACTGTTAAGAAGGTAAATATTTACTCCGATAGCCAAGCGGCCATCAGGGCCCTAGGCTCTATTATGGTGCATTCGAAGCTGGTCAGGGAATGCCTGGTCTCACTCTCGATTGCATCAGAATTCTTCGATATAAAGATAATTTGGGTACCTGGTCACAGTGACATTGGAGGAAACTGCGAAGCCGACGAGCTGGCCAGACAGGGGACCTGTGAGGCAATGTGCCCGCGAAAGGAGAGGATCGGGATCCCCTTGACAACCTGCACTCTACTCCTGGAAGGAAGGGCTATGCACCAACTCAGCGAACGCTGGGCAAGTAGACGAACGTGTAGGGTTGCGAAGTCCTTCTGTCCACGTTTGGATAGGAGGCGTTCGAGGGATATCCTGGGAATGACAAAATGTCATCTCTCAAATTTCGTGGGCATCATCACGGGGCACTGTCCGCGAGGTACACATGCCGTGAGACTCGGAATCACTTCGAGTCCTTTTTGCGTCAGCTGCATGGAGGATGAGGTGGAATCATCTCAGCATATGCTCCTTAGCTGCCCAGCCTTCGCGGGACTAAGATTCAAGTATCTTGGTTCTCATTTCTTTTCTGGGCCTGCTGATATAGCAGTTGTTGATAACAAAAATCTGATGAACTACATCAGCAGCATAATGAGGTTAACACAACCGCGGACTAGTCACCGTTCGTTGTCCACAATCACTCACCACTCCCCCATCCCTTCCCTTCCTCCCCCTTCTCTGTCCTTAAATGGTATCACAAAGGACGAACCAAACTATTTCGTCCAAGTGGGCCCTACTCTCTGGGCAACCATTATAACCTAACCTAACCTAATATAGACTGTGGTATACCAAACATTTATGTGTAAAAGTTCTGACCGATATATACCCTTCTTGTATCTAACTCAAACCAATTTATATAAATAATATTATTTGGTCCTTGACGCCGTAATATCTCATTTCCAGCGACCACCGTTACATGATTTTGTTGACAATATTTAGTGAAATGCCGATCTGAGCTGAGATTAACAAAAAACTACTAAGAAGTAAATTGAAGCCATTAGATACTTTTTTCTTTTACTGATGTGCGAAAATGGTTATCTTGAAGGCAACTCAATTCAGGCTGAATCACGGTAGAAAAACCAAACTTGAAGGAGTGCTTAAGGCTAAAAAAGTCCCAACCCTTGATAGATCCCCTAAGATTCAGACGTCTCTGCTCTCACTTTTTAACTGCGATTATGGAGATATCAGCTTTGGATATTAGCTGGGTGGTGAATCTTATCATCAACTTCTTATTATTGAACTATCACTCTTACTTCTTGCTCCTTCTATCTTCCAGCCAAATTGATCAATAAATGGCTCTATACTGCTCGATGTCACTCATAGCTCAGTAATTAAGAATACAGTAAACAAATAGATCGAAATAATAGTCGGACTATGATTTTATAACACTAAAAATGCTATGAGAGTTGCCAAATATGTCATTAGCATTTCTCTCATACTCCTTTAATACCATTTTTGGATTCGGCTGCTTTTTAAAATTATGGAAATGACCGCAGATAATCATGGTAGCCAAGCACGGAAAATACACTACGTAGCCGTCTTCATACAGACCAATAAACTTACTGCCCTTTTTTTCCAAATCATTTGAAAATGTACTGTTGTCAAAAATTACTCCTTTTCTCGATGAACATAATTTAATACCAACAAACAATTTACTTTTCAGAAACAGCATAATTCAATAATCAATGAAACGAGTAAAGCATTTAAGAAAAGGAATACTGCTTTGCTATTTTTCTTAATGTTGCCCAAGTATTTGAGAAAGTGCAGTATGAAAGGATTTTACATAAAACCAAAACAAACTAACATAACTAAAACTTCGTAAAATTTTGGAGTCATATTTGTCCAACAAGCTTCTATAAAAATATCTACATTTATTTCTGAAGAGTTTCCGTCAACGGCTGATGTTCTTCAATGAAGCGTACCACAACCAACGGACTATATAACTTACACACCAGGCATCCCAACTAGCAACATAATATGAGCGACTCACAAAACTTTCTTAATTGTTGGTGTATAAAGGAATACCTTGAAATACAGAAGACAGAAAATTTGCTGGGCGAAAATCTATAGCAGCTAAAATATGGCGAATGAAACTAAGGTCAGCTAACCAAAATAGCACTTTTTTCTATTGCTTAATTTTTTGTACCCTCAATGGGTTTCGAACTCGGCCAATTGGCACTCATGCACAAACTCATCCAACTAGGTTGTTACTTATTATGAGTTTACGTTACCAACAAAATCAATAATTTATAACATTTTGCCATTATTCTGCATATCATCCCTCTATTCTGAATATCACTCATACGCAGCGGTGGCCAATGTTCGATAACTAATGTGTATACTTTCGCTAATAATGAGAAAACTTTTGCGATCTACTTACAACACAGAAAAATGGCAAATCTAGTCGTTTGTGAAATTATGCTTGAGTTTATGGCTACCGAATACAGTAATCAGCTGCGAAAACGGGTTAATACGCTTGCGAGAAAAAGAAATATGCATTGTCAGGTTTACTTTAGCTGGAAATGAAATAATACAAATTCAAATGAAAGCAAAAAAAGTGGTTATATTTTCTACCGAACTTTAGTTTTCTTCACTCCCCAACAAAATATCCAACTAATCCGCCTAAGCCGCAAAAATCTGTTGTTTACACAAACACAGACGCTCACATCATTTGTCAGGTACAAAACAAAACCGAAGTTTGTACATTTTGTAGTTTTCTATGCAACTAAGCTGTCGTATTTGTTGAACTTTAGCAAGCAAGTGAACCCACTACCAGTGGCAAGTTGCAACACGATACACGACCAAATGGATATCTCGTCACATGGCAAGTCAGCTACAACACATACGAAAGGTGTAAACAGTCAAAGAGCTAGAAGGCTGCAGCATTGAACATACAGAGTGCGCAAATATATGTTTGATGTCCAGAAAACAGAAAGAGAAGAGAAAAAACTACCACAAAAAACAGAGTGGTGGCAGGTGAACAATGTGCAAATAGAGCCACCTGGTAAGCTTAGTGAGCGCAAAGTAAATATGGAATGGAAAAAATACATCAACTTGGCAGGCACAGAATTTCTTAGTTAGCAAGGCGGCAGGTTTTTCATTTGCTAATAAACGTTTAAGTTGATATGCATGTGTCTGTGTGTGTGTGTATAAATGTAGTTAACATGGTTTGTCTCGTTTAGCACAAAATGAATGAACTCCGCTTCTTCTGAAATAAGACCAAATGCACTAACTTGTGAAAAACCAGAGGTGTGTGTTTGAAATATAAGTTGTTGTTTTTATCATTGTTGCTATTGTTGTCGTCATTAATCTTCTCACCTGAACTAAATGAAGTTTTAGCTGAGTGACTAACTGACTGACATTTGCTGACAACCGTAAGTTAGCAACACTTCTTTCGTAGCAGAAAAAAAAGGTGGGGGAAATGGTTTTATGCCTTCACACAGGTCAGTTTGCACCTGAAGAAAAAATATCATTGCTAAGAAAAGTACTATACTAGTAAAACAGATGAGGTGGCACAAAGGTTATAAGAAAAATAATGGACATTAGTCGAAACGAGTACAAAGAAAAGAGTTAGCAACGTTGACCAAGAATTTGTGGAATAAGATTAATGGTTAAACTAAATGAAAGGAAAAAGTGGGAAATAAGGCATCAGTATATTAAAAGTAAATGCTTTGAAAAGTCATGCTTCGCAAATAAATTGAAGAGCTTAATGACTCCTCATATACATAAGTTCCGCTATAAGCTGAAACATACCTTGGTTGTATTTTTTTATATAACTTACGCGTTTAATTAAGTCGAGAAGTAAGGCTTTAAGTTTAAGTTAAATAAATATCAATTTCTGACAAGACACAAAATCTAAATGAAATGACAAAAACACTCCGAGACATCTAAACATAATTTGGTTCGTAGCTCAAACAGCGGTGTTCCGTTTCTCTGGATGATGTTATTATTTTCAAACTACTTCGATTTTAAGCTTGCTATGCCTTTCAACCAGTTGCCCACAGAAATAGATCAAACCAGCGAAAGGCTGGTACATATTCGACGATCATTTCCAAGATGTGCTCCAGTCTCCTGTTGATCGATTGTGACCAAAAACTATAAAAGAAAATATTATGATCTTTAAATTCAGCCAATGCTAAATACTGTAGAAGGTGGCGCATGTGAGATTTGCATACTTAAATAGGCGCCTCAGAACAGCGGCAACAGCGGACAGTGAACAGTTGATTGACAGGTGTGGTGCGGTAGAGTGATTGTGCGTTGATTTTTATTTTTTACATACATAGAAACCAAAGGGAATGTAATGAAAACGGGTTGGTGTCGAAATTCTGTATGTACAAAATTCTAAAAACAAAATTCAGCTTTTTAAAATTCTGCTTTTTAAAATTCTGCTTTTTTAAAATTCTGCTTTTTTAAAATTCTGCTTTCTAAAATTCTGTATTACAAAATTCTGTATTACAAAATTCTGTATTAAAAAATTCTGTATTAAAATATAATGTTAACAATGTTAAAGAGGTAATGTAATTATTTTGAAAAAGTGCGCACTTTTCCAAAATAATTACATTACCTCTTTAACATTGTTAACATTATATTTTAATACAGAATTTTGTAGTACAGAACATTGTGGGATATTCATTGTCAAATTGAGGTATGGTTATTTGTTAGTAAAACTTTTTACACAATTTGAGTATATGCGCCCCATTGTTTTTAACATATTCGTACATACCTATGTACATACCTACGTTAATTATAGTTGACAACATTTATACATTGGTATGTACATAGGTATGTTTGCAATCAAATATTACCTGGAGATGAGAACTTCTATCACAAATGAGGAATTTAATTTGATAAAAATTATATTGATATAAATAATAATAATTCCAAATATTCTCCCGAGTTTTGGTCAGTGCATGACCATAATGCGTCGCAAAGAGAAACGTTTCCTAGAACACAAAACAATATTGAAGCGTGGCATCGGCGGCTGAAAGTTATTGTTGGAAGAAGAAATTCGCAATTTTACCAAAGTTTGCAAAAGGAACTTATTTTAGCGAAAACTCAAATATCAAGAAAAGAAAATGGAGAAAGAGTTAGAAGAAAAAGGAAAATAATTAAAAAAAACAAACAGCTGCGAAGAATTATTAAGAAAAGAAATGAATTAAGTCACACTACATATTTAAAAAGAATTGCAAAAAATATTGTAATTGGCTAAACTAAAATATTGTTATCGCTTAAACATATATGTATATTTATGGAATAAATGTTTATTTTGGTACTTCTTGTATGACGAAAATCACAAAACTTCAATAAAGCAGAATTTTTCGCATTAAACATGCAGAATTTTGAAAAAGCAGAATTTTAGAAAGCAGAATTTTAAAAAGCAGAATTTTAAAAAAGCAGAATTTTAAAAAGCAGAATTTTTCTGCAATTTACAGAATTTTGTCACCCAGAATTTTGTAATACAGAATAATGACACGCTCCCAATGAAAACTTATGTGCCTACTTGGGGTAATTTTATTAATAAAAACTTGAATATTATCTATATCATCCACATTCATCCACATTTGTTTTTCAATAACTTTTTTACAAAATAATGGGAAACTTAATTTTGATCTTTACGGGCTACATTCATTGCATGTTTATATATCAGCTGCCAATTATGTTTGACCTACGTCGCCATTTGCAACAGCTATAATTCCTCCGACTGGATGATTAATTTTGCGCCACCTTGTATTAATGCGAAAAAAAAAATACAAAATACAAAAAAGTCAAATGCAAAAACTTGGCAGAAATAGATTAAAAAATGTCCGAAAAATATTTACTTATATCCACTGAAAATGGGCAGGCTTCTGTATAGCTGTGGAGTTGAAAAACAATTAAAAAAAAAAGCGATTTTTTTCATTTAGAAATAATCGAAACACTTGAAAGATATCGTAAACATTAAATCTAAATATTTTGAGATCCATAAAAAACGGCACACAGATCCATAATCCATATTTCACGGTGATACCTGTATTTAATACCCATTTCGAGGTCATTATGTATGTACGAAATTAAGTTTTCAGTGATTTTGGAAGTCGCCTGAATCTCAATTCAAAATAAAAGAAGCAAAGAAAAAAAAATGGCCGTTCCAATATGGCGCTTAAAATTAAATGAAATGTGTTTAAATTGAAAAATATGTATTATATTCATGAAATAGCACTCAACTATTAGTTTCCTTAATTTGGTATTTTAAATTCCTAAAACAAAAACAAAATTAATTGAAAATAACCAATTAAAAACAATTGCCCTCAAAAAAACTTGCAATGCAATTTTCTTTGCATTCGTCAAGGCTTTAAAGGCCTTTTCCAGTTTCTCGGAGATATCAAAATATTTCATTCTAAAAAATGTGCCTGAAGTTCTGTCACTCAAAAAGAACCGAAGCATAAGACGCTGAAAATGTCATCACATTTACTCTTTCATCGTTTACGTTATACTCCTTTCGAAATTGTTGGCATACTTACCTGATGATTTTTAGCTTGTGCCGGCAGCATCTAAACAAACAAAAACCAAAATGCACCTCATAGAGGCCACTGCTTTGTCGAAAGGCTGACCTTTTAGTAGCAACATTTTTTACTTTCTTTTATACCATCACAACTGAATTTCGCTTGGCGCATAGTAGTTTCTGTGTGCAATTTATTAACTTTCGTACGCCATTTGTACCGATGAGAATTGTTCCTTATAAAAATAAGTATTGTGAGCCATAATTTTGTATACTCGTACTGAACAGCGACTAAATTTCTTTATGCTTATGCCATTTGATGCTTTATTTATCATTAAAAAAATAGAAATTCAGTTAGCTTCTTAGCTTCTCAATTGACGCTAGTGCGAGAGTAACTTCGTCTATCACGTTAACGGGCACTCAACTGCGGAATTCTGCTAGCTCATTTCATACGTATTCACACACTCACCTAATCAGACGATAATGAAGTGACATGGGCAAAGAATGCTTTGCTTTTTTTCGTAAATCACCAACCTCATCTCAGTTTCTGCTAAACAAACCGGTGTCATAATCTCACCTCTACATTCTTTACATAACGCTTACCCACTTCAACTAACTCAACCATCAAATGTGTAGCTACTTTATATGGACTATGGAGGAGCAGGAAAGTGAAGACTATTTTGCTTATTATTTTGGAAAAAATGTCTTGTCTTCTCAGCAGACAAGAAAATTTGTAGTACTTACGCTCGAGCAAAAGCTACAGGATTATAACTCGTTGCTCAGTATCGGGCTACGCCAAGCTCTTACTATGAAGGTATAATCTTAAGCCGTACACTAAAGTACGAGAACTTCACAAAAAAACAATTGAGGATGCTCAACGACATTCCTATTGGTGAAGCCTGAGAGCAAAATCATCTGCACAGACTTCGGATGTAGTTTGATGACGGCATTTTGTCTTGACCGATTCAGCAACCCGCACCCAGAGACACACTTACACTTGCTGCTTAAATGCTATGACATAGCGAGAAGAAGAAGTAAGCACCTCGTCCCGGAACGGCTAATAAAGAGCCACATTCGGCGAGCCTATCTATGACATTTTAAAAGAACTGAGTCCGAATGAATTATTGTGAAGAGTAGAGCATGAGATTGGCATATGCCGATGATATTGGTAGCATCGGCCTTAGCAGCCGTGCTGTTAGTTCTGCCTTTTCCAAACTGAATAAAGAAACACAGCGAATGGGTCTGGTAGTGAAGGAAGTACCTAGACAAAACGAAGTACCTGCTGTCATCAAACAAACATTCGGCGCACTCGCGCATCGGCACCCACGTCACTGTTGACAGCTATGATTTCGTGGATGTAAAAAACTTCGTTTATTTAGAAACCAGCATTTTAAGATCCTACTTCTTAATCAATATATATAATCTATATACCTGAAATATGAACAACCTTTTACGCTTAGTCCGAAGCTCAGGATGGTTCAATCTGGAAGGGGAAATGTAGCCCAGCCCCTGCGGCTCACAATAGACCCATTTCGTGATCTAAATGGCATCGCTGTCTTTGTATACGATGCGGCTGCCAAACCTAACCTAACCTAGGAACAAGCTTTAACGCCGATAACAATGTCACCCTCAAGATTCAACAAAGAATCTCTCTTGCCAACAAGTGCTACTTTGGACTAAGGAGGTAATTGAGTAGTAAAGTCCACTCTCGACAAACAAAACTCACACTTTATAAGGCTCCCATTATTCCCGTCCTATTGTACGGCGGAGAAGCGTGGAGGAAGAAAAAATCCGATGAGAGCTCACTTGGAGGTTTTGAGAGAAAAATTCTGCGGAAGATTTTTGGGCCTTTGCATGTTGGTGATGGCGAGTATCGCAGGCGATGGAACGATGAGCTGTATAAGCTTTATGACGACATAGTGCAGCGAATAAAGATCCAGTGGCTACGTTGGCTGGGTCATGCTGTCCGAATGGATACGAACGCTGCGGCTCTAAAAGTATTCGATGCGGTACCAGGTGGTAGTAACAGAGGAGGAGGAAGGTGTATCCAACTAGCGCCAGTTAGCACGAGAAAGAAACGGCTGGCGCGTTTTGTTAAACTCCGCCCAAATCGGTTAAGCGGATATCGCGCCCTACAACAAGAAGAAGAAGAGGGCATAATCAGTCTTAGCGTCAATTTTGACTAACTATTTCGAACAACATTTGAAATAGAAGCAAGAATACTTCGATTAACAAAAAGTAATTCCTGTATAGAAACATGTTAAGGGGGGACCCTCATTTATCGGGTCAAAAAAATCGATTTTTTGGAAATAATTTTAATCTATTCTACAACTATTTAAGAATATACTTTCAAAATTTCAAGTCGATATCTGTATTTTTGAAGGAGTGACAAAATTTTTAACAGGACGCGACGGGTGGCCTGATCGCCTGTATCCAAAACTTTAAACGCGTTTTTCTCGAAACATCATTTTTCGATTTTGTGTACACAATTGAGAACGCTGTATTGAACCAATCAGGCTTTACAATAGCTCATTTTAAAGATAATTAAATTGTTTTCAATGTGACATTAAGTGTTTTAAAAAAAAAAAAGATTTTCATATTTTTTTGTAATTTTAAAGTCAATTTTTATGCATGAAAAATCACTTTTAACATAAAACTGGGTAAAAAATATCAATTTCGACATTTTTTTTTAAATCAAAATGTCACATCGAAGGTATTATCCTAAAGTTTTAAAAAAAATTTGGTTTTTTTATTTCAGAAAAAAATTCAGAGCGCTAGAATGTACACAGATAGAATGAGGTGCCATGGACGAGGTGTATATTTCCATACTTAAAATGTTTTTTTTCTTCTCCGAAAATTTTTGTAGACAGTCAAGACATTTATTAAAGTACTTTATGAATTACAAAACGTTTGAAGTTATTTTACCTGAGAAAAAAATTCCCAAAAATGATGCATTTTTCGACCGTCTAAATGAGGGTCCCCCCTTAATGAAATTTTGGGAAGGAATATGAGGAATTAGATGTGAACGGTGCGTGGTTTTGCTTAAAAATGGGTCAAAGCCAGTTATAAGGTATATTTTCTTGGCTGGAGTCGCTTAAAGCACAAGCTGTTTGAAGACCAACCGAGGCTGTGATTTAAATGAATTTATGTACAATACAAGGTGACACAAAAAAAATCAACCGATTTTGTTTTTGAATAACTTTTTACTACCAAAAAATATGTTGACCTTTACGCGCTCCATTCCTTGTCTGTGTCTATGTTGTAGCTGTCCAGTTCTCAAGTGTCAAATATGAATGATGCCATTTGCATTACATATTCCTATAAGGTGATTTTTGTAAGCTGAAAGCTAAGCAAAGTTAAGTTGCAAGTTAAGCTATGTACTCGTATCTACCAGCCAATGATCTAGCAGCTACATAATAATATCTCTATTGAGCCCACAAAATCACATCTCTTGAATTTGCCTCTAAATGCCTTGTGAATTTTTTGTTTAACTTTCTTGAATAACATTTATTATTTTTTTATATCATTGTTTTTCTTCTGGCTGTTATACAAAGCTTCATTTTTGTTTTTCCTCTATATAAGTTGTCATGAAAATACTATTGTTCGCACTTATAAGTAAAGTCCAACACAAATTGAAGTGAAAAACTTGATAGCTGCCCAGTTAGATGGTTTCACTTGCTATCCAGCTTTCCAAAATACTTTTCACCCACTTCTATTAAGAGAGCAAAGTGCGCTTGCACTTGAACCAAGTGCAATTGTGTATGGCTCTAAGTGTGTGTGCGTGTATGTGTATGTATACAAGTACATGTTTGCTTGTTTGTCTATATTGAAGAAGTTTTGTGGCATTGGTGGGCAGTTGGTGGTTGCATTGTTTTTGTTGTGTATTGTATAAAATTTAAATTCTTCAGCTTGTTGCACTCTTTGCTGCTCTATTTCTTAGGATGATTTAACCAAATAAAGGGTGCGTCAAATTAATCTGGTTAATGGAATTATTTAATAACTTTGATTATGCGCAATGAAATCATCCTTAGAATATTCTGGCTGAACACATTGAGCACCGACGCGCTGTGAAGATCAACGAATGAGGAACCCACCATTGCCAAATCAAACAGAAAATGTGGCGATGGATAAGTCACACGATTAGAAAACCACCAGATAGCCTCGTGATGAATGGTACCGGACTGAAACCCACTAGAGATCAGAGGTCGCAATCGGCTAAAAAATGCTTGGAGAAGATCAATTCAATGGAGAGCGTGCTAGCAGACACAGCAGCACAGAACAGTGCACGAGGGAAAAATCTTAGAGAACAAGGAAACAAAAAATTATTCTAACTATTTTTCAAAAACTATTATCGATGAAGTGGCTGGTAAAAGAAAATAAAACAATTAATTTTTTCTTTTCCGTTTTTCACTACATTTGACAACAACGCGGGCGATAACGCTGCCGTTTCTATGATCTTCGGGTTGAGAGCTTAAAGTCAACCTTTAAAAATATCCACAAAGAGAAATCCAGTGAAGTCAGTTCTAAAGCCTCCTCGATCATCAGAAGTTTCTTCCCAAAATTTGGCACAACTTCTTCATTCCGAAACATTCTACTCTCATGAGCCTAATGACGCCGTTTGTCTGTTTCTAAGAATCTTCGAGCCAACTGCATTTCATATGGGAATATTTAAAGATCCGCTTCAATATTCTTCCTATACCGTTTCCACTAATCTTTAATGTTCCATATTTGGATTTTATTTATTTAACTCTTACTCTTATAGACCTATTTGATTGATTGCTGAACGTAATGTTAAATTAAATAAAACCATTGACGGTGAGTCGTCTTGTCTTACGCCGGTTTTCATTTCAAATGCCTCTAATATTTCACCATTCATTATTACATTAGCATTTGAGTGGATAAAGAGCGGAGATTCGTATTGAACTGATTTATATATTTTAAAGATAGTGTCAGAAAACTTTTATGATTTCCGAGACAACTTTTGCGAACTTCCGATACTTCCGATCAAATAAAAATTTCTGGCAAGGCTCGTTTGAGCTAACCGCAACAAGATTACTGTTGTCTGGTCGATAGCTGATAGTAAGCAGCTGATTTGTTTTATCGATTTTTATTATGAAACGGATTGCCGAATAGCGAAATCGTTAAAATTGCAGTTAAGGAAAGGTAACAATGCAAATCGTCATCATGAATTACTGTTGTGCCGAATGGCAACACTGAACTTTACTGCAGAAGTGGTCCAACCACGACATTTTCTACAAACGATTATCTTCAACCGCATTACTTCAGCGTCTTTTTTCGGTTCTCATCGATAGATGTTGGAACTTGTAATGAATTGATATTTAAAATACCTAATTAATGACGCTCGTAACCAAATGGGTTTGTGTGTAACTACCATTCGGGAGTGCGAAGGCAGAATGATAAAAAAAAAATATTTTCTAATAGCGGTCGCTCTTCGGTAGCCAATTGTCCAGAGTGTATTTCTACCATGAAAAAATCTCCTCATGAAACATATCTACTGTTCGGAGTCGGCTTAAAACTGTAGGTATCTCCATTTCTGGACAAAATTAAGACGCACACAAAAGTACGGGGAGGAGTATCAAAAAGAGTGTCAGCGCCAATTATACTTGTATATATAATTTATGACGCTCGATCGGTTGAGAAGGATCAAAATGATTCCATTGATCAAATTGCGATGGCACACCCTGTGCGTGTCTATATTTATATGTATGTATATTTATACTTTTTGTGTACAGTTGCTGCAAGGTAAATTCTTATTGCCCTTTGCCGGCCATTTGTTCGCACGCTTAGTTATGAAAATAGCAAATACTTGGCCACCAACAACAACTATTACATAAAACTAACAGCGTAACAATAATATTTTGTTAAAAACTTTGGCTGAACTGAAGAAATAACAAAGAACAGTGTTTGCGATAACAAGAAAAACTGATAAAAGTATGAAAAAGTGCAAAAAACAGCGCCAAGAGAATTTGCAATTGATGTGCTCTTAAGGACATACTTAGCAAAGAAGAAATATAAAGGTTTAATATGCGGGAAAAGAGGTTGGGGGAGGACTATTAGTGGTGAGAAAAATATAAATAAATAAAGGATTCGTCTTTGATACGCGGCTATTTTGTAGCAAACGTTGAATAATAAATACATAAATAGAATAATAAATACAAGTTTATTCAATTGTGTAGAGGAGAAGTTTTGTATGCGCTAATGTGCATTTGTGGAGTAATCTGAGCACCGCAGCTTAAAAAGCAGACTTAGCGACATTATACAATATTGGAATTTGGTACGTATTAAAGAAAAGGTAATTGAATTGGGTTCGGTTCATAAACATTTTTAAATAGAGTTGCCATATATTTAAAAAAAAATTTACAAAAAGGGTTATAATGATATTGAATGCAAATAATGATACCCAGCGCACGGCACTACATTTAAAAGTGGCACGTCTTCTTAGCATTTGAAGTTGAATTGTGTATTTCTGTAGAGAGATTAAGTAAGTTTTATTTTGTATATTGATGGTAAAAATAAGACAAAAGAACCAATGAAATTTTGCAATCACTTCTAACCCGCACATTATTACAATGCAATCAATTTTAAAACCATAAAACTGCATACCAAAAATTATTGTAGAAAAAAAAAAAAAATAAATAAATAATTGGCGCGTACACTTCTGTTAGGTGTTTGGCCGAGCTCCTCCTCTTATTTGTGGTGTGCGTCTTGATGTTGTTCCACAAATGGAGGGACCTACAGTTTCAAGCCGACTCCGAACGGCAGATATTTTTATGAGGAGCTTTTTCATGGCAGAAATACACTCGGAGGTTTGCCATTGCCTGCCGAGGGGCGACCGCTATTAGAAAAATGTTTTTTATTAATTTTGCTTTCATCGAGATTCGAACCAACGACCTCTCGGTGAATTCCGAATGGTAATCACGAACCAACCCATTCGGCTACGGCGGCCGAAAACATTTTTAAAATTTGGTAAACCATCCTAGTATTTTTATAATTTTTGCACAAAGTAACAAAAAACATGTAAATCGATTTTTGTTTGTTGTAAAATGAGTCGTTTTATTAGGTAAAATAAATTAAACTTTTGTAAAAAATTAATAAATACTAAATAGACACTTACTTAATTAATATTAATATTTTATTTCATTGGTGGCAACCCTATTCAAAAATGTCCCATCTTTAATAATTTCCCAAAAACCTTTCATTTAATAACAATCTTGACAAATTTTATTTAACTTATTACTTAGTGAATTGAATTTAATTTTCCAGATAGATGGCAATTCTATTCAGAGAAATGTGCATCTGTTTTAAAGTGGTCATAAATAACATTCGTTTGACGATCAAATTGTAGCTCATATAACACATAACTTCTTTAGTTAATTTTAGTTTTTTACTTAATACACGGCAACCCTATTCAAAAATTTGCTAGCTTTATTCTTTTCCAAGCACCTGTAATTTGATAACTTTTCTTGTCAAATTTTCTATAACTTATTAGGCAGTGAATTGAATTTAATTTTCCAAAGAGATGGCAACTCTACTCAGAGATATGTGCATATGTCTTGATGTGTTCTTAAACAGCCTTTTTTTGATAATAATATTGTAACGTAGATATCCATACTTACTCAATTAATTTGAATATTTTGTTTCATAGACGGCAACCCTATTAAGCAATTTGCCAGCTTTAATATCTTCTCAAAAACCTTTAATTTGATAACAATCTTGTAAAATTGTATTTACCTTATTACATAATGAATTCAATTTAAATTTCCAGATAGATGGCAACTCTATTCAGAGATATGTGCATCTGTCTTGAAGTGTTCTTAAATAGCTTTCTTTTGGTACTCAAATTGTAGGACATATATCACTCAACTTATTTAATTAATTTTAATATTTTATTTCATAGATGGCCACTCTACCAATTATTTTCCAGGCACTTCTCATTTGATAACAATTTTATAATATTGTATTTAACTTACTGTATATTCAAATTTAATTTTTAATATAGGTGGCAACCCTGGCATATATATTTCAGGAAAAGAAGAAAAGAGTATTCAGAGCATCAGGGGGCTTAACAATTTTTCTAAGCGTGGTATGTACACAAAACCGTCTAAGTCGACATAAAAAATAACTTAATTTTGCTTGCAAGCCCAGAAATGTTTCTTAAAAAGTTATTGGAATTGGTTTTGGCTAAGTTACTGGCCTTTTTAAAATATATAAGTAGTGTACAGATAAATAAAGACTTTTCCCCAAAAAAAATCATTATCGACTTAAACGGCTGTTTCTTACCATGACAGATATTCATTTATTAATCCGAGGTACAAATATTCCAAATTGTTTTTCCAAACTTTTTTTCAAAGGAGCTTTTTCATATATAACCACAAACATATATTATTTTCGCGCAATTCAATTCACGAACACCTAAAATAAAATTTGCCCATGTTTATGAGCATTACTGACGTAATTTTCAGTATTTAATTTAATGCCAATAAGCCGATTGCAAGTGTGCAGTAAAGTAAGTGAGACGAAAACGAAACGTCAAGTAAAGCAAAACCGCACACACTTAGTCACAGCCAAATGAAGCAACTATTGCGAAAGTGCGTTTAAATGGTAGCGCTAAAACGCTTAACAACTTAAAAAAAAACGTAAAAAATAAACAAACAACTTAAAAAACAAGTAAAAAATAAGCAAAAAACTAAACCACCACCAAGTGTGTCAGCAACAAGCAACTGAAACGCATTGAAACACACAACCGGCAAAAAGAACACAGTTGAAATCCAAATGTGCGATAATAATTTAAAATAATCGTGCCATAATTCTTAAGTCGCATTTAGTGCAATATAAGTACGAAAAAAGGCAGAAAAAGGAGCGTAAAATAAAAATCAAAACCGAAATATGCGCGCGAGGGTACTCGACAAAGCAGCAAGTCAACTGTTGTGTGTTGTTGAATTAAAAATAAAAACCGCGAATGTGCACTGGTTCTCAATGTGCACTCAAGCGGTTACGTATACGACTAGGTGGCCAGCCTTCCAGCCCTTGTGCGGTATATGCTTGTATGTATGTACGTTAGCGTCTTGTTTATGTGAGTGGATATACGAAAGTGTGTGCAAGGCCATTGCAAATGTTGGGCCTTGACATTCTGAGTGTGAACAAGCTCGCACTTCACTAGTTAGGTATATGGCAGGCGTTGTGCAGCTGCCCATAGCTGTGTACTTGTAACGAGCATTGCGACGTTTTAATTTATGTTTTAATTTTTTTTACACTTTATCACACTTAATATTTTCCATTACACTTTAAGTGTGTAGTTACTTCAAATTTGTACAAGTAAGCCATAATGCGGTACTCAAGAATTTAATTAAGGTCCTTTGTTTCATAAATAAATAATACAAAAGCAAAGGTTATGCAGTTTTATGAATTTCTCTGCCTTCTAATGCTGTTATCTTATTATCAATCGTGTCACGAAAATCGGTTATAAAACAACAGAACTATCAAATATCTAATGAGACCTGAAATTGACAAGTATTGGGTCTGGGAATAAGTTTTTTCCCTCGTAAAAGAGATAATATTTTTGTGTTCGCTCTAGTAATATATTGCTGATTTGAAGGTGTACAGGTGAGGTCTCGATCGCAGTAGTAGTCATTCGTTTGAAGCATAAAGATGCTTTTTTATCTGGGTCCAAAATATCTACGTTCGTTCCGAAGAAACAGCATTTGCGGGAAGTCATGCTTCATTATTACAAATTTGGTAATCTATTTCGATTTAAATTTTGGTTTAATTTCGGTTTTAGAGTCACCCCGTATTCGACAAATTTTACTTATATATATTGTGGATATGTCGCTATGGACTTCAGCTGAGATAAAAAATGGAACTGGACGTGGTGATCTTCTCCAATTAAGGAGTCCTCTAACAAAATTCCACGGGGATCGGCAAGCCTTTGGGATTTAGCTTTTTTAAAAGTTCAACTTTATATGGAAAACAAACTCAAGTCAAAATTAAAGGGGCACATGAGGCAATAGCTGCAAAGAGGCACAAGAAACAACAGAACACGTTCTATACGACTGCCCAGCAGTGGCACGATGGAGGATAAATTACCTGAGAAATGCGGCTATAGATCCAAATCCCCTGGTATAAATTAAGCCTACAGCAGTTTTAGGATGTATTAATAGGCTAAAACTGTTCGAGGGGGCTACATGGCTGCACAACAGATCTATTCAGGTCGCAGTGCACAAACAGCCAATCAATAATAATGACTTGTATATTTTTATCAAAACTTAATAGCAAATGCAAATTTTAGAAAAAAAAAATAAACGATAAGAGGTTAGTTAATTTTTTTTTTGTGATGCGAAAAATAAAAAAATTTAAATTAGACAAAAAGATAAATAAAAGAACTTTAAATGCAATAAGATTTAATTACAAATAACATAATTCCATCGAAATGAAACATCGAAATCATCCAAAAAAATAATTTTTCATTGACACTCACTTTGTAAAAATTAATTCTGGCAACAATTTGTCAAAACTATTGCATCTTTACACAAGTACTATCTCTGCTGTAAAGTCTTTGTTAAAATTTATTGCTATTCTATGCTTACATTGTATGACTTCTATGGTGATGACAGCATTGCACAACCATACATAGTATCACATAACATAGCAGTACAGATGACATCCGCATAACAAAATGAGAGTACGCAATTAAACGCACGAGTGCACACTTAGGTATTTGGCAGCACCTATGAAGGTATTTTACAACCTGTCATAAATGTCAAAGTTTGCAATTAAAACAGTACACATTTGTTTGTATTTGCCTATAAAGATGTTGGCATAGACATGCATGAAATTAAACTCATCGCAAGTATGTCTGTTAATGACTGATTAGAATCAAAGTGTGATGCATAAAATGTGCTAACGCTTACCAAATGTGTTCGATATTTAAAGTTAGTGCTTGGTTATCAAGCGCTGTGGATATTTGTACCAAAAATGTACGTAACACCTAACAGAGTAACTCATACGCAGTGTACCCTCAAGTAGATACCTAGCATCGGTCTGTTAGAATGATTTAAACTCAGTTAGAAGCAACAAAATGACTCTTTTCTGCGGTACTTTGGTATTTTTCTAATGGGTTGTGCTAATATTTTTATCAGTATTTTTTTATTTTACACCTTTTAAATATTTAAAGTTCTCATTTTATATGAAATTCGTAGAAATTCTGGCAAAAACTATTTCTGCAATCATCGAAGACTATTATAATTAATTATAAGTAAGGAATAAAATTTGAAAGACCCCTCCCAGTTTTTCTTTCATAAGCAAAACTGTAAAGATGTGGCTTTTTGGTAAAAATAATACCAAAAATCCGAAATATCGGAAAAACTTAATTTAGAGTCTACATTTTAATATTGTCTTTCAAAATGCAAAACAGACATACTATCTCTTAGAAAATAAGAAAGAAGAAAAAAATCAGGCTATAGTTCGTTCCAGCAAACGTGTGATATCAACGAGGCGGCCACCTCAGTCAAATTTGCTGGGCGCAAGACACCAAATGATAGAAAAAGACGCCACTCGGCAGGCAATGGTAAAATTCGAAAACTATTTGTACCATGAAGAAGGTCCTCATAAAAAAGCTCCTCTGGTACTCGTAGTCGCCTAAAAACTGTAGGTACCTCCATTTTTTTTTTTTAACATCTAGACGCACGAAACAA